>CM019720.1:11077793-11677793 GCA_009760885.1 Achatina immaculata | reverse complement strand
CCTGAGTAGAGAGGAGCAGATTATGGCAGCTATTTTAGTACCTGAGTAGAGAGGAGCTGGTTATGGCAGCTATTTTAGTCCCTGAGTAGATAGGAGCAGGTTATGGCAGCTATTTTAGTCCCTGAGTAGAGAGGAGCTGGTTATGGCAGCTATTTTAGTCCCTGAGTAGAGAGGAGCAGGTTATGGCAGCTATTTTAGTCCCTGAGTAGAGAGGAGCAGGTTATGGCAGCTATTTTAGTCCCTGAGTAGAGAGGAGCAGGTTATGGCAGCTATTTTAGTCCTTGAGTAGAGAGGAGCTGGTTATGGCAGCTATTTTAGTCCCTGAGTAGAGAGGAGCAGGTTATGGCAGCTATTTTAGTCCCTGAGTAGAGAGGAGCAGGTTATGGCAGCTATTTTAGTCCCTGAGTAGAGAGGAGCAGGTTATGGCAGCTATTTTAGTCCCTGAGTAGAGAGGAGCAGGTTATGGCAGATATTTTAGTCCCTGAGTAGAGGTGAAAAAAAAAAAAAAGCCGGCGTAATGCTTTTTCTAGCAGACTCCACCACCAAGGGGATTATGGTGATCCCTGTCCTATTAGCCAGGTTGGGTCTGTTACTGGGGGTATCGATGGAGAGGTTGGTCTTTGTCATCCATAGTTCACCAACCATGATGCTAGCACGTCAACTATGGGTTGCTGATGACAAATCAGACAGAATCTTCACCCCTATCCCTTTGTTTTTCTTTCTCTATCACAGAAATCCACAGATTAAGCATAGAATCATGGGAGGATTTCAGAAAAAAAAGCATCACATAAAAGTTATCAGTAAGGTAAGAGAAATGGTCAAATTCATTTAAAACTGAAGAGCAATACAATTATAAAAGCCTCAGAAAATGACTTTTTTTCAAACAAGCATTCACTGACTGGTTGGAAAAAAAGGTAATATATAACATTTAAAAAACATACCAAGTACACTATGGGTATTAATATCCTAGTGTATGCGATAAGAAAGTCCTAAAAAAAAAAACTCTCGACGGCTGAGAATGTGGAAAAACTAACTCCACTTGGCGATATAAAACAAGAGGCCCTACCAGATCACAAAAAGGATCCCCTCAGAGAGTTCAAAAGATCACCTCAAGACAAGTAACGGTTCTGTGAACCGTGCAGCTGTGTATGCTCAATAATTAAAAAAAAAAAGCTCCTACCACAGAGGACAGCAAAACAATATAAAGTAACATAAAAGGGGCTCAAGGAGATTGATTCTGCATTCAGGTGGTGTGTTGTTTCATGAGGAAACAGGTCAAAACTAATGACAGAAAACATTAGTGCAACAAGACTGGATCTTGCAATACATAAACATGTGGCAAATTAAGACAATCAACTATTGCTTGAATCTGCCATCAGGGAAACTGCTGGCCAAAATGATGCTCAGTGATCTCACATGCAGCTAATGTTTGTCTATTTAAAAACCATCTTAAAATAAAAAATAACATAAGAATTATTACACTGCAGATTTCAATATTTTAATGAAAAATGGAATTGTGAAAAATGGAATTGTATTGACATTCTTCTTATACTGTTCAGGAAAAGTTCAGCAGCATAAAATTAACAAAGCTAACTCAGAAATATATGGCAATTTAAATAGTTGAATAATATAAACTAGGAAGAAATTAGTCATACATTTTTTTAAAAATCAGTTATAAATGCAATCTGGCAACTGTGTTAAAGTTTGTAATTAGAACATATTGTCAGATAATTACAAAAAGCTTCGTTGTTATTTCTATTCTAATAATACATTACAAGAATAGGACAGATCAGGTGAGTGATGAATAGACAAATGTAAAATGCTTTAGATTTTTAAAATGTACATACTGCAAACTGATGCACTACATAGCTTGATACATACTGGGATGAGAGAACACGGTCTATGACAAATGAAAGCCAAATGCAAAATGTAGGTACCTAATAAATATCCAAGTTGTAACTTGGTTTTGAAAATGCACAGTAACATTTGTCTGTCTTTACTCATATCATAAGCCCTCTCTTCTTTTCTTCTTGTTTAGTCTGTTGGTTTGTTCATTTCTTGTGTGATGAAGGCTCATCTTGTTCTGTCTAGTCTCCTTCCTCACATAGCTTTCAGTGCTGAGGGGAGAAACGTCTTTATAGGGCTCAGCAATTTGCCGTATAAAATAGGACATCTAATGCTTCTGTGATATCCTCCCTACACTTCTTGTGTGGGTGGCCACTAAAGTTGAGAAATCACACTGTTTGCCATGGTGCACATGAGTTTAGCTTTTATCTAACATTTTCTTTTCACAAAGAACAGAGCTGCAGAAAAGAATATCAGAAAATCAACATTTATAATGCAAAAATAAAAATATCATTTGTTTCAGTTCTCAAAATTTATTGTTATAAATGTTAACAAAAATGGAATTGTGAAAATGGAATTGTATTGACATTCTTCTTATACTGTTCAGGAAAAGTTCAGCAGCATAAAATTAACAAAGCTAACTCAGAAATATATGGCAATTTAAATAGTTGAATAATATAAACTAGGAAGAAATTAGTCATACATTTTTTTAAAAATCAGTTATAAATGCAATCTGGCAACTGTGTTAAAGTTTGTAATTAGAACATATTGTCAGATAATTACAAAAAGCTTCGTTGTTATTTCTATTCTAATAATACATTACAAGAATAGGACAGATCAGGTGAGTGATGAATAGACAAATGTAAAATGCTTTAGATTTTTAAAATGTACATACTGCAAACTGATGCACTACATAGCTTGATACATACTGGGATGAGAGAACACGGTCTATGACAAATGAAAGCCAAATGCAAAATGTAGGTACCTAATAAATATCCAAGTTGTAACTTGGTTTTGAAAATGCACAGTAACATTTGTCTGTCTTTACTCATATCATAAGCCCTCTCTTCTTTTCTTCTTGTTTAGTCTGTTGGTTTGTTCATTTCTTGTGTGATGAAGGCTCATCTTGTTCTGTCTAGTCTCCTTCCTCACATAGCTTTCAGTGCTGAGGGGAGAAACGTCTTTATAGGGCTCAGCAATTTGCCGTATAAAATAGGACATCTAATGCTTCTGTGATATCCTCCCTACACTTCTTGTGTGGGTGGCCACTAAAGTTGAGAAATCACACTGTTTGCCATGGTGCACATGAGTTTAGCTTTTATCTAACATTTTCTTTTCACAAAGAACAGAGCTGCAGAAAAGAATATCAGAAAATCAACATTTATAATGCAAAAATAAAAATATCATTTGTTTCAGTTCTCAAAATTTATTGTTATAAAATGTTAACAAAAATGGAATTAAGTGGAGAAAAAAAAAAAGGCCATTGGAAAAATAAAACTTGTAAAAGAATTTTCCATCAGTGAAATTAAACAGATTGTGCATGGAGTAAATGTCTTGGAATAAATGGTCACAACATGAACCCCCTAACATAATTATACATAAATTGGAAATATTGAAAATATACAGACATCTGTGTATAAAATAAATAAATAAATAATAACAGGGTCATTGTTACTTTACACTTATAAAAAATATATTTCAGACATTTAAAACATGCTAAGGAGATACAAATAAATCACATTAAATGCTTAAAACCAGGGTTTCTTAACTATCAATTTTCTTGAAGTCTGTGGACAAACAATAGATGGACAATAATTTTCAATAAGGAAAACAATTATTACTTTTTTTTTATTTTCAAAATTAAATAATGAATGCCAGCAACAAACTAATTTACAGTTTCCTGACTTCTAAATGTTAAGTTCTACTATTTTAAGTGTTGTCTTTTTGACTCATATAATAATAGAGTTACTATGATATTTAAAAATTGATTTTTACTTGATCATCTGTTTTTCTTAATACACTACTTCAGTATACTCAAACATAGTTCCTGTTATACGCAGATAAACTTGTTCAGGAGCTGGGCATATTATCCCAGATTCTAGATCATCAAAGGTGACCATGATGTCACCAACAAAATAATTCCAGGCATCTGATGGGAATCAAACCCTATCCCCTTAGATCAACACGCTGCTTTGACTCCAGAAAGTAATATAGCACAGTATTGTATGGTTAGACTTTGAAAAAAAAAAAATCATAGACAAAGCACTATTAGATACAAGAGAAAGAAAAATCACAAGAGAATTACCTGGACTTGATGTCTAGCCCCGAGAGAACAGCAAATTAATCACATTAGCTATCTTGCAGGCCTTACCATACAATACTGTGTTCTATTACTTCACCATGCAAAAGCTTCGCTGTTTCCTATTTGTAGAAATTTGTATCTTTGGTTCCAGAGAACACCAAGTGGCAAAAACAGTTATTAGTTCCCTAAGATAAACTACTTGGTAGTCACTGTAATATGATGCAGATGATTTAAATTAAACTGCCTTTCAGATTCACTGTAACAAGAAACACATGATTTATTTTAAATGTGGTTAATCCCTTAGTTAAAAAAAAATATATATATATATTTACAAACAAATGTTTAACCTTAAGACGACAATTTCAAGAATACATAGTATGAAAATACAGTTCATTATACCTCTAAATAAACTGTAGATTTTATTTCTGTTTGTTGTAAAGAAGCTGATCATCACCAAATAAAAACAAAAATGTGAGCATGTTTGATAATAAAGAGCAATTAATAACTTAAAAAACCCACCACAGATAATCTCATCCCATCACAGAACACCAATCCCTCAATATATTGCACAAATGAAATAAACCATAACCTGAAGGAATGAAAATAAGCTTGGAACATGCATTAAAAGTAAAATAAAAATATCCATAGATTCCCAACACAATACTGACAAAATTCACACAGAACTTAGCTTTAAGGAGCTAAAACTCTTTCAAGTGTCAATGTCTGGAGCTACTCCATTTTAAATCAATAGCAACATGATACATTTTTCTAATATGTCTTTCTCTTTAGGTCATCTTGTATTTTCTGTCAAGCTATTCTTCTGCATGACATCAAATGACTCAAAATGGCTTTAAAAAACTGCTATTGCAATTGTACATATGGAATACAATTTTAATATGACAGAAAAATATAAACATTTGGACTTGATGTAAAAACAGTTTTGGTTTTACAACATAGCACCTCAAAACTGACAACACAGTAGTAACATAATTGCCTGCTGACATGAATATGTAAATCTAAAAAAAAAAAAAAAAGGTAAAACAACTTCCAAAAGCCTCTAACATATCTGCTGCACACATCAGACCAGTATTCATCTTTACTTTATACATTTTTTAAAAACCACAATAACAATGTTTACTGTAAACAATACATAAACAGTGAGCATAATTGTACTGCTGTTTTGAGCTATTGTTATATGAGTAGATTCAGCTCTCTATGATCCAAACCCATACTGAGTGTTCAACAGTCCCATTGTTCTATAAAATACTGTTCACAAAATGTGTTGCGTTAGTAGGTCACAGAAAAAGATAAGTAATGCTGATGTCATTGAGGACTGGATAAGTGTGAGATAGTTTCAGTTTCACACCAGCTAACATTTACCTGCTTCAAGGGTGCCTTCTAAGAAGAAAATGCCATTACTATTACCATTTTATTATTATTGTTGTTATTACAGTTTGTTTTATGCCTGTACTAAAACTGTGTACACAGAAATGAAAACTGAGCTGATCTGATATATTTAGCTATTTATGATTATTCCCCCCCCCCCCCTCCAATCATGCATGTGATAAATATTACAAAAGTGAGAAAAATTACTGAGTTAGCAAGTCATGTTGTGTGCATGGATAGTTATGATCTTAGTCTCTGATCACTGCAACATTTCACCTGATGATTTTCTATCACACTGTCCACTACCTTACCTTTTGACCTTTGTCTTGTTCTTTCACACACAAAATTTATTTGTTCTTACATTTTAATAATCTTTCTTTCTCATCACATTGTCTTCTTCTTCCTGCTTAATTAGTTCCTCTCTTTTCACTGGCTTTTCTCAAACATTCCTCTTCAGTAATCTTTAATTCTCCAATATTAACTTTCAAGAAATCAAATCACAGCTTCCTCTGATCATCTTTATGCTGACATATTTATTGCCCATAATTTACTTCCACAAAGCAAGGTTTGCTCAAAATGTTTATCACTGAATGTGATATGGAAAAACAGGTGGCACTGCTGTCTGTAATAAATTCTCATGTACTAAATACTAGCAAATATCAGGCGACAATCAGTCATTTTTAAACACCAAAGCTGATGCCTTGAGGCAGGATAAAGTCCAAGATTAGTGGTGCAGAGACTGTAACCAAACTAACGAAGCAAAAAAGATGAAATCACAGTCATATTTCACAAAAAAATTATAAACATTTACAGAAATAACAATAATTTTCTTTTAAAATATCTAGCAGCATGTGAGTGCCACACAGTGATAAATGTTTCAAACTTTATTTTCAATAAATCACAGTATTTCTTTCAATACTAAATAAGTCTTATAATACTACTATTGTTGTTTTAGTAAAAACAAAACAAAAAAAAACTCCAGGTGATATTATGAAATGATATAATCAACATAAACAAACTAAAGGTAGGATTCTATCTATCTTCCACTCAGTTCTCCTGTTCTATATTTCTTTTGGGTGGCTATTTGTTCTTATACCCAGACAATGAGGCCAAATGATTCTGTTCTTGCTAACCCAAAGCTCACAGAGACTAAAGGATCAGTATTTCCCCAGAGAACACACTCCCACACTTCTGAGTAAACTACATCAAGGCAGCAACAAGTGCTAAAGATAACAGACTGTTGTTTTTTTTTTTTTTAACAGCTTAGTCAAGTAAAAGTAGGAGTTAAAGTGTTATCCAACTAGAAAGCCTTCATCTTTTAGGTCAAATGTAAAAAGCCACTTTTAGATAGGAAAAAGAATCAGTCTCACAATGATTGCATTAACATGCAATTACCAGTAAACACTACTTTTTAAAAAAATTGAAACTTTTAGAGGTCATCAACATTCCTCCCCCCCCCCCCCCCCCCCCCGGCCGCTGGACTCTCCGCCTTGCCATGGGGGGGCTTGCGTATTCTAATGATCCTAAGAGCTATGCTGGCAGATTTGCCTCTGTGATTTGGGCCGTTGAAATGATTCAGTTCCCGAACAGTAAGAACAGCTTTATTACTTAATGAGTACACAGTTGTGACGTTCCGGCGTGACCCTTAACCATACAAAAACTCACAGGGTGAAGAAATAGAGAGAGGAGAGGAGATAAAGCATAAATTCACATGAATGCTATGTAAAAAAAACATCAATGGCCCCAACCTCAGAGGCAAATCTGATTTTCTGGTAACAGCCATCAAACAATGTCGTGCAAAATGACAGAAGCCACCTAGCCCTTGAGAACCACTACATTCAGGAATATGGGACACTGGTACCACATGGTTTGAACTCAAAATTCAGCTACACCTAACATTCTCCTCCTCCACAATCATAATCCCTTCCCCCACTAAGTTCCACTCCCTTCTCACGTGTTACGCATAGTTCAGAACTTCCTCACAGCATCACATTACAACCCCTCTACCCAACTATAATTACCTATTTCACTTTCTGGCTAGGTTACCACTGTATCACTCTCTCTCCCCCCTTCATGGTTTCCCCACCCACTAATCTCAGTTAAGATCCATCTATCTCACATCACAAGTTTCCATTTAAATATTCTCTACCATGTCCATTTCTGAACACAGCGTCGGATAAGCCATAGCTTCTTACAAGTTACAGCTAAGTGCTCTATTCATTTTACTTCATTTTTTTTTTTAACATAGCATTCATATGAATTTATACTTTATCTCCTCTCTCTATTTCTTTGTCCTGTGTGTTTTTGTATGATTAAGGCTCATGCAGAAACGACACAACTGTGTACTCGTTAAGTAATAAAGCTGTTCCTACTTTTTCCTAGTTTATACATTTTGGTATCACAACTTTACTACAGTGGCTTTGTCTATAGTTATATGCTTATACACTAATTATTGTGTGTTACTACATTTGTATGGAGGAGAATCAGCCAGTTTTGACCTTGATTCAGCAAGTGAGTCATTCATTCATCTGCACGTCCCTTGCGGAACTTTGCCTCCCAAACAGCACTCCTGTAGGCCTCTCAGTTGTGAGCAAGATGGCCTGCTGCTGATGCATTCATTTGCAGATCATCAACAATGTTTTGCGGCAATCTTCGCCTTGGTCTTCCTCTCTTTCTTGTTCCCATTATGTACCCTTCCAAGATGGTCTTCTCTAGATTATCATGACGTTTAATGTGTCCAAAATATTGAAGTTTTCTCTCTTTAATCCTCTTTACTAGCCAGTCTTCTGCAATATTAAGTTCTTGTAGTATGGACATATTTGCTTTTTTTTGTGTCCATGGTATTTGAAGAACTCTTCTGTAGCATTTACATTCAAAGGCATTTATGTGTTTCTCAGCTGTTTTGTTAAGTATCCAGGTCTCACAGGCATATATTGCAATGGGAAAGATGCATGCCCTTAAAAATTTTAGTTCTGTCTGTTCCTCTCCATAGATTATTTAGTTGTTTTACTTTCTGAAAAGCTATAGATGTCCTCCTTTTCATTTCCCTCATTGTATCTCCATTATTAGTTAGCAGTGATCCAAGATATTCAAAACTCTCCACTTCTTCCAGTTTTTCCTCATCGATACCTATTTCAGCTGCCTTGTTTGTTTTGTCAGTTGTCATCAATTTAGGTTTCTTCACATTAAGATAGAGGTTTTGCTCTTCGCTGTTCTTACGGACTGACATAATTAGTTTTTCCATTCCTTTTTGTGTTGTGGACAGTAATCTGTGTCATCAGCATATCTAATCTCTGGTATTTTACAACCTCCAATTGTTATAGCATGTGAGTATTGTGTAAAAATTAAATCTCACCACAAATAAGGCAATATACACATTTCACATGGACATGTAATTTCCACTGATGCCTGTAAAGTGTGTTTAATTTTACATAAAAAAAAAATAAAGCATACAGTACCAAATGTTGTATTGACAAACCGGTATTCCAGAAAGTACTTCATGCAAGATGAAAGACAGGTACAGCTGTACCAGTTTCAAAAAATCATAGCGCGATCACTGATCTCAAAGTCAGTGCTTTCTTTACTACTGTCATGACAGTGCACTATTCTATGACATATTTTTCAATATTTATGAAAAAAAAAGTATATCACTTAAACAACTTTAATAAACAAACTGTAACGGTCTGCTATCTTTACCAAGCATACATACATATACATGTGACATGAAAATGTAACTATGAATACATACCGTATTTTGCATTGCTTGCCTACACAGTAAAATTCTTAACATTTATGAAATAAAAAGCATTTTGTTTATGTAGTTTTAAGAAACAAACAATGAAGGGCTGCTAACCTACATAGTATATGTATACAAATAAGCATGACATCACACTTTATATACATAACTAACTATGAATATTCATATTTTCATGTTACATCCAACATTCATTCATAATGGCAAGAAATAAAGTGGACATCATAAGTATTTTCCTAACAATGTAAAATCTAGTTTTAGACTAAAACAAGTTGGCTTAAAATCATATCAACAAGCAATATATGACTATGCTTGCAGTATTCTGGCTAGGTATACTATGGAACAAACATTTCAATTTGATGTGGCATTTATAAAGGCAGGCCATGCCTTCAGTATATGAACTATTTCACAGATAGAATTCTTTCCCTCCAAGGTTTGAGACTGCTTCTGAATCATTCTGTGTTCCATTCTCTGTGGCCATCGACTGATTTTCACTACGCATGAACCTCTTCTTTCGCATCTTTTTCCCAGTCATACTGCCTGCATAGTTTGCCCCTGCCTCATGTGAACGCTGATAGAAAGAGAGTAGACCATCAGTATCACCTTCATCCAATGCTAAATTTTCTTCAGCGTCTTCCATAGTCTTTAGCAGGTCCTTAATATCATCCTTGAAGTTAATGAGCCTTCGAAGCCTTGCATGACTTTGTTGAAGGGCTAAGATCTGCTGATTTTTGCGTTCAAGCTCCTCTTGCAGCACAGAAACTGTACGCTCTGATGCCAGCAATTTATTTGCCAGTCCTTCGATTTCTCTCTCCTTAATTAACGAGACTTCAGCCAAACGGTTCTGAAGAAGTTTGTCTTTGGTAATCAGTGCTTCTTGTTGATCTTGAATGGTGATTTCAAGATCGTGCACACGTTTATGTAACTGCTGGAGGTGGCGGTTTGCCTCATCAATACTGGTTCTTGGAATCATAGTTTCAGATGCTTATGGTCTTTGCATAAGTTTCACTATAACGTCCGGCTGATTCATAGGTTGTGAGGAATGTTCACACCGAAACTCTCCGAGCTCTCAACATTATAAGAACATTTTTTTTTAATTACTATTATCCAGGTCTTCGCTGAACAATTGAGCCAAATTGAAAAAAAAAAAGTTGCACCGTTGTTAAATAAAATTATTAGATAACTATTCAGTTTCAAAATAAGAGAGAGAGAGAGAGAGAGAGAGGAGGGGGTGGGGGTAACTTAGATGTGAAATATGTTCATGATCGTAAGTATATACTGTTTTAATTCTTTTGAATCCTGGCATATTCTTTTGATTATCAAAACTGAAACCGTAAATAAAATATTATCCACACGGGGAAACGAAAATATTAATATGATTAAAACTGCCAAATTGTATTAACATGTAGGAAATTATACGCATCTATTATGAGTCCAAAATAATCACATATCTCTTAGATCACGTGAAAGTTCCTGTTCTAGCTAGCTTTTTCGCCCCTTTATTCTCATAAGAAGAGCCAGGGGACAGTAGGTAGAAATGATAGTGAACTAATGGCCTACATGACGGATTGGGAAATATGGTGAAACACAATATACAAGCCAGTCGGCACGACAACTGATGATAACGATGATGATATATACTCATAAGCTAGTGCTTATAAGCAATGATATCATCATCATCACTTATAAGCACTAGTTAATGAGTATATATCATCATAGTCACCATCAGTTGTGCGAAAAGGGCAGGGGTGGGGTGGAGTTGGTAATGAGAGATGACTTTCAAACATCTGTGAATTATTTCAGAAGTAAAAAGTAAAGGCAAGCATTACTTAAAGCAGGAAGACATTTTTACAGGGGCGTCTGCTTATACTTCAAATAATTGAACAATTGTTTTTATGCGGTGCATACAATCACATATACGCCATATTCGCATGTTATTATCTATTTTCTACGTGACCAACGGTTTCTGTAAATTATTGTTTGTTACCTCTTTTTCAAGTTTTGATATACAGTATTGTATTATATGACGAAAATGTATAAAGTAGGAAAAAAGGTGGGAACAGCTTTATTACTTGGAGCACGCAGTCGTGAGGTTTCGTCGTGAACCTCATACAAAAACATACAGGGCCAAGAAATAGAGAGAGGAGATCAAGTATAAATTCATATGAATGCTTCTTACAAGTTACAGCTAATGCTCTATTCATTTTTTTTGATTTTTTAAACATAGCATTCATGTGAATTTATATTTTCTCTCTCTCTCTCTCTCTCTCTCTCTCTCTCTCTCTCTCTCTCTCTGAACCTTAAGTGCCCAGGGTACATGGGGCCTCTGCAAGGGTTTTCCACAAATGCCTGTCCTTCACCTTTTTTTCTGTTCTTGCTCAGGTGAGCCCTCTATTGCTCAACATCCTTTCTGTTGTTCTTCTCCATGTCTCTTTTGGTCTATCCTTACTTCTGTTCCCCTGTGGTGTCCATCTTAGTGCTATTTTTGGTAGTGAGTTGTCAGTTATTTGGAGCACATGTTCCAACCATCGCCAGAGTCTTTCCTCAATAATTGTTGTCAATGGCTTCATCTGCATTTCTGCCAATAAGATGTTATTTCTTATGGTGTTTGGCCAAAATATTTTTCTAATTCTTTGTAAACATTTAGTCTGGAAGGAATTCAACTTGTTTTCTATGGTTTTGGTGATTTTCCAGCATTCACTTCCATAGAATAGTACACTTAGAACATTATTCTTAAATATCCTGATTTTCATATTTATGCTTAGTTTTTTTTTTAGTTTTTTTTGTTTTTGTTTGTTTTTTGTGAAATTCATGTGAATTTATATTTTATAAGTATTATTTATTATTTTGGTATCACAGATTTACTGCAGTGGCTCTGTGTATATATTTTTTGGGGTGACATTCCTTTTGGGCCAACATTGGTTCATAGGGCAGAAATCATATTTTTCCATGTCTGACGACTTTTCGCCGTCCGCTGTAGGTCTTGGATGGACTTGAATCCCAAAGTTGTACTCTCTCTGGTGATGGTTCTACGTAGAGTCTCCCTTGCTTTCTGTTGCCCTTCGCTGACTATGAGTATAGTTATATACTCATACACTAATTATTGTATATTATATGACGGATTTTTACCACTAACTTCGTTGCATGGCTGATAAACATGACGTGCGGCCAGGCGTGATACTGAACATATCACCCTCTAGCGTGCTGACGGGTCAAGGAAAATATGGGCACTAACACCATATCCTATGTGCCTCTTGGCATGACAGGGTTACCTTTACCTTTACCTATGCATTTATACGCCTGCCTTTTTATGTCTTTTTTTCAGATGATGTTTAAAATTGAATTTTAAGTTCAAGGCACGTGCCAGTCGTCGTTAGGAAGAGGGACATCTGACAACTGCTTGTTTAAAATTACAACGACAAATATTTTACGCGGCGCCGTACTAATAGTCTGCATGTTGATGTCCTGATTGTGCGCATTTATATTTGCAAGCCCTGACAAAAGAGAAAACAGGGGAGCCAAAATAAATTTTTGTTTCCTTGAAATCTTACAAAAATCTGGTTTAGAAATATTGGGCGCGTTCAAAGAAAACAAAAACTGAGGACGGTGTCTTGAAGTTCACATAAACGTAATTGTTTAGTTAACACCAGTCTGTCAACTAATAGTTTTTGAATTTATTCATGGCTCTGGTTAATATCTGTGACGTGACGGTGCTTAACAATCCATCCTCGTTTCTGAAACCGTTCCAATTTGAAATAACTTTTGAATGCCTCGAGGATCTTCCTGAAGGTATGTTGACACTCCATGGGTAGAATATAACGATGTAAGCATAATTTTCATGTAGGCATGAGATGCATGAACAAGTTCAGAGGAGCAATAACGGCAACGAACAAAAAAAAAAAAATCCCGCCCCAGTGTTGTTTTTTTAAAAACAATTTGAAGATCATTTAGGATCCTGGACAAATCATCATCAGACTCAAGATCGCCCTAAAGTGGGAAATGTGTGGGACCAGTTTTAAATTGTCCAGTAAAAGTCTTCTTGATCAGTTGTAATTCAGCATTCATTAGCAGTGTAGCCTTTATATTTAAATCTCTCTCTCCCCCTCTCTGAACCTTAAGTGCCCAGGGCACATGGGGCTTCCACAAATGCCTGTCCTTTGCCTTTTTTTTTTTTTTAATGCTCTTGCCCAGGTGAGCCCTCTATTGCTCAACATCCTCTCTGTTCTTCTCCATGTCTTTTTTGGTCTACTCTTACTTCTGTTTAATAAGTGTCTGTAATTAATTTTGTGATCTCTGCATTCTCAGTGAAAATTAATATTTTTCACATTCCTTGATGTACTTTTCTTTCTTTAAATGCTTACAAACAAACAAAAATTACCAAGAAAATATATAGGATATTGGGCTGTGAACATTAAGTTCATTTAGTTTTGTCTTTATATTTCATTATATAGAATATAGGCAGTTCCCAGATAGTAAACAAGTTTTGTTCCAAAGTCCATGTTAAGTTGGCTAAAATGGTACCTAGAAAGTGAAAACCTTCTCGTTCCACAACAAGCAGGATTTAGGCAGTACTACAGTACGGAAGATCAAGTGACCTATCTCTCTCAAGAGATTGAGGATGCATTCCAAGAGAAAAACCTTGTACTAGCAGCGTGGATAGACCTGAAGAAAGCCTTTGATAAAGTATGGAAAAAAGGTCTGCTGTGGAAACTAAGAAACTGCAATGTGAATGGAAGACTGTACAACTGGATAAAGTCCTATTTACACAATAGAAGAGCTAGAGTAGTAATGGATGGACACAACAGCCAGAAAGTACTTCTGCGACACGGTGTACCACAAGGAGGAGTCCTTTCGCCTACACTATTCCTTGTATTCATTAATGACCTGGTCAAGGAACTTCCCTATGGAATCAAAGCGGCACTGTATGCAGATGATCTGGTCATGTGGTGTACAGATGAATATGCGACAGTTGCTACACAGAGACTCCAAAGAGCAGCAGACATCTTGACATCATGGACAAACAAATGGTGTGTAAGTATCAACACAGAGAAATCAAGCACCACTCTGTTCACCCTCTCATCTAAACAGAAAGCAGGTAAGATCTTTGTAAATGAAATACCCTTAAGGATGGACAACCAACCCACTTACTTAGGAGTGACTCTTGACTCAAAACTGACTTGGAAGCAACACATCAACAGTGCAGAAGCAAAAGCCAGAAGAAAACTAGCCATATTAAGAAAATTGAGTGGGACTACATGGGGAGCTAGTGAAAGAATCCTCAAGAATGTATATCAGCAAAGTATTCTACCACATTTAGAATATGGCTCAACATCTTGGTGCACAGCATCAAACACTACGCTGCATAATCTAGACAAGGTTCAAAATCAGTCACTACGGATTATCACAGGTGCCATGAGGTCCACACCAATAGTAGAAATGCAGAAAATAGTTGGTGTTCAGCCGCTAAAGGAACGTAGAGACACAAAGGTCATGACCATGGGAGAAAAATTCCTTAGCTCTGTAAGCCATCCCCTGAAGGAGAGATTCAATAACTTGGCATTAGGACGGCTTAAAAGAAGCAGCTTCATTCATCAGGCCAAGCGTATGCGTAAGCTGATACCTGACCTTCCAACTGTAGTCACTCCATTATCATCTGTACCAGAGCATACACCATGGAAAGAAGCAGATTATACACAAATAACTATTCAGACTGAAGTGAAAGGTGTGCAGAATGGTGAGATGCAGAGCAGTCTTGTAAGATCAACAGCCACACTTAGTGTTCTAGATGACAAATATCCATGTGACACCTGGATACGTGTGTATACAGATGGATCTGCACATAATGCCATAAAGAATGGTGGGGCAGGAGCATATATTGAATATCCAAACAACACCATTGACAAGATTTCCATACCCACTGGTAAATACTGCAACAACTTTGATGCAGAAGTTAGGGCAATTATTGCTGCAGTTGAAAAACTATCAGACTCCAGAATTGATACATGTCCTGTAGTAATTCTCACAGATGCAAGATCAGTACTGGAGGCTCTTCAGTGCAACAAACTACCAGACCTTAAGGATGCCTTGTCAAAAATTGGCTTACAACATGGAGTCACTTTGCAATGGATTCCCTCCCACTGTGGGATACCAGGCAATGAGAAAGCTGACCATCTGGCCAAAGAGGGCACTGAAATGGAGCAACCAGACATACCAGTCACCTATAATCAGAAGAAAAGCATGATAAAAACCTACAGGAAGCCACAAACACCACCACATGATGACTATCACATGCTAAACAGAAAGGAACAAGTCACCATCTTCCGTCTCCGAACAGGACACAGCCGACTCCGAAGTCATATGTATACAAAGTTTAAGGTTGGTACTACTAATCTATGTACATGTGCCCAGGTGCCCCAAACCGTGGAACATATCCTCCAGAACTGCATCAACTACGAGACACTGAGAAATAATTACTGGCCCAGTGAAACCACTAAAGAAGATAAGCTCTACGGTTCCATACATGAGTTACAAAAAACAGTGAAATTTATCCAAGAGACAGGACTGCAGATATAGACAGACAGTGCGAACGAAGAAGAAGAAGAAGAAGACATGTTAAGTTGAATTTTTTGTACACGTCAGAATAGTTAAGAATAGTACTTATCTAATGTTAGTTACTTAGTGATAATTGCAGAATTTGTCAGGACAGTCTTTTACTTGGTCTGTTGTTTTCTCTGCCCATGCCAGGATGGCTCGAACTTCATGGACCGATCCAGTAATTTATTACAATTTTTTTATCATTGCCATTGTCTTTTCCTGTCGCAAAGAATAAAAGTCCAAACCAAATTTAATGAACATCATTTCATTGTTAAAGTCTTAAAGTTTCTTCATTCCAAGATTGAAACATTAATTCTGTAAAATTAAATTTTGATACAAGTTTGACATTTGTTGTCCATTATGACTACAGTAGTGTTGTGGTTGTTTTTTTAGCAGTATATGACCTGCAAGATTTTTTTTTAAAATTAGTCCATTTGAGTAAAGTAAAACTGCATCATTGGCACAGATGCCAAGTTTGTTTTTTTTTTTAAATTGCAGCCATTGAGCTTAAAGAAATAAAAAAAAAAACTGCATTTAACAATGAGTGAATCAGAGAACTTGGATTTATACTAAAAGCAGAAAAGACAATGAAAATGCCGAATGTTTGAATAGAATCCACAAAGAAAGATTACCATCTGGTACATTCAAAGCAATTTTTTTTTTTCTCACTTTTCCCCAGAATCACACTTCCTTCTTCACCAGCCTGCAACAAAATAAGAATCAGGCACTTCTTTTTAATTTACCATATAGATATAGATGCTTATGCTTCAAGGTCCATAAGAAGCCACAAGGATGAGGAAGATTCTGTCATCTGCTGCGCATACTTTTCATAGTTTTGTTTTTTTTTTTAATGCCACATATCAACTGCTTTTCATGCCAGGTCAGCTCAGATCAGAAATGAAAACCAAATTTATTTAAATTTACTTGGATTTGTGCCAGTTAATTGTAGAGCAGATGTGGTATTTGTAATTTTGTATCTTAAAAGTTAATTTTGTGAAACGAGCACTTACATACTTTTTTTTTTCTTTTGAAATAATTTTGTGTAGATCTTGAGTGGAGGATAATCTACGTGGGCTCTGCAGAGAGCATGGAACATGACCAGGTGTTGGATACCGTTTTAGTTGGTCCTGTACCGGGAGGAAAGCACATGTTTGTGTTTGAGGTAATGATGTGAAGTTTTCTTTCATGTTCATCATTTGCCTTTAGCTCCAAGACCTAATTTTTTTTTGCAGTTAATTCCATCTAGGCTTTCTGTTGGTATTTTGAATCTTTACGAGTTGTGTGTGTTTATGTGTGGATGGGAAGGGTGGTAGGTGGGGTGGAGGGTTTCTTTTTTTTTTTTTTTTTTTTGATACATCTTCTGTTGTGTTTCAATGGCTTGTTAGTTTTTCCTTGAGCAGTCAGATACAAAAGCTGCCTTGTTGTGTGCATCAAATGTTTCATCATTGGCTGCATTTCTTTTATAGTCTGATTATTTGATTTTAGCTTATTTTGATTGGGGCTTTTTTTATTTAAACGAAAACCCAGCATTTAAGTTTGAGATGATCATTTCTTTTGGTTTTTTGTAAATTTATTTTGAACTGAAGTTTTCATCTCTCCCTGGAACAGAAATATTTTGTACTTTGCAGCTGGTGGTGTGATGATGCGAAAGTGCAAGTTTAGTATTATATAAAGAGTGGATTAAATAGCTGCACTCGAATACCTGGAGTGGATCAGAGAACCAGTTTTAATGGACTTGACTACCACCAGAACCACTATGAGCTTGTTACCAGGAGCCTCTTGAGATGGTACGGGGTCCTGGCCAGCTGTGGTTTGCTGATCCTGATAGCCGTGCTGTCACTCAAGCACAGTAGTATTTGCTGCTGTGAAATAACAGATTTTGGACTGTTGAAATTTAAAGTACTATTTTTGTATTGTAATTCTGTGACCATAGAAAACACACTTTCTGTAGAGAATTATTAGATCACAGATGACAACAACATGTAGATGCTTGGCCTTTTCATCACCCATCCGAGGTTGGTAATAAGAATAAATAACATTTGCCATAATCAAAAATAAATTAATGTTTGGTTACACCAGATCAAGATGAATTTTCTTTGTCTAACCAAAAACCTGAAGGGTGTGAACTTGGGATATCACACTACAGTAGTGCCCCGCCATACATGGCAGCGCATTTCAGGACTCTTTGCATAAGCAGGAATTCATACAAAATTGCAAGTTCCATTAAGTATTTCCTATGCTAAAATACTTCTCACAGATGTTTAAAAATGCAAATAAGGCAGATAAACACTATGTTAACAATAAATAGCATGATACGGTAAATCATCAAAATAACTTAAACAGTTTTAACTCTCTCTCACACACCATCCATCCATACATATATTATACTTGCTCTGCATCTTCTGTGGACAATGAATGATGACAGTGACAATGATGAATATGTAATGACACTACTGAAATGATCATATGACCAAACGGGTGCATAAGCGGTGTGCTTACAGTAGTGATAGACTACTCTTGTCCTTCTGATATGTCATCAGCTTCAGACAACCCAGGCATATCGGTCGGCCATCTTGAAGATGATGGTTTCACAGGAAATGAGGCCAGTGACATAACATCAGGAATGGAGGATGCTGAAGGCCTTTTGTGGGGGGAGGGGTCATCTAAAGTGGGAAGGTGTTGGCAGTTCTGGGACATCAGGTTGGAAGATTGTGGATCCTATGTTTGATGGTCTTTGCTGCCGTTTTGAAAAATATCATGATTGGTAGTTTTTTGTTTTTTTTAACTTCAGTTTTACCAGTGTTTAGTGAAAAGCAAAGAAATGAATCACAGTAACACTTCCTAGAATCGGAACAAATCACAGTAACACTTTCCCAGAATCAGAATGAATGTGACCGAGTGAGATCCTGCTAGACTTCATGTACCTTGGAAAATGGCGCAGATGTAGCAGGCAATTAAGAATTTTTATTTTACATTTTTCCCCTTTTTTTTGATTGGCAGTAGCGTAAACATGAAACCATGTGTTGTAAGTACTCATGTGGCAGGGTCTTACTGTACTTACAAAGCATGCAGATACCAGGATGTAAGTAATGAAATGTTCTTTTTTATTTTTGCAGAGGTATGGGGAAGGCTATGCTGGATCGTGCTGTAGGATAGTTTAAATTAAACTCATAAAGTAAAGACAGTCAGAATTCATCAGCTTATAATAGGCTTTGAATAGCCAGTAATAACCGTTGCTAGAGCACAAAATTCATGAGCGATTGTGACATTGTTCATTATGTGAGCATGGATGCTTTCTCCACAGGCTGACCCCCCAGATGTCAAGAAAATCCCAGTGGATGATGTCATGGGTGTCACAGTGGTGCTACTGACATGCTCATATCGAGGGAAGGAGTTCATCAGAGTTGGTTACTACGTGAACAATGAGTATGATGATCCGGAGCTGAAAGAAAATCCTCCAGCTGAAATTCAGTACCACAAGGTGCATATCTTTTAAACTGCCTAGATGGTAATATTCTCTTTTCTAGTGATTTGTTAAGTGTCTGTGTTTCACATCTGACAGATCACAAGAAAAGAGAATTACAGCATTTGAAATGAAATGTTATGGAAGGGCCCTTAGAATATCATGGATAGAAAGAAAATCAAAGAGATGCTAATGGAATTAGATGTCGTAGAAAACTGGGCGTAAACACCATCAGAATTGAAAGCTGAGAATGCGAACGAAGAAGAAGAAGAAGAAGAAGAAGAAAGCTGAGATACATCAAGAGAGACAGTGGTTTGGAGAGGTTGATAGTAGAAGGCATAGTGCCCAGCGAAAGAGAAAAGGGGCAACTTATGTTGAACTCATGACATCATGGAAATTCTGAATTTGTCAAAGTGAGACACTGATCAGCTTGGACAAGACTGCATTGTCTTGTGCAAGGGAGGCAGCATGAGAGACAACATTCTGGAAATGACACATCACATAAAGAAAAAGAAGAAGATGGTAAAATTAGATGAAATGATGTAAATTTTCACATTTAAACATTTTAGATGGTAAAATTAAATAATGTAAACTTGTACCTTTAAGCTTTTTGTGTGGTAAAATTAGATGATGTAAACTTTCACATTTGACTTTTCTGCTAGTTTGGCCTGTCTTAACAATGTCCTTTTATAGAGTAAAATTACATAAAATAAACGTAGACCATCACTATTTTGCCAAGCAGTTATTCTTGAAAGCCATATATTGATGGTAGAAGTTGTTATTCTCAGTTAGTAAAACAGTCAGATTTAACACTGATGATACTTAGTGTTGTAAATGATATTGTTGAAGTTCTTAATGCAGGAATTAATGTCCTTATTCTTATATCTTCAGCTTATAAGAAACATTCTGTCGTCAGAAGTGAGAGTCACAAGGTTCACAATCCCTTGGCATGATACAAAAGAAGAAGAAGAAGAAGAAAAGATGGACGATACACCTTTGGCGGCTGAGCAGCCAGCACCACCAAAAATTTCAGAAGAAATTGAAGCAAGAATAGCTCAGGACTTGGCATACGAGAGAGCAGAGCGTGACCGTATGACAGGCAAAGTTCCACTTGGTGATCCAGGAAACATATATCCCCAGAATGAAATGAGATATTATAATTCTGAAGATTCATCAAGTTTGTGCATGCCATAATTGTTTTTTTTTTGTGTCTTTTTTAAATGTCCTTTGATATGTTCTCTAATTGTTTTGAAAGGAGTATGCAAGAGGTTGCTGTGGTGCAAACATGAAACACAATTGTTTAGTTTTTGTTACGAATGCTCATGATTTTCTTCCAAGCAGGAATTTATATTTTGATGAAAATGAAATGGCAGAATGTCTCAAGATACGGATGTAGGGTTTACAGTCAGTTACAGAATATTGTATAGAATAAAAGAAGCTAAAGTGTGAGAGGAACCTATCATTTTCACTGGTTAAAATGAATTGATTGGAGATTTAAAAGAAAAAAACCTCAAAAGATTAGAAGATAACATTTTATGTTAGACTTTTCTCAGAGCTGTGCTCCATAGACATTCTAGTACCTGGCAGAGCAACGGGTACAATTTCAGAAATTTTATGCCAGGATAAAGATCAAAGATATGACCCAATGTAACAGAATTTTATATGGTTCCAGAGCGCATAAATTACTGTGGTAAAAAGGTAAAATTCCCATTTCCATGCCATTAAAGCATATTGGGGAATGCGGTGTTGGGCCCATATTTTCCATGACTTCGACACATGAAAGATGGTCAGCATCTCGTCTGGCCACTTTACCTTCCCAGATTTCTCTGGTATCCATGTTTAGATGCTGGGTGGACCCCGGGGTCTTTTTCTCATACACCAGAAAAAATCCCACCGCTGGGACTGAACCCGGTACCACCAGATTAGTAAACCAAGCGCCTAACCACTCATCTAACCAGAACACCAGAAAGTTTTTTTGTATGTGTGCATCAGTGTAGTTTTAATTTTTTACCATTATAGTCTAAATACCTAAAATGTGAATAAGCAAATTAACTCTTTCCGTGCAGGAGGAAGAAACACGGCCGTGTCGTTCCGTGTGGTAGTAAAACGCGGGTCTTGTCTGTAAGGGGGTCTAGTTGTAAAATGGGATGGAAAACAGTATTTCCATTTACTTCCATATACGTAATATGTGTCAAAGTGTAGCTAAATGAATGAAAATTTCAGAAATGCAGAGTTTTTTTAGGAAAAAAGAAGTAATGTGATGTTTTTAGACACTGATTGTGGCCAGCTCACCATCAGCTAGGTCCAGATTCGCGCTTCTTACCCCTATTTACCATCTAAGACGTGTAGATCTACTTATCGATCTTGTATTGTGACTCCGTATGGCATTTTCGCTTACTGAATGTCTGAAATAACCTCCTAACTACTTCTCCAGTCGTCTAAATATGTCTAAATCTACTTAGAAAACATTCAAGAGCAGCGGCGTGGCCATAGGCTATGTCCATACCCCTATCTACATCGTCAAAAATTGAAAAATTTCCATGCTTCGCGTCCTTGTTCTCGCTCGGCATCGCTCGTAACTAGGCACGCATTCTCCATTTTGAAAGTGTCACCGGAATTGCGGACGAAATCCGTACAATATAAATGTTACACCGCTTGTTTTAATGGAACAATGATTGTCGAATTTTCGACCATACGGTAGCTTGGGACCACCGGAAGTGTCGACAATTCGACCATACGCACAGAAAGAGTTAAGTAAAAGTTAAAGCATTAGTGACCTTGTCATATTCACATAGTTGTATAATTGAAAAACACAACAACAAAGAATTACAAATAGTAAGACTGCACAATGTTGGCTTTTTGAAGCATGGCAGAGCCAGGGGGTGGGGGAGATCACTGGAAGAGACGTTACAGTAATTAAACTCATAAAGTAAAGACAGTCAAAATTCTTTAGATACATCATGAAAACACAGGAAAAACTTGCAGTGAGTATATTGACAAGGTGGCACAGTGAGGGAAAGCTGACTCTGATTGGAAATGCCAAAGTCCACACAAAATGTGGTCACCAGTAAGTGCCAGCACAGCACACAAGGGAAAAAAAAATATTCCCAAGAAAAGAAAACATTTAACTGTGTATTTTATGTATAATTTGTTACATTGATGTACTGAGGAATTTCTAAAGGTTATGTGTTAAACTGAGACTATATCATTTTAACATTATCACCATTTTATGAAATGTCACATTAGTGTCTTTTCTTTTTTTATTGCACACATAAAAATCAAATATTGATTTTTTTTTTTAGTGTTCAGATCTTTCAATGTGTGCAAGTTTATGGCAACATCACATATGTAGTTTTTTCACTGGTTTTGCTTGCTTTTGATAGTAGACATGTTCATTTTATATTTTCTTTCTTTTGTTTATTGGAGGTTTTTTTTTGTTTTAAGGCCACAACCTCATTATCAAGGGCAGATTAATAAATAAAGGCATAATATAGTGAGCTCATGAAAACAAATTCCAATGATTGGCAGGATTTAAACTCGCAACCCTCTTCTTATTTCAAATAAAATGGTAAAAATAGCCTTTTAGTGCCTGATAGGAATCTAGGGGATTTGGTGTGTCAGCACAAATGGCCACATTTCCCAGTTCCAGTAGGAAGATCCGGTCATCTACCTATTTATTCGGTTGGCAGATACATAATATCTTACATCTTTCCCATACTGTTAAACATCACATATGGCTCACATTATAGTTCACCATGTTTTTCTGTTTTTTTAAACCTTGTCAAGGGATCATATGCCCACTAGTTTAGCCTCTCTAAACAGTGTAGATGCTTATATTATGTGTAGATACATAACAAAAGAGGTACAAAATTCTTGTGTTGATGGCTGGAGTAAATGCTTATTTTGAGTGAAGTAAACAGCAGGTTATCACTGTCTTTGCTTGTATAAAATAATCTCTTGGTTATATGAATATACATATGGATATGTTTGTGCACTCAACACAGAAGGATTGAGCGAATTGTTCTAGATTGAAACAGGCATGAAACAAGGATGTATACTATCTCCCTTGCTTTTTGGAATTGCCATAGACTTCATGATGAAAAAATGCTGCATAGGTCTTCTTATTCTTTGTTCGCTTCTACCACCAAGACCGCCTCATGATCGTACTGAACTTACTCCTGTGATCCTTGATAGGTCCTGTGGTCCATGAAAGGACCACACGAGATCCCTGAGTGGACCACAATAGGTTCAGAGTATCGCAGGGCTTGGGCCTGTATTCTCGGTGGATTGCAGAAGCGGGATTGCGTGACACCATGGTTTTTGTTGCACCAGTTTAATCTAGAGTTTGACTTTCTCACCAGAAAACCTCGACGTGTTTTGAGATATCTGTGTATCCCTGCCAGGTGAAAGGTGGTTGCCCATCCAGTCCAGCATTGGACTTTCTTACCGGAAAACCTCACCTGATTAGGATACGCATACATCCCCATTGGGTGAGAGGTGGTTGCTTATCTAGACTGCACTGGTCCAGTGTCTCCAACTTCAGCAGTTTGTGGTCGTGGCCGCTACCCTTCCTAGTTGTAGCCAGGACGGAGCTTTTGTCCAGGAGGATGAATCCTCACCACTAGTAAGTTTCATCCCTGGGTTAAGCCGGTTTAGGCGTATTATCCCAGTATGGGTGTGTTTAGGACGTGATTGACCTCTAGAGCGGAGGTACCGTGTCATGAGCAGTCATCAACTTTCCCCCCCTTGGTTAAGCCAGTTCAGGCATATTTCACCAGTATGGGTGTATATCGGACATGACTGGCCTCTGGAGCAGAGGTGCCATGGTATGAGTAGCTCTTGCCGCGAGACTACTGGGCATACCGATTAAACTTCACTTTATCCTTTCCATCACCTTTTCACAGCGGCGCCACCTGGCAACCCTAGTCGCATTTTCTTCATTGGCCGGGAGGAGTTTCACTCCATGTGCAGCATCCGAAGAATCTCACCAGCAATGTCTTAGTTTAACCCCTGGGTTAAGCCGGTTTAGGCAGTCTGCCCCAATATGGGTGTATATAGGGCTGCATAGGTAAAATGGGCATTGATTGGGTACATGGGACCCAGCTAGAAGATCTTGATTTTGCAAACGACATAACTCTCAGTGACAATGTGAATTCCATGCAAGAAGAAACAGATGCCCTGTCTTCACTGGCTAACAAAATAGGACTTTAAATTAACAAGGAAAAAAAAATGAAAGTTCCCATTAATCAGGAAGGAAAAATATATGTAGCAGGAACAACTGTTAAAGAAGTACACTGATCTGCATACCTTGGCAGCTACATAGACCGGTTAGAATTGAAAAAGCAGCATTGACCTTCAAGAATCTTGAGAACATATGGCATTCAAAAGTTATAAGCACAAAAACCAAGTTAAGATTATTCAATTCAAATGTAACATCCACCCACATTTATACATGTGAAAGCTAGAAAAAAAATAAATAGACAAGAAATCAGACTCTTGAAAACAAATGCCATAAGGAAAATACTTGATATAAAGTGGAACAAATTCAAGAACAGCAGAGATAAGGCAGATGAACAAACTACAACCTGTCTCATATGTTATCAGAAAAAGAAGATGAGTATATGTCAGTCACATGTGATAAGAAGAACATTCAGAGAATCCCAAAACAAGCTATCAAGTGGAACACAACAGGATGAAGAAAAAGAGATCGACCACGTGAAACTCTATAAAGAGGACATTGTTAAGGGGCCAAACTAGTAGGCATAAAATCACTTGATGAGGTTGAAAAGCTCACAGATGACAGGAAAGCTTGGCAAACTACCATGTGAGCCCTATGTATAAGATGTATATGAATATGTTTGCTGGAATGTTCGTTGAGTGTTGGTCATCTGTTTTCTAACTTTAGTATGGCTATTGCAAATGCTTGTGAAGGACGCTAGAAAATCACATTTGATTGTACTATAGCGTACAAGTAATAAGTGTACAGTTAATAAAACTCCATGGTTTCACTTTCTGCTGTCAAATAAAATTCTCAGTATTTTAGTAATCATTTGGTTCATTTTATTCACTTTATGACTAGCAAATTTGTATAACATAATCATTACCATAAACAAGTGCAAAGCAATGTAAGTGCTTTCTGGATTACTAAACTGATTGGGAAAAAAGAAAATGAAAAACTACAACCTGATTATTTACAATGTAATTGGATATTACATGAGAAGACTGAAGCTACAGAACCTAATGATCATTGGAAATCTCAAGGGAAAAAGGGGAGCAAGGGATGAATATCTTAAAAGGCTGACGAATGGCACAGGAAAAGAAGTGCATAGATATGAAGAAGGTGCTTGAACTATTATTCTATATGCACACACACCTATAACCTGTTTCAAAAATAGTAAAAAAGTAAACATAAGGCAACCATTTTCTTCACTGTCAAAAGCTTTGAAGATACAGCTTTAGGGAGATCACCACTTTCTCTGTGATAAATATTTCACTTTATTTTGACTTTATCAGTAGCCTTATTCCCCATGTGCTTGCCAGTGATGGATGTTGAGAACAAAGAAAGCAAGCCATGAACAAACAATAGCAGTCTGAGACATGAACGAACAATGATGGGGTGAAATGGATTTTATTTACATCTCATGACATTTTTCCAGAATATAAAGTAGGTTACCATGCACACAGTTTAACAAACACAGGGGCAACACAAATGTGACAAGATATCCTAAAACTAGGCATGGGAGGGTGCCACACTTTAAAAAAAAAAAAAAAAGATCAACTTTAATATTAAACTTAAATATTAAATTTGTGTGTCATGCTGATAATAAGCAAAAGGCTTCATCCAATACTCAATGTCTTCTTGTCACATGACATCAAAAACAATTTTTTTTTCTTTTTCCTGTTTTCAGTCATCTTTTTCCTGTCAGTGACCCATTATGTTGTCAACTGAACAAAAAAAAATGGAATTACACAATTCTAAATATAGTCTTTAAAAAAAAATGAAACGGAGCATGTTTACTGCAGTTACTTGGAGACCTCAGCAGATATAGTGGCACAAATGTGCATCATAGATGCAGAAACTTCACTATCTCTATACTCTGTCACATAAGCTCAGAAATATGTGAAACAGCTCCACAATGACTGCTGTAGTACACTGATACATGAAAGACACAAAAAGTGACTGGCCAGACTTGCTCCCATTTATACAGCACCAAATGAGTAATATTAAAAAAAAAAAAAAAAGATCACCGAAGTGTAACTTCAGAAATGCATCACATATCATTAGGCTGGTATGTAAATGTCACATGACTAAGTGAACAAGTACATACAGATTTTTAAGTATACATTTATGAACATATTTTAAACATGAAATGCAAAAACTTAAATTATTTTCTGAACTACAGATAATTATCTACATCACCTAGACCGAAATGAGGAAGATAACAGAAAGCAGTTCATATCTGAATGGAATACATTTTATTGAACAGATGAAACCTCATGAACTCTTTCATCCTGTTACACAGTAAAGGATCTATTTTTCAACTGAAAAATTTCAATAGCTTTGACTAGCGATTCTAATTCTTTAATGAAAACTAAATAATTTTAAAAGGAACTCGAGACACATCAGGAGTAATAAGTCACAGAGAAAGAATTTATCTTACACAGTAATACACTTACATTAGAAACCAATGACAATAGAGACCCACTAGAGGGCATACTTCTCTCAGAGCCCTGCTACAGGCAATGCTTATTTGTCAGCATGCGACACTGGATTATGCTTTAATATTTCCAGAACTGAACCATATACAATGAACGAAGCTAAGTTGCCTAGTTAATTCAAAGCATAATCCTGTTTGCTTTTTTTTTTTTTTAAGACAACCTGCTAACACAACTTGCAGGATCAAGAAATATATTGCATGGTGACCCACACATATTTTATGCAGTAAAATGAAAATGAATAAATAATGCAGTGGCATGTCTCATCTCTTCCCCCCCCCCCCCCCCCCAAAAAAAAAAAACAAAACACATGCACTGAACGTTTTAGACGACCAGATTTTCAAAATGAAAAAAAAAAAATTATCATCTTGTGCCTTATCAGTGAGTGAATGATGTTTTTCTGTTGTGTGTATCAAGTATATGAACATGGTTTTTTGCTCCCTATTCACTTTGATTTTATGAATTTTCTCATTCCCCATGATTTGCTATTGCCATTCATCCTTTTTTTCCACTCAATTTGTTAGTAATTCCAAAATAGCTTGATTTTATCATTTTACTCAACTGTTCACCTTTTGAATAACCATCCATACCATTTCAAACTTATAAATGATAGTTCTTCATTAGTTCAGACTTTTCCAGTGACTTAGATTAATATGCCTCCATGAGACATCTGCTTTCCTTAAAGTGTTTAGATCTGTCCAGCACTCAGTGTTCAGCTTACTGAATACATTCTATTAATGCACAGCAGTTTGTATAGCAATCTGACTAATTGAAAGTTGACAATGTAAAAATAAACTGTATTTTGTTACAGTACTAAATTTATATCTTTGAATGCGTGGAAAAGAGGTAGAACATAAAAGTTGTGTTATTTTAAATTTGACTCAACTTCAATTTTTGTATAGCATACTTTCACTAAACTGATGCTGGGTGTTTGCAACAGAGTGAACAATGAGAGATAAAGAGTAGAATATGAGATGGACCTGTGTGCATGATTCTTCACCTCTTGAAAATAAGAATGCTCATGAACTGACAAAGAATTTTGATTGTCTCTTCATTAAGTTTTTATTTGTACATTTTCTGTAGCTTCACTGCATCTTTCACCATCCATGCTTTCCTAAAGAATATCAGCATTTGTTCTTCATCCTCATACATTTCGCATGTCTGACCATCCACCGTTTTCAGAAATGTATAAAATGATGTCTGACACTCTTTTCTAATTAAAATAGTTCTACGAGGTAAAGGAGGAGGATAGAGAGTTGTTGGCGTTTTGCATTAATTCCATTATCATCTTGAGCAGGAGACAAGCAACCTGGTACAAATGAAATTTCTTTCTGTGTTACATGATGACAAAATGAGGCATCTTTTCATCAAATTACTGTCTTCCCCTTATTTTTTTTTCCCTTTATATTCTCTTCTTACATACTGTGTTCAGCAGAAAATTACAGTATTCACCTGCCAAAAAACAATTCCATTTTAAAATTATATTTGGCATCAGAAATCTGCCTTCCTTAATTCATGCTGAAATAATTATTTACACTAATGCAAACTGGCCATGCAATGACATAATTAGAAAATTCTTGTTAAGTGGCACAGTTTAACACAGAAGCGTCTGATAAACAATAAAGTGCAATAACCTATAATCTCAAAATTTATAATACTTTTTTACATCTTCAGCGTGTGCCAACGTTGATGCTGGTGATGGCCGTCGCTGCTCAAAGAAGTGATCTAATCTTTATCCACTGTTTATACAGCCAAGCTACGCATGATCGTAAAAGGCGACTAAGGAGGGTTCAGCATAGGGCCAGCAACTCTATCTGGTAAAAAAACTATCAGACTGCTACAGAAACGGAAGCAAAGGAAAAAACAAATGCAGGTGGAAGGAGAAATGCGTATCAGGAAACTGAGCCCATGAAGGTTGTGGATGAAAGCCAGCCACTGAAAGTCCCCAGCCTGACTGCAGACCTCCTGGAACCTAAACACAAGATGCAAATAGGCAGCTGGAAGAACACTTGACCAGACTGGAAAACTAGCACAAACCATCAAGGAAATGCACAGATACAAACTAGACATACTAGGAATACAAGAAGCAAGATGGACAGAACAAGGCAGAAGGAAATTAACAACACAGCACACAGAAGATACAATAATATGGTCAGGTAAAGAAGATCTTCATGAAGGAGGAGTAGCACTGATTATAACAAAAGAAGCATCAAGAGCATTGCTGAAATGGACCCCAATAAATGAGAGATTATTATATGCACGCTTCAACTCAAGATTCACGAAGCTGTCTATTATAGTTTGTTATGCACCAACAGAAGCAGCTGAAGAGGAATTAAAAGAAGATTTTTACAACAGCCTCCAAGCAACAGTAGAAACAATACCCATGCATGATATGCTACTCATCTTGGGTGACTTCAATGCAAAAGTAGGTGAAGGAAATGAAGATAGAAGAAGAATCATGGGAAGAGAAGGAATCGGAGAAATAAATGAAAATGGAGAAAGACTGTGGAGTTTCTGTGAAGAAAACATGATGACCATCGGAGGGACAATTTTCCAACATAAAAACATCCATAAGGTGACTTGGAGGTCACCAGATAAAACCACAGAAAACCAAATCGATCACATACTAATAAACAACAAGTGGAAACGGTCACTACAAGATGTGCGAGCAAGAAAAGGAGCAGATGTAGGAAGTGATCACAACCTTCTGGTAGCAAAAATAAAACTAAAATTAAGGAAAGCCAAAATCGGAGAACACAGAAAGATACATTTTGATACAAGAAAACTGATAGACCAGCAAACAAGAAATGAATTCTCAATAGTACTTAAGAACCACTTCAGTGTCCTACAAGATAAAGCAGAAATG
This sequence comes from Achatina immaculata, assembly GCA_009760885.1. NCBI lineage: Eukaryota > Metazoa > Mollusca > Gastropoda > Stylommatophora > Achatinidae > Lissachatina > Lissachatina immaculata. The sequence continues at coordinate 11,647,867 of CM019720.1, read as the reverse complement.
TCCATATTAGAGTTCAATAAAACACTACAGGAAACAGCAAAAGAGGTGCTGGGATATCGGAAAAGGAGAAAAGAGGAATGGATAAGTGAGACCACATGGGAAAAGATACAGCAAAGAAAAGAAATCAAGAAAAAATTACTGAACACCAAATCACAACGGCTTAAAGAACGAGTTTTAAGTAATTATGCATAAAAAGACAAAGAAGTGAAGGAATCATGCCGTCAAGATAAACGTCAATATTATGACAACTTAGCAGAAACAGCAGAGAAAGCAGCATATACAAATGACATGAAAACCATATATAAAATCACAAAGCAGATGACAGGTAACTTCAACACAAGATGTGAAAGTGCAGTAAGAACACAAAATGGACAACTGGTCAGTGGAGAAAGAGAAAAAATTGAAAGATGGAGGGAACACTTTAACACCCTACTAAACAGAACACAAGCAGCACAAACAATAGACATACCTGAAGCAAAAACGGAACTAAACATCAATACAGGACCAATAACAATAAATGAAGTAAAGGAGGCGATAAAGAAGCTAAAATCAGACAGGGCACCAGGTGAAGATGAAGTGACTGCTGAGATGTTGAAAGCAGAAGAAACAGAAACACCAAAACAACTTTGCCAGATATTACAACAAATTTGGGATCTAGAAAAAGCCCCAGAGGAGTGGAAAACTGGGCTTACAGTAAAACTACCAAAGAAGGGTGACCTCAGAGATTGCGGGAACTGGAGAGGCATTACCCTACTGCCACTCACCAGTAAAGTATTTTGCAGAAAAATCATCAACAGAATTGTACCAACACTTGAGGAAAAACTTTGGAAAGAGCAGGCAGGATTTAGGAAAGGAAGATCATGCATAGACCACATATTTGTACTTAGACAAATATTAGAACAGGCAAATGAGTGGCATAGCACAACATATGCATTATTCATAGATTTTGAGAAAGCTTTTGACAGTGTCAACAGAGATGCACTGTGGAAAATCCTAAGATGGCATGGCCTCCCCCATAAAATAGTTAATGTAATCAAAGCCCTATATGAGGGTTTTCAGTGCAAAGTTATCTGTGGAGAACATACCTCCAGCAGCTTTAGGGTACAAACAGGAGTGAAACAGGGATGTGTACTATCACCAACATTATTTATCTTGGCAGTAGACTGGTTAATGAAGGAGGCAACATCAGACAAACGCAGAGGATTACAATGGACCCTTGACACAGTGCTGGAGGACCTTGACTTTGCAGACGACATTTGTCTATTATCAAGCAGTCACAAAGATATGCAAGATAAAATAAACAAGCTAACTCAGAATGCAAACAACATAGGACTAAAGATCAACGTAGGAAAGACAAAGTTAATGAAGCAAAATGTGAACAACAGAAATGTACTCAGAGTAGATAACAAGTTAGTGGAGGAGGTCAGCGAATTTGTATACCTTGGTAGCAGAGTAGTAGAAAATGGAGACAGCACAGACTTACTAGAGCAAACCAGGCTTTTGCAATGCTGCAGACTATATTGAAATAAAAAAAAACTAAGCATAAATATGAAAATCAGGATATTTAAGAGTAATGTTCTAAGTGTACTACTCTATGGAAGTGAATGCTGGAAAATCACCAAAACCATAGAAAACAAGTTGAATTCTTTCCAGACTAAATGTTTACGAAGAATTAGAAAAATATTTTGGCCAAACACCATAAGAAATAACATCTTATTAGCAGAAATGCAGATGAAACCACTGACAACAATTATTGAGGAAAGACGCTGGCGATGGTTGGGACATGTGCTCCTAATGACTGACAACTCACTACCAAAAATAGCACTAAGATGGACACCACAGGGGAGCAGAAGTAAGGGTAGACCAAAAGAGACATGGAGAAGAACAACAGAAAGGATGTTGAGCAATAGAGGGCTCACCTGGGCAAGAAAAAAAGGCGAAGGACAGGCATTTGTGGAAAACCCTTGCGGAAGCCCCATGTGCCCTGGGCACTTAAGGTTCAGAGAGAGAGAGAGAGAGATACAACCAAGAAACAAATCTGAAACTCTCTTAGCACTAATAATTCAAAGTGCTAAAGTAAAACTACTCAGAATTTTTTTTAAAAACTGATTTTTTTTTTATTATGATACTGTATGTCAAATATGTGTGCCCAATCGTAACCAATCATCTTGACACTACACTGAAAAACAGAGTATTTGTTTGCTCCAGTTCAAATGAAATTACACATGGAACTTACTGGAACAATGGTGTGGTGAGAATATTTCCAGGGACACAAATATAACTGATGAAATTAAGCAAATTATCACATGGATTGTCAAACTGAATGCAACATCAAAAAACAAATCTGAATTAAAAACCAATAAACTCCAAAAACTACTTTCAGGTTATGTAAAAGTTGCAAGTATGTCTGGAAGTGAACATAAGATGTCACATATCTTGAAAAAAATGCTCAGAATGGCAAGTTACAAATTCTTGGAAAAAAAAAAAAAAGATGAAGAGAATGCTGACAGTATGACATGCTCCTTTACTATACACAAAGATAAAAGAGATATCAGAGCTTTCCAGCTTTTAACTTCAAGGAAAGGTATGAGAAACAGGATGTGCACTGTCATGCCACTGACAACTAATGGTGACTGGGAAAGACTAGGACCGAATAGACCAATGTCCTGGCAGCTGTTGTAATGCTGCCACTAAACTGAAGAAAAAAAGATTCACAGGGCCACCACTAGAAGCTGTAGCAGCGGTGATGGTGGTGGGTGCAGCAAATTAATCTACCATGCCCAGCCCCGCTTAAACAAATTTCAGTAGAAATATAATACCCAACATTCAACAGTCCACTGTGACAATGGTCTCAGATAAAACATCAAACAGCCTATGTAAGTAAAAAAAAACTACAGCACAAGAAATATTCTGGTTGAGTTGGCCAGTGGGATACAGGAGGGATCAGAGACAAAATCAGTGTCCCACCTACCAGTACCATGAATATATGGAGAAAACACGACACACAATTTTGCAACGATCTTAAAAAAAAATATTGGGGGGGGGGGGAACCTACATATTTATATACATATTTTCATGTAACTGATGATCAGTAAAGTAGGATGTGATAATGAGTGACCTAATTACCACTTAGTCTGGACTGGAGTAGAAGTACAATGCTAACCTAGGACCCTCACAGCATTTTTGTGCAAGCAGTAGGAATGTTAACACACTACAGATCCCATAAGGGTAATGGCTCCCTAGAGTGCAAGCAGTAGAAATGTCTACACACTACAAATCCCATAAGGATAATGGCTCCCTAGAGTGCAAGCAGTAGAAATGTCTACACACTATAAATCCCATAAGGATAATGGCTCCCTAGAGTGCAAGCAGTAGAAATGTCTACACACTACAAATCCCATAAGGATAATGGCTCCCTAGAGTGCAAGCAGTAGAAATGTCTACACACTACAAATCCCATAAGGATAATGGCTCCCTAGAGTGCAAGCAGTAGAAATGTCTACACACTACAAATCCCATAAGGATAATGGCTCCCTAGAGTTTTTTTTTTATGGTTAAAACATCTGAGTGGACATAGAACTGTGATGATCTGCAAAGCCACATGGTCAGTTTACTCTGCAAAGCCACATGGTCAGTTTACTCTGCAAAGCCACATGGTCAGTTTACTCTGCAAAGCCACATGGTCAGTTTACTCTGCAAAGCCACATGGTCAGTTTACTCTGCAAAGCCACATGGTCAGTTTACTCTGCAAAAGAAATTCTGTTGGTTTTTTTTGTAAGTTTTTTTTTTTCCTCTTAAGCTGAGGGAAGGGAAGAGAAGAAAAGAAAAGAAGAAGATAGCACAGCATGTAGCTAAAATATCAAGTATTGTGTCAAAGATAGCACAGCATATAGCTAAAATATCAAGTATTGTGTCAAAGATAGCACAGCATGTAGCTAAAATATCAAGTATTGTGTCAAAGGCAGCACAGCATGTAGCTAAAATATCAAGTATTGTGTCAGACATAAAAGCTTGATAATCTGAATCTATACCCAGAAGTAAATCCTAACTGAGAAGAAAATGACTTGGTAACCCAAAGCTCTAAAATAACACCACAAAATAAAGTTAAAAAAAAACATTACTTGGCACAAGTGAAAGAAATCCCTACAAAGTTCTTTTCTGTTCCTTTTCCTATGAAAAGTTGTAAGAATGTATATGCTGAAATGTTATAGTTAAACCTACATTTATGCATGTGATGAGAACATGATCATACATTAAGAAAATTGATTACACACTATCAGTTTTGTTTTTTTTAAACCCATGCTCATTTATAGCCTCCCTATTTTCCTCATGATGCTGTATATGTTTCTTAAATGATGATAAAATCATTTTTCATCAGACAAAATATACATCTTTTAAAACAAAATATCTTTCAGTATCACTGCAGAGTTGACAACACTACCCTAACAGACTCAATCTAAGCTTGGTCTAACATGCTTGTTTAAAAAAAAAAAAAAAACTCATATTTTGGCTTCAAGTCTTAAAAAAGTTGCCTAATTAAGAACAATAATCCACAACTAGAATTCATTTTTTTAAAAAAAACTAACACATTACCAAGCTCACAGATTTCTGAAGTACTCTGACTTCAGATAACCACTGGCTTCTACCCGTGTACTGATACAAAGAACAAGACATTCAGTCTGTTCGCCTTTACCAGCTGCTTTCATTGTGAAGGGATAAGTTAGTCATAGCGGTCTGCAGAACCACCGTATCATTATGTTAAATAATACTGCTACTTGAAAAGAATAACACACAAATGCCCTTTAAGTGAATCATATTAAAAATCCAGTTTAAAACAACAAGCATAAAGATAACTGACTCGCAACTTTTTTAAAAAACTAATCTTAACATACACACTACAGACATCCTACATCACTGACGTTCATTCATTCATTTGCATGTCCCCTGCAGAACTTTGCCTCCCAAACAGCACTCCTGTAGGCCTCTCGGTTGTGAGCAAGATGCCCTGCCGCTGCTGCATCCATTTGCAGATCGTCAACGATGTCTTGCAGCCATTTTCTTTTTGGTCTTCCTCTCTTTCTTTTTCCCATTAGGTATCCATCCAATACTGACTTCCTTCACTGACGTTACAATCACAAAATAAATTTCTTAAAAAAAAAATTTCAACTGCCAGCCAACATTTATGACCATTCACTGATGACAAAAATATGACAGAAAAGAATTAACATTTCAAAGACAGCTATTACAATGCAACTTCTCTGTTTTCTGGTGAATACTGTACTAAATTATATCCCAATAATATTTTTTAATATGACTGACTTTCCTGACTCCTAAGTTCACAAATTGTTCTCTTTTTACCTCCCTTGTGCCTGCTAGAAGAATGTGCAGGTCTTATTTTTGTTGTGTGTCTCAGTTTAGTTTTACTGGCAGTACTTTTGTTAGATACAAAGGATATGATATATGATACACGATAAAACTGTGCACCTTGCATAGCTACAGCATACAAATCAAAGACAACTTATTCTGTGACTTTCTTAAATTATATAATGTGACATGTAGCAAAGAGATCAGTGTTGGTTCATTATCTAGTGAATATGTGATTTGAAACATTCAGATTCTTCAAACTTTCCCAGTCTTTAATGATAAAGGACTGCATCACCTTTCTTACACTCTTTTCTATTTGTTTAACACTTTCCGTCCGTATGGTCGATATAGCGACACTTCCGGTGTCCCAAAGCTACCGTATGATCGTTATAGTGACAATTGTTTGTTTCATTAAAATAAGCGGTGTAACATTTAGATTGTACATATTTCATCTGCGATTCCGGTGACACTTTCAAAATGGCGAAAGCGTGCCTAGGTACGAGCGATGCCAAGCGAGAAAAAGGACGAGATGCATGGAAATTTTTCAATTTTTGACGATGTAGATAGGGGTATGGACATAGCCTATGGCCACCCCGCTGCTCTTGAATGTTTTCTAAGTAGATCTAGACATATTTAGATGACTGGAGAAGTAGTTAGGAGTAGTTAGGAGGTTAGTTCAGACATTCATTCAGCGAGAATGCAATACGGAATCACAATACGAGATCGACAAGTATATCTACACATCTCAGATGGTAAGTAGTGGTAAGTATAGCAGATCTAGACCTCGCCGATGGTGAGCTGGCCACAAACAGTGTCTAAAATCATCACATTACTTTTTTTTTCCTTAAAAACTCTGCATTTATGAAATTTTCATTCATTTAGCTATACTTTGAAACATATTAAGTATACGGAAGTACATGGAAATACTGTTTTCCATTCCATTTTACAACTAGACCCCCTAACAGACACACTACAGACATCCTACATCACTGACGTTCATTCATTCATTTGCATGTCCCCTGCAGAACTTTGCCTCCCAAACAGCACTCCTGTAGGCCTCTCGGTTGTGAGCAAGATGCCCTGCCGCTGCTGCATCCATTTGCAGATCGTCAACGATGTCTTGCAGCCATTTTCTTTTTGGTCTTCCTCTCTTTCTTTTTCCCATTAGGTATCCATCCAATACTGACTTCCTTCACTGACGTTACAATCACAAAATAAATTTCTTAAAAAAAAAATTTCAACTGCCAGCCAACATTTATGACCATTCACTGATGACAAAAATATGACAGAAAAGAATTAACATTTCAAAGACAGCTATTACAATGCAACTTCTCTGTTTTCTGGTGAATACTGTACTAAATTATATCCCAATAATATTTTTTAATATGACTGACTTTCCTGACTCCTAAGTTCACAAATTGTTCTCTTTTTACCTCCCTTGTGCCTGCTAGAAGAATGTGCAGGTCTTATTTTTGTTGTGTGTCTCAGTTTAGTTTTACTGGCAGTACTTTTGTTAGATACAAAGGATATGATATATGATACACGATAAAACTGTGCACCTTGCATAGCTACAGCATACAAATCAAAGACAACTTATTCTGTGACTTTCTTAAATTATATAATGTGACATGTAGCAAAGAGATCAGTGTTGGTTCATTATCTAGTGAATATGTGATTTGAAACATTCAGATTCTTCAAACTTTCCCAGTCTTTAATGATAAAGGACTGCATCACCTTTCTTACACTCTTTTCTATTTGTTTAACACTTTCCGTCCGTATGGTCGATATAGCGACACTTCCGGTGTCCCAAAGCTACCGTATGATCGTTATAGTGACAATTGTTTGTTTCATTAAAATAAGCGGTGTAACATTTAGATTGTACATATTTCATCTGCGATTCCGGTGACACTTTCAAAATGGCGAAAGCGTGCCTAGGTACGAGCGATGCCAAGCGAGAAAAAGGACGAGATGCATGGAAATTTTTCAATTTTTGACGATGTAGATAGGGGTATGGACATAGCCTATGGCCACCCCGCTGCTCTTGAATGTTTTCTAAGTAGATCTAGACATATTTAGATGACTGGAGAAGTAGTTAGGAGTAGTTAGGAGGTTAGTTCAGACATTCATTCAGCGAGAATGCAATACGGAATCACAATACGAGATCGACAAGTATATCTACACATCTCAGATGGTAAGTAGTGGTAAGTATAGCAGATCTAGACCTCGCCGATGGTGAGCTGGCCACAAACAGTGTCTAAAATCATCACATTACTTTTTTTTTCCTTAAAAACTCTGCATTTATGAAATTTTCATTCATTTAGCTATACTTTGAAACATATTAAGTATACGGAAGTACATGGAAATACTGTTTTCCATTCCATTTTACAACTAGACCCCCTAACAGACCAAGACCCGCGTTTTTACTCCCGCACACCATGACACGTCCGTGCTTCTTCTAACGCACGGAAAGAGTTAAACTAATATTCAGTGCACTGATTCAGCATTGTGGACGTTTCCACTTCTTATGATGATTAAACATTAGCACAGAAGATTTTAAATTAAAACTTACACTTCCATGCATCAGTATGTAGATTTGTGATAATTTCCATATAGTTTTCTTAAATAATTCTTTAAAAGAAAAATCTTAAAGAAAATATTTTTACCATGCTACTTGGAAGAAAAAAACAACAACTGCTAATCATGTAAGCACCACTGTAACATGCCGTGATCTGTCTTGGCTAAGTCTCTCTTTCTTTGGCATTTAAAGGCTCTCTGTTGCAGATATGTCTTTCTTTGTCCAGTTGCTTACACCTACACTAGATCTCTCAAGTCTTCCACTTTTCTCTCTCTCTCTCTCTCTCTCTCTGTGCCTTAGTCTCCTCCATGGACTTGTCTCTTCCTCCTCCTGCATACACATGAGTTTTGGTCTGATGACTCTCTTCAAATGTCATGACAAAAACTGGACTGTACTAAAACATCTGTAACTATTCCACTATTCCTAATGTTTAACATTTATCTGTTATTAATTATTTTTAAGCAAAATTCCTGAAATTATTATGATGTGCAAAAGATGAACAACAATCCATCCAATTTCAGAACACTTTTAAGCAAAATTCCTGAAATTATTATTTATATGTAAAAAATTAATGATAACCCACAACACACTTTCATCAATCCACTGACTACTCACAACATGCTTTCATCTATCTATTGACCACCCACAACATGCTTTCATCTATCTATTAACCACCCACAACATGCTTTCATCTATCTATTGACCACCCACAACATGCTTTCTTCTATCTATTGACACCTCACAACATGCTTTCATCTATCTATTGACCACCCACAACATGCTTTCTTCTATCTATCGACTACCTACAACATGCTTTCATCTATCTATTGACTACTCACAATATGCTTTCATCTATCTATTGACCACCCACAACATGCTTTCATCTATCTATTGACCACCCACAACATGCTTTCATCTATCTATTGACTATTCACAACATGCTTTCATCTATCTATTGACCACCCACAACATGCTTTCATCTATCTATTGACCACCCACAACATGCTTTCATCTATCTATTGACTACCCACAATATGCTTTCATCTATCTATTGACCACCCACAACATGCTTTCATCTATCTATTGACTATTCACAACATGCTATCATCTATCTATTAACCACCCACAACATGCTTTCATCTATCTATTGACTATTCACAACATGCTTTCACTTATCTATTGACAACCCACAACATGCTTTCAACTATCTATTGACCACCCACAACATGCTTTCACTTATCTATTGACAACCCACAACATGTTTCCATCTATCTATTGATAACCCACAACATGCTTTCACTTATCTACTGATAACCTACAACATGCTTTCACTTATCTATTGATCACCCACAACATGCTTTCACTTATCTATTGACTACCCACAACATGCTTTCATTTATCTATTGACTACCCACAACATGCTTTCATCTATCTATTGACTACCCACAACATGCTTTCACTTATCTATTGACTACCCACAACATGCTTTCACTTATCTATTGACAACCCACAACATGCTTTCACTTATCTATTGACTACCCACAACATGCTTTCACTTACCTATTGACAACCCACAACATGCCTTCATCCACCAACATTACTTTTCACAAGAACAAAACTAGACAGAATCACTATGTCCTAAGCCTGGATTTTTTCCACACACACTTCAGCCACTTCACATCAACAGCAAGCGCAATATTAAACAGCCCAGAAGCAGATTTTTTAAAAAAAACAGCACATTTTACAATGGCAACAAATAGAACAAAACATCCATGAGCAAAGCTTGTGACACATAAGGAATATAGGATTTATATAAGGAGAACACATCATGGATCATACATATACTACTTCTACATTCCAGAATATAACAGCACCCATACTATAACATTTACTCATGCATCACATCTTATTTCCTCTGAAATGTATTCACTTCTTTAGAGATGAAGTGAATATTTTAAAATTTATTAATAAACATAGTAATTTAAGCACATTTTTTTTCTTTTTTACAACTCTTGAACAAATGAAATGAAAAAAAAAAAAAATTCATCAGTTTTGATAGGATATCTCAGTGTAGGAAGCTGACTTTTTCTCCATTTTAAAGCAACAGCTTTTGGTCTGTGAGCAAACTTCTTACCTCTGACATATAAAAACAAATGCATTATGGGATGCATTGGTGCTAGAAGGTCAAGTACTTCTTCTTCTTCTTCGTTCGCATTGTCTGTCTATACCTGCAGTCCTGTCTCTTGGATAAATTTCGCTGTTTTTTTGTAATTCATGTATGGAACCGTAGAGCTTATCTTCTTTAGTGGTTTCACTGGGCCAGTAATTATTTCTCAGTGTTTCATAGTTGGTGCAGTTCTGGAGGATATGTTCCATAGTCTGGGGCACCTGGGCACATGTACATAGATTAGTAGTACCAACCTTAAACTTTGTATACATATGACTTCGGAGTCGGCTGTGTCCTGTTCGGAGACGGAAGATGGTGACTTGTTCCTTTCTGTTTAGCATGTGATAGTCATCATGTGGTGGTGTTTGTGGCTTCCTGTAGGTTTTTATCATGCTTTTCTTCTGATTATAGGTGATTGGTATGTCTGGTTGCTCCATTTCAGTGCCCTCTTTGGCCAGATGGTCAGCTTTCTCATTGCCTGGTATCCCACAGTGAGAAGGAATCCATTGCAAAGTGACTCCATGTTGTAAGCCAATTTTTGACAAGGCATCCTTAAGGTCTGGTAGTTTGTTGCACTGAAGAGCTTCCAGTACTGATCTTGCATCTGTGAGAATTACTACAGGACATGTATCAATTCTGGAGTCTGATAGTTTTTCAACTGCAGCAATAATTGCCCTTACTTCTGCATCAAAGTTGTTGCAGTATTTTCCAGTGGGTATGGAAATCTTGTCAGTGGTGTTGTTTGGATATTCAATATGTGCTCCTGCCCCTCCATTCTTTATGGCATTGTGTGCAGATCCATCTGTATACACATGTATCCAGGTGTCACATGGATATTTGTCATCTAGCACACTAAGTGTGGCTGTTGATCTTACAAGGCTGCTTTGCATCTCACCATTCTGCACACCTTTCACTTCAGTCTGAATAGTTATTTGTGTATAATCTGCTTCTTTCCATGGTGTATGCTCTGGTACAGATGATAATGGAGCAACTACAGTTGGAAGGTCAAGTATCAGCTTACGCATACGCTTGGCCTGGTGAATGAAGCTGCTTCTTTTAAGCCTGCTTAATGCCAAGTTATTGAATCTCTCCTTCAGGGGATGGCTTACAGAGCTAAGGAATTTCTCTCCCATGGTCATGACCTTTGTGTCTCTACATTCCTTTAGCGCTTGAACACCAACTATTTTCTGCATTTCTACTATTGGCGTGGACCTCATGGCACCTGTGATAATCCGTAGTGACTGATTTTGAACCTTGTCTAGATTATGCAGCGTAGTGTTTGATGCTGTGCATCAAGATGTTGAGCCATACTCTAAATGTGGTAGAATACTTTGCTGATATACATTCTTGAGGATTCTTTCACTAGCTTCCCATGTGGTTCCACTTAATTTTCTTAATATGGCTAGTTTTCTTCTGGCTTTTGCTTCTGCACTGTTGATGTGTTGCTTCCACATCAGTTTTGAGTCAAGAGTCACTCCTAAGTAAGTGGGTTGGTTGTCCATCCTTAAGGATATTTCATTAACAAAGATCTTACCTGCTTTCTGTTTAGATGAGAGAGTGAACAGAGTGGTACTTGATTTCTCTGTGTTGATACTTACACACCATTTGTTTGTCCATGATGTCAAGATGTCTGCTGCTCTTTGGAGTCTCTGTGTATCAACTGTCGCATATTCATCTGTACACCACATGACCAGATCATCTGCATACAGTGCCGCTTTGATTCCATAGGAAAGTTCCTTGACCAGATCATTAATGAATACAAGGAATAGTGTAGGCGAAAGGACTCCTCCTTGTGGTACACCGTGTCGCAGAAGTACTTTCTGGCTTATGTGTCCATCCATTACTACTCTAGCTCTTCTATTGTGTAAATAGGACTTTATCCAGTTGTACAGTCTTCCATTCACATTGCAGTTTCTTAGTTTCCACAGCAGACCTTTATTCCATACTTTATCAAAGGCTTTCTTTAGGTCTATCCACGCTGCTAGTACATGGTTTTTCTCTTGGAATGCAAGGTCAAGTACAATTTACTGTCAAATTTTCACTGTTTGTACAGTTCTGCAGAAGTAACTTGGAGATCTGAACAAACTTTCAAGTGAAAATCTATGATATGATAAGATCACAAAATTACACTCTTGTGTCCCAGCTGGTACTTCTTCCTCTAATTCCTCATCTACAGATCATAAGTCTATCCAACATCTTCATTTTTTAAAGTTCAACTGCACCAGAAGAAAAACCACAGCAACCTAATGGCAAATATGACTGATCAGTCATGGACACATGGCCATAACATTATCTTGCTTAATTCTTACATCTACTCTGTAGATTTCTGCCATACAGCAATTTTAAAAAAGTGAATTTCTCTTGTCTCCGTAACCAGATTCTATAATAATCTATCTAAACACTATAGTTTTCTCTATTACTCAAAGAGCTGTTCATAACTACTTTTTTTGGCATTTTGAAGTTCTGAAATTTATATAACTGAAAAAAAAAAATGTTCTGTTTGTTTTAAAATTCTTTTAAATCCTACATTAAATTCAGTTCACATTTGGCATCTCAAATCAATTACATGCATAGTTACAAAACAATGGGCTGTGATAAAAGCAAACAGCATAACAATTATGATAATAATGATATATAATACAGTAATACTAAGTTGTTATGGACATAAATTCAGATCACCTGAACATTCACATATTATAATGCCCTATCTTCAGAAGGCACTGACACTAGGACACCTTCTCCATCATTGGCGGTGATATTATTCTGTTGTCAGAGTTGTGAAGCAGAGTGGAGTTGGTGTTTGGAAGTGTTATTCCTATCAGGGATGCGACTTTATCTCGATCTTTCTGTAAGATGAAGAAGCAGAAAAATATTAAGATTAGGCAATGACACTTAATCTTTATCTCTTAACTTACACTGAATCATTTAAACAGCTTTCAGAATTTTTTTTTTTAAATTAAAAAAAAAAACTAAATTCATAAAGTTTTGTTCCAGTCAGGAATCCACATTTTAACTATTCTCATGACACAGGATGAAACACGGACGTTCTGTTTGGTGCTGGAGTAAAAGCGCGGGTCTTGATATGTATCATGGGTACAGTTGGAAAAGTGAATGAAATACAGTATTTCCATGATAGGTGTACTTATTATGTTTCAAAATAACTAAAAATGTATGAAGATTTCACAAATGCAGAGTTTTTTTAAGGAAAAAAAAAAAGTAATGTGATGTTTTTGGACAATAATTGTGTCCTACTTACCATCGGCCAGGTATAGATGTACAGTATGTACAATCTGAGATACCTAGAACTACTTGTCGGTCTCGTCTTGTGATCATATGGCCCATTCTCACTAAAATAATGTCTGAAATAACCTTCTAACTACTTTTCCAGTCATCTAATATGTTTAGATCTACTTGGGATATATTCAAGAACAGCAGTCTGGTCACAGGGGCATGTCCATACCTCTATCTACATCACCAAAAATCGAAATTTCTCGATCAACAACTTCATTTTTCACGCTCAACATTGCTCGTAACTAAGCACTCTTCTGCCATGATGAAAGGGGTCACTGGACATGCGCAAATAAAACGTGTACAAATAAAAAGTTACACCGTTTTTGTAGAAACAAAACAGGTATAAAAAAAATAGTCACACGGCACGGAACACACATACAATTTTAGTGCTTAGGCACAGGAAGGGTTAAACTACTGTTATGCTAAAATAGCATCATGCCATTTCCCAGTGAAACGCCATGGTTAAAAATTTTTTTTATGGAAAAAAAAAAAATACTTGTGGGTTGTGGACGTTGTGAATTAACCCTAATCTCTTATTTCTCTTCTTCAGCGATCAAGTGTCAGGTTTTTTAAAATCTGGAGTCAAGTCTCCATGAAGAAATCTCTCTGTGGAAGACTGCTACAGTGGATTTTAGCCTGCTCCATCTACTGTGTTTTACTGGCCAAGCTACTTCCAGTCCATCTTTTGGTGTTGCGTATCCATTTAATTTCGTCTGTCTATCAATCTTTTCCCTTCAGTAACTCAAGCACAGCTTTTAGTATGTTACTATATCTCTTGATATGGTTTAAGCACTTTAATTGTCTTGAACAATTCTATAAACACACAAAGCAAAGCCAAACAACTGCACCAGATAAATACATAAACAACTAGATACAACAATTGAAGCAGGATACTCTGTGTGTTGATTCAATCTTCGCTCTTCTATGTGTAGAATGTAAACTTGTTGCTCATCTCTCCGTAAATTTCCACTATTGTCCACTGGAATAAGGTTCTTTCTGTTTACAGCAACAAGTGTTGACTTTATCAATTACTGTTAATATTTTATCTCATTTAATCTAAGACTATTCTACTTTGTTTTGCGTCTGTTTTGTTATTCGCTTCACAGACTTACTTGCTCCCAGGTTCATTCTCTCTCAGTGGAAATAGTAATACAGAAGCAGCAACTTTACAGCTGAAATGACTTTAATGATGCAAGGGGTGATGATGAGTCGATAAGCGATATGACGAGAACGACACAAGCATCAACAAAAAAATCCATGGACATAGGACTGGACATCTCCATGATATATGTTCCAGCAGACTGCTGTCGCCATCTGAACATCCAAATACACTCTATTCTACATCTATTTCACTAAACAACAACATTTCTAACAGCCTAATCTACATCTATTTCAGACAATACACAAAACACAACTGTCCCTCAGTCATATGATCTCTCTCTCACTTGACCTTTTTCCTTTCATACCTTAACCGTGACTCTTATGCAACCCGAGACAAAGCTGATGGACTCTACTCACAAATAGCTGATTACTTTAAAAGATAACTCATTTTACATTAATTTTTACAATTCTCAGATGAGTTATCTATCTTACATCCTAGCATTCAATATACTGCTATACAAGAGAGACAACTACGTACTTAGAAAGAAAAAAAAAACTAAAACGGACAATGGAGGCAGCTAAATGTATTAAAAAAAAACCTAAACAGACAGCACAGACAGCTAAGCACATTAAAAAAAACCCTAAAATGGACAAGAAGGGATGGCTAAATACATTTTTAAAAAAAACAAAACAGACAAGAGATGGCTGTGAATAAAAAACTGAAATGGACAACAGAAACAGCTAAGTACATTTTAAAAAAAATAAAATGAACAACAGAGGCAGCTAAATACATTAAAAAAAAAACAAAACTAAAATAGACAATAGAGGCAGCTTAGCACATAAAAAAAAACTACAATGGACAATGGAGGCAGCTAAGTACATAAAAAACACTAAAATGGACAAAAGAGGTAGCTAAGTTCAAAAAACTAAAATTGACAATGGAGGTGGTTAAGTATATATATAAAAAAAAAACTAAAATGGACACAAGAGGCAGCTAAGTGAATAAAAAAACTAAAATGGACAAAGGAGGCAGTTAAGTATATAAAAAACTAAAATGGACACAAGAGATAGCTAAGTGAATAAAAAAAAACTTAAATGCACAACAGAGACAGTTTAATGCATTAAAAAGTGCAATGGACAACAGAGAAAGGTTAATGCATTAAAAGGTGCAATGGACAAGTCAGTTTAATGCATTAAAAGGTGAAAATGGACAACAGAGACAGTTTAATGCATTAAAAGGTGAAAATGGACAACAGAGACAGTTTAATGCATTAAAAAGTGCAATGGACAACAGAGACAGTTTAATACATTAAAAAGTGCAATGGACAACAGAGACAGTTTAATGCATTAAAAGGTGCAATGGACAACAGAGAAAGTTTAATGCATTAAAAGGTGCAATGGACAAGAGTGACAACTGAGAACAAAATGAAACAAGCAACTCATGAACAAAAGCTGTCTCTTCCCCCAAACTTACTTCGTTGATGAAACCATGGAATACCAAATCATCAGCTAACGAGTCACCAGTATCATTTGTCACCTCACACTGTAACTGCCTATTTATCTGATCGTCAAAGCGAACCAGCAGGGTGAGCTGAGGATGAGGGTTGTCCTCAAGCCGTGTTATCTGCCACAAACATGACAACATACAAGGTTGTGTAAATAAGAAAACGGTAAAAATTCTCGCAACATCATAACAAAAATGTTGCGGGTTATGCTTCTGCATCTTGTGCACTCTTTTGTGTTTCTCGTCAATTCAAATGCCTGTCCTTCTACCAGGTGCATCCATTAGGTGGCAGATGGTGGAACAGACTCTAGGTACAGAGGTCAGCTGTGAATATCTGAATAAACAGCAGCAGACCAAAAAAAGGAACCCTGCTGCTCTTTAGACAAAGGCTAGCACAGAAAACTATCTAAAGCAAAGGAAAATCACTGCCATTACCATCACTCCCTTGTTACACCATGCTTCTTTTCTAAACTAAAGAAAAAAAAACATCACTGCTTCTAGCAAAGACTTCACTGGTGGTCAATATTTACCGTAACGATGCTTCTATTCAATTCCCAGCTTCTTCATCAAAGCAAAATAATTTTAATCCTTTAATTTTTTTTCTTAAATCTCTATTTAAACGCTTTAAAAATACAAATAAAAACTAAATAATTTAACCTTTTCTTTTTTTCTTAAATCTCTATTTAAACTTAAAAAATACAAATAAAAAAAAAAAATACAAATAAAAACTAACTTCTCTGATTTTAGACCTCTATTTAAAATACTTATGTCTCTTATAATTGGTCTGTTTAGAAAAGCCAGTGGCAACATATACTTTACCAGGGATTTGTATGTTGCTGCCAAAAGCTTACACTATAACAACTTACATGACATGTCATGGAAACAATCAACCTTGTCTCAATATCATAAGGCTCAGGAGTCTCAGATTTAACTGATTCTGCAATTTCTGGACTGGCTGCTCGAGGACGAGTCACCTGGGGGTAACTCATAGCGTAAGCCGTCAAAGGGTAAATCCCATTTCTGAAGAGCAGATAGGAATGTAGAAGCATATAAAAATGAGTTCCTTACACAACAAGACACTATACAAAGCTAAAGCATAAACTAACACACAATTCAAAACTAAAACACTACACAAGGCAATCTAATTGTTCCTCTTTTAAGAAAATCATTTGAAATCTTGAATTAGGCTATCAATTTTTTTTTTTTTTTTGCAAAGCACATACAGATAAAAAACTGAGGGTCTTCACATATAGTGGTCAATCAAATATTCAGGGGCTATGTCTTGACAGAGTTTATATTCAACTGGTACCTATTGTGGCTGAATGTGCTTGCTTTGTTCCTCATATCTGGGCACTGCTATGAGGTAAGTGTCTTGCCTATATTATACTAATGTCCTCCAAACTCTGTTAATCAGCTCTTAAGGAAAGATGAGTTATCTAAATCAGGAAATCTAGCAAGAGTTACATGACAAGCAAGAAGAGTGTCAGGAAATCTAGCAGAGTTACATGACAAGCAAGAAGAGTGTCAGGAAATCTAGCAAGAGTTACATGACAAGCAAGAAGAGTGTCAGGAAATCTAGCAGAGTTACATGACAAGCAAGAAGAGTGTCAGGAAATCTAGCAGAGTTACATGACAAGCAAGAAGAGTGTCAGGAAATCTAGCAGAGCTACATGACAAGCAAGAAGAGTAGCAGGAAAGAATTTTGACATCAATTCTTCCAGACGCACTCCTCAAAAACCACTGACTATGGTGGTGGGTTCGATGGGCACAGATAGTACTGTTCAATGTCATATAGCAGCAGGTAAAACATCACCTGATCCAGACCGAACAAATGAAGTCATGGCCAAATTAATATGAGAAAAAAAAAAATCTATGCAGAAAGAGAGTTCCAAAATTACTTATTTGAAAATGACCCCAAACAAAAAAATGTTACAAGTACGTACTTCACATCATCTAAAAGCTTGTCCAGCTCCAGTGGAGGCGTCTGTGAGACTCTGGCAATTAAAGATAAACAAATCAATCAGTCCATTAATCAAAACACAATATATAAAAGTTAATAAAGCTGAGATGATCCTGTAGTAAGAAGAGGACAATGACAAAAAAGTATGTAGTATATTATTCTTCTCCTCAGTTTTTTTGTGGGAGTATAACCAATCCATCATGCTCTTCTCCTGAGATCATCTAAGGTTATTCCAGACTTTACACAGTAAGGAAATATTATCTATTATCACTTCTTTTACCATAGATTTTATTAATTTCATTGTTCATTCCCACTTTCTCATATCTTGCTATCATTAGGATATCACAAAGAGGGATGCTAATTTTGGTTCTGGAGCACTATGCCCTCTAAGATTTTGCAGTTACTGCACAAACTGTGTGCAAATGTGCACTGTACTGTCAACTTACAAAGTATGATTTAAAGTTCTCATGGAAAAAAAACTAAAATCCCCCCTCCCCAAAAAAAAATCTGCAGAACAAACACATGTAGTGCTGTCTTATTATTCCTAAGTGCTACCACAGCACAGAGTATCATCAGAAAAATGAAAAATAGAGTTTTATGTTACTTACTTTTTTTTTGCTCTGCATATAAAATTACATGCAGTTTTTTGGGGGTTTTTTTTTGGTGTGTCTGTGCAGTCAAGCTGCCATTTAGCTTAAAGGGAACACTGTTCAAGAGTATGTAACATTATGTTACCAGTGCCAAACTTTGAACAAACAGGGGAGGAAAAAAAACTAGGAAAAAACTGTCACATAATAAATAAGATGTCTGAAGAAAGCAATCAAGACCAGACAGGTTAAGAAATGAAGACATCTGAATTATCACGGGCAGACTGAAAACATCAACTGATCTGATGAGAAGGAATCCAACAGTACAAGCAGAGCACCTAGAAATGCAAAGAACCAGACAAAGAGAACAAGAGAAACAAAAGAAATAAAATGACATCCTGAAGCGGAATGGTGTGGCAATATATCAAGCCATATCACACACTCTAGACAGGACACCAATAACCAAACCACCTGCAACACATGCCAGTATATAGCATAGACAAGACTGAAGAAGAAGCTTGTATTATGAGTTCATCTTTCATCTCCTTGTATGTCTGTTCTGTGTCCATAGTGTAAAGATGGTGGCTTTTTCTGACTTCTAACTTCTGTATGCTTGCTCTGTTCATGTGGGCTACAGCCATAACATCTCTGCAAATTTTTAAGCAGAATCATCCTTCCATTATTCTGGAGCTTGCTGAGTGTTTTCTACTAGGTGTACCATCAACATATGCCTGTGAGACCTGGACACTTAACAAAACAACTGAAAAACACATAAATGCCTTCGAATGTAAATGCTACAGAAGAGTTATTCAAATACCATGGACACAAAAAAAAAAAGAACAAATATATCCATACTACAAGAACTTACTATTGAAGAAGGCTGTCTAGTAAAGAGGATTAAAGAGACAAAACATAAATATTTTGGACATATTAAATGTCATGATAATCTAGAGAAAACCGTCTTGGAAGGGTACATAATGGGAAAAAGAAAGAGAGGAAGATCAAAGTGAAGACATCGTTGATGATCTGCAAATGGATGCATCAGCAGTAGGCCATCTTGCTCACAACCGAGAAGCCTACAGGAGTGCTGTTAGCGAAGCAAAGTTCCGCAAGGGACATGCAAATGAAGAATGAATGAACCATCAACATCTTTTTTTGAGAAATACAGTTTATTCACTAATTTTCCATCTATTAGTCTTTTTTTTAAAAAATATTACTTTTATCTTTCATGCTTCCGTATTTAGTTTCTGTATAGCTGTCAGTCCTCATCTTCTCTTGGGGTGTGGCTAACATGTTTCTGTCAGCTTTCATTTGCCTATCCACGGTAAATTTCGTCCACTTGTTAGTTTTGTTCATCTATATTTCAGTGGCTTCTTTTATTTTTCTTACACATCCAATCCCTGGTCCACCCTTTCTTTCAGCTGCCTTTTTTCTTTACCTGCAAAAAGAAGCAGTGATCCTACTCTTGATCTCTGAGCAAGTAATGGTCAACACACAAAGCAATAAGCAGCTCCAGTTTAAGTTTCTCTTTAAAGAGTCAGATGTAAGTATAATTCTGGTTTCTTTCTCTACAATTCTGGTTATCTGTTACTTGAAGCTGTGAGAGGAAAACTGAGAAAGACAGTGAAAGACAATGACTGCATGTGCACTATACAAAAGTTTGTGGGCATGCATATCTGTCTGAAATGTCTGATAAGCCATACATGAATCATGGGAAACCATCAATGATCCCCCCCAAAAAAAAAAAAAAAAATTAATTAATAATGAAAGACAAAAACCACATAACAGAAAGCAGCCTTTTATAAGAAACATACATACTTTAAATGCACTATCTGACCACCCATGTTTGGGATTTCCGCTATGACTCGGTTTGGGTCATCATTTTTGGTCACCTGAGTTATCTCAGTTATGTTTTCTGCCAGCAAAACTGTGAATGAGACAACAAAAGAATTGGAGATAATACTCATACAACTTCCATCTACAGAGTGGACCAAATGTGAATGGGTACTATCTGTCAATCAAGCAAGGAAATTAATGTTTAAGAAAAACAAATGAAACATGGATGTAGTTTTGTTTACCCATCAAATAAATGAAAAACATCACATTGAGATACTGAATATACAAATTTTAAAATATATGTCCACAATAATTTATTTGCATTGCTCCAAAAATTCAGTTTTATTGCAGAGGAAACTTCTTATGTTAAGTATTTCAATATTTTATAGATTCAATATTTACTTTTCTCCAAAATGTTTATTGCAGCCAGATGTAATATACTTTTAGTAATAAAAATAGATTTTGGGTATCAGTATGTGAAGCTAAGTATACAAATATACACAAATCCAGTGTAATGGTGTGATAACAAAATATAAGAACATTTTTTAAAAAGACAGAAACTGCCATATTCATTAATGAGCACCAGTTGTAACATTTTAGCTTACACTTTAATCACAGGACGAAGAACCAACGAACCTTTTGATTTGACAATTTTATGTGCAGCCAGAAGCTTAAGGGAGTGAACTTCAAACAAGACTTTGTGAAACAGTAACTCTCGAGCTGTTGGTCGAGCCTTTGGATCTCGTTTCAGACAGCTCTGAATGAAATCCTAAAAGAAATTGTAAGAAAAATATGTGTACTTTTTAGATGAAATTTTACATCAAACATAACATAAAGTTTATCAGACTTATCTCAAATGGTGCCACTGCTCTCAACTTTTATCCATTCAATACTTATCACTAACACATAAAGTTATTGGAACAATAACGACTGTGAAAGCATTTGCTAAAACTTGATTTATTTTGACCACACTGTAATGCTCATAAAAGTGATTATTAACCCTCATCACACTTACATGTGAGTGACACAAAGAACACAGACAACGTGACAAGCTCATTCAACCTGATCTCCAAGAATCACTCTAAATACCTGGGGCAGAAGCTCTTAACCTTTTCATAACTACAGACCCTCAGTGGATTGACCACTATGTCCCGTCAGTGCCAAAATCATCATCAGTCCTATTAGGCAGCAGTAAGCCTTCAAAAGATAAGAACATTCTAATTTAACTGGAGGGGGGTGCCTGCACAATGGGGAACCACAATCTTTAGATTAGATGTTCATCTCAGATGTTGGAGGTCATGGGTTCAAATCTCACCATTAAGTGGCAGAAATTTTTTTAATTTTCCAAAAAATAAATTCTCTTGTTAGGACAACCATCACACACATTAAAAATCTCTAGACAACCTGGAAATCACAAAAAGAGTAGCCCAGACACCTGCTGCTGGGAAAAACTCTAAGAAAATCTACCATGGAACCATGGACAGTAGCACTGGCACTTGGAATGTTTATTCTGGCTAACAACAGCCTTCTCTTCCATCTGCTCTTCACAAACTGAATGCCAGATCTCTATTATTTGCTCTTCATAGCCCGAATGGGTGTGGATACCACAGCCCAAGTACCCCTGGCCTAAAACATCCTGACAAACAAATGACAAGGAACTTTAAGGAATGGGAAAATGTTCACAACAGAGTACTCAAAAATGGCTATGGGATGTATCTGAAGGCAGGCATCTCTCTCTCTCTGAACTTAAGTGCCCAGGACACATGGGGCTTCCACAAGGGTTTTCCACAAATGCCTGTCCTTTGCCTTTATTTCTGCTCTTGCCCAGGTGAGGCCTCTATTGCTCAACATCCTCTCTGTTGTTCTTCTCCATGTCTCTTTTGGTCTACCCTTACTTCTGTTCCCCCGTGGTGTCCATCTTAGTGCTATTTTTGGTAGTGAGTTGTCAGTCATTCAGAGCACATGTCCCAACCATCACCAGCGTCTTTCCTCAATAATTGCTGTCAGTGGATTCATCTGCATTTCTGCCAACAAGATGTTGTAGGCAAGATGTAGGCATGTCATGACCTAATTTTTGTATAATTACTTCAGGTTTTTAAAAAAATATCTCTTCTTCTTGAGTAAGAAGTATTTTAGGTGATTCTTTAGACTTTCTGCAGATCAAATTCATGTTCTGTTTGATTTTATGTGACTGGTTAGACTTTCTGCAGATCAAATTAGATCTGATTATAATCGTGCATTTTTGATAAACTTTTTAGGATGCTTAGCAGTATGAGCTCTGACTGTTACAACACATGACTACCACACCATCAAATTATTATCAAGACCAGCATTCACATCAGACTTGTTTTATATACAGTCTGATGCACAGTCATTTTACTCAGCATGTACATCATAATAACCGTGTGCTAGCTTCCAAAGTAGAGTTGGCTACAAAGGATCTTCAGTTTGCTCTCTGTTCTTATGATGCACTTAGAAAGGCTGCTGTCTGTTCATCTGGTGATACTGCCCATCTGTATGTGCCACTATCATTCTCTTGCTCCTTTGGCTTCTTCTGACCGACCTCCAAATACCAATGACTCTGACACCTATTTACTTTACTGGCTAAATCACCCAGACCCAAACTTATGACATACCTTTTGCAAAGGATTTTCTACAAGTTCCAGAGAAGCATTAATGATATCTTTCTCAGATGTTCCAGCAGTTTCACCATTTGTCTGGAATCCAAGTGTTGCCATCTGAAGGTTACAAAAACTATTTCTGGTCACGTGGCAATGTTAGAAAATATTATCATCATAAAGCAATCATCTTTCTTCTGAGACATTAAGCTATAGTACATCTTTCACAAAAAATAAACAACTGTAAAAATTATATAAAAACAGTTGAAACCACTTAATATCACATCACTTTATGTCACAACCTGGATATTGTCACAGAAATTTGTATCCAGCCAACTCCCATAAGTAATGAATGGGTTTTATGCTGATTAATATCACCCTGCTTACTGGCACAAATCGGTTAATGTCACCATATTTTTGTACCCGGAGGAGTTAAAGACTCCACTTTGTATCACACACTGGGTGAGTCCAAGATATAAATATCTCACAAAGCCTTATCAATTTCACGACTCATCAAAGAAGGGGGCAGCTGTTTAATCACTGAGTACATGCCACATCAACCTTTTGAACATATAAGCATCAAAACTTAGGTGATGTAAATGAAAGGCTTACCACAGCCACCCTTTCACGAATAAAATCTGGCTTCTTTTGGTCATTGTCTTCTTTATCAAGACGTGGGCGGTGTTAAGTTGTGTGGTCATTCTTGAGTAGTATACTGTGAATCGTATACCCAGGAACTTCTCTTTGGTCCTCTTTGTGATAGATAATGCTACTAAATGTAAATGTGTTAATTTGGGTTTTATGTACTAAAATGAATACTGGGTGTTCTGAAGCAAGCTGATGAAAAGTTACGAGAAAGGACATTGCGGATAAATTTGGAATTGACGTTTCAGCTGTATCGAAACTTGTTAAAAAACCGAGGCAAAACTGATGAGACTTTCACTCATTTGTAGTTAGGTCAAACTGTAAGTGAAGGCATGTGAGTTCTCAAATGGATACTGAGTGTGGAGATCATCACTAGTTGCAGTAAAAGCAAGGTTGACGGCAACACTGAGGATAGTGCTGGTAACGTCTGTGAATCCCTCATGGACAAGATGTCCACCAAAACTACTTCTTACACTCTGTAAGCACATTCGAGACCATGTGCTTGTTCATTTAAAGTATGCCTGACATGATGCAGGATGTTTTTAGTGCTATATCGTGTTTAAATGACTTTTTGATTAACAGACCAGTTATCACTACACAACACGAAGTCACGCACTTTTTTTTTACTACTACTACTACTGATGACAAGTCAGACACTGTTTGATTTTAGTGTTATCTATACTGCAAGACTAAGATGTACTGTATTTTGTCATTAATATATTTTATGATTAGTACATTTTGTGTCTGATGATAATAGCTTTGGTGTTTGTTATGTTTTTAATGTACAAATGTGGGGTGGACAAACTCACCCACACACAATGGCCCAGTTAAAGCCCTTGTAATTGACCCCGCTTAATGTCAACTCCACTTAATGTCACCATACTGTGACGCGGTCCCACCAATGTGACATTATGCAGGTTCTACTGTATATACTTTTATGTCTGGATTTTTAGATTTTGTATTATATATCACCAGCTCTGTTGTCTGGTTGTTCTTGCTATCCCAAATGATTTTTTTTTCACTGCATGATATAACAAAAGTAAAAAGGCAACCCTGCCATGCCTTAGAGGCACATAGGGTGTCCATACTTTCCTGAACCTATCCAGAGGGTGATGTAGTCAGGATCACATCAGGCTGCCTTTCCTTTCCAAGCTTCAGAAGAAGTTAGGTACCCATTTCTACAGCTGGGTGACTGGGGCGCCTCCAGCTTGATTCAAACCCCTGACTTTTGTCATGAGAGACTAGTGCACTAACCACTCCACCATTCAGACACCCAATATAATAAAGTCACAGGATTTTTTTTTTTTTAAATTCTTCCAACGGAAATTTTTTTTTCTCATTCACAGAACCTGGTCAGAAATGCCATCAACATGAGGAAAATAAGTGCTGAGGTTGGCATATCATGTGAATGTTTCCCTAAAGAGTAAATACAAAGGCCATCACAGAAACTACATGCTCATTATATAAAAAATAAAACATTTCACCAAAAAAAAAAAAATTGGAATTTTGTGCTTTTTCAAATATTATCTAGCCATACTAGTCTGGTATGCTCATTTGAAAGGCATTTCTATGGCAAAAAAGTCTTATCTATAAAAAATATTCCACAATAAACATTAAATATTACCTCCAGGGCACACATTCCGAAAGAATAGATATCTGCCTTTGTAGTCATCTGTTCACTATCTGAAACAGAACAGATTCAAAATGAAATCTTAATAACAGTTCTTTGTGAAAATATGCACATATCTGCATAAACAAACAAGCACATGCTGCCAGAGGTAGAAAAAAAGGAGAGCGAGAGATAGTGATTAAGGGAGCAAGAGATAGTGATTGAGAGAAATACTGATAATTATATTGGAGAAATACAATATATTAATTACGCAAAAAAATATTTTGCTCACATGAACATGCTAAATAAAAAATAAAAAAAAAAAGAAAGAAAAACAACAAGACTAAGCTCTTCAATCAAAAACTGAAATGAAACCACTTTGGCACATCATAAACGCAGTAGGCAAGTTCAAACAAGCAGCATCTTAGTATGGCCAGCTCCATCTCCTCATTAAGAACCTAGAGCAGCTGAAACACTGGTTTTATTGCTAGTTCTTAGTTCCCCTTCCATGTGATGGTGTCAGTATATATAACAAGCTTCAAAACTCCAGTTCATAATGTAGTCTAAAACCCCGGTTCATAATGCAATCTAAAACCCCAGTTCATAATGTAATCTAAAACCCCAGTTCATAATGTAATCTTCAGTTCTCCTGATAGAAAAAAAAGGACTATGAGATATCCCTCAAAGCTGAGCTAACTTTGTAAAACCATGCTAATCATATCATGAAATTCCACACATGTGAATGCTGTAGCTGAATATAAAACTCAGAAGACATAATCTTGGTGTATCCACCATACACAAAGAGACCTAGTCAGATCTGAATCAGAGAAATGATATGGCACCACTACCAGATCCTGCACACAACAACAATGAAAAAAAACCCACCAAACCTCAATCTGGAAACAGAGCTCTGGAATGAGCACACATCAGCACTTAAACACTGATGAAGAAGAATAAATATGAAACCCAAACTCCTGACGGTAAGGCTCTTACAAAGCAACAGCCATAAATACCAATACTTTATTAATGAAAGTGCAACAGCTGTTAGGTTTGTCATATTTTCTATATCCGTGCCTATCATCTCAAAAATGGACACTAAATGGAGAACCTTGTACAATGAATTGTAACGCCATACTGACAAAATATGTCTCACTCATTTACACAGGGTCCAGATATAATATCATTTACAGTCACTCTGCATGGTAACCCAAATTTATTAGTGATACCTTCACTGTAAAAACTACCACAAGTTAAACATTCTACTACTGATGATGATGTGTGCCTGAGACTGGCACTAACTGCAACATATCAACCAACTGAAGACATGCTGACAGATCTGCCTAAGACAGGCAGTGAAATATGTACAGTTCTTCTGTTATTATTAACAAGTCATCTAGTAGGATTACTACTTGATTATCTATTCTCTGGTTAACTTTACCAGGTCTGATCTATAGATCTTCTAAGAACTTAGTTTCTATGATATTCTCTTAGAAAGACGACCCAAGTATTCAACTAATCCCACTAGAACAGCAATACAAGTATACTAAACTAGGCAGCCTTGCGATATAACAAACATAAAAACAGTGAGGAAGTATCATCCATTAGTGTAGTTTTAAACACAGACAACAAATTTACCGGATGATAGAATATAGGATGAAAGTGTGAGGATGGAAAATGCTGCCACACGGCAGAGATGACAATGCAATAAAATACCCAACTCCCTGGCAAGAACTTATTTCAGAAGTCAGACATAGACTGAAAAATAGAAACAATTACTACCAAAGTACAATTTGTATAAATCAATGCAACTGAAAACTCACAAACACATCACACTAAATCTCCTCCAATGAACAATTCCTACCAGTAGCCTGTTGTCCAAAAAAACGGACAAGCAAAAATAACATACTGACTGACTAGCCTAAAAAGGTCAGTGAACAATATTCTATATTTGGTATGCTAAGCTACTGAAATCCACTAAAAAATCTACTGCAACTCATGAGAACTATCACTGTCTACATTCCTGACCATAACATGGTCTGCTGTCTTCGTCTAACTATTCTATTCTCTCCTTTTTTCTTCCCAAAATTTAGTTTTACATCCCTACCATTATTCTAAAATCCTTCATGAAATTTCTACCCATGAACTCCAGTTGCATGTAAAGAAAACTAATTGTTTATGACTTTCTCTAATATCTCTAATCATAGAATCTCGTGTGACTGCAAACATCCTACTCGCAGCACTCACTAACCTTAACTTTGACACCTCAGCTTCCTAACTTTAGACTTCTCTATGAACTTTATGACCCAAAGGTCAAGGTGTGAGAACTTACAACTGTCTCCTTGTTATCATATCTAGCCTTTTTTCTATTTCTAATTCTGTCACAAAGTCACCTGTAAATATAAATGTGCTCAACACGACTGACACATCATTTTTACAATACATCATCATCATCCTGTGTCCTCTCTCATGGGAAAGGTGGCTGCAATGGCCTTCCAGCTTGCTCTATCTTTTGTTTTAACAGTGCGCCAGGCCAAGCTGATCAGCTGAGTCCAGTCCATTTTTTAATGTTGCCCACCCACATATATTTCTGTTATCCTCGTGCTCTTTTTCCTCTCAGGTTTTTCTGTCTAGTTTGGTTTTCACTATTGAATTATGTCACATTTAATGCTGACATTTCAAAAGCCTTGATTTCCTTTTTCATTTTCTTATTTAATGTCAAAGCTTCTACAGCACTGAGCAGGGTGGAGAACACACAGCATTAATGATTCTCAGCTTCAGTTGCTGTGACATATGTTTTGACAAAAGAACTTTTTTAACTATATGTGACAAAAATTTCAAAGTCTATAAGTAACCCTCAAATACAACATTTTGTAACACCAATACATGGTAAAGATATGTGACAAACTTCATTGTTCACTCTCGAAAGGGCGTTGAATGTGTTGTGTCACAGTTATGCACCTTTTGGTCCAACACATCTGACTTCAGCTCAACACATTTTTAGAGCACTTATCTTCCCAATTTGATCCATATTCACTGGGCCAAACTACTGTCTGTTTCCTGAAACACCGCTGGGGGGGGGGGGTAGAGCAGGGTCTTGGCCATCTGTGGTTCGCCAACTCTGATACAAGCAGCCAGCTACACAGCTGATACAAGCAGCCAGCTACACAGCTGATACAAGCAGCCAGCTACACAGCTGATACAAGCAGCCAGCTGCACAGCTGATACAAGCTGCCAGCTGCACAGCTGATACAAGCTGACCATTACCTCATTCAGACTGAGTAGTGCCATAGGATGAGGAACACATACAAATCATAACATGTATGAAAATGAAGAACACATACAAATCATAACATGTATGAAATTGAACAGTCTATACCTTCATATTCTGGGGCAGTATAGTGGACATTTTTTAGATCCTCACTGTAAGTCTTTACATGATGATGAATAGCATCAGGTGCAACTGTTGAAATACAAAATAAATATCATAAGTGTACAATTACTGCATGGCAATGTTAGTATTCTTCATACTACTAAATACACTTGTATTCATCTTCTCTCTCTCTCTCTCACACATCTGCTCTCTTGGACACATAAGCCATATTGATTTCTTAACTACAATAAATAAATCATTAAGCAAATAAATAAATCATTAAGCAAATAACCACTGCATTCCTCTACATTAGGGGTTTCTAAAGCTATTTTCCTCCCGGACCACATCTCTAGTGCACCCAAAACTTTTTTCACTCCTCTGACTCTGACGTCCCTGGCACTTCTTTTCCTCCTCACCTCCTCTCTAGATCTTTCTACTGCCCAAAGGAGCTTGATACCACCCAGAATGGGAACCAGAATACAATCTAATCATTTATTTTGTACAGCAGAAAAATGTGACCCCAGTTTATGTTTCTTTAAATTCCACAACATTCTCCTCTATGGGAATTATTCTGAAACCAACCACAAGAAATATTCCATCATTCTTTTTCATACATTTTACATTTACAGTTTTTCAGCTGCACTCATAAAATATGTTAGTGCTGTTTTGAAAGTCACAAGTTTAAAATCCATGCCCTCTTGCTTATGCAAACTGCTTTTTGGTTGTACATGGTGTGTCTGATAAGTAATTAGATCGATTTCATAAAATTCGATGTGTTCAAGGTATATACTAAAAATTCCTCGGAATAACATCCTTGAGCACCAATACACCGTTGGCTGCAGTAGTGCCACATATCGTAGCTGGCCTGGAAGTCTTGAACAGGGATCTCCTTCAAAACACTCATCATGGCAGCTTGCACACCATTAACAGTCCCAAAATGATGGCCTTTCAAGCTTGATTTGAGCCAGGGAAACAAAAAGAAGTCAGCCGGGGGCCAAGTCCAGGCTGTAGGGAGGTTGGCACCTTGTTGCCATGGTCTGTTTCACCAGAAACTCTCTCACTAGCAGCAATGTATTGCTTGGCACATTGTCATGATGAAGAACCCAGGTGTTGGTGATCTCCAGGCAGACTCTGTTCTACAGCCGTTTAAGCACTTCCACGTAAAATACCATTTATCCAGGTGGAACGAACTCCTTATGGACAACACCTTGGTCAAGGAGACTCAGTAGTGTGCCACTCAGAGCTCTGTCTTTTTGTCTCTGGACCCAAGTTTCATCATCAGTTATCACTTTTGATAAAGCATCCTTCCTGTAGGCTTTCTGTATCATAGAAAGCGTCTAAGTTAAAGATTTTTCAAATTTAACACAAAACTTTATCACTGCTCAACACTCCTCTGCATTTTAACCATTACATGATGCTTAAACAGCTGTCCACTTCACAAGCAATCAGCACTCTGTAAAAGTTCAGAGCCAAATGAGATACCGACCCTTTATCTAACATCTCTCCACTAACCTTCAGGCCCGGAGAATCCACTCCACTCTTCCCCCCCCCCCAACCCGGCCCTGCTGACTGGCTGAATAAAAATGTCTCATTACTTACCAGACACATCTTGTATTCAATGTAAAATATATTAACTTTAATTTAATGTTGTCATACAAAGTCTGCAATCATCCTGTTTTTACGCTGGATACTTTTTAACTGCAACCCCCTCAACAAAAATGTTCTCTAACAAAAGCTAATATTATAGTTTCAAATTAGCCACTGCTGTACTAAATGTGATGAACTAGCACTCTATTGTATGTTTTATGTACGTGAAATATGAAGAAAACCAAACTGTAAGTATTAAGGATTTGGCTATTATTTATTTCTTGAAAATAAATTATTCCTATTTTCATTAAATATTACCAAACAAAAACAGGAAGCTCTCAAAGAGCACCTTCCTTCATTTTGTACATACAAGGGCTACTCAATAAAAAGACCGAAAATTGTAAATAGCGGACCAATTGTCATAGACAGTATGATGCTGCTAATACCCCTAAAGGCAGGTTTTGACAACAAACTGTTTTTTTCTCTGTGTCACTATCAACTTTGACAAGGAGCTACATCAACTGAAGGGAGCACATCCTCAAGCCATTCACTGGTTTTTTTTTTTACAGTGACCATGAAATGGCTTGAAAAATGTGTGTGAAATTTCAACATAAAAAGCATAAATCCATGTCACATCTCCTGTTATGATGTTCTTAAGAAAGTTTTCATTACCACTTGCATTGCCAAGCAGTTCCTGATGCACTTCAAATAGGTTCTCTTCCTAACTGTTAGTCAACAAACACAGCACAAATTTTGCACTGACACGACACATTTGCAGTCAGTCAAAATTTCATGGCAAGACCGATATTCTGCCCTTTTTAAAATATTTAAACAACTCAAAGCACTGCATCTACTCATACAGTCCTCCCCGTGTGCTTGAGAAAGCAACTGAAATGTCTAAACAAGTTTTACCAAGTTTCCAGCAAAATTTCACACACATGTTTTTCAAGCTCTTTCACTGTTACCCTGTAAAAAAATCCAACAAACACCTTGAGGGTGCACTCTCTTCAGCTGACATAGCTTCATGTCTAATACAGATATGCAAAGAAAAAAAACCTACAGTTTGCTGTCAAAGTTTATACCCACTATCTGTTGGTGCGCTGTTTACAATTTTCAGTCTTTTACTGAACAGCCCTCATATTATACCGATATCTTCCTAAATATAGCAGAAATATAAACAAAAGTGAATTCTCAGCATTAGAGTTTTGATTATTTTCTGTTTCTTGAAAATAAGTTATTTCATTAAAATGCTATCAAAAAATGAAACTCATTAAAGAACAGTTTTCGTCACTTATGAATAACGTATCTCACCAAACATAACGCAACGATCATTCTGCAAATCTTTTTGCTTCTGACCGCCGGCAATCTCAGAGGTTACTAAAATATTGTCGCAAACATGCAGTAGATAACGTATGGTAACACTCAACCAAATCTTATTCTTTGATTAGTTTTAACCTAGGTTACAATGACAAGAATAAATACATTACAAGCAGTTAAACTGTTATCCCTATCCAAAATGGAAACAAAATATTCAGTTTCATTCAGCTTCTTATTAATTTTCATCATAATAAACAATGAAATTAACTTTAAAATTCACAAGATGAAACAAAAATAAGCCAAAATTATATACATTATTTTGTGGACAAATAAAGTTTCATATAACCAAATTTTTTAAAAATTATGACTTATTGTCCACAGAAATACAAAGAATACCATTTATCAGTTTTTACTTTCAAAGACCAACAGGTTCTACATCAAAACAATCAACACAGTACTATTTTCAGGATGACTGAAGCCTTATATAAAAAAAAAATTTTAAGTAAAAAAAAACTTTCAAATACATTGTACTAATGCTGAGAAGATTACAGAATTAAGACATATAAAGAATAATAATTATCTGTGATGGGAAAACAGATGGGCATAAACCAAAATAATAACTGTAATGTTAGCTTCCAGGCTGCTCTTTAAGTTAAAGTTTCATATAAGACTTCAAGACCTCTCCACCTGCTCATTACATAACATTTGTCTCCGAGCTCCAAATGTCACTGATGCTACAAGCATGAGTATATGGTTAGTAGCTGTGACGTACATAGAGAAAAATACTTCACAATAACTGTGGATTTAATGGCCTTCTAAACACAGTGACACCCACACCTCACAGAGGAAAACATTAAGTGCACATGGAACTGAGCTGCAAGCAGACCCAAGTTGTACTGATAAAACATTTCCTAATCTGAAGAAACAAGTTTTAACAAGTGCAGGATGATGTTGAATGGAAAGTTATAAATGAATGTTAGACAAGGTAAAGGTAAAAAGTAAAATCCCTGTTTTCATGCCACTGAGGCATATTGGGGATGTGGTATTAGGCCCATATTTTCAAGACAATCAGGCACATGAAAGTGTGATGTGGTCAGTACCATGCCTGGCTGCATTTACCTTCCAGATTTCTTTGGTAACCATTTTTAGAGGCTGGGAGGATCCCCGGGCCATTTTGGTGTGTACCAGAAAAAATCCCACTGCTGGAACATAACCCGACACCACCAGATTTGTGACTGAGCACCTAACCACTTGGCTACCATGGCCACCTGAATTTTTTACAAGAAAATTTTTTTTTCGAAAGTTTGCCCATTTAAAAAAAAAAAAAAACTGGTTGGAAAAAAAGTTTTAAACTGCACAATCCTCTTCTTCTGCTTTCAGGCTTATATGTTTTGAATGTGGACAGGGTGACGGACTGCCTTCACAAGTCTCAACCCCAGCACAAATTTCTCACGTTTACTCCACAGTTTTACATCTACACTATTTTCCTGGGGGTCAGATTTTGGCTATTAAAGCATAATTTTCCTGATTTTCAAGAAAATACTCATACCTTACAGCATCAATCAGAACCAGTAAACTAGAAGAGCAAATGACCCTACCAAGAACAAAATTGTTCACCAACTCCAAAAAAAAAAAAGAGCATTTAATAATTTTCCAAACTGTTTACAAATCACAGCAGATATCACTTCATGTGTAACAAAAAAAAAAAAAAAAACTGCTGAAGTCTAATGGCACCAGAGAAATGATAGCTTAACTGATTCTACACTGATGCTCTACAAATGAGGAAATGAGAAAGCATATTTTGCCATTCAAGAGCAGATCCAGGGCAGACCTGTACAGTAAAGTCAATAACATCACCAACTTCACTAATTTCATCACACACATTCAGGCTACCATCTCAAAATGTTCACAAAAGACAATTCATTAAAATAAAATAAATGGACAATACAGGGACCGTTTCATCAAAACAACCAGCATGACAGTTTAACCCTAAGAATGCAAGTATACAGATTTAAAAAAACAATCAATTAAACCGTTTAAAAAGTGTTTGAGAAAATTACTTCAAAACAGCACTCTGTCAACTTTACTTGGCAATTTTCCATGCTAAACCATCTTCACATTAATTTGCCTGTGTGAGTGTATATTTTACTCCCAATATTTCAAAAATTCTTTAAATCAGAAACAAAATTTTACACGAACTCTGTGAATGACTGAAACTGTAATTCGTGTGAAGTGATCAGAATGCCAGTTTAGTTAGGAAGGATGGGGTTTACAATCTAAAATGTCAAACAATGAAAAATATATGTAGTATTAAAAAAAAATCAAAATCTGAGCTCCAGTACGAGTTGCTTAATGATCCTATAGACTCATAATGCAACTCTGAGTGATAAAAGGTACAACAAAACAAAATTGAAAACTTGAAGTGTTATGTACAACTAGAGTTAAAATATAGTACTGTGTCTACTATCTGAAAACATGCAGAAAATAAAGAAAAAAATTATTTGTGGATAAAACATACAGTATACAGACACAATAAGAATTGAATGTTTTCCTAGTAAACTAAACTATGCAGGAGCATGGCAATACAGTTCTTAAACCAGTATCACTTAACATTATGTAGAAATTTTACAACATTACAAATGCCTTTTACATAACTCTGAAACCTGAAGATAGTGAGACCAGAAGTTTACTTTGAGATGTTCAGTCACACAAACATTTTTTTTCTTGCTGATTTGTAAACATTACATTCTTCAGTATAAAGGTCTCTGCTTAAATGACTTCAGCTTGTTGAACTACCTGGACAATATGTCACTCGCAGTGCAAGAATAAAATGATTGCTGTCATGCAAAATAAAGAGAGCCTGTAATGCCATTATGTTCTGAATAGCAAAGCTAAGTTGGGTCATTGATGTTGCAGGCCACAAACTATCTGATAGGATGGAAGCTTTAGTTTACTCTGCATGCTGTCTTAAAGTGTTTCACCCTGCATCTGAAAGCAGGCATAATGTGAAGGCACTAACAAAGTGGTAGTTAAGTCATTTATAATATGCAGCAGCAACCACCAAGTGGGTATCTAACAGGTGATAATTTGTGCCCTGAAGACAGTCAATGATTATTCTTGCATAAACAACCAAGTGCCAAGGTCATCCCAGCTAAACAAGAATCACTTACTGAGATTCCCTGAAGTTGTCATTTGTTTCATGACACACGAGGGAAGATGGGTGAAATGAACATTAGTTTAAGACATACATTTATATGCACCTCAACAAAGTTGATGACAGGAAATTATACATCTCTATGTACCTTGACAAAGTTGATGGCAGGAAACTATACATTTATTTGTGCCTTGATGAAACTGATGACAAGTAATTATACATTTAAAAACTAAATGTTTATCTGTACCCTGATGATGCTGATGACAAAAAAAATTAAACAGTCATGATGACTGACAGCTTTGTTGCAGTTACAGGATCTATTATAGGTTCTTCTCATAATGTGAATATGTAAAATGAAGTTGCTGAAAACAAACATAAACAAGTGATAAACACAAAACATACAAACAGATATTTCACTATCTGAAACACCAACAGACAACACCTGGCAGCTTGTCTAACCAATTCTTTCTGCAGTTTAAGATACAGATAAGATTTTTTTTTAGT
Source organism: Achatina immaculata (assembly GCA_009760885.1). Lineage (NCBI taxonomy): Eukaryota > Metazoa > Mollusca > Gastropoda > Stylommatophora > Achatinidae > Lissachatina > Lissachatina immaculata. The sequence continues at coordinate 11,612,678 of CM019720.1, read as the reverse complement.
TCTGAGTCAGTCTTTACAGTTCACTATAGGTTCTCTCCGCAAGCACTTACTGTTTCTATACTGCTCTTCAAATCTCTCTTCGGTCATTGGGGAAGGTTTTGAGTGTTATCATATTACAGCAGTAATGCAGCGTATTTTCTTCTGAATCCTTCGGGATTTAGCTATTATCATTTCTGGCACCTAGCTTAGCGCAGCTTATTAACTCCTGCTAGCTCTTTTCATTACTGGCACAAAGCTTAGCCGCAAAGCTTATTAATACTTGCTAGCTATTTTCATTTCTTATTGAGGAAAGACGCTGGCGATGGTTGGGACATGTGCTCCGAATGACTGACACTACCAAAAATAGCACTAAGATGGACACCACAGGGGAACAGAAGTAAGGGTAGACCAAAAGAGACATGGAGAAGAACAACAGAAAGGATGTTGAGCAATAGAGGGCTCACCTGGGCAAGAGCAGAAAAAAAGGCGAAGGACAGGCATTTGTGGAAAACTCTTGTGGAAGCCCCATGTGCCCTGGGCACTTAAGGTTCAGAGAGAGAGATTTTCATTTCTGGCACCTAGTTTAGCTGCAAAACTTATTAATTCTTGCTAGCTATTTTCATTTCTGGCACCTAGCTTTGCTGCAAAGGTTATTAACTCATGCTAGCTGTTTTCATTACTGGCACCTAGCTTCACTGCAAACATTAACTCCTGCTAGCTGTTTTCATTACTGGCACATAGCTTCACTGCAAACATTAACTCCTGCTAGCTGTTTTCATTACTGGCACCTAGCTTCACTGCAAACATTAACTCCTGCTAGCTGTTTTCATTACTGGCACCTAGCTTCACTGCAAACATTAACTCCTGCTAGCTCTTTTCATCAGTGGCACCTAGCTTCACTGCAAAGGTTGTTAATTCCTGCCACTTCTGAAAGCATCTTCTGGTTCTGTTAAACTGGAAAATTATTATTAGGCACTGCACTTCACACTTTCCTAAGTGAATTTCTTTCACCCTTATTGACTTTAATATATCTGAATTGTTCCATTTCTTTCGGATATACTTTTGATTTTAATTTCCTCTTGGATCTTGGCATTTATTCTCGCTTGTCTTTAGGCTCATTATTATATGTATTTTTTTCATTTTATCTCTCTCTCTTTTTAAAAAAATTAAAATCTGGTGCGTGATGGCGTATGCAGTCTTCATCTGTCCATTAGGTCTCAGAAAATGTCTTTGTTCTTCTCAGCTCTTACTCAATGCTCTACCATAACCAAGAACAGCACAGATTGAATACATTCTTTCTGAACTCTAGATACTGTGCCCCATTGTGTCATCCATGATTTATAGTATACATGTACATATATATATAAATCTTTTAAGAAATACCCCTTATGTTGTTCCTCAGCTCTATTAGATGTGAGTTTCATTTATTTTCCCTCAAAATGCATCCACTTGTTAAAGGAGTGTCTGTGTTTAGATATATTACTGCCCTCCATTTTTACTACACATTTTTTACCACTACATTATTTCTATTTGTTAGAATAATTATTTTTCTTTCAGCGACGAAATATCTTGTCTCCTGGTTCTTTATCAATTTGCTGAAGCTGATCAATGTTTTCTTCATTATTTCTTCACCGTCCTATTTCACTTTTAACTTTCTCTATTTTTTTCTCCACACTGTAAACTGGCATCACTTCCTGATGCAGCTTTTATTGTTTTTAGTGTATTATACTTTTTTTCAGTTAAAAGATATCTGTGTGTCCTCTTCCAAACTTCCTGTTGCTGGAGCATATACTTGAGTTTTTAAATGGCGTGACACACAAAGCAGATAAATGTTCATGAAAAAAAACACAAAAAAAAAAACGCTTCCCACGTTTCCACTGGCCTCGTTCTGCTTTCTGCACATATAAATCCATGAACAGAAGGCCACAGATACAAGCAACACTGGGATTTTCAGTGTAATTACAGAAACTATATAACAAAACACACATACACACACACACATATGCATACATGCATACACATATGGATGTGTGTGTGTATAAGGACAGGAATTCCAAACAAAACTATTTCATGTAATTTTACAGCATAAATCCCCCACAAGCACTCTATGAATGCTTCCTACTAAAATATGCACCATAATTTTAATGCGAAAAAAAAAAAGAGCAAGCTTAAACACACTACATATTTATAATTCTGCCACATAACGGATAATATACCGTAGTCTCATAACTAAGACTACAGGCGTGAATGAAGCTTAATTTAATACATGTTTAATAGTAGTCTGTTACAAACTTTTTATTTTAAAAATTTACCAGAAGTCTACAGATATATATATATAAAAATATTATGTGCTCTACTTTGCTTCATTTAAAAAAGAAAAAAGCATAATGCGTGCAGATGCAGTTAAAACAGAAACTGGAATAAAAAACTAGAATTTAGTACAGCATTTAAATAATCAAAGTGAAGCTTCCAAAGTTACTGTGAAAAATACTCTGAGGTACTCTAAAAACCTGGCAGTAACATTTATCTTTGCATGTAGTCCTTAATACAACCTATATTTCTGCAGGATACCCATCCAGTCTAATTGCTATACATGAAAAAAAAAAACTTAAAAAAACAAGCAATATTCCACTAAGCCCAAGTTCTGTCCTCCACTAGATGAAATTCATGGAGAATCACATACCTGACCCAATTTTGATAAGACCATTATGCTGTATGTAGATAGTGTCTGATGTAAGGTTGCCATGAATTATTGGTGGATCACATGAATGTAGGTAACTGAAACATAAACCATCATTTTATCATTTTAGGAGACATGATAAAGTCATACACATACACACACTCTCTCGCCTGCTTGCCAACTTGCACACACACAACACGCACAAAATGCAAAACCTCCAACAGACTAACTGCCAACCAGCTTGTGGATTAATACCCAGAACAATCTGCACATCAACTTCTGACCTGGAAGATATTTTAGTCAAAGTTTCAAGCCACATATGTGACCATGGGGAGTTAATGAAAACATTAAATATGTTTCTGATGCGGAGATAAATGAAGATGGCAGCCACTGTAATGTGATTCACTGTCTGCCTTTATCATGTGATTTCTCCCATGTGGAACCTGGGCACATGCCTGAGAAGCAAAGAATAGGACCACTGTACCCTACCATGCGTGATCATAAAAGGTGACGAAGGACATTTCAGCATAGAGCCAGCAACCCTCACCAGTTAAAAAAAAAAAAATGAACCATCAGACTGCTACAGAAACAGAAGCAAGGGAAAAAACAAATGCAGGTGGAAGGAGAAATGCTTATCAGGAAACTGAGCCCATGAAGGTTGTGGATGAAAGCCAGCCACTAGAAGTCCCCAGCCCAACTGCAGACCTCCTGGAATCTAAACACAAGATGCACATAGGTAGCTGGAATGTAAGAACACTTAATCAAACTGGAAAACTAGCACAAACAATCAAGTAAATGCACAGGTACAAACTAGATATATTAGGAATACAAGATTGACAGGACAAGGTTGAAGGAAATTAACAACACAGCACACAGAAGATACAATATTACGGTCAGGTAAAGGAGGAGTTGCAGTAATTATGGCAAAAGAGGCAATCAACAGCATTGCTGAAATGGACCCCTTTAAATGAGAGATTGTTAGATGCATGCTCTAACTCAAGATTCACGAAGCTGTCTATTATAGTTTGTTATGCACCAACAGAAGCAGCTGAAGAGGAATTAAAAGAAGATTTGTACAACAGCCTCCAAGCCACAGTAGAAACAATACTCAAGCATGATATGCTACTCATCTTGGGCGACTTCAATGCAAAAGTAAGCGAGGGAAATGAAGATAGAAGAAGAATCATGGGAAGAGAATGAATCGGAGAAATAAATGAAAATAGAGAAAGACTGCAGGTTTTGTGAAGAAAACATGCTGACCATTGGATAGACAATTTTCCAACATAAAAAATCCATAAAGTGACTTGGAGGTCCCCAGACAAAACCACAGAAAACCATATTGATCACATTCTGATACACAAGTGGAAATGGTCACTACAAGATGTGAGAGCAAGGAAAGGAGCAAATGTAGGAAGTGATCACAACCTTCTAGTGTTGAAAATAAGACTAAAATTAAAGAAAGCCAAAAATCAGAGAACTAATAAAGGAATGGTTTGATACAACAAAACTGAAAGAGCAGCAAACAAGAAATGAATTCTCTATAGTACTTAAGAACCAGAAATGTCCATACTAGAGTTCAATGAAACACTACAGGATACAACAAAAGAGGTGTTGGGATATCGAAAAAGGAGAAAATAGGATTGGATAAGCAAGACCTCATGGGAAAAGATAGAGCAAAGAGAGGAAATCAAGAAACAATTACTGAACACCAAATCACAAAGGGTGAAAGAACAAGTTTTAAATAAATATGCACAAAAAGACAGAGGTGAAGGAATCATGCCGCCAAGATAAATGTCAATTCTACAACAACTTAGCAGAAGCAGCAGAAAAAACAGCAAATGCAAATGACATGAACACCATCTACAAAATCACAAAGCAGATGACAGGTTACTTGGGCACAAGAAGTGAGAGTGCAATAAGGACACTTAAGGGACAACTGGTCAGTGGAGAAAGAGAAAAAATTGAAAGATGGAGGGAACACCCTACTAAACAGAACACAAGCAGCATAAACAATAGACATACCTGAAGCAAAAATGGAACTAAACATCAATACAGGACCAATAACAATAAGTGAAGTAAAAGAGTCAACAAAGAAACTAAAATTAGTGCGCACAAGGTGAAGATGAAATGACTGCTGAGATGTTGAAAGCAGAAGAAACAGAAACACCAAAACAACTCTGCCAGATACTACAACAAAAATTTGGGATGTAGAAAAAGCTCCAGAAGAGTCAAAAATTGGCCTTATAGCAAAACTACCAAAGAAGGGTGACCTCAGAGATTGTGGGAACTGGAGAGGCATTACCCTCCTGCCACTCAACAGTAAAGTATTTTGCAGAATAATCATCAACAGAATTGTACCAGCACTTGAGAGAAACTTCAGAAAGAGGCAGGATTTAGGAAAGGAAGATCATGCATAGACCAAATATTTGTACTTAGACAAATATTAGAGCAGGCAAATGAGTGGCATAACACAACATATACACTGTTTACAGTGTTTATGAGAAAGCCTTCAACAGTGTCAACAGAGATGCACTGCGGAAAACTTTAAGAGGCATGGCCTCCTTCAAAAGATAGTGAATGTCATCAAAGCCCTATATAAGGGTTTTCAGTGCAAAGTATCTGCAGGGAACACACCTCCAACAGTTTCAGGGTACAAAGAGGGATGTGTACTATAACCAACATTATTTATCTTAGAAGTAGACTGGTTAATGAAGGGAGCAACATCAGACAAACACAGAGGATTACAATGGACCCTCGACACAGTATTGGAGGACCTTGATTTGCTGATGACATTTGTCTACTATCAAGTAGGCACAAAGATATGCAAGGTAGAATAAACAAGCTAACTCAAAATGCTAGTGAAACAAGGTTAAAGATCAACATAGGAAAGACAAAGTTAATGAAGCAAAATGTGAACAACAGAAATGTACTCAGAGTAGATAAACAAGTTAGTGGAGGAGATCAACGAATTTGTATATCTTGCCAGTACAGTAGTAGAAAATTGAGACAGCACAGAGGACGTCAACATTACTAGAGCAAACCAGGCTTTTGAAATGCTGCAGACTATATGGAAATCTAAAAAACTAAGCATGAAGATGAAAATCAAGACATTTAAGAGTACTACTCTATGGAAGTAAATGCTGGAAAATCACCAAAACTACAGAAAACAAGCTAAATTCTTCCCAGACTAAATGTTTACAAAGAATTAGAAGAATATTTTAGCCAAACACCATATGAAATAACATCTTGTTGGTAGAAATGTAGATGAAGCCACTAACAGCAATTATTGAGGAAAGATGCTGGCAATGTTTGGGACATGCTCCAGATGACTGATGACTCACTATCAAAAATAGCACAGGGGAACAGAAGTAAGGGAAAGACCAAAGGAGACCATGGAGAAGAACAACAGAGGGGATGTTGAGCAACACAGGGCTCATCTGGCCAAGAGTAGAAAAAAAACAAAAAACAAAAGACAGGTGTTTGTGGAAAACTCCAAATGCCTTGGGCACTTGAGGTTCTGAGAGAAAGAGAGATCATGTAATTTGTTGTTTTGTGGTGTTATGTCATTTTTTTTTACCAGTTCATAGTTAACACTGATCTACATTCAAATGATTCACACACAGATATGCATATACATATGTAGGTTGGCCAATTTTGTCTTTCACCAAACAGTAATTTTCATTATGTACCCACATACCTAGACAATACTGGCTACACCTGCTAGTGTGTGGTGTGATATGATCTGTGTGTGTATATATATATATATATATATATTTACACACACACGCAATATGTTTTACTGTAAGATATTTTCACCAAATTATTCAATTCAAATGTAATATCCACCCTCAGTTATGCATGTAAATGCTGGAGAACAACTAAAGAAACAGAGAACAAATTAGACTCTTTTGAAAACAAATTCCTAAGGAAAATACTCTGGAACGAATTAAAGAAGAATGCAGAGGTAAGGCTGATGAGTGATCAGAAAAAGGAGATGGACATATGTCAGTCACATGATGAGAAGAAACGGTCAGATAATCCCAAAACAAGCTGTCAGGTGGAACACAAGAGGCCAAAGAAAAAGAGGTCGACCACATGAAACTTTAAAGAGGACATTGTTAAGAATTAGTAGGCATAAAATTCCTTGATGAGGTTGAAAAGCTTGCAGAAAATAGGAAAACTTAGCAAAACTAGCATGTGAGCCCTATGTGACTAATGACACAGGAAGGATGTAAGATGTAAGATTTTCACCAAAGCCATGTGAAAGTCTTTCTTCTGTCAGTTTTTCCAGGATTTGTGAGATGGTATCAGAAAGATCCCAGACTGTACTTACAGTGACTGTACCATTCCATAAATATGTGTCAGACACTGAAGGTCATTACTTCCAACCTTGTTGAATCAGTCTACCATTTGGCATCGTACCACCTGTATGTGTTCAATCTGTACGCTCCCAATCATTACAATGGCTGACAAATTCAAGCAAACATGTCTGCATCAAAATTTACAGTGAGCTCAGCAAATCTGCTACCAAGACCCTCAAAATACTTCTTCAGGCTTTTTGGCCATGATTTTTAAGGTTGAAAACAGGTTCTTGAGTTTCAGTGCCGTTCAAGCATCTTATTCAAGATGATGAGCATTTAGGTCAACCAATAACCAGCAAAAAGCCACAAAATGTGGAAAAACATTCATGAATTCACTCATGAGGATCATCATTGAACAATCCATTAGCTCTCTCATATAGCTGGGATCAGTTACGGAGTCTGCCAGGAGTTCCTCATGGAAAACCTGAACATGCATCAAGTTGCTGTGAAGTCTATCCCTTGGCTCTTGGCACACGATCAATAGCAGCAGACATCTTAACATGTGCTTTAATTTCATGAGATGGTTAATGATGACTCAACTTTCATCTCTAGGATCATCGTAGACAATGAAATTTAGGTTGACCTTTCCCCCTGTGACTTCGCCCTATTCCTCAAAATGAAACTGATGTTGAAGGGGCACCACTCTGACACAGTAGATGAAATTCAAAATCACTGGCCAACCCTCAAGAAGACTTCCATGGTGCTTCTGAGGAGTGGAAGAGCCACTGGGATCACAGTGTAGATTCCCAAGGGGACTATTTCAAAGAGAGATGATGACCAAATTTAAATAAGGTAAGCCTATACTTTTTTTTTTTGGACCAGACCAGGAACTTTCTGATATCACCTCATATTAATACAGTTCTATGGTCGAATTGTTGATTTTCCAATAACAGACCTCACTAAAATTTAAACATTTGCCCTAGAAACAGAAGAAAATACTAATTCTCAAACACATAAAAAAGGACAGTCTAATGAATGTGTTTTAACTTGAAATTTCCTACATTTCATGAAGCATCATATTTACGCATTTGAAAAATATGCTGCACACATTATTTCTATAAAACAGGTCTAAGCTCTTATAAAATTTTGTTGTCATGATTTTTTAACTGTCTTCTCTCACTAAGTGCACTGTATCTTCAGAGACTTCTATTCAAGCCATCTTACTCTGGTCTGAACATTTCAGTTTTTTTTTCTCCTTTTTTCCATCATGCTTCCACTCTCTTCTCTGCTTCTTCTGTCTTGTTCCATTTCTAATCAACATAAGATATTCTTGCTTTTAACAAGGCTTTGTTATAACATGTAGCAATTTTCACCAAAAAGGAGGGCTATGCTTTAATGTTTTGCTTGACCAATGGTCACTTCTACTTCTCCAGTTCTTATTTTTGGACACGGGAATCTGAATAGGATAAATGTTTAACAACAATTTTAAAATTCTTGGAAGCAGGAATATTCAAATTCATGAGGTGCCACTTCAACACCGTAGATGAAATCCAAAAAGAGGATGGTCTTTTGGGGGAAAAAAAACTGCTGCAGTGCTTTTGTGGCATGATATTTTGGGGATGACTGTGTATGATTCCTTAGGGATTATTTTGAAGAGGATGATGATCAAATTTAAATAAGGTAGATATGTAACCTACTGACATATCCTGAAATACAGGCAGTGAATTTAGGACTGCCTTCTCTTCAGCTGACACGGCTCTCACCTAAGCTATGAATTGTGCACAATGTGCTGATATTCTTTCAAGAAGTCAGAGAGCTGTGGACTTGCCTGCAGAACAATAGTGAGAACCTTTAAACTTTCCAATGATTTTTTTTAAATTGAAAATTCCATGAAAGTTTAAAGATGTATCAAACAGACCATGAAGATATTCTGCAGCTCACCTTAAAGCTGACAATATCTGTGTACACCATCGTTTCCATGCCTGGAAGGAAAATTATGACATTTTATAAATAAAATCCATGCCACAAACTTTTTTACTCTAAATCCTTCATTCATCCAAAGCTGATACATAAGCAGTCACCAACATCTGCTTTGTAAGAATAAAGAAAACTAACTGAGCTAGAAATAGAAAGCTGTCATTTGCCTTCAGTAACAAAATAATGTAATGTATACCATAACACTGCAAGATTCAAAGAAATGAAGACGACAGTTGAATAGCACTTGTATAATGAAAAAAAAAAAAGAACTCCCAAGTGCTTAAATAAAAAAAGTTTGTTACTTTCTTTTTTTCACAATCTTATTTTCGCATTTTGTTCACATTTTTACACATTTATTTCTCTTCAAGATGTGTTGTTTTTTTCTTTTTTTTTTTCCTCATGCTATTCTCCTAAAATTATTTTTTTTTGTCTTACACATATATAAAATGAGATCTTTATTAAAAAATAGTATTATTTTTATTCAAGATTCCTAAGTACTTTTTTTAACTAGAAAAAGACAACTCTTGCTCTTCCTTTACATCTGAAAAAAATATAAAAGGATGAATGCTAATGCCAAAATTCAAGAATATAAACTTATTTTCAGTTCCATTTCAGTTAAGAAACATAAATGATTCACTCTTTACAAAATTTTTTTTCTCTGTAGTACTGACCTTTAGCTGGAATGTCTTGTTGTTCTTCTTTGTTTTCTTCAAAAACTGTTTCAAGTTCCCAGAAGACATGTACTCAGATATAAAAATTACCTGAAAAAAAAAAGGCACACTTATACACAACTTTAAAAACAACAAAAGACTAACAAAATTATTATGCCTTTCTTTTCAACTCATATATTTACTTCTAAGTAACACCATTTTCTTATAAAATGATTTGTGGTTTGCATTAAAAGTAAAAAATGTACATAAATCCAGTTTTTTAACAACACGGAAAAAAATGTCAAAGAAATTTCTTTGCTAAACGTTATGTGAAATTTTAAAAAAAAAATATATATATATATTGGTGCAATTACTGTGTGAATCAACCATTTTTCCATAAGATTAAATTGATGCAGTCTTGTATGTAGCACAAGCACAAATTGAAACAAATTACTCTCTAACTGCACCTAATTTCTGACCTAAGAACATCTAGTAAGAACTCCTAACCTTAGTTTCTTCCCAAATAACAGAGGGAAAATGAAGAAGCTGGAGAAAATGTCTTCTTCACTAAGGCATATTTTGGATGAAAATGTTTCAAAAACTTTCCTGCCAGCCAATCAAACTGTCACAATTTTCCCAGCATACACTACTCCCCCTACACTCTCTTCTGTCACAGCCATTCACAAACCAACAGAAATCTCCAATTTTTTTTTTTTCTTTTCATTTCTTCACTTTTATTTCTTATTTACCATAAAACTTTCTTCAATTATAACATGTAGTTCGATTTTTTCATCTTCCTTGTCTTTTGTTTGAACTTGTATGTTAATGTATGAAAAACACTACAATGTGTTTCTATTAATAAATAAAGCTGCTCCTACATTTTAAAAATTTCTAATATATCTAACTAGAATTTTCCAAAATGTTGTGGCTTAAGAACCGGGAAGGCATGAACTACTTCAGAACAAAAGCCAAGGCTTTAAAAACATTAAAAATAGTATTACAGAACAAAGTGGGGAAAGAGAAGTGCCAGTAACGATACATAAACATAGACACCAAAATTTACTTTGTAAGAATTTTTAAAAAAAAACTAACTAGAAACAGACTGGTATCACTTGTCTTCAGTAATAAAATAATGTAATGTATACCATAACACTGCAAGATCCAAGGAAATGAAGATGCCAATTCAACAGCAAATGTATAAAGAGTAAGAAAAAAAAAAATGAATTCCAAGTGGATAAATAAATTTTTTAAAAAACATGTAGCCTGCAGTAAAAATAATGTAAAGACTAAAATCATATAAAAATGGAAAGTTAAGGAATGGAGTTAAAAGAAACAAATGAGAGTTTGACAGTTTTTGTGGTTCTAAGAACTATAATAGCCGGAGGTGGGGTGGGGGATACGCTCTCCACTCCAATTAAATGTCTCCATGGCATGCGTCTCAAATAGCCTCTGACAGTCCAAGTCCAGCTCCTGGCCTTCTCGTGGCGGAACTGTTTAAACTGATAGGAGAAGGGGCAAAGCCGAGCATCTGGTGCCTGAAAACCAGATGCTTCGGGTAGATGAGACCTGTTAGTCTTGGTTGGTAGCTCATCTGAGAGAAGGTAAACTCTGATTTCAAACCCACTGCTGGCAAGATTCTTCAGCTGCCGTGCGTGGGGTGAAACTCCTCCCGGCCAATAAAGAAAAATGCAATTAGGGTTGCCGCCACACCACTAAACTGGTGCAACGAAAACCAGTGTCACACAATGCCGCTTCTGTGACCCACCAAGAATATAGGCCCAAGCCCCACGATGCTCTGCGCCTCCATCCTAAATGAGACTATCGCGAGAACCACATGAATAAATTCAGTAGGACCACAGGGCGGTCTCGATGGTAGAAGCGAATGAAGAAGACAGTTTTTGTGAAAGATTTTAATGTTTTGATTCTGTTAAAAGATTAATCTGATGTGATAAACACCCATGGTAAGCTCACCCTTGGCTTGTCTGTCTTTGTGTCAGTCCAATATTTATGGAACTTGATGATGTTTGGATGATCAAGCTGGCATAAGTTATCAAACACTTGTCTGATCTTGTCCTGAAAGGTTGAAGTGAAACAGTCAATGGCCTATCAATTCTGAGTAGACAAAAATCATTTTACAAAATAATCAAGACAATGAATCAAGATTACAAAAAGTTAAGGTCTTCACATTTTAACAGTAACATTAGTATCATTTCTCCTTTCAACTACTTCCAACCTCATTGGCTACTCCTCATTTTTAATCAGCTTCAGTGCTTTCATCAAATACCTCACTTAAAAATATCTGTAAATACTATAACAGAACCAAAAGTGGAAGTGATGATACAAATGTATAAATCCTGTATGAAGACATTTTTTCCCAACAAATTAATTAAAGTCATGCTTTTAGGCAAAGTAACCAATACAACATAATTTCATATTTTTAAAAGAAAAGAATGATTGATGGTTATCAAATACATGTCTTGGAATCATAAAGCCCACAACAGACTTGAGTAAAATGTCTGTCCAGTTATCATAGATAGGGAACCTAAGCTGGTCAAGACCTTTCTTATATTCCTACAGTATTTCTAGAAACTGACTGGTCAATGAAGTAGAGATCAAGGTCTACCAAGAAGCCTGCTTCTCAAATCAGCCTCAGAAATTCAAGAAAACATCTGGCCCCACTGAACCATTGCTTGATCTTCACAATTCAGGCTGCAAGGGTCTTAAGTTTGCATAGCAGGGTTGCACCAATGTTGAACACCAGTTTTATTTTCTTTTTCTCTGTTTTTTTATGACAAATAATTTCATTTATGAAATCTTCATTCATTTCCACTTATTTTGATATGTAATACACACGTGTTGAACATGGAATTAATTTGTTACAATGACTTTTACAATGGGGACCCTCCCTCCCACATATCAAGACACCCGCTCAGTCATGTAACGTCTTTTTTGGTTAAAAAAAAAAAAAGGAAGGCCGTGTTTTAGCTCCCGTATCGAATTATCGAATGAGTTAAAATGGGAAAACAAGTGCAACTGGAAGCCACAATATGACAATGCATATCCCCATGCAGTGGCCACAATGGTGAAGGTTATGCAACAGTTGCAATTTTTATGTCTTCCTCATCCCCCTTACAGCCCTGTTTTGGTGTCATGTGATTATTACAACTCAGTCCACTTAACTCATCCCGTGCCATTGTTGCTATAGTGAGAACTTCCGGTTACTGAGTTGCGTGCCATAGTCGTTATAGCGACATTTCATTTGTTTTAATAAAACAACCGGTGTAATATTTAGATTATACATATTTCGTCCACGTTTCCGGTGACACTTTTCAAAATGGTGAAAGAGTGCTTAGTTATGAGCGATGCCGAGTGAAAAAAAGGAAGAGAAACATGGAAAATTTTCAATTTTTGATGATGTAGATAGGGGTATAGACATGGCCTGTGACCACCCCACTGATCTTGAATGTATCCCAAGTAGATCTAGACATATTAGACGACTGGAGAGGTAGTTAGGAGGTTATTTCAGACATTAATTTAGCAAGAATGCAACATAGAATCACAATACGAGATCGACAAGTAGATCTAGACATCTCAGATGGTAAGTAGTGGAGATCTAGACCTAGCCGATGGTGAGCTGGGCACAATCATTGTCTAAAAACATCACATTACTTCTTTTTTCCTAAAAAACTCTGCATTTATGAAATTTTCATACATTTAGTTATACTTTGAAACATAATAAGTACATGGAAATACTGTTTTCCATTCCATTTTACAACTATACCCCATATACAGATCAATACCCGCGCTTTTATTCCGGCACTCATCTGAACGTCCACGTTTCTTCCTCTGGCACGGGAAGAGTTAAAACGCTCTTATGCAGTCACAAGTTCACCTCTGATGATGAGGTTAAGAAAGTGGTCTTGCATTTGGAAGCAGTTGAAAAGCTTCTTCTCCCAAAGAATGAAGTGTATACAAGAATGAAGTGTACAGTGTATACAAGAAGTCCAGTGACCTGTAGGAAGACTATATAGAGAAGTGATATAAATGTTATCTTCAACTTGCTCAGTAGCTAGCATTAAATGTTACATTGAGTTCTTTTTTTTTAAATTCTCCCCCATCCAAACAAAACTACCAATGAATATAACTAATAATCAATGGACATGGAATCAAAAGGACATGAAAACATTTCTTTAAGAAATGTAAAAGAAAAGAGGGGTAGAGGAAGCCCAAGAGAGAATATAATGAACTGTCTTATACAGTGGCATGATAGAAAAACCACCTGCTGAACTGACAGAAAAGCAAGATTAAGATCTGTTGACAGAACTAATCACCAATGCCTATGGGCAAGGAATACAGTTATAATGCATTTTCTGCCTCCCCAAAGACAGGTTCTGTTCCAAAGATGTCTGGCTTGACCTACTGTTTTCATTTTCTGTAATTTATCCTCTTCTTGGGTAATTGCTCTGAAAAGGACAGTGGTTACATTATATTATGCTTTACAGCTTGCCTGCTTTGTCTGTTCCTAACGACTTGACACATCTGTCTTCTGAATAACCTATTTTTTAGGAATGGCTTTGCCTTCCCCTTTGATTCCTACTCACTCAGCCAGACCATGCCCTGTTTTGGGGGGTGGGGGTGGGTGTCAGTCTGCTTATCCCATTACTGGGATTTAAAATGCAGTCTTTGTCAGCTATGGATCACTGACCATTATCTCATTCTGCCTGAGTCTGCAACTTCTATAAACACTACTTTCAACTTCATATGCTGGAGATTCAGATAATATCAATCACAATAAAGTTCAGTATTCTTTACCTGTTGAGCCCTGAAATCTCTTTTTTCTGAGAACTGGACTTCATTCCATACCACTTCCACTCCCTCCTCTGTGTCCATTGCCAGAAAGGCACTATCAATACCTGGCACATCTCGTTGGTCCACCTAAAAAAAAATGTAAAAATTCTAATCTAACCAACAGGCTTGGTAGATATACTGACCATTTCAGCAAAATGAAATCAGTTCTGACAAATCCACATTACTGGTATATGGATGTGAAGCATGGTCTATGAATAAAAGAGCAAGAATAATACAGCAAGAAATGGAGGCCATGGAAATATGGTTTATAAGAAGAATGTTGAAGGTACCACGGACAGCAAAGAAAACCAATGAAGAAGTCTTAAGAGAGGCTGGAGAAAAGCAAATTATAGCAAAGACCAGAGGCAGACAAGCAAGTTTTATAGGACATTTCCTGAGAATAGGGAAATTGGAACACACTGTGGCAACTAGAAAAATTGAAGGAAGAAGAGACAGAGGAAGATAGAGAGAAAAGTTACAAAGTCAGTGTGGCTAGGAAGAAAGTCACTGGCAGATCTCATAATCAAGTCTAAAGACAGGGAATTGTCGAGAGAAATGATCGCCTATGCCATGCGGCATGGCACTTGAACTGAAGAAACAAGTGTCATTTGGCAAAAATGTTTCTTCATTTGGGAGTTTGATGTGGATGTCCCACAATGGAGTTTTTAAATAAAGCAGGAAATGACCAAGAGGAAGATAACTTACACTGAAATAATATATTGGTTAAGGTTAGGTAAAAGTGTATTCCACTCATGCCACACACACATTCATACACTCTAACAATTACACTCTTTTATTACTCACTTAATTAATACTGTTTGCAATTAAGTTACTGACTGCATTTAAATAAATCAGCAAATCATTTAGAACTACATTACAGCCTTCTTGCGAACGTACAGCTAAAGTGAGTAACGCTACAATCAAGTAACAGTTATGGAGTTTTCTGTAAGTCATTGTTTATTTTAAAGAATAATTTGCACAGTCAGAGTAACAGTGCACATCAATCTCACAACATCTTTTGAACGAAGGTTTACCCAAGTAACTGAGATGATAACTGTCATGACGTGGTCTGTAACACACGATTTTTTTAAATAATGAGATGTGTCTATGGAGCATCTGTTAACAAAACAACACATAAAAACTCGGTCTCCTCCACTTTCCTGGGCCAGCATCACGTTACCTTTATAACCGAAATACTGCTAGCTTGCGTGAATGGGGCACATCCCACAACGGACGAATACCTATCAGGTCTGCCTTATATTAGTGTTTTGGATAAATAGTAATTTTACTACTTTGCATGGACTGAATTGGTCTGTACCTCCTCTCTTCTTTTCTGCCATCTTCCACAAGGGCTTTCTTCTAAAACTTCTTCGTCATCAGATTCTTCACCGCTGTCTTGTTTCTGTTCAGATTCTTGATCGGCCATTGCTCAGTGACAACAACCAGACGTCAAATGCTTAGATCAACACGCTCCAAGAGACTGTTCCGATACATCAGTACCCGAAATAGAGCACTTCCGTGTTTCCGGTTTGTTATTTTGGCAATTAAGATTTTATTCTACTCGTACGTACGAACAAAACTGCTTGACTGGCATGAAGGGCTTTAGCGAAAAATTTTTAATGTAATATTTTCTAAATACGAGAAAGCTAAAAGGAAATATTTTTATAATATCTCTCTCTCTCTGAACCTTAAGTGCCCAGGGCATGGGGCTTCCGCAAGGGTTTTCCACAAATGCCTGTCTTTCGCCTTTTTTTCTGCTCTTGCCCAGGTGAGCCCTCTATTGCTCAACATCCTTTCTGTTGTTCTTCTCCATGTCTCTTTTGGTCTACCTTTTATAATATACCGCGTGATATATTTCATAATTCTTAAAAATGTAAAATGATAAGTTTAAATGATGACTTTTAAAAGAATTCCTCGTGATATATAAACCAAATATTCATTTTGACACCACTTAGAATGTTTTTTTTATTTTTTAATGCTTAATGCTATGATTTAACTACACTGTTTTAATTTTAAAACGGATCAATGGTCTCTTTTGAATTATAATCAACTCAATCTTTTCAAATTAAAATCTTCAATTAGAGTACAGATAAATGACGCTTCAGATTCTCATCGTCTTTGATATGTGTTCTAAATAATGAGCAATTTTTAAGACTTATTCGCAATTTAATATTGCGAGCTTCGTGGATATCACATCAAAATGAATGTTTCAGCTTTCATGATGAAAAATAGTTGGTACAAATAGCTCAATGATTATACTAAGTTACATTTTAGGACGGAGTCGTTTCCAAAACAAGTTCCGTGCTGATTTCCGGTTTATGTCCCGTATGACAAAAATATAACTAAATTTTAAAATTACTTATTGTATATTCAGCACAAACATAAAATAACAAATCTAATAAATAAGTATAAATCGCCAAAATAAATTTACGAAAATTATTTATTATGTAGAGCTGCTCTTGCACGATAAGGTAATGAATAATAATTATTAAAATGAGCATATTGGATGAACAAATCAAATCCATAATAAAAATTATAAAAATGGCTCTTTTCGCCTTAGAAGATGTGTTTCCGCCTTATTCATAATAATGGTGAAAAGAAGTCTACAAAAGCAGTTAGATATTGCACTTAAAGAAAAACAATATTAGAAATAAGAAGATACGAGAATGGGAAATTTTACATAAAAGAAAATGCTACGGCTGTGAGCACACAGTTGTTAATGTTTCGGCCTACACATTAATCATACAAAAAACATACATGACAAAGGAGAGGAACTATAAAATCACATAAATGATATATACCAAGTTGGGAGTGGGAGTCTCTTAGTGACATGTAAGAAGATGCGCCCGAGAGTGACCAAAAAAAAACTATCCCAAAACTGTTTGTGTTACAGAAAATAAAATGCTTTGGCACATGTTGTTTTTGTTTAAATGTGCATGATTTGTGTGTATGTGTTTGTTATATTAATATTATTATGTTAAACCCCTTCATACTGTCCCTGTGAAATATGTGTGGAGAAAATGCCCGCCCAGGTTGAGCGAAATTTGTTTTTACCCTGCTAATTGGTTCCTGAGAAATGATAAGATCATAATAATAGAATCATCCATAAGAGTAGGGTTTTTTTTTTTTTTGCAAATGATATTCAGCAACACCAATAATTGTCTTCTGACTCAAAAAGTGCCACTATTTTGCAACAAAATATTTTAAAATTTCCTGGTTATCTGTAGTAACAGTTCTCAAACTTTTTCATACCACAGCACACTTGGGAACGGAATTTTCTGTTGTGGCACGCTCGTAACCATAACGCTGGACTCTCGTGCACATAACCATGCTGGCTATATTCAGATTTTATATTAATATTATGTGGTATGCTAGATAGCATAGATGACCATGTTTCTCTATACTGTGTGGTCCTTGGTGTTTCTGATTAATTCAGATGCTATTCTTTTTCCATGACACTTGGTCAATCCACTGAGATATTTGTTTCTTGACCTTACTCTCTCCATTTTTTTCCCCACTTTAATTTTCCAGTCATTACTAGGTTTTCTAACTTCTTTTTATCTTTTTACATGTTCAAAAAATTTTACGTGACATTGTACTATCATTTTAACTAGTTTTTGTTGTTCTGAAACCTCTTTTAAGACCTCTTCGTTGGTTTTCTGTGTCCTGTGTATTTATTGCATCTTTTGCCCAAACCACATCTCTGTTGCTTCCAGTTATTTGTTGACTGTCAAAGTTTTACATCCATATAGTAATATTGGCTTTATATAGCACTGTAATATTCTTTTCCTCACTTTTAGGGACATCTTATTCATTAGTGTTGTCTTCATGTTGTAAGAAGCTGCTTTTGACTTTTTAATGCCTCTTGTGATATTTTCACTGAATAAAGAGAACAGACCAGGTGACAACAGACACCCTTGTCTTACACCTCATTTTATACCTTGATACTCACCTGTGTCATTGTTCTTTCTTATTACTGCTCATCTTTGATTCCTAAATGCATTATACAAGTGATGCCTCTAGGATTTTTCAAAACCAGTGTACTTGTATCTGTCTTTCACCTTGCATGAAGTACTTTCCGAAATACCGGTTTTGTCAGTACAAAAATAGGCACCTTATATATATATATATTTTTTTTTTTTAATTAAGATTAAACATGATTTACAAACATCAATGGGAGTTAATGTATGTGTGAAATGTTTCTAACCTTATTTGTTACAATATTTACTATTTACAAAATGTTCAAATACTGAACCAAAGTAAAAACTGACTGGTTCACTTCCATGCAAGTTTAACATCACCAAACTATTAGCCCAATTATTCTTCAGCTGATTTCGCTGGTTGATATTTACTAGGTATAAACCAGTTATGGTAACCAACAATTTCTCTTTTTTTTATCTATAATTTACCAGTAAATGCCAGTTAACATGATCACTGGCATTATACTACATTGACAAATGAAAAAAATTAGTGATTTTTTATTATACAAAGCATTCTTTTCAATGTGAAGTGTGAGCCAGCTTGAAGGGCCAAATTTCTGTTCACCCTGTGCTGGGACTGATGGCTACATTGCTGCAGATTCTCTGACAGCCATTTGTGCATAGTAATGGAAACTAGCACCATCTAGATGGCAGACCTTAAAGGGGCAGTTTTATTTAGATTAGTTAGTCTTACTGAGGGTGCAAAATAATCTGCCATTAGTGCTAAATGTAATTTAGTTGCTCACCATGAAGGCAGACATTCTTCTTTGTGTGTGGGGGGGGGGGGGTTGGGGTTGTGGACAATTTTGAAGCAACAGTTGATGCAGAGTGCACTTTTGCTTGACTTGACGGAGACACCAGTGGGAATTGAACCCACAGCCTTGTCCTTGAAATTGCATCATCACCTTCATGACCACTTTCATCACAATCTTCACAGAGTGAAAAAAAAACTGGAAAGCCAAATTTTTCCCAATCCCATATCCAAATGTTCATGATTTGTCTACATCAGGTAAACTTTACAGAGAAGTAATCATCGTCAACACCAGTTTGCATTTTCTTAAAGGAACAAACACAATGAAACATAAATTTCTCTATGATATTGAGTGCTTACTGCATGCCCAATATAAGCTAATTATATACTATACAGAACTCCAGACAGAAAAATCTTCATCATGAAAAGCTTTGGAGAAGGCCTAGAACTCTGTTAGAGAAATGTTAGAGAATACACAAAATGAGCAAGCATATTAGGAAATTATATGAAAGCTAAACTGCCTGTGAAGATCAGCAAATCTGTCTTGTAGCAGCTGCCTTTTCATTATGTAATTTATGGGAACAGTAAAACTGATCCCCTTGTTTGAAGATGATAGAAAACTAGAACAACTCTACCACATATAAAACTACAGATGAGTAAAAACTATCATACGACATCAGTGTAGACTGCTTTGGGTAAAATATATTAATGTAAATGAACTGGAGAAAACAGCAGACTTTATTCTCAAATAAGGATTCCAAAATTTAGCACATGATAGCAGAAGAAAAAAAAACTGTTTTGTGTCATTAAAAGACAGTGAAAAGGGGGCTATTCTATGCATTGAAAATGTTGATTTGGCTTAATCCATCAGTTCAGTGGAACATGGTGGCAAAAGCAACTATCCTCCCTAATAAAATTTCTAAGCTGTCTTCCTGACATCATTAGGTCATTTTCTTATTATTCCCCTTCTCTCCCTTTCATTGCCCGAATGTCTTCTTTGATTGTCTTTCCTTATTATTTTCTTGAGAATGTCAGTATCAAATTCTGCTTAACTATCTCGTCTGATGATCTATGGACTACATTAACTTATTTTATTCAGTTTTCTTCTCAAATAGAGGAGCAACTGATTTTTTTGTCATCAGGCTAGTGTCATAGATAGTTTCTGGGCTAATCTTAAAAAATACACCAAATACTGTATATCTTTCAAAATACTCATGAGAAAATAAAAGAAAGTTCCAGTCACAGGAGTGCCCATACTGATACTGAAGATTTTGCTCATGTGGAAGTAATGCCACTGAAACAAGCTGCCTTCACACTCCCATCAGCTCAACAGTAAAAATATGCTCCTAATACATTTGATTGATCTTTATTTCAAAAGGGTTAAGAATTGGGCACACAGGCCCGTCTGACACTCTTTTCTTTATCATACAACTTTCACTCTGTTCCAGACATTTTACAAATATGTTACTCATATAACCAACATAATTAACAATAAAGTAACTACATACACATATAAATAACTAACTATATACACATATACTGTTAAAAAAAAAGAAATGCAACACTACTGTAGTCGTAATGGACACCAAATTTCAAACTTGTATCAAAATTTTATTTTACAGAATTAATGTTTCAATCTTGGCATGAAGAAACTTTAAGACTTTAACAATGAAATGATGTTCATTAAATCTGGTTTGGACTTTTATTCTTTGCGACTTAGGCCTCTGTTTCAGTTAGGTGGATGGCCTCCTCTGGCTGTATCAGAGAATGACATCTCCTTGACATGGATCCGATTAGCCGTTGGACCCAATGTGAGATGGCTGCCCACTCTTCCCACAGTGCAAGAGACAACTGTCGGAGATTGGTTGGCTCCACATCTCACTGGCAGACTTGTCTGTTGAGTTCATCCCATAAGTGTTCTATTGGGTTCATGTCTGATGACATGGATGGCCATGGAATGGTCTGGACATTGTTGTTAGCGAGGAACTTGGTGGTGAGCTGTGCCACATGAGGCCGAGCATTATCCTGCTGAAAAATCGACCCTGGTGCAGCTAGAAATGGAAGGACGTGAGGATGAAGAGTTTCAGCATTTGGGCATTCAGGCGTCCTTCAATTTGCACCAGATCACTTCTTCCCATAAAGTTCATTGTCCCTCACACCAGTACACCTCCACCACATTGTGGAGGAGCCTTATCCATGCAGTTCTGGGCATAGCGTTCATGGACTCTCGGTAAACTCTTCTCCATCTATCGTGTCGTTGGAGCAGAAAGAATGATTCATCACTAAACAATACCCTTCTCCAATCAATCACAACGGTCCATTGACGATGCTGATTCACCCACTGCAGTCGTTTCTGGCGATGCTGGTCCATATAAAAACAGGATCTCTGTAGGGTCTTCTAGCCCAAAGACTAGTGTTGTGCAGCCAGTTCCTGACTGTTTGATCTGAAATTCGACAAGCTACTGTAATTGACTGGACTGTTGAGGATGCAGATGCAAATTGATTCCTGAGGTGATGCAGCTGTATGGAGTGGTCTTCGACAGAAGTTGTGACTATAGGTCTTCCACTGCGTGGCTAGTGTGCAACTGAGCCAGTTTCTTGAAGTCATCTGAAAGGGCGACTAATGGCGCTTCCAATCACATTAAATTGTCTGGCCACTACACTCTGTGACTGTCCAGTCAGTAAACGGCTGATGATGATGAGTCGTTGCTTTGTAGTGAGATGAGCCATACTTGCACAATGAATTGATTCAAGGAGTATCAATCTTTTATAGGCATTCAATAAGGTCAGCAAGTTTTGTGTTCAGTAAGTTTCATGAGATTCTCATGAACCTTTCATGAGTTATTGTCAAAAATGCTGTTTTGACTAGTGTCGCTTTTCTGTGCTCATGAATCATCTGCTGAGTACAGTTCAGGTCAGCACATGAGGTTGATGTCCAAGTGAATGTTTCAGGCACTTTCCCCTTGTCTGATCAGCAAACTTTAGTTTAAATCGCAACATCATATTTGTTGCATTATTTTTTTAACAGTATATAAATGACTACCTACCAAACAAAAATTTCAGTACTATTCAGAATAAACAATTAACTGAAATTGGTGTCTGTAAGAGCAGTCTAAAATGACTTTTTCAAGTTTTACGATTCATGGAAGCATGTAATCGACATGAAATAGATATTGGAAAAGTTTGTAGCTGTAGGAAGGAGTATAGTTTATATTTTTTATACAAGATGGGAGGGTATTCCAAAGATCAGCAGCAGAATAAGTAAAGCTTTTCTTGTAAAGGTCAAGTCTAGGTTTTGGAAGACATGTTGTTCAAGCATTGGCTGCACTTTGGGCTAAATTTAAACAGGTTCCACAGATAAAGTGAGCATGCTGTGAAAGAATTTGATGTACCAACTTAGCTTTGTTAAAAAGGAACCTGGTCTTAAGAGGCAGTATATTTTGTGCTGGTTGATTGTGCTTGATCTTTGTCTCTAATAAGCTTTACTGTTTGCTTTTGAAGTGAGTAAAGCCTCTTTGTATTTGACACTGAGCAACAATCCCAGATTGTTCAGCAATAGTCTAAATGTGTTTGTAAATGTGATATGTAGAATGTCTTCCTTGTGTCTTGACCAATAAAGTGCTTAATTTTGGCTAACTGGTATAATTTTTGCGCGATGAGTTTTGTTAGACCTTGTACATGAGAGTACAATGTGCTACAGAGAACTGTCTCTGAGTTTGAAGAATGCCTTTCTATAAGTAAAGGTGCACCAGAATATAGTGTACATAAAACTGTCAGTGTATGAAGGATACAAACAGAATATTAGTTCTGAAAATGTAGTAACTGAGAAATTAATAAAAGTGGTAAAAACACTAACAGAAAGTACCAATCACTTATAATCAGAAGAAAAGCATGATAAAAACCTACAGGAAGCCACAAACACCACCACATGATGACTATCACATGCTAAACAGAAAGGAACAAGTCACCATCTTCCGTCTCCGAACAGGACACAGCCGACTCCGAAGTCATATGTATACAAAGTTTAAGGTTGGTACTACTAATCTATGTACATGTGCCCAGGTGCCCCAAACTGTGGAACATATCCTCCAGAACTGCATCAACTACGAGACACTGAGAAATAATTACTGGCCCAGTGAAACCACTAAAGAAGATAAGCTCTACGGTTCCATACATGAATTACAAAAAACAGTGAAATTTATCCAAGAGACAGGACTGCAGATATAGACAGACAGTGCGAATGAAGAAGAAGAAGAAGAAGAAGACTAACAGAAAGGTGTGCAAAATATCATTACTCATATTTCTTTCATATTTTGTACTGAAGATAAGCATTTTACTATTGCAGATCAAAGGAAGACACCAGGTTCATTGATTCATATATCAAAGTGATCAAAGGACACCAATCCTTTCTGGTAATTCAGGGTTAGCACTTCCATGGCAGATAGGAAGTTGGCTGAAAAAAAAGGATTTTTTGTTTGTTCGTTTTTTTTTAATAGTCCCATTTTGTAATGAATATGCTGCAGATTTAAACTGCCATTTCTTAGGTTTAAAATGTCTGATCTGATGTACAAGCACTTGGCTTTCTACGCATTAGTCAGAGACAAATCACATTTAAAAATGCTGACTGTAAGTGTACTCACTACCAAAAATAGCACTATGATGGACACTACAGGGGAACAGAAGTAAGGGTAAATCAAAAGAGACATGGAGAAGAACAAAAGAGAGGATGTTGAGCAATAGAGGGCTCACCTGGGCAAGAGCAGAAAAAAAGGCAAAGGACAAGCATTTGTGGAAAACCCTTGTGGAAGTCCCATGTGCCCTGGACACTTAAGGTTCAGAGAGAGAGAGAGAGAGCGAACAGAGAGAGAGATAAGTGTACTTTAAAAAGCATTTATAATGTTGTTGGAAGTGATAAAACTTGCTTGTTTTAAAGCTGCAGCCAAACTATAATCTTTCTCTGCAGTCCTGATGCAGGCAAAAGGCTTATAACTGCCATATCTAGTTCTAAACATGTACCATCACAACCAGGAAAGACTTATTTGATCACCAGTCTAAAAGTGATGCTGACATGTAAATGAAAATGTATGGGACAAAATAATAGCATATCATCATGTAAATGATGCATATGTTATATGAAGCAGATACTGAATTTCAGAACAGATTATCAGACTACTTTGCTCAAGACAGCTTTGACATTTCAAAAAGATGAAAGGGTGCAGTTTGTTACATTTTGGAAATGCAATATCAACTATAATTTCAGTCATAGATATGAAATGTTTTACTAATTTTAAATCTCTTTACTCATTGTTTTATATCTTCTAAACAACTCTTTACTGAAATTGTCTTTTTTATTCCAAATTAGTGACTATTTCTATTAATTTCCTCCAGTATGGCATTTTAAATTCTCCTCTTAAGCAAAGAGTAGAGCATACCTTCTAGGAATGTCATGAGAAATAACACTAACACCTTGGTCATAATCGTGGAGTTACTATTGTAAGTGTCACATGCCATTTGTTCAGGATGACAGAAATGTTATTAAGAATACATGCGGTGATCACTATTTGGATGTAAGTCTAAAGCATCTGAGCAGTCACAAGATGACAATAGTTAGAGAAGCTGGATCATTCATTCATTCATTTGCATGTCCCTTGCGGAACTTTGCTTCCATAACAGCTGTTCTGTAGGTCTCTCAGTTGTGAGCAAGATGGCCTGATGTTGATGCATCCATTTGCAGATCATCAACGATGTCTTGCAGCCATCTTCGCCTTGGTCTTCCTCTCTTTCTTTTTCCCATTATGTACCCTTCCAAGATGGTTTTCTTTAGATTATCATGATGTTTAATGTGTCCAAAATATTGAAGTTTTCTCTGTTTAATCCTCTTTACTAGCCTTCTTCAATATTAAGTTCTTGCAGTATGGATACATTTGTTCTTTTTTGTGTCCATGATATTTGAAGAATTCTTCTGTAGCATTTACATTCAAAGGCATTTATGCGTTTCTAAGTTGTATTGTTAAGTGTCCAGGTCTCACAGGCATATGTTGGGATGGGAAAGATGCATGCCCTTAAAAATCTTATTTTTGTAGTTCTGTCTGTTCCTCTCCACAGAGAAGATGGATATTACAAGAAAATGCAAGGTTATAAGAAAGTGAAGGAGATCAAGAGAGAAAATAAAGGAAAACATTCTGACTGATGACAAAGGATAAAGCATGATCTGAAAAAAAAAATCACAATTCGCTAAATGACTTTTGATGATAATGAGATTGTAATGATGATGGCTATGTAGTTATCAACCATATGCAAGTTCTGAAAAACATAATACAATGAAGCAGAATAATTCATCAAAAATAAATTTGTATTTTAGATTACTCTGAGTTTTATTTTTGGTTGTAAATTAAACTGTAGTAGATAAATAAAATTTTGAAAAATAAAAAAAAAACTCTTTACCCACTTTCATTTGTGCTCTCAAAAGCTTTAGGAATGCTCAATTGAATAAATTTGTGCTCTCAAATGCTTTAGGAATGCTCAATTGAATAAATTTGTGCTCTCAAAAGCTTTAGGAATGCTCAATTTAATAATTTTTCCAAAAAATGTGCACAGAATTAAAACAATAAGAAATGTTAAAAAAAAAATGAGGGCAAGTTTTGGTTATGGTACAGAGCACAATAATGTGATCAGTCTTTTCTTTGTTACAGATGCATTTTTTAAAAAATGTGCTTTCACTAATTGCAGACCCAATTACCAATTTAAGTGAAACTGACTTTCATGTGAAAATCTATCTCCTTAATATGTCAGCAGCTATGTATATGCCACATATGTTGATACCTCTCACATTGCAGGCAGATCTAATTTTCTTTGGCCATGTATCCAGATAATAAGGGCACCTGAGTGGCAAAGTGGTTAGTGCACTAGCCTCTCAAGGCAAAGGTCAGGGGTTTAAATCTGGCCGGAGGCACCCCAGTCACCCAGCTGTAGAAACTGCGACCAGGTATGGATACTGACCACATCACCCTCTAGCATGTAAGAAGTCAAGGAAAATATGGGCACTAACACCATATCCCTATGTGCCTCTAAGGCATAACAGGGTTACCTTTACCTATCCACTTAATAAACAACACCAGGCACCTAATGGTACTTGGTTCGTGCTAAAGAAAAACAACAGTCATTGGGTTCCATGGACCTTTATAATGCCACTTGTTGAGGATTTATGAAAAACAATAGAGAGGAACTAAAATGACTTAAATAACCTTCATACCAAATGCAGAAAATTTTATAATGAAATAACAGTAGTGACATGTATTCAGGCACAAATGTGTCTAGGCACAACTAATCAGAAATAAGAACTTGCCTCTATATGCATAGTGACAACTGACTGAACAAAACAATAAAGTAAGCGTGAATGTTTTTTCAGAATAAACATTATTAAAGCATGCATTCATGATGTTCTTCAGCTTTCTGAGCCATTAAGGCTCATTGCTGTAGATAAAGTTCGCCTCCATTCCTCATCTTCTCTCTCCAGTTGGCGGCACCAATATCTTTTATATCCTCTTCTATGTTGTCTTTCCATCTCTGTCTTGGTCTACCCTTTGGTCTTGGCGGCACCAATATCTTTTATATCCTCTTCTATGTTGTCTTTCCATCTCTGTCTTGGTCTACCCTTTGGTCTTGTTTTCCTCATCTCTTGTGCATACATCATTTTTGTTTGTTCTCTTCCATTCTTTCTACATGCCTCAGCCAGCGTAGTCTGTCAGTTTCAAGACATTTATGATTTGTTGGGATTTAAATAAGCTGTTCAGTTCAGTGTTCTTTCTAGCTCTCCATTCTCCACTGTTGGTATCCTTTATCAGCCCAAAGATTCTTCTTAGGATCTTGTTCTCAAAGATCTGCAATTGTTGTTCATCTTTCTTTGTTGTACTCCATGTTTCTGATCCATACATGATGGCTGGTCATATTTTAGTTTTGTAGATTGTTATTTGGGACATGATGTTACCAAAAGAAAATAAAATGGCTAAAACCAGTAAAACATAAGCTTAAGAATATTATGCATCTGTTAAAAATGCCAGCACAGAGTAAAAGATATGTTAAAAAGTAAACTTAAGAAGAGATAACATTTATCAAAATATGCACATTTTTTTACTTTACATGTAAAAATTAATGCTGAGTACAATCATTATGATCTTAACATTGACTGTGTGATCTTTGTACCAATATTAAATAAAGCTTTGTCTACTATACAGCATTAAACATAGAAAGAAAAAATATAAAGAAAAAGAAAATACTGAAACAATCATAATACTGTTAATTTTGTAAAATCTGTCCAAACATATTCAAAATTAGTTTTTTTTTTAACATACTGACATCTATACATTGATTACAATTCAAAACACAAATATTATTTGCAAATAAAGACATTTTCATGCATAAACACATGAAATACTACTAACATAGGATGGAAATTATAACTGAAAATCAATATGAGAACAACTATAGCTAAATATACTTCAACAAAATGAGTTACTGAAACAACTTACAAAACAACTAAACCCAGGAGTTAAAAATGGTTATGTGTATTGCAGCTATATTTTGTGACACAAATAAATGCCTATTAAACTTTAAAATAATTGAGACAAATGTAATTTTAGCACTAATGAGGAAACTGAGACAAGTCTCATATAGGTTCATTTTTATGGATAGAACAAGAAACAATACTTGGAATGGTTAGAACAGATAAAGAAAATAATGAAGAACATCAGAACAAGACAACTATGTATTACGGAGACAATAATAACCACAATAATGTACTAAACATTAATCTGAATGAAAAAATCCTGTCCAAAGAACAAGATGAAGACAGCACAGGTTTTATGAGCTCAGTTATACAACATTAAAAATATAAACTGTAAGCATTATACTGTGTCTACCATGATGGGAAAGACAGCAGTCACTCATCAATGTGAAGATCACACAATTCATTGATATGATAAAGATTATCAATGAAAAGATAATAATACTGCTGCTTTCTCAGAATAAGTGTAGATATATATAATCATATAATATTTGCATGTCATGTCTAACTCTGCCACATAAATGAATAGTTTTTGGGTGTATATATATATATATATATATATATATATATATAAATGTTCACCTGATATTTAATTTCTCTTCTTTTCCTATCATTTATATATGATTTATTTATTTGTCCTTTATGTTTTTGTATGATATAAACTGGAAAATTACAACCATGTGCTCAATAATAAATTGTTAAAACTATTTAAAGCAAAAGTGTGATCAGTTTAATTAGTAAATGAGCACACAGTTGTAATGTTTCATTTTACACCTTAATCATACAGAAACACACAGGACAAAGAAATAAGCAAATAAGGTAAAAAATTTAAATTCACATGAACAATACACAACAAATAAGAATGGGAAAAAAAAAGGGAGAGCAGTTAGCTGTGGCTTGCAAGGACTATTTTGTGTGTCATTTATTCAAAAATTAAAGTAATTGCTGTCTTGTAGGCAATGTACAGGTTCTGAGAGAAATATCCTCAGTATTCTGGTTTCTGTGCATTATTTTTGGATAATTACATAGAAAGTAGGTATATGAACAAATCGCTGCTTGTGAGTGTTCAAGTTCCAGTAAAATCATCGCCTTCATCTGGTGGAGCAGTGGGCAAAACTAAGGAGGGTGTTGCTTCAGCACCATAAAATACTGGATTTGATGTGATATCTGTATTCCTTCCATGACTTTCTTGATGCAGGACATTAGAAAAGCAGAATGCACAAGAAGCATCAGAATAAAGTGATGTGTGTCCACTCTTCTGTTTTAGCCAAGGATCTGTAGCAGATCTCTGAAGACGCTTCCAGTCATTACATGTCTTGCTTCTCTCCCTGCCATTTTTAAACTCCATATTTTTGCCACGAACATAACTGCTACTTCTAGGATCAACAACACTATCATATGAGGGTGGCTGGCTGTCATCTGCTCTTGCTGATGATGGATTTTTAAATGTGGATGGCTGATTTACACCCTGACCACCTCCTTCACTCACAGTTTCTTCACCAGCATTGATGCTGAGCCATCTCTGATAAGTGTGATGTCCAGTCAAAGAAACATCTTGCTCATGCTGACCTCGACGATGGAAATCACTTTTGTGTCTCCTCCGTTCACTGGCCTGTCCACTTGTCACGGTTTCACTGCTGTCTGTTGGATAGATAATGTTTTCAAACTTGCTCGTTGGGGTTAGGTTATGAAAGAGCATGCAAGCTGCTTCAAAAGATGGAGGCGGTGTCAGAGGTGTCGGTTTAGGCCAACTGCTGCAAATTTCATTACATTTGTGAAGTTTGAAAAACTCAGTGATGCCATACTCTCCTTGGTCGAACAAACCATACAGCTTGTAAATGGAATGAATACTTGAATCTGTGAATATGTATTTTGAAGTTCTCTGATCATATATACCTTGGAAGTCACATGCAACTAGTTCACCATTGGTGTACTTGTAGGTGAAATGGGAAAAGGCTTGCATGTGCTCTGATTCAACATGAGCTTCAGCATGTTTAGTAGACCATGGACAAAATCGGCCCATTTCTCCTGGAAAGAAATTAAAAATGATAAGTATTATCTGTGAATTTCTGAAAAAAAAAAAAGTTTCATTTTTAACTCTACCCGGGCCCAGAAAAAAAACGAGGACGTTTCCGTCCATGCCACACAAAAACCGCGGGTCTTGATATGTTAGGGGGTATAGTTGTAAAATGGAATAGAAAACATCCATGTACTTCTGTGTACTTATTATGTTTCAAAATATAACTAAATGTATGAAAATTTCATAAATGCAGAGTTTTTTAGGATAAAAGAAGTAATGTGATATTTTTAGACAATGATTGTGCCCAGCTCACCCTCGGCTAGGTCTAGATATCCACTACTTACCATCTGAGATGTCTAGATCTATTTGTCAATCTCGTATTGTGATTCTATGTTGCATTCTTGCTAAATTAATGTCTGAAATAACCTCCTAACTACTTCTCCAGTCGTCTAATATGTCTAGATCTACTTGGGATACATTCAAGATCAGTGGGGTGGTCACAGGCCATGTCTATACCCCTATCTACATAATCTCTTTCTTTTTCTCACTCGGCATCGCTTGTAACTAAGCACTCTTTCACCATTTTGAAAAGTGTCACCGGAAACGCTGACGAAATATGTATAATCTAAATGTTACACCAGTTGTTTTATTGAAACAAATGAATTGTCACTACAACAACTATGGCACCCAACTCATTAACCGGAAATTATCACTATAGCGACTTTGGCAGGGGAAGAGTTAAAAACTGATCATAAATAAATAAAGATATTAAACAATGAACTTAGCCACTCCTTCACATTCCGATTTCTTCTTGTGACAGTCTCAGATTTTAACACTGGAGACCTATCACTCTTTCCATTGATTATTGGTCAAACTCTTCCCAACAAAAGTGAGATTCATTAAAGCATCTTCCCTAAACAGTAGTCATAAACATTCACTTTTTCCTTCATACTCATCCACTAGTCAAATTCTCACCTGGAATGAGCTCTTCAACTGAGATCCACTCATCTTTAGTTAAGCCCCTACCATCATCCTTGCTTGCCAACCATTTGTTAACATTTGACACTCTGTCCATTTGTACAATGCCAGGGATCACAATCTGTAGAAAAGATGGCTAGTTGAATTAGAAAATATACACGTGAATGATATTTGTTGAAACACTTGGAGAAAAGACAAACATGGTGAAAATGGAGTAACATGAGTTGTCTGTTAATGAAACAGTTGAAATGAAAACTTTAGAAAATTGAAAGATTAAAAGAAATTAAGGATGAAAATGGGTGCAAAAATGATTTTAATATGTTTCTTGATTTCTCCTGCTTCACCCCTAACATAAGACACACTTATTTCATTTGGTAGTCTTCACAGAAGCAATCCATACAATGCATGAAATGTCATTTGAAAGCAGTCATATTCTCCTAATCCAGGCATGCTTACAAATGCATTCATCAAGTGCTCCTGGATCTACTTGACAACCTTACAATTTTCATTATTAATCATTTCAGTTTTCATACTAACAGAAGCACACACTAACTCAAACAACCGCTTTGAGATTTGAGTGACTTACTCTAATTTTACAGATGGATGGGTTTTCCTGAATAAATTCTGCCGCTAAATATTTCGTGACATCAGCTTTGTTCAACTCGTGTGTCCAGCTTTTTTTAGTACCAGGGATATGAGTGAAAGCCTTGGCTACAACTTTCTCCCACTGACGGGGACCATGGCCCAGCAGAACTCCCTTATACACAGTTTTCTTGCAGCCTATTTCTGAGGGTTTCATGTTCAAGCCAACCTGGTATAACAAGAATAAACATAAAGAAATGATCATATAAAGTATTACAGCACTAATGGAAAACGGTCCTTTTTTATAACCTACTCATTTCAACATCAATGGTAAATACATATATTATTTTGATGTAAAAATAATCTGCACTGCACACAAGCTTCAGCCAACAAATCTCAAATAAACATTTCCAGCTATTATATCAACATTGCCATCAAAATCCTGGAATACTGTGTAATTATACTAGACATACTACTTAAAATTATTCAGAAAAAACGTTTTCAATACATCTGAATATCAAAACTGCGCTACAAAAATACATGCAACACAACAAAAGAAACGCTTACCCAATAACTGTACCCATCTCCCCCAGAAATGCTCAGTGTTTCAGACGACAGTGCCTGGCCCATTGTGATCTCTAATAGTCGTTCCTGTACAAGAGGAGAGCGCCTTAAATTAGGAAGTATGCTTCGTGTGAAAAACGTTTGTGATAACGCCGAAATCAAATTTTAAACAGGCCAGGAGCGCAACCTGCATTATGTAATCAGCGAAGTTTAGCCTATATCTAGCAGGAGTGGCCGTGATAATAAACTAAATATAAAATGCTGGACTGAAAAGAAAGTCAAATGAGCGGCAAGCGAACGCTGAGAAAATGACTGGCATGGCTCAAAAGGTCTTATCAGCTAGGCCAGTCTAATAATTACTGTAACACTATCCAAACAAATGGTCAATTAAATTACGCAATGAATTAACTAATAATGTGCAGCACTTGGGAAAAACCCATGCTACCAGCGTACAAGAAAACCACATCTACTACTTAGATATCATAAAAGTTATAGTCATGTGCTCGTCTCAGGGCAGGAAGACAGCAATATTTTGTATTTGGACTAACCTGAATGAAACGAGGCCACCTGCTCACCGAAAGAGTCGTTAACTATGATTCAGCAGTCAGTGACAGTGAAAATATTGGGCTTGAATACACCAGGACTAAAGCTATGTCTACAGTTCTTTAGCACTTGACCTACATATAGCAGGATATTACGTAGTCTGCCATAACTCCGTTGTTGGAGGATATCAGTTTCTTGAAGCTTCTCTGTTACTCATCTCTCTTTCTATAGTCCCAGTCCGTGTTTTATTTTAATTGAAAACAATCCTATACGCCACTCTGTTACTGCCAGATGTGTTGCATTTACATTGTTACTGTCTTCTTGAACATCCCCTGGATCTTACTACTGCCATTTACGAGTATATCTGGATATCTTATTCAAGTTCAGATAACCTCCAAAAAAGACTGGCATTTTTAATCTTAACACTCTAGCGTTTCCTGTATATGTGGGTAGAGTTTTTCATGAATAATTGTTTATTTACAAACAGCGGCATGTACAGTGTTCTTTGGTGTGCCTGGCATTGTATGTTGATATCCCCTGACTTCTAAGGCAGTTTCACCAACAAAAGGGTAGGGTGACTGGAGGCTCGATTGTACTCGTCTCTAACTCACTGTCGTAGAAAGAAAATCGATTTGTTGCGAATATATTGCGATTTTTCTTACAGCAAACCTTTAATTAACCATGTTAATGTTTACTTATCAGCATAAAACTTTACGTTGTGTCACTTCTAGTATTTGCCGGATACAACATCACAATATAAACACACTTCAATTCCAAAAAAAAAAAAAAATACTCACTTGAATACGCAGCAGGAATCGCTTCTGATTGCTGAACTACGATATCACTGTATGGTTTTCGGTGAGTTAACTAAAAGAATATTGAGCAGTTATGTTACAGTAGAGTTAATAAGAATTGGCTTTTATACACGCTTAGGATCGCTGCGTCTTGTGGTCTGATATCCGTTCAGGGAAATACCTGTTGCTCCAGGATATGAGGGGTGTCAGTGACGTATGCATGTTTTTAAAAAACGCAAATAAAATGAAAAATCTATATATCACTTCGTGTACATGTCGACTCTTCTGGGAATACCCAATACTCTCAACTTTCTAAATAAATGGATAGCCCCTATTATACAGTACAGTAAAATCTATTTCATTGGTCACAATAATGTTCTAAATTTAGACGCGCTCTAATTTAATTTTAAAACCTTACGAAGGATCGGTTATACCGAATAATAATAATTAAAATAATACCCAGTCAGAGTTGAAAGCTCCAGCGTGTCTAGACCAGAACTGTAGAACTACTAAAACTATGTTTTAAGAGATAGTAGGTGTGTGGAAAATGTGACACAGGCTTGCAAGGAAATAGGAGATGAGGTTATGGTTCCTCTCAATGAAATATCACTCACATCAGTGGAATTTTCCCACCAGAAGTGCGTTAGTCATATCAATGTGATTTTAAAAAAACATATAAAAGCCATTATAGATTTGGAAAGGCATTTGACAGCATATACAGAGATTCAATGCGGAGAATTTTAAGACTAGATTGAATACCATCTAAAACTGTCAACATTTCTACAACGGATATGTTTGTGCAGCCAACACAGAGGAAGGATGAGTGAATTGTTCTGGATTGAAACAGACGTGAAACAAGGAAATATACTATCTCCCTTGCTTTTTTGAATTGCCATAGACTTCATCATGAAAAAATGTTGCACAGGTAAAACTGGCATTGATTGGCCTAACTAAAAGATCTTGATTTTTCACATGGCATAACTCTCATCAGTGACACTGTGAATTCCATACAAGAAAAAAAAACATACCCTCTCTTCTTTGGTTAGCAAAATAGGTCTTGAAATTAACGAAGAAAAAATAAAAATAATGAACTTCCCATCAAGAAGGAAAAATATATATATAGAAGGAACAGCCAATTTGCATACCTCGGCAGCTACATAGACTAAGACGGTAACACCAAAAACGAAGTTAAAATTAGAATTGCAAAAGCAGCACAGATCTTCAAGAATCTTGAGAGCACATGACACTCAAAAGTTATAAGCACAAAAACCAACTCAATTCAAATGTAATATTCACCCTCATTTATGCATGTGAAAGCTGGAAAACAACTAAAGAAATAAACAACGTTAGACTCTTTTGAAAACAAATGCCTAAGGAAAATACTCGGTATAAGAACAAAGCAGAGATAAGCCAGATGAGCGAACAATTTGTCTCATTGGTGATCAGAAAAAAGGATATGGACATATATCTGTCACGTGATGAGCAGAAACATTCAAATAATTGCAAAACAAGCTATGAAGTGGAACACAACAGGCCAAAGAATAAGAGGTCGACCACGTTAAACTCTAAAGAGGATATTT
Organism: Achatina immaculata; assembly: GCA_009760885.1. Taxonomy (NCBI): domain Eukaryota; kingdom Metazoa; phylum Mollusca; class Gastropoda; order Stylommatophora; family Achatinidae; genus Lissachatina; species Lissachatina immaculata. The sequence continues at coordinate 11,577,888 of CM019720.1, read as the reverse complement.
TTAAGAGAGGTCAAATTAGTAGGCGTAAAATCCTTTGATGAGGTTGAAAAGCTCGCCGAAAACAGGAAAACTTGGCGAACTACCATACGAACCCTACGTGACGTTTAAAGGCACGGTAAGTATGTAAGATATAAGATATTACAGATTTAACCTGGTCACTGCTTAATGTTCTATTACTGGCTGTTTTGGTCAAGTCGAGTTAAATCTACGGATACAGTAAGATCGGGTTAGAGGAGCAAGAATCGACAGGGAAGTGTGTAAGTGCTGGTAACAACTTCACCACGGTGGGACTTCTTACATGAAAAAAAAACTGCAGTCATTTTGTATTGTGTGAGATGAGATATGGCACGGTCTAGACATTGTTCGACTATTACTTTATTAAGTTTGAATAATAATAGGTTAGGATATAACACGAATAATAAAGAAACTAAGGTGAGCAACCATTCCGTATTTTATTAATTTGTCTTGGGAATTGTATTAGTTCGATCGGGACACCTAAATATCTCTCTGTCTAGCCAATGTTATGCCGACAGGCGTAAGCGGTCTTGATCTCCCACTACTCTCTGTTCTGTGTGTTAATTATGAGCTGGACTGGTGTTCTTTTTCCATGCCACTTCATCAGTCCATCTGTCATTTTCTCTCTTTGTCTGCCTCGGTCTCTTTTGCCCTCTATCGAATTTTTCAATCCACCTGCTTTCATGACGTGCCCTATGAATTTGGATTGTCTTTACCGGAATCTTGTTACTGCTTGTGTCTCTTCTTCTGCCTCTTTCAGTACTTCAGAAGCCTAAATGTCCGATACTTTAAAACTACGAAGGTCATACCGAAAGTCATGAGCAACAATTTTTTGTTAAAAAATCAGAATTTATAGATAGAGAAAATATAAATGTATCACCTTTATCTTCATCCTTTTCTTCACTTCTTAACGTAATCTCCATTTCTCTGCACACATTTTCCCAAATTGCTCTGCAAGCTCGAAAATACCCTCACGATAGAATTCCATTCCAGCTTACCGACGGAACAGACGCACTGCTTTCTGGATCTTCTCGTCTGTGGGTCCCAGCTGGCACAACCTTTTCTATAGCCTAGGGTTTCAATCATTTCCTGTACAGCACTGTGTCCTATTCCAAGATTTACAGCGATTTCAGATACTGTGATACGTCTGTCTTCTTTAATGATGTCGTCAACCCTTTCCATGTTGCGTTCAGTGAAGGCAAGTTCGAGGACAACCGTTGCAAGGCATATCTTGGATACTCGTGTTTCCATCTTTGAAATGTTTCACCCACCTCCTAACACTGCTACCACTCATACACACATCTCCATAAGCAAGTTGAAGTCTTTGGTGAATTTCAGCAGTGGGGACTTCCTCTTTAATGAGTAGCTCAATAACAGCACGTTGACGAAACGAAACTTCAGCACTCGCCATTTTGATTCTGCTCTGTGTGGTCACGTGACACATGATGGTGACGTCATGTGACCTATACATGAAGTGCAAAGGATGCAGTTAAGGTGATACATTTATATTTTCTCTATCTATAAATTCTCATTAAAAAAAAATTGCTCACGACTTTCGGTATGACCATCGTATATTGCCCTGTATTCTCATCTTTGATGGCCGCATGTTCGGAAATACCCACGGTTTTTAAATTATCTTAGCGGAAATGTTGCTATTTTCAAGTAAATTCACTCTGTAGAGAAGTACAAGTGGACTGCGTTGTGGAAAATTTACATAAGATACAACGACAGTTTTCACATTCGTTCATGCGTATGAAAACACAGGAGATAAGTATCACGTACTCCTGAAACACGAGTGAAGTCAAGCCACGAGTAGGAGTCACACTAACCACTCCGTCATGAAAAGGATGCTCGCTGAACCAAGTGACTCGTGCAGCTTTCTTATCACGTGACATCTGTAACGGGAACGACACATCAATCGACACACAATCGTCGTGGATTTTCTGCCATATGTCACAACATGAAACTTCGTAGTTAATATTAACATACTCCTGTGTTTACATGCTTTATTTTAAGTACAACTGAAATATGACACTAGATTATATAAAAAAGCATATAAAACAAGTGCTAGTATGAAACAAAAAGCATGTATAGATATATATATATATATATATATATATATATATATATATATATTATATATATATATATAATACTGGAAAGGTAAAGTTTAAAATTATGTTCATATGGATACATTGCCATTAATGTTTGGTCATGAATTTCTGTGATTTATTTCCTCTTCTCAGAAAATGTGTTACAAATCTCGCTTGCCTGGCTCTGATCTTTGCTGTAATTTGCTTTTTAACTCCAGCCTCTCTTAAAGACATCGTTGGTTTTCTTAACTGTCCATGGTACCTTCAACATTCTTCTTATAAACCACATTTCCATGGCCTCCATTTCTCGCTATACTCTCTTATTCATAGACCATGTTTCACATTCATAAAAATTGGCTCGACGTAACATTTAAGTACTCAGAATCTTGTTTCCATTGATATGGACCTGTTGCACAAGATGTGTCTCATTTTCTGGAATGCTGACTTCGCCTGAGCACGTCTGCTTTTTATTTCGGTTGACATTTCCCATCATCTGTTATAATTGTTCCTAAGTACTTGAATCTATCAACTTGTTTCAGCTTTGTGCAATCGATGATAATGCTTCATTTTGGTGATATTCTTTTCTTTCAGATGACCATCACTTTAGTCTACTTTTCAGTAGCTTCCCATCACTTTTAGCAATCAGGACTACGTCGTCTGCATATCTTAAGTTGTTAAGATTGTACCCACCAATTGATATTCCTGACAAGTTCTCTATATTTCTCATTACATTTTTGCTGTACAAGAAGAAGAGGTCAAGAGATAGAACACAACCTTGTCTCACTCTCAGTTTTATGTCTTGGAATGCTCCTATTTGGTTCTCAACCTTCATTGCTACTGATTGCTGCCAGTATATGTTTTAGAAGAGTTTCAGATCTTTCCCATCTATATTGATGTCTTCCAACATTCTTATAATTTCTGTGTCTCACTTTATCGAATGCGTTACAGTAGTCTGTGAAGCATAAGTATAGGTCCGTCTTTACTTCTATTGATCTTTCCATCAATGTTCTATATATATATATATATATATATATATATATATATATATATATATATATGGCATTACTTATGCCTTTTCCTTCGACGAAGCCACACTGGTTTTCAGCGATTTCTGGTTTTATTTTGCTCCTGACTCTTCTCATGACAATATGAAGTAGGATTTTGGTAACATGGCTCGACTAATGGTTCGATGGTCTTCACATTCAACTGCACCTTGTTTCTTTGGTAGGGAAATTAAAACTGACTGCAAAAGGTCTGATGGGACATAGTTACTGTTATAGATGTCATTCAGCAATCTGGTAATTATTTCTATGCCAAGTTCTCCTATTGCTTCCAATTCTTCCTTGGTGATTTTATCTGGTCCTGGTGCTTTGTTGTTTTTCATGTGTTTGGTGGCTTCTTACACTTCTGCTTTTATTATGGGAGGCCCTTCATTATTATTTCGTATATCTGTTTTGCTTCTGTTGTCCTCATATAGTTCTCTAATGTATTCACACCATCGTGCCATTATTTCATCTTTGTCCATTATTGTATGCCTCTCCTTTGATTTCAGTCACCTAGTCGTGTGGTATGCTATTTTGTTTGTTAACTCCTTTATTTGTTTGTACATATCTCTTGCGTTTCCATGATGGTGGGTCTCTATTTCATTACATTTCTTATTTAGCCACTATTCTTTAGCTTTATTGCATTTGTGTCTTATTTCTTTATTTATTTTGTCATATTCATCTTTATCTTCCTCAAGACTTCTTCTCCGATCAATTGGTTGCAAAATTTCTTCTGTCACCACCCCTGTTTAGCGTGTCGTTTCTTTGGAGGTAGGATTTCGATATATGTTTGCTGAATAGAGTCTGTAAGCATATTCGATTGTTCATCAATCGTTTCAATCTTCTCTATAGCATTATACCTATTATTACTATGGTCCTATATTGTTCTTGTAATGCCTTATCTTTCCGTAACAGCTCTCTGTCTAGTTCTTTGTTTTTAGCTGCTACCTTTAACCTCTTTAGCCCGATTCTCACTTTTCCTACAGCTGGGATGTAGTCACTGTTGTAATCTGCTCTTGGTCTTGTTTTCAATTAGTGAGTTCCTGAATCTTCTGTTGATCATAATGTAATCTGTCTGGTTACGTACGTTATTATTTGGGCTTTTCCATGTCCATAGTCGCCTTGGGTGTTATTGAAACCAAGTATTTCCTATTATCATTTTATTCTTTTCTGCCCACTCAATCAATATCTCTCCTCTTGAATTTCTGATACTTAGTCCATACTTGGCAGTAGCTTCGTTGTCTTGTTCAGTCCCTACTTTCGCGTTTAAATCACCCAGCACAAAGTTTACATCCCAGGGTTTGCACTGTTTCATTGCCATGTCCAGATTGTTGTAAAATTCTTTTATCTCATCATCAGAGCTTTCTGAAGTTGATGCGTATACTTGGATGAGATTTGTGTCTACTGAGTGGCCCTGTAAATTAGCCATTAACACTCTGTCCGACATGCACCAGAAACCTTTCACGGTTCTTGCTGTCTTCTTATCCAATATTATGCCACCTCCATTTCTACACTCGTTTCCTCCGAAATACATTATTTTGAAGTCTTTATGATCTCTGCTTCCTGCTCCAGTCCATCTCATTTCACATAAACCAAGGATGTTAATTTCCATTCTTTTCATTTCTTGTTCGATGTTTTCCAATTGTCCAAGTTCTGTTAGTCTTCTAATGTTCCATGTTGCAAGTACTGTGGTGTTGCTTCTGTTTTCTTTTGTTGGATGACGATCTGATATCACCTTTCGCACGTGATAGTCTCTACCGGACGAGGTGGTTCCATTGGAACCCTCATTAACGTCGTTATGATTCAAAGAATTGTGGATTGTCGTGATTGTTCTTGGGAATGTACAGTGTTGGTTTCCCCTTGCCTTCCACCGGTTTGTTTATGGTTTACTCCATTAGTCTTTGAATCTGGCACGTGGCCTAAGTTTACTGAAAATTTGCATTGCGCATGTTATAAAACAACAGCAAAAACCGCAATATATTTCTCTATACTTCTATTCTTCCCGTGCCGTTAAACGTCACATAGGGTCTGCATGGTAGTTCGCCAAGTTTTTCTGCTTTCGGTGAATTTTTCAATCTCATCAAGAATGTTATGCCCACTGAACTGGCCTCTCTTAACTATGTCCTCTTTAGAGTTTCAAGTGGTCGATCTCTTTTTCTTCGGCCTGTTGTGTTCCACTTCATAGCTTGTTTGGAGATTCTCTGATTGTTTCTTCTCATCACATGACCGACATGTCATATAAAAACCGCAATAACAATAATAATAATGGCAACACGGATAGATGAGGGAAACAAGACCAAGGGGTAGACCAAGACAGAGATGGAAAGACAACATAGAAGAAGATATAAAAGAAACTGGTGTCACCAACTGGAGAGAAAATATTAGGAATAGAGAGGAATGGAGGCGAAGTTTATCTGTAGCAATGAACCTTAATGGTTCGGAAAGCTGAAGAAGAAAAACACAGATAACATATTTTAAAGGAACTCATTAAACAGTTTAAAACGTGTGTATACGCTAGCTACACCAGACAATCTAGTCTGACAATTTATTTATTATGAAGGTCAATGGAACTTGAATGAAGGAACAGATCTGATAGTTATCAGAAAACGATAACAAGAGATAGAAAACGAGCTGCCACGTTCTTTTTAATCACACGGACACAATTTTAAAAGAAAATATTGTTAAACGTTAACCCGGATTGCAAAACTCCCAGTCCTCAAAATCGATTATTATCAGTTTTAAGTATGTTATCATATGAAGTTTATTTTTACGTTCACGCTTTATTTTAAGCTATTTCGTCACGTTTATTTACAGTTAGTGCATGGCCCATTTCTACATTCGTTTGAAATTCTTTGTTGAAATATTAACTTTTCTTATTATTAAACAAACAAGCGATATCCGTAATAGAACCAAGACCAATGCTACAATTAAGTCAACCATGTAGTCACCTAGGATGCAGACCTCATGTGGACGCATTTCTGGCCTTCGAGGGGCACAATTTCATACACATTAGTTAACTATTCCTGGGACCCAAGTTAGCCTGAAACAGTCCCCGAAAACAGGTAAGATAGTCCCATAGCAAATGCGTAGGGGATGAAGCTTTAGAGACCTCATTATGCTGGCCCATCAGCGTAAGAGGTAGGGTGTTGAGTTCCTTTCCTCCTGTCTTTCCTTCCCAGATTTTCTCTGGTACCCATTTTACGAGGGACAATGGCTAAGATCACTGACTAATACAATCAGTATCTGGAAGGAAAGCAACGGTAAATTAACTTCTGGAGATATACCAAGAAACCCAATAGCAACATGGAAGGTCAGATAGGAAAAAGATCTGGTGGTGAGGCCCCCAGGCCAGATCTAGTTTTAACACTGGGGAAGAGTGTGAGGCAGAGGTCAGTACTAGTAATTGTGATGACGGACAAAATCCTGACAGTGTTACTAAGGAAAACCTCTGCATTAAACTAAAAAGAAAAATAAGATTAGGAACATTGAATGTGAGAAGTATGTATGAGGGGAAGTGTCAAATAATAAGTGGCGAGATGAAAAAAACGGGGATACACATTTTGGGAATCTGCGAACATCGATGGAAAGGATCAGGACACTTTAAGAGCGAGAATGATAATATCTTTATATACTCTGGTGGAGAATTAGGAGGAAAGAATGGAGTGGCTTTTTACTTGGACAAATTAACATAAAAAGCATTACTTGGTTACAATCCAGTAAATGATAGAATCCTCACTATCAGACTTAAGGGCACTCCTAGAAATGTAACAATCATCCAGATATATGCACCTACATCCGCAGCAGAAGAAGAGGAAGTAGAAGACTTATAACACTGCAAACGGCGATAGACCAGGTACGGAAAAACGATAATGTATTAATAATGGGGGATTTTAATGCAAAGATCGGTACAAAAAGAACAGAAGACGAAGGACATGTTGTGGAGAAATTTAGCATAGGACATAGAAATGAAGCAGGTAACAATCTAATGGCGTTTTGCGTGGAAAATGAGCTAATGCTCGCTAACACACTTTCTAAACAACATCCAATAAGACTTTACACATGGACATCACCTGATGGGAAAACTAAGAATCAAACAGGTTACATTTTAGTGCAAAGAAGGTGGAGATCAAGTATAACATCAGCAAAACTTTACCAGGTGTTGATTGTGACACGGACCATGAGTTATTAATAGCAGACATGAAGATAAAGATAAAAGACAGTTAGGGGATCAAGACCACTCCGCTTTGACCTTATAAAAATACTAAAACAATACGGTATAGAAGTGAAAAACCGTTTCGAAATCTTGATGGCTGTACAGGAGGAGATGAATTGGCTATGCAGGTCAGAGATATCTTAATAACAACAGCTAAAGACGTGGTTCCAGTAAAGAAAACACAAAAGAATGGATGGATTACACCAGGCACGCTAGAACTGATAAAACAACGTAGAGAAATGAAGATGCAATGGAAAGTGACAAACAATGACAAAGAGGAATATAAATCTTTAACAAAATAAGTACGAAGAAACATAAGAAAAGACAAAAAAAACAATACATACAAGATTGCTGTGAAAGAATAGAAGGACATCAGAAGTGTGGAAGAGATAGTGAAATGTTTAAAGAAATAAAGACATTGACGAGAAATGTCATAATTAAGCTAAATGTGATTTGTGAAGATATGGGGAATACCTTGACAGAGACAGAGGAAATTCTAGAAAGATGGAAGAAATATTGCAGAGGAATGTATGAAACAGCCGACTGTGAAAAAAGAAATCAAGAGTGTGAATTATTATTGTAGGAGAAAGAGCCCGAATCGACAATAGAAGAAGTTTTATGGGCAATAAAGAATCTGAAAAATGGTAAATCACCAGGATGTGATGAAATAACAGCTGAACTTATTAAAGCAGGAGGAAAGGAATGTGCAACAATCTATCGTGCACTATGAAAAAAGATATGGCATTCAGGTATTTGGCCAAAGGAATGGAAAAGAACTGTATTCATACCACTGCCAAAAAAAGGTAACTTGAAATTATGCACAAACTACAGAACTGTTGCTCTGATTAGTCATGCCAGTAAAAGTCTGTTAAAAATCATAATAGGTAGGCTTTGTAAGAAAATAGAAGAAGTCAGTATGGTCCAAGCTGGTTTTAGGCAAGGAAGAGGATCAAGAGATCATATATTCAATATAATATTAATAATAGAGAAATGCAGAGAATTTAACGTGAATCTACATTTATCTTTTATAAACTATTCAAAGGCATTTGATTGTGTACAACACCAAAAACTTTGGAAAATAATGGGAAAATGGGATTTCTAACACATTTGATACAATTAACATCACTGCTGTATCTAGACCAACAAGCAGCAGTAAGAATAAATGGTGAAACAACAACTTGGTTTGACATAAAACAAGAGGTCCGTCAGGGGTGCATATTGTCGCCTTACTTATTTAACTTGTATATGAAAATATAATGAGAAACGTTAGAGAAGATGTAGACAAAGAATATTAGGATGCCATAACAATTGGAGGTTATGAAATACAAGAAATTAGATATGCTGACGACACAGTATTACTGTCCACAACACAAAGAGGAATGGAAAAACTAATTATCTCAATCCGTAAGAACAGCAAAATCTTTATCTTAATGCAAAGAAAACTAAATTGATGACAACTGACAAAACAAACAAGGCAACTGAAATATGTATCAATGAGGAAAAATTGGAAGAACTGGAGAGTTTTGAATATCTTGGATCACTACGAACTAATAATAGAGATACAATGAGAGAAATTAAAAGGAGGACATCTATCATTCTTCAAAAAGTAAAACAACTAAAGAAGATGCAGAGAGGAACAGGCGGAACTACAACAATAAGATTTTTAAGGGCATGCATCTTTGCTATCGCCAAATATGCCTGTGAGACCTGGACACTTAACAAAACAGCTGAGAAACACATAAATGCCTTTGAATGTAAATGCTACATAAGAGTTCTTCAAATATCATGGACACAAAAAAGAACAAATATATCTATACTATAAGAACTAAATATTGAAGAAGGCTGGCTAGTAAAGAGGATTAAACAAAGAAAACTTAAATATTTTGGACACATTAAAATTCATGATAATCTAGAGAAGACCGTCTTGGAAGGATACATAATGGGAAAAAGAAGGAGAGAAAGACCAAGGCGAAGATGGCTGCAAAACATCGTTAATGATCTGCAAATGGATGCATCAGCAGCAGGGCATCTTGCTTATAACTGAGAGCCCTACAGGATAGCTGTTATGGAGCTGTTATATACAGCTCACATTCTGTACACAATAATTCTGAATCGTGATGCTTCACTATTTCTATATTTTATACGCTTACATAAACATCAACATTGTTGTAAATGAGGTCAGGCTATCTATACAAGACCATTTTAAACCGGTGAAAATAACACGGAGAAGCTGTTTGATTCTTACTTGGTACATTACGCGAACAGCAATTGTAGTGCTTGATGCTCCACTTTTTTTCTTCATTATGTTATAGCAGGGCTCGCCAAACAGCGGCTGGCGAGCAACATGCGACTCTGACATATAATGTGCATCTCGCGAAAATATGTTGGCTGAAATATCTTTCTTTCTCTCTTTCTTTTAAATATCACAATTAATATATGAGATTTTTTTTAAAAATCAGGTTATATATTTATTTACCGGGTATAAAATGAAATTCCACACTGAATAGCCCCGGCCTCAGGTTTACACCCTCTCCCCTCCTTCTGTAACAGAATAGATAGGTAAATGGTTTGGATAAAGGAAAAGAGTGGTCTCCCCTGTAGAGAGCTAATTTTCGAAACTTATAGGCTTGCCCAGCAAGCGAATCAGTGGTGTAAAGTTCACACGTATTGGTACACACTGTGAACGAATTGGAAGAGAAGCACAGAAAAAGAGCACACGAAACGTGAAGAAAAGACGACAAAAATAACGGTTAAAGCTGGCAAGGAAGGAGGTCCGAAAATGTAGGTTCAAGCAAGTTCCTCTTTCAGAGTTAGTACTTTTTAGAATTGGGTTGTCGAAAATGTAGAGTTTAGGTTGTAGTCTGTCTCTTTTTTTTTGGGGGGGGGGGGGGGTGGGGTGGTTAGAGTTGGTTAATTTGTCCTTCTTAGGACAGTTTTTCTAGTTTTTAATGTGGAGTTGAAGGTAAATTGTCCATCTGGACCAAGTGGTGGATTCAGAGTGAGAAAAGTATGTCGTGTTTTCTGTTGTAAGAAATTAGAAAGGTTCTTTAACATTTTGTTGCCGTGAGAAAGATCGTCCCACGACGACGGCAGTTGCCTGGACACTTATTTCATGTTGTGATTTCCATCAGCCTTTCTATTCCACTTCCATTGGCAACGTCCACCAACAAATGGAGTTTCACCAATAAACCTGCTCTCTTGTAACTTCTGGAATTGTGTGATGTTATGTTATGTTATGTCGCAGCTGTGGAGTTGGAAGGAGTAGTTAATTTTGTTTATATTGTTAGTTCGTGTATGAATCTAGTGCTTTATTGATCCTGGGTTATTGAAGTTACGTAGAGCATACCAGCGTAACAAAGCGGAGATGTAACAAAGTGGAGAAGAAACGGATGTAACACTCTCGTGATACAGATGTTAGTTCCCCCAGTGCTCTGAACGGCATCAACATTCTTTTACCTCGGCTTTTTTTTTTTTGCGTCTGCTTGCGGTTCTTTTCAGATCTGAAGTTTATCGCGCGTGACTCTTACCTTAAAGCAACTTTGACCTTCCCTGTTTTATGGCTTAAGTAAACATCAACACTGATATAAGAAGGTCAGATTGTTTGTACAGGGCCACTTTAAGTCAGTAAAGACAGCACCGCGATGCAGAGAAAGGTGAGTTGTTTCTAGACAAATTAAAAAATTGCACAACGCGCATCAACATTTCACGGACGGCTGTCAGAGTTTTGGCGGTGACAAACGAGAGAAATGGGGGAACAAGGGTTGCTAATCCAAACAGTTCCGCGTTAGATGTAACGAAATAGGATCAAATGATTGAATGTGTGTGCGAGAGAGAGAGAGAGAGAGAGAGAGAGAGAGAGAGAGAGAGAGGGAGAATGTGTGTGGATGAGAAGAGGGTTGATGAACCAATTTAAATACAGGAAATGAAGCATTCTATTTTTCCCCGCCAAATCTAATCTAGGTCAGAGTGTTTTTATACATGCAAGAATATCTCAGGTGCAAACATAGAGAATATTTATAAACCTGTATTGTTTCCACTTGTTTTCATATTCGCTGGACTTCCAATTATAAGGCAACACAATAATCCCGTGAACAAAGGAAAATTTACAGCAATATATGAGGGAAAAAGAAAATAAGAGAAGGCTACACTTTTACAAGAGAAGCACGGAAATGTAAAATGCGATCTTTCAAACAGCTTTAAACAAAATTGCATGATCACTCTCAAGTATAGATGCCTATGTGCCTCTAAAGGCATGAGAGGATTACCTTTACCTTTACCTTTTAAGGTAAAAATGAAAGGAGATGTACTAGAAACATGTCCATTTTCTATGTTCAAATACAGGATTCTCATTCGTAGACAGACAGACAGACAGACGGACAGACGGACGGATGGATGGATGGATGGATGGAGTTATATTTAAATTGTAATCCCAAATTTTAGTGAGTAGAATGGGTTCATAACTTGACTTACAAATGTGCCAGTCAGGTCTGCTTGTTGCACATCTCTACAGAGTTAATTTTCTTCAAAATAGCAACCTTTCCACTAATATATATATATATATATATTTTTTTTTTGGGGGGGGGGATTTCATATTGCTACATTGGTATGCACTTTCATACAGTGAGAAGAGGAGGCATTGAAAATATTATCTCCCTCTCTCTCTCTCTCTGAACCTTAAGTGCCCAGGGCACATGGGGCTTCCGCAAGGGTTTTCCACAAATGCCTGTCCTTCGCCTTTTTTTCTGCTCTTGCCCAGGTGAGCCCGCTATTGCTCAACATCCTTTCTGTTGTTCTTCTCCATGTCTCTTTTGGTCTACCCTTACTTCTGTTCCCCTGTGGTGTCCATCTTAGTGCTATTTTTGGTAGTGAGTTGTCAGTCATTCGGAGCACATGTCCCAACCATCGCCAGCGTCTTTCCTCAATAATTGTTGTCAGTGGTTTCATCTGCATTTCTGCTAATAAGATGTTATTTCTTATGGTGTTTGGCCAAAATATTTTTCTAATTCTTCGTAAACATTTAGTCTGGAAAGAATTTAACTTGTTTTCTGTGGTTTTGGTGATTTTACAGCATTCACTTCCATAGAGTAGTACACTTAGAACATTACTCTTAAATATCCTGATTTTCATATTTATGCTTAGTTTTTTTTTATTTCCATATAGTCTGCAGCATTGCAAAAGCCTGGTTTGCTCTAGTAAGTCTGCTGTTGATGTCCTCTGTGCTGTCTCCATTTTCTACTACTCTGCTGCCAAGGTATACAAATTCGTTGACCTCCTCCACTAACTTGTTATCTACTCTGAGTACATTTCTGTTGTTCACATTTTGTTTCATTAACTTTGTCTTTCCTACGTTGATCTTTAGTCCTATGTTGTTTGAATTCTGAGTTAGCTTGTTTATTTTCTCTTGCATATCTTTGTGACACACTATACATACTTTAGTTTATTTACAGCTTAATTAAGCATCTCGGTGGTATTTTCTCATTCCGATTTTGTACATTATTAAAGTACAGTTGCAAACAATATTAATTTCTAGTATATCATCAGCATACAATAGGTCCAATTATAGTTTTGAGTTTTTTTTTCAGCTGTTGCGGTTATTTGTAAAGTTTTTCATTTTTCTTCTTTTTATTTATGTGTTGTGTTGTTCTTATATGTAATCCCTGAAAAAAGCTGACGCCAAAATATTGGATGTTGTGTGTTTTTTATTTATACATTCTCATCTTAATTTCATAGTTTCTGTCATATGTGTTTTTTTCTCATTTTCCTCATTCCCTTTGTCATTTTGTAAAACTGAACCGTACACCTTGGTTATTTGTAAGAACTGAAATTTCATGAAATTTACTATTACTATTTAAGGATCTTACAATGAGCAAGAATAAAACTACGTAAAGTCACCAGTCACTACACAATTTATAAGGTAACTCCAGAACGGACAATGATAACTTCACTTACATCTTCACCAAATTATTTATCATATTTATCAATAAATATGTGATCCAACACAACCCTATTTTATGGGCAATAACAAACTACAGACGCCTAACATCTTCTCAAAGAAACATTGTAGCTTTGTTCCGTACAGATATATTGTCCTTCTCATGAGTTATCTTCATTTTGTTGTTGTTGTTGTTACCGTCTCTAGTATTTGTGCTTCAGAAGATTGGCTGCCGCGCTAGCGTCATTAGTCCTTGTCCAAAAGTACGTCCAAATGACGCCATTGAAATTTGTGTTGTTTTAGATAACACTCTAGGGTGTCTGAGTGGTGAAGTGGTTAGTGCACTGGTCTCTCATGGCAAAGGTCGGGGGTTCAAATCCGGCTGTAGAAATGGGTACCCGACTTCTTCTGGAGTTGGAAGGAAAGGAGACCAGGCATAATACTGACCATGTCACCCTCTAGCCTGCTGACAGGTCAAGGAAAATATGCCACTAACACCATATCGCTATGTGCCTCTAAAGCATGACAGGACTACTTTTATTTTTACCTATTTTCTGCGCTATGACAAAGCCGTTAAATCAACCGGGCGATATATATATTATACACAAACATTGTAAATCAAGCCATAGTCCCTACTTTTTATCTTTCGAGTCCAAATAGTCACTAAACCTGACTCTACTACTCTGCAGTGGGGGACGGAACAAGCACACACAAGTGCTAGAGTAATGAGAGTCAATATTGAAACTGTTTTGAACACAAAACGAAGATTTCACTCTCTGCTGCGATGCATTCTCAGGTGTGGGGCGTATTCATTTGTAAAGGACAGCGCTTCGAAGCTAGGATACACTGCCTCCTCCTACTCGTATTTAGCGGAACCAAATACAAATCAAGCTTTCTTCATCACCCTACAGTGCCGCGAGCTAGCAAAGTCTGTTTCTGAGGCAGACATGGTCATAATTAAGGCCCAATGGTTTAGTCTTACATTCATTCATGCTTACTTTCCACGTTGAGGTTCTACAACTCTGCCTGTGAAAGGACATGACATAATGCTCATTTTCAGTTATTATTACATTATACGGCAGTATTTTGGTTTTATGTTAAGAAAATGACGAATTGTTTTTTTTTACTATATCGCTATATCGTTCACATTTGGATTTCTTTTTCTTTGCAGGATTTCAAGAAGTTCGTTATTTGAGATACAGGCCATTGCTGTTCATGCATTTTTTTTTTTTAGTGGTATGCCTGTATATTTTGCATTTGCCACGCCGTTGTATTCTGAATATTTATAGTATATAGCTTCTGTTTGCTGCGTTGAACTTTTGAAGAATGCTGGACTTATTATGCATACCTGGATACTTTTATTGAGGTAATTAGACAGCGACCAGCTACCAATACTGTAGTTGCAGAATAGTAAAGAGTATTATTTTCTGTATTTAAAACGTTTAAGTTACACTGTGATTTTCAATTCCGTCTTCCACGTCCGTGTTCAGCAAAATGCTGTTACAATGCTAAATAAATAAGACTACAACAGAGATCATGTTTTTTTTTCCATGAGCTAATCAACAGATTAGATAGGAAGTTAGTGCAACATGAGCTAATAAACAGAGCAGATATGAAGTAAGTGCAACATGAGCTAATGAACAGAGTAGATAGGAAGTTAGTGCAACATGAGCTAATCAACAGAGTAGATAGGAAGTTAGTGCAACATGAGCTAATAAACAGAGTAGATAGGAAGTTAGCGCAACATGAGGTAATAAACAGAGTAGATAGGAAGTTCATACAACATGAATTAATCAACAGAGTAGATAGGAAGTTCATTGCAACATGAGCTAATAAACAGAATTGATAGGAAGTTTATTGCAACATGAGCTAGCATCATATTATTCAGTATAATTTTTGTAGACTATGAAATACGAGAATTAGTTTTAATACTGACTGCTTAAAGAAAAATGTCATACTATAGTTAAAGAAGTGAAAAAAAAAACCAAAGAAAAGAATCTGTCGATTCTTCATGCAAACGCCAGCACAAATACACCTGTAGGCTGTCTGACGTAGACGCATTCATCGAATCCAGTCAGTCTTCCGTTATTTGTTGACATTTGGTCGACATTAACCGAAAGACAGTTGCAAGTTTTGAAATACAAGTATTTATTAAATGTGCAACCCATGTCCGACATGCATGCATTTGTTGCACAATCGAAGCTAAAATGAAAGAAGATGTACTAGAAACTTTAAAGTTGTATTTAAATGTATGTAATGGAAATTATATAGCAAACATTTTAAAACACTGACTTTTTATATATCTCATGTTCTGGTTCTTCATACTGTACTATTTGTTTCGATATAGATTACAGTACTGCATATTATTTTGTTATCGGAATGCGAAGAGTTGTTCTCTTCACAATTGATCGTTGTGTGATCAAAAGAGTTTAAAATTCAATGCAGCGAAATCTGTGTCAAACATGCCGGTGGTTCTACTCTGAGAGTTTCTGCAGGTTTTAGTAATCAGTCATGAGTCTACGAATTTCATTAATGTCATCCCAAAAGTGGAAAACCCGTCTGGCAGTGCACCACCACATGTCGTTATTGTCGATTAGTTGCCAGTTTCGATTCTCAGACTTTAAAGTAGGATCGATTATAATTGTATAAAACATACAACTGCTTCCTAGCAACGAAATCCTTTACTGTAACCGCAGAAAAACTTACTGACTACCAGCAAAAGACTACTGTTATTATCTAACAAATAGATCTACCTGTTGTTCGAACTTCCTTACTATGAAGCTGGTAATGAAAGCAGTGGTTATTGTTCAGTGGCTACATCTGTCTCTTGCGTATTCTGGCGGGGTCCCCGATTTGGCATGCTCCAGTATGTTTCCGTCAGGCCACACGGCAGATGCTCAAAATTCGACTCCACCGTACAGAATCATAACTCACAGAACCACATACAGACCTGGAGAAACAATAAACGGTGAGCTATGGAATATTCTTATTGTTTTGGGTTTTTTTTTCCCTCTTTGAATTGAAAGAATTATCTTTTCCGAGATTAAGTTTAACGTAGAGTAGTGGCAAAGATTTATGCCTGACCTTCCGATCAGTTTTTTGTTTTGTTTTGTTTTGTTGCTTTCAGATGCTCTGTTACAGTTGATGCCGGTGTAAAATTGTTTGTCCTGGTTTACTGTTTTAATCAATAATTTTAGTGTTAACGAATTTGTAGACAGAAACAGACCCCACCCACCTCCACCCCCTCCGACGGGACGCGATACTGAGAGAAATTGTACCCAACAATGAAGAACATATCCCTTACTAGATGACACTAAACACACAATTATCGTATGAAAAAAAGGATATTAAGTTCAACTCTGTTTCACGAAGAGTTGAAAGCTGGTCTTCGCCGGAGACGCAGTTGATGAACTCGGTGAAAAAACAAACAAAACTTAAGAATATAAATATCCAGCTGGGACAAAAAAGCAGCAGAACGTGTCCTTCAAAAAAATGTGATAACCATGTTAGCAACAGAACCACTTATAGACTTACTGTTATTTAAGAAGTTATATACTAAGAAGATCAATTATAAAGTGACGAGAAAAAGCCTGCGTCTGCGGGTCTTTGCTATGTGAACAAATATGATCACACTAGAGGAAAAAAAAAACGAAGAAGTTTAAAAGCTTACGAACTCCATAGTAATAACATGTAGAGATTTGTTAAATGAAAGTGACTCCGTAATGAATGGTGCGCGTGGAGTAAGAAAGATGTGGATGGGAAACAGAAAACAGGTAAACCGGAGGATTCAGGCTAATTTTCATCAGAAGGAACCTAATAATATACCAGCTGTGTTAATCGAGCTATATTTAGTCAAACGGCATCCATTGGAGAAATGCATATATTGACCATCGCCTTCAAAGTAATGTTAAATTCTTAAACAAGTTCAGTCGGCTGGCACCTGTCTATTTCGTGCTACGTTTTGTGCGCACCTTTCTTGCCATTAGTATGGATACAACAAACACTGCAAACTGTAAAAGAACTATGAACGTGTGCTCATTTATTATATAAAGTCATGTATTTTGAAATCATATATTAGTCTAAGCAGGAAAACATTGTTTTAACAAGAAGCGAAGTAAAGGATCAACAAATGAGAATGTATAAACTATGAAAAAAAAAAAAAGGTAGGAGCAGTTTTTTAACGAGCATACAGCTGTGACATTTCGGTTTGCACCTTAATCATACAAAACATACAGCACTAAGAAAAAGGGAAAGAAGATAAAACATAAATTCACATAAATACCATGTAAAAATAGGAGAGGAAAATATAGAATGCAATAAAATAAATGGAGTACTTAGCTGTGACTTGTAAGAGGCTGTGTCCAGAACTGCATATGTTGAAGTGCAGAGAATGTTTAAATGGAGACTTGTGACAACCCACCTATCATACATCACAAATCTCCATTTACACATTCTCTACACACCACCATACGCACTTCTGGACACAGCCTCTTACAAGTCACAGCTTCTTATAAGTCACAGCTAAGCAGGGCCGTCTTAACAGCATCAGGGTCCCCCTGGGCAAAATAATAACAAAATACAAAATAAGCCGCCAGCCTCCACGTACGCACAGCACACCCGCCATATACATTCATATACATAGATTTCCATGGGCTGATTGGACCTTCATGCACTTGGGGCCTCTGGGCAGTGCCCAGTTGGGCCCATGCGTTAAGACTGCCCTGCAGCTCAATGCTCCATTATTTTATTTTATTCTAGTTTTTCCATTCCTACTTTTTTACTTTCACATAAATTCATAATCTTCTTTCTCTGTTTCTTCGTCCTGTGTGTTTTTGTATGATTAAGGTGCGAACCGAAGCGCCACAACTGTGTTCTTGTTAATTAATAAAGCTGTTCATACTTTTTTTTCTAGTTTACACATTTTGTTATCACAGCTTTACTGCAGTGGCTTCATGTATAGATGTACACGCATTGTAGTGATGAAGAACCTAGGTCTTTCACCAAGAAATGAGAGGCGCAACTAGCAAGAGACGAGTTTGACAATCTCCGCATTAAGATGCTAAAAAAGTGTGAAATAATGCAGTACAAGTTAGGATTAGAGAAAAAGAGAGAGAGAGAGAGAGAGTGAGTGAGTGAGAGAGAGAAAGTGAGAGAGTAAGAGAGAGAATGAGAGAGAAAGTGAGAGAAAGTGAAAGAGTAAGAGAGAGAGAGAGAGTGAGAGAGAAAATGAGAGAAAGTGAGAGAGAGAGAGAGAGAGAGAGAGAGAGAGAAAGTGAGAGAGAGAGAAGAGAGAGAAAGTGAGAGAGAGAGAAAGTGAGAGAGAGAGAGAGAAAGTGAGAGAAAGAAAGTGAGAGAGAGAAAGTGAGAGAGTGAGAGAGAGAGTGAGAGAGAGGGAGTGAAACAAAAAAGTGTGTGGGTGTAGGGGGATCATGGGAAGGCCTACCAGATAAGGGACTGTCCAAAACAATGGTATGATAAATCACCAACTTGATGGAGGCTGTGTGGTACGTAGGATGGTACGGTGTCTGATGATGTTACTACTATGACATATTGCACATTTAAAAGTTATTCTGTGCGTGTTGTGTGACGCGGATTAGGTCGGATTACGATTTGCATTTAAATTATTCATAGAGATTTGGTTATGTATCCTTGTTCTCGCTCATTGCAGTCGATATTCTCGGAGAAAAAACGTTTTTCACTGGAGTTTACCTGCAGGCTCGCCGTGTTGGATGTCACAAGAACGGGTCACAGGCACTTGGAGCTTTTACAGCCACAGATTCTAGACTGCAGACGCGGCACTGTTTCGGCGTCGTCCATGTGAGTTTTATTTTTGTGAATATTCATGCAAATACTATACAGCAGATAAGCGTTAAGAGTCAGCACAGTTCACAATGAACTATCTTCTCGTGCGAAAATTATGAGATGAAGGGCCCACTGTCCTCGAATTTGCAGTAAGCCTAGAAGAAAAATGCTGACTCGAAGAAATCTGCCTACTAGAATACACTGCATACTTAACAGTTGTCAGTGTATTGAAAGCAATGACAGATTAACCACCACCTAGGGCCCCTGTCCCCCTCCAAACCACCACCTAGGCTCCTGAGCTAAACTCAGTATAGTATTTGGGCCCCAGATTAACCACCACCTAGGCCCCTAAGCTAAACTCAGTATGGGCCCCTGTCCCCCTCCAAACCACCACCTAAGCTCCTAAGCTAAACTCAGTATGGGCCCCTGTCCCCCTCCAAACCACCACCTAAGCTCCTAAGCTAAACTCATTAATGACCCCTGCCCCCCTCCGACCTCTACCGTTCAATTCGTGATATAAGATTCATGAAGCAATTATCTGTATTTGCATTCTTCCCCCCCCCCCCTTTTTTTTTGACGTTCCCCTGTACCTCCACGCCCTTCGAGGTCCCAGGTTTAAGTTTGCTCATCCATGGATAACGATTATCCCGTGACTGATAAACATTTGTTCGCACAAAAATCAGTCATTCTGTGGGACTATGGCATTAACCATTAATCTGTGCAATAGTTTGCAAAAGGCGATGAAGCAACAAAGAATTAAATACGATTATAACAGAAAGAGGTGGTGGAGGGTACAACAGTACAGGGATTTTTGTTAAACATAGAAAAGTTAGATAAGTCATCTTGGAATAGAAAAGCTGGGAAAAACACGGTTATGTCCCACAGCATAGGTAACTAATTGTTAAGTTTCGTTCTCCCTTAACTCAATTGCTTGTATATCAAAGACTGGACATGTAGCTCGGAGAATGAGAGAGTGATCAGTGGTAGTCAGTCTGTGTCTTAGTTTTGTCGGGGTAGTATGTAGTTTTTTTTTTAGTGTATAATAGGGAACTCAGTATGTTGTAGAATTCTGTTGCCGTTGAAGTCCTTTGGACATTAGTAGACGCCTGCTTTATTATATGTTGTTTTGGAGTATCGTCATGTCATGTTCCTTGGATTGTTATTGCCACTGTATTTTTTCCAGTCATTGTCATCGCCATTATCATCCCATGCACAAATAAAGCAATTATAACGAACCTAGCTGCTATTGCGCTGTTTGCCACGAGAGATTGTCCGTTCATGGGAAGCTAGTCTGTGAGTGTCTGGTAAAAAGAAGACAGACGACGGAAGAGATGGAGCTCAACTGTTTTGAAAGCGTGAAACCTCGACAGTACATGCTAAGGAGATAACACAAAGGAAGTATAAACTCATTCAGTAAAGAGTACCTGTAGGCTGAATAAAATCAGGCAACAGTAGAGTATAGAGAACGTATATTTGGCCGCGTAAAAAGGCATCACATACTTAAGGGGTGTGAATGGGCTTTTCGATAGAGACCCTCTCACCTTTTTGGTTGTAGGTTCTGGACGCACTAGAGGTGTCCTCCAGTTGATCTAGCTGAATAAATAGGTACCCTATAGGTTATTACTGAGGATACAGTTTCGGAGGGCAAAATTAATGTGACTTAATTTCAGTGTTATGGTTGCAAAAATAACTCTAAAGGGCCTAGCTCTACTGCTGCTCCTGGGGAACTGCCTCATTACACTCGGGGCAATCCCATATGTGCTCGATCTCTGTCATCAGGTCCTTCAAGAGTCCTTTATAAAAATGGTTCTAACGTTGTTTTGGTTGTTTATTGGGCGTGATCTAGCATTTCGTTGGGATTTGCATCCCCTGCCCTTGGCTACACGTAACGAAATAAGTCGTTCATGGTAGGTGCTTTTGAAGGAAATTACTTTTTGGCTGTTCCTCGAGCTGTTGTTTGGTGGATTTTGTACAAGTTCGATTTGTCCTTTTTGATGAGCCCCTTCGGTTTGGCCCTTGATGTCAGATTGTCAGCCTTGTTTCCGTGGACCCTGGTATGACCCTGACAGTATAGCCGTGTGAATTCCCTAACAGTATAGCCATGTGAATTCCCTGACAGTATAGCCGTGTGAATTCCCTGACAGTATAGCCGTGTGAATTCCCTGACAGTATAGCCATTGATGTGCGATTTATCAATTTGCAAAAATAAATTACCGCTGAAGAAAATGCGATACTCAGGAAAGAGAGGGGGGAGAGAATATTATACAAGTGTATGAAATGAAAACAGATGAAATGCAATAAGAAATGGAAAGGAAATCCGAAAATATGAGGAAAGATAAAAAAAATAATTAGAAATTAAAAACAGTAATGTGATCCTATAACAATATATGCAGTTTTATGTAAGTGGTCACAGTAAGGTTGTAGCACAAAATACAAGTAAAGTGACTCGTTTGATCGTCAAATTTATTTTCAGTCTGCAGTGAGCCACTCTTCTAGTGCCATGAAAGACTCAGTGGCAGTATTCTGGACCGCACCCGTTGTCTCATCTGGTCACCTGGTTTTCAGGTTGGTTCATACATTATTCAGAAATAATAATAATAATAATAATAATAATAATTTCAGGTCATATCAATTATGTTTTCCTGTCTTGTGTGGTCCGTAGATATTTGTGATTATATTCTGTGTCTTTTTTATTAGATCAGTCCGTTCAAATGTTTTATCCCACAGTCTCACTGCCTTCAGTTTTCTAGTGATTTTCATGTCATCAAATTTCTGTTGGCGTCATCAAACGACTTTGTCTTTTCTTTAAGGCCCTTAACATTTCTTTGCGGGCTTCTGTGATTGTTTATTGGGTTCATCTGTTTTCTATCTCATCTGTTTTGCATAACTGTCCAGTTCTCATAAGCATCCCGACTCCCAAGTGGCACTCCAATATAATTTTTGTTTTCTTTCAATATTATCCGTTACTAGTTAATACTTTCCATATGTATTGAAAAGTTTTATTGCTTTTCTTGGTACTGATTTAATTTCAGCCATGGATTTGCCATACGATCTCTCATTAATATACTCACGGAAAAAAGTAAGTGTGCAGTGGTGTCAAGCGCACCAATTACGTTGTCATGAGTGAAATGAAATCAAATTTGGCACAAAGTTTTGTCTGAGTGTTTTCTACTTCCTCGTGCTGCATGAAGTTGATCGCACTATTCATGGGGAGATAACCACAGCTCCAGTGAAATCACGTGCGTGATCCATGATTGGTTACTGACCACGGATAAAATGAGAGTAAGTGTGTAATTCTGTTCTCAGAAATCTCTTCACGTAATCGTTGAAGAAAGAAGTAGTGAAATTCCAACATAAACATCTTTTTTCGTCATGCCAAGATTGAATGAACATCAGCGAGAAATAGCTGTTGGGATGTTAATTGCTGGATCAACAGTAGCAGCAGTATCTCAATATTTTAATGTTCACAGAAACACAATATCACGCCTTCAAAGTCGTTTTAACCAAAATGGTTCCGTTGCTGACCGCCATAGAAGCGGCAGACCATGAGTTACCACCCTTGCACAAGACCGCTACATCCACCTCATGCACCTTCGTAACAGGTTTCTCCAGGCAACATGGACTGCCTGCAACATTCCAGGTGTAAGACGTGTGTCGGGCAGGACAGTGAGGAACAGACTCAGAGAGGTAAATCTCTTACCTCATAGGCCTGCAGTTAGACCAGTACTGACAGTTCGCCACAGACAAACCCGATTGAACTGGGCCAGGCACCACGTGGCATGGCCTTATCATCAGTGGAGACGGATCCTATTCACTGATGAGTCCAGATTCTGTCTGCAAGGCCATGATGGGCGTGCTTTAGTGTACAGGCGAAGAGGAGAACGCTTTGCGAATAACTGTGTGCTAGAGGTGGATAGGAGAAGAGGAGGCTGTGTAATGGTTTGAGGAGGAATTTCTTATGCTGGCCGAACAAACCTAGTCTTCCTCAATGGCAACCGTACAGGTTTACGACATAGGGATGAAATCATTACACGCCACATAATGCCTTTTATGGATACTAATGGACAAGGCGTGATACTGCAGCAGGCTAACGCTCGTCCACATGTCGCACGTGTGGTCAGGGACCACTTTCAGCAGCACCAGATTATTGTCTTGCCACGGCCAGCAGTTTCACCGGACCTGTCACCTATCGAGCACATTTGGGATGAATTGGACCGCAGGTTGAGAAGACGACACAATCGTCCTGGAAACCACCAAGAATTAGCCCAAGCGTTGTAAGAAGAATGGAATAACATGCCTCAACAACTGATACAGCGTGTCATTGGTTCGATGAGAAGGCGGTGTCAAGCAGTGATAACTGCCAGAGGAGGACACACACGATGTTGAAACCTTGATTTTCTTTTATTGGGGTGGTGAGCCACATTAGGTGAGTTTTTTTTTTTCATTTTTGTGACACGTGACTGGCCTGAAAGTTCTCATTTTATCTGTTATTGGATAATCAAACATAATGTGTGTCAAATTTTATTTCAGTCATCAACTGAGCACGTTCACTGTGCTTTTTAAAGCATTGCACGCTTACTTTTTTCCGTGAGTATATGACATCTTTTCTACACTTGTACAGCGTTTCTCGATTTGCCCGAAAATTGCACTTTATTTGGTTATCAACATTGTTTCCATCTTGTTATGTATCATCTTAAAAGTCTTTTTGATCACTTTTTACGCAAGCAGCTTCAACATCCGTTTACCAACGCTGTTTCATCTACATATCTCAGCTGCTGACAGCGTAATATCATTTTTTTTTTCTTACTTTCTGGATGCCTTCCACGTATATATATATATATATATATATTTTTCCAATTAACACAGGTATTGACTGGGTACATGGGACCCAACTAGAAGATCTTGATTTTGCTGATGACATAACTCTTATCAGTAATAATGTGAATTCCATGCAAGAAAAAACAGATAGCCTATCTTCACTGGCTAGCAAAATAGGACTTGAAATTAACAAGGACAAAACAAAAATAATGAAAATTCCCATCAATCAAAATGGAAAAATACACATAGAAGGGACAGATATTGAAGAAGTCAATCAATTTGCATACCTTGGCAGCTACATAGACCAGGATGGTGACACTAGAAAGGAAGTTAGGATCAGAATTGCAAAAGCAGCATCAATCTTCAAGAATCTTGAGAACATATGGAATTCAAAAGTTATAAGCACAAAAACCAAGTTAAGACTATTCAATTCAAATGTAATATCCACCCTCATTTATGCATGCGAAAGCTGGAAAACAACTAAAGAAATAGAAAAGAAATTAGACTCTTTTGAAAACAAATGCCTAAGGAAAATACTCGGCATCAAGTGGAATGAATTCAAGAACAATGCAGAGATAAGACAGATGACTGAACAACAACCAGTCTCACGGGTGATCAGGAAAAGGAGATGGACATATGTTGGCCACTTGATGAGAAGAAATGAGCAGAGAATCCCAAAACAAGCTATCAAGTGGAACACAACAGGCCGAAGAAAAAGGGGCAGACCGCGTGAAACTCTGAAGAGAACATTATTAAGAGAGGCCAAGTTAACAGGCATAAAATCCTTTGATGAGGTTGAAAGACTCGCCGAAGACAGGAAAAATTGGCGAACTACTTTGCGAGCCCTATGTGACGTCTAACGGCACGGGAAGGATATAAGATATAAGATATAAGAATTATCACTGTTATAATTGTTATTAATGGTGTTTTGGGAAGTTTTACTTAGCATATCACTGTGTTCCCTTCTTGTTAGCTTTCTGAAATAACAGAATTGTTGCCCTTTGCAGCTGATGCCATCATGATGATGTTGAACACAGAAATCATTTCAGAAAGGAAATGGACGCTTGAATACCAGGGTGAGCTCAATAAACAAGCTCTGCACCACTGGCAAGACTGAAAGCGCACTCACATGAGTGTGTCATAAAGAGATATGACAGGGTCTTGGTCAGTGCATTCATTCCAGCACAGTGTTTCTTCACCTGGGGGCCACGAACCAACAAACTGGCTAGATTTAAAGAAAAACTTAGCATCATGTGCGGTCAGTTTATTGCTTTATTTTTAAAGTGGGGTCCACAGCACTGTTCCCTCTAGGCTGCACGGCCACGCACAGAAAAAAAAAATCATACCGTGCCCAAAATTTTGGACCCGCGCAAAAAGAAAAATGAAACTGATACTTTTATTTTCCAATTTCCAGATGTTACCCCGTGCTGTAATTGCGATCAAGAAAAATACAGTGATGGTACACGGTTTTCCTTTACTGTTTCTTTCTTGTTGAGATATAACTTTCGGATCAGATGTTTCAACTGGTCTTTTATCACGTAGTTTCGGTAGTACTGTAGCAGAATCGTGACGAGGCAAGTAAGCACACAGAAAATATAGGGTTAATTAAAATGAAGGGGAAGATGAATTTCCACTGCGTCGTGGAAAAAGAGAATGTCCAATGAGCTGGTCAGGTATGCAAACTGATCTTGGTAACTAACACCAGAAGTCGTGACCAGCAACATTAGAGCCAATCTGTTCTTTTTTTTTTTTTTAAATACCAGTAACTGAAAAGTACAGCAGATGTATCCTTTTATCAAATGTACAGTGTGTAGGTATATATATTTATATGTATATATATATATATATATATACATACATACATATACACACACACACACATATATATATAATATATATATATATCTATATCTTCTTCTTCTTCAGCTTTCCAACCCATTATGGCTCACTGCTACAGATAAAGTTCATCTCCATTCCTCTTTATTCCTAATCTTCTCTTTCCAACTGGTGGCACCAGTTTCTTTTATATCCTCTTCTACGAGGGGTGATTGATAAGTTCTCGGCATAAGGTACAACGGATTATTTGTAGACAACTTTTTGGGTTATTTCTCAACATAGTCTCCTTGTTAGTGTATGTACTTAGTTCAATGATCCTGGAGCATACAGATCCCATATATCATCTTGTGCCAGTAGAAAGTGGTCTACAGCATGAATGACATCATCTGAAGCAAATTTGCAACTACTGAGCTCTTTTTTTGAGCTTGGTAAACAGGTAATAGTCCGAAGGGGCCAAATCTGGGGAATATGGAGGATGTTAAAGAAGCTGGAAGCTGCATTCATGAATGGCAGCCATTGCCACTGTCGCCTAGTGAACTTGATAGTCTACCAATAGTGCACATTCTAAATCCCAAAAGATGGATGCCATCAATTTGCCTGCAGACTGAACCACCCTTGCTTTCTTTGGAGGTGGGGATCTATGATGTTTTCACTGCTTTGACTGTTCTTTGGTTTCTGGTTGAAAATGATGAACCCAAGTCTCATCCATAGTCACAAATTGCTCAATAAACTTTTCAGGATCTGCAGAAAAATGGCCAAGATTGTCTCTTGACATGTTGAGACCTTGTTGTTTGTGATCAGCTCTGAGAAGTTTCGGGACCCATCGAGCAGAGACCATTGTCATTTGAAGATCATTATGAATAATGGCATGAACAGAACACATTCCTGGGAGATGCCCAACTCAGTAGCAATGTACCGCTCAGTTAGTTGTCGATTGTCCATTATCATGTTATGGACTCTGCTGGTGGTTTCATTGCTGGTTACGTACTTGGTCTTACTGGACGGGGATCATCTTCCAGACTCTCCCTTCCATGTTTGAATTGAGCTGCCCATTTCTTCACTGCTGTAAGAAGAGGCACTCTCCCCTAGAGTCTCTACCATATCTTCATGGATCTCCTCGATGATAAGCCCTTTATGCAGAGGTAGCGACTGACTGCTCGATGAGAGATTTTATCCATTTTCTCAATTTCTGCCACCCCTTACCAATTCAGTAGCCTGTAAAAAAAAATTGCTTGCAGTTAATTTCTTGAAATGTGGTGTTTAATCTTACATTAACCTAATCTACAAATGCACCTTATATCAACTGTGCATTTCAAGTATTTGTACCTTATGCAGAGAACTTATCAATCACCCCTCGTTATGTTGTGTTTCCATCTCTGTCTTGTTCTACCCTTGGTCTTGTTTCTCTCATCTCTTGTGCATACATAATTTTCATTTGTCTGTTCTTTTGCACTCTTGCATTCTTTCTACATGGCCTAACCAGCATATATATATATATATATATATATATATATATATATACACACACATTTGCACACGCAATACTTTTTTGCACATGGGGCTGAACATTTTGCACGCAGACCGCAAACCCTTAGAGGGAACATTGGTCCACAGATGTTCTCAAGCTGGAAAGGGGGTCCATGGCCAAAAAGAAAAAAAAAATGTTAAGAACCACTCTTCTAGCACAGTTATCTTCACTTCCTTCTACTCTTCTTCCTTACAGGAAAATTGTGGGTATAGCACTGTTTTGCCATATAAAGCACATTTCAGAACAGTTTTTTTGTCTGCAAAGTTTTGGTGGTTCTATGTATTTGAATGTTATTTTTTTTTATCCTGCATTATAATCATTCTGACCTGTCAGAGATTTGCTTCTTATTTTACAAAAAAAAAAAATTATCCATCATCCTCACCAATACCACACCAATGTGTCCATTTCCAGGGCGACTGTTGTCAAAGACCGCACAACATTCTGGGTGGGTGTAGAGTCCCCTCCTGTTATTGATCTGCAGAGCAGCGACACTCTTACTTGTGACAAGCTGACAGAGGAAAGTAAGCTCCCCTCCATGAAAAGTCACACAAACTCCACGAAGAGCCTGTCTGACAAACATTTGCTCGAAGGTGACAATGGCAGTGTTCTTTCAAAGAGATCAGAAACAAACAAAGGAAATTCAAGCGCTAGATCAGTGGCGGTGAGCATTATGAGGACCATTTCATTACTTTCTGTTATTACATTAAGTCACTTTTTTTTTTTTTAATCACAGTCTTTTGATTTGATAGTGAAAATAATTTTATCTTTTCTTACAAAAATAATTTTCATAATGAAAAACATTTTGTCCAGGAATGAAAATGATATCATTTTGTGATGAAAATCATTTCATTAATTTGAAGATAAACATTTTAAAAATGCAATTAAAATCATTTCATTTTGTACTAGATTTAATTTTTTTAGTGAAAATTATTTATGGAGTTTTTCTCCCACCCCCTTTACATGCATTTCCACATTTTTTTTAGTTTTATCTTTTATAGTGGCATGATTTCTTCTCTATTTAAATCACATGATTGCAAAGTGACAACAGTTTGTAACTTAGCCTTTTCAAAACTACTGAAAAAAAAATAAAAACATCATGTAGGGTCTGATTTATTTACATCTTCATTGTTTTTTTTCCCTTAATTTTTGTGTTTTTTTTTAACCTGTGTCTTCTTGTTATTATCTCTCTGGAATAACATAACTGTTGCCCTCTGCAGCTGATATCATCATGATGATGTTGAACAGACATCATTTCAGAAATGTTTCTGCTTTCCAATTTTTATGTGAAATAATTAAAATATGACTTTGGACAAAAGCTGATAACTAACCTGAAACAATTATTATTTCCTGTTTAAAATTAATATTAAAATTTTTGTTGACATGGCAGTTTCTCTGGTAAACTTCGACCTTTGACACAGAACACCAACATTTGTTTGCCTAACAAATCTTTTGCAAAGTACAGAAAAATAGTTAAATACTATAATAAAGAATAGCATGGACATTACACTGAATGCTCTTAAGCAGCTATGTTAAATATACTGGGGCATCAGCTACAACCTCATATGATTTTGCCAGTCTTCCACAAAATAATTCTCAGTGAACAATGATGTTTCTGACATTGAGAATTGACAAAGAAAGAAAACATGTCTATTAGCCAACTCTCCAGAGATGCTGTCGTGAAGCAAACTTTCTGACCTGCAATGTTTAAATTAGCCAATATTTACTGTTTCAAAAAGCCAAGAATAGCCAGTGCTCAGCATGTTTACAGTGGTTTTGTTGACATGCAAGAGCCAAACATTTGTTCTTAGAAAAAAAAACCAAAACAACCCAGGTTTGTTTCTTGATGCAATCAAAGTTAGGGAGTCTGATAATAGTGGATATTTTATTATTGTTCCTTCTAATTTTTCAGTCTCACTGCATTCATATTTTTATTCTGCTAGTCTCCTTTAAGCTACTAATCATTCATCTCAGTACATCCCTGGAATTTATGATCGCTTATCCTAAATTCAGTGTTTAGTCTGTCATTTTCATCTTGACTTCATGAAATTGTCTTGTTGCTGTTGTCCTCAGCTCTTTTGGAACGCAACATTTGTTAAGGTACAATTTTTTTTTTTCAAATGAGAAACAGTGAAGCTTTCGTACAGCCTTGTAAGGTCTGAGTGGTGACCATACAACACTGTGTTAAAACATTTGTTGCATTATGATTATTCTGAAATAATACAGACATTTTCCTTTTTAACTACTTTTGTCAATATCTCTTCTCACATGAACAAAAGAGCAAGTAATATTAAAAGCTTAAAACATCATTCAAAAATTATAAATACTATTGTGAAAAAGCTGAGTGAACATATGACAATAATGACAAAGGATTATTTGATGTAAACAAATAAAATCCAAAGAATTTTCAGACTAGGCAGACATGTAGGAACAGTATCAAGAAAAGAATTAATTATCCTCATTCTTATCCCATCTTCCAGTACTTCTCTCCCTCTACTTTCATCATAATATCCTTGCTATGGCTAAGTTTCCCCACCTGTTCCCTTCTTTTCCTATTTCTTTGTTCTTTATAGTTTTGTATGATTAAGGTGTACACTGAAATATAACAACTGCCTGCTCATTAATTAATAACGCTGTTTCTATTTTTCTTTTAAATAGCTTAACATTTAGCTTAAGACACAAATGTCTCAAACAACAAAATTTATGACATGAAATATGAGCAGGACATCCTGTTTTACAAATGTATAAAAGAGCAATGATATTGTAAAAATAAATTCTAGGCCCATATCTTACTTTAATTTTAATTTACTTTTGAAATTTTGTATGGGCTCATTAATAACATGTTGATTTATAAAGAAACATAACGTACATAAATATTATATATTATTAAAAGTCCTAGATAATAAAATTAAAACTAAAGTGTCAAGCTGATCTAAAGTGATCTGCAAAAACTGGCAAAACTAAAACATACAAGCAAATTTTATTAAAAAACAAAACAAAACAAATTAGATACATATTAGGAATAATTCATGCTGACCGGTGAGTTCCTGGAGAAATGTGAAATGTGTACTGTGATATTTTGGCTGAAAAAAACCTCCCAAAAAACTAAGCTAATCTAGCATGTAGCTGAACTTTGTATGCAATGTGTTTTTAGAATTAAAGTCACAATTTACTATCATAAGATGAAAAACTACTGCAAGATAAACGTCTAAAGAAATTTCATATTACACTTTGGCAGAATCAATAATTCACAGCTCTGTAATATTAATTTCTATACACACTGTATTTATAAAGTGAAAATTTAAAATTCCCAAATCAAGAATAAACTAAGAAACAATAGTATACATTCTGATTTATAAACAATGAAGAGAAAAAATATGAGAAACAACAAAGAGTGAATTAAAAAATTATAATTAGTACAGGTGATGATGTTTAATTACAAGATAATATGAAAAGAAATATAAAGAAAAACACACAAGATAGTTAAGAGAAGGTGTTCATGTTTAGATACAGTCAAATTTTGAAACACAGAAAAAATGATGAAAAACATAAATACTTCAAGCTGGATGAGAGAGCGAGTTAACTCTGAAATCAGAAGTCTGCTGTTGCCTAAGTCAGAATGCTCTCTTCACACTCTAATCTGAATTCCTTGCTGTCATCTAATGGTAGTAAATGTAGGCCAACCTAGAATAATCATCACAGTATAATCATGGAATAATCATATATATATATATATATATATATATATATATATATATATCACTGGAAATGAGAAAGAACATAAGGGCATTTATTGGACATGAGAAAGGATGGACTAGAAACCATCATAACATTAAAAAATGAATGATGCATATGAGGAGACATAGAGGAGGTTAAACAAAATGGTCTGACACAATGGGATGTAGAAGGACACACTGATCTGATGAAAAGGCACCAAGCATTGAGATCTGTATAGATGTATGATCATGAATGCCTACAGAAATGATATCCATTAATGATGATGATCCTTTCAACTCTAGTCTTACATAAAAACATTCAGAATGCAAAAATATTTTTTGTTATAATAAAATTACTGCCGCCTTGTTTTTTTATGAGATATGATGCAATGTCTATTTTAAGCATTTATACCAGATTAAAATTACATATTCCCAGCTATGGAACAAAGCCATATTGTTGTTGTTATTTTTTTAAAATAGTTTTTAAAATGTCATTTAAATGGTTCATCACAAACTAAGACTGAATATACATAACAGTGAATAATTATGAATAACAGTGACTAATAAATGCCACTTCACATGATGTTCACGTAAAATGACGTTTGGCTTTCAAAGGTCTGTGGTTATTTCAATACCCTGGCACTTTATTCTGCTTCCCTTGAACTATAAATCTATAAATATGAGTAACTCTTACAAATTTCCCTATAGGAAGACAGACATGCATACAAATACATCTATGATTTGCCATTATATATATATTAAAGTAGATATATTAAGTATATTAAGTAGACATTTTGTAATATTAGACATTTTGTAATATATAACCACAAGAAGGATTCTTTATAGACTTTCACAAATGTAAACATATTAACACCCAATAAGTTTGTACCAAACTTTACAATTAAAGAGTGCATGCTGAAAATAAAATTACTGCTGCCTGCCAGTAAGGATAATATAATCTTTTTTTTTAAAACTACTTTAGTTTAAATGAGGGCCTATACGGATAATATAATCTTTTTTTTGTTAACTACTTTAGTTTAAATGAGATGTATATTTTAAAATGTTGATCATTTAAAGGACACCCCACTAGTCATTCACTGACTGGTGAATTACACTCTGAAAATCACTATTTCAAAAGTCTACTTACCACTGAAGAATGAGGTTGAACCACTACCGTGGCAGTCAGAGATCCAGTATGGCCAACCAGGTTTTTGCTTTTGTGACAGTCTAGCTGTATTTTAACTCTGGTTTTGGACTGTAAAAGTAATTGTACTGACATGGTCAATCAAATTTTATATTAGACCTTCTTGTCCATTTGCTTAGTGCTAAAATATTTACTTTGCTTTTAGACACTGATCATGTAAGAAATCATGTAAATAATAAATTCTCTCTCTCTCTCTCTTCATTAAAAAAAAAAAAGGACAGAATGTAAGATGGGCCTGAGCCCAATTCTATACCCTTTAAAAATAAAGATTATTCATTCATTCATTCATTCATTCTCTCTCTCTGTCTCTCTTTCTTAATTTAAAAAAAAAGGGCAGAATGTAAGATGGGCCTGCATGCCCAATTCTATACCCTTTAAAAATAAAGATTATTCATTCATTCATTCATTCTCTCTCTCTCTCTCTTTCTCTCTCAAAACCGAAGTAATTAAATTTGCAGTACTTTCACTGAAGATAATGTTGAGTGATATTCAGACATTTAATTAAAAACCTAGCATGAAAAAACATAGTAAAATGTTTCTGTGCTTTGAAGCCTAGCTTGAAGCTGTTCACATCCTGTCTCCTACTTTCATTATCCTAAGAATGTTTTCTAAAGAATTTTTCCTCATACTCTTCTTTACTTTTTTGTCACAATACAACAGTACATTTCTTGCATAAAGTCTTTACTTTTTTTGTCACAATACAACAGTACATTTCTTGCATAAAGTCTTCTAAATGGCCTCTCTGGTAAAGAGTAGACAACTTAGCCCTTATTATAATTCCATAAAGAAATGGTTTTCAATATTTTTGTTACCATAATATATAAACTGTCTATCTTAAAATTCAGTCACAGATAATGTACTTAAGTAAATAACAAGAAGAAATAGAAGTAATGTTTTTTATTACCTTATTATTCACAACAATGATTCCTCTGTGATCATTCACATATTGGTACAGGATCACATCTTTCATGCCATTAACTTTCATAGCCTCGCCCTATGAATAAAAAAAAATGTAATTAGAGCGTGCAGTTCACTGCGGCTGAAGATGTTAAATGATCAAATTCTTATATTACAGTCATCAGGGGTAAATATTGCTATGCTTGAAATGCACACTAAAGAAAAATTAATTGTGAATATAAAGAGAAATCTTGAAATATATCTTGAAATAAAGAAAAATATTCACATGAAGCATGCAGTCAGATTACTGTATAAATGTAAACCAACCTTAGAAATGGCAAGTTCACATGAAGCATGATCAATCTTCTCCTTATTGGACTGTAGACCGGTTACTCTTAGTTTAAAGTTTACACAGTCTTGGCTGTAAATTTTTAGAAGGAACGGGCATGCCTACACAAAAGTAATTGCAAAAAAAAAAAAAATAAATAAATACATTTATTATTATTTAACAGACTGATATACCTGATATATATATATCATGCAGCCACAAAGATATGCAAGATAAAATAAACAAGCTAACTCAGAATGCAAACAACATAAGACTAAAGATCAACATAGGAAAGGCAAAGTTAATGAAGCAAAATGTGAACAACAGAAATGTACTCAGAGTAGATAGCAAGTTAGTGGAGGAAGTCAATGAATTTGTATATCTTGGCAGTAGAGTAGTAGAAAATGGAGACAGCACAGAGGACATCAACAGCAGACTTACTAGAGCAAACCAGTTTTTTGCAATGCTGCAGACTATATGGAAATCTAAAAAACTAAGCATGAATATGAAAATCAGGATATTTAAGAGTAATGTTCTACTACTCTATGGAAGTGAATGCTAGAAAATCACCAAAACAATAGAAAATAAGTTGAATTCTTTCCAGATGAAGAATTAGAAAAATATTTTGGCCAAACATCATAAGAAATAACATATTGTTGGCAGAAATGCAGATGATGCCACTGACATCAATTATTGAGGAAAGACACTGGTGATGGTTGGGACATGTGCTCCAAATGACTGACAACTCACTACTAAAAATAGCATTAAGATGGATACCACAGGGGAACAGAAGTAAGGGTAGACTAAAAGAGACATGGAGAAGAACAACAGAAAGGATGTTGAGCAATAGAGGGCTCACCTGGGCAAGAGCAGAAAAAAAAAGGCAAAGGACAGGTATTTGTGGAAAACCCTTGCAGAAGCCCCATGTGCCCTGGGCACTTAAGGTTCAGAGAGAGAGAGAGAGAGAGAGAGAACAGGCTGATATACTAAACAGCTGACTACACATTTATGCTGTGACACATAATTTTAGTTTCCTCAGTAAAGATGTGTCCCAGAAACTGATGAAATTTCTGAGAAAACTTACAAGAATACTATACAAACATCAAGTGACAAGTGGGAAAACTATTATTTCTGAGAGACATCACAAAAAGAATTATGAAGACAACAAATAACAATTATAAATTATAAACTTAATGTTTGTGATTATATTCTAAATTTTGACATGGCAAAGTGCCAAGTGAAATCGGAGAAATCTGGGAAGATAAATGCGGCCAGGTGTGATACTGACCATACCACACTTTCTTGTGCTGAAGGTCTTGAAAATACGGGCCTAACACTGTATCTCCAATATATCTTAATGGCATGGAAATAGGGATTTTACTGTTACCTTTCAAAGTGCCAAGTGGAAGAGGCAGTGGGAAATTTATTTTAAAAACATAGATGAAGAACTTCATGTAATTTATATAAAAAACATTCATGTTATATGGGCCAACAAGACAGAAATAAGTGGCAAAAAATATTAAAACCTCATCTCTTATTTTAAAGATGGCCCCACAGTCAGCTGGATTATGGTAAAGTCAAGACAAGTAATGCTAAAAAAACAGCTAAAATACCTGCAGATTTTTTAAAAAGTAATTTTGGTTAATATTAGATGATAAATAATTTAAGCCTTGCTTTAAATCTTTCATAAGTAAAAGTCTAAGCTCAGTCACAGGAGTTACTGTATTAAAAATGCTTATAATTGTGCTTTTAATTATAGTTTAATACCCAGACACTGTAAAAAGGTGAAGTGAAATAAATGAAACAAAAAAAAAAAATGTCAGATCTCATGAAGTTTAAAAATGAGTCACTAAACTAGAACACTAGTGTTTTGGTCATTACAGACATACAAAATTATTTATTTAAAACAAACACACAAAATAAACTTAATTACAAAATCTTTAAAAAGTGGGTCTTGGCACTGGCAGGAAAATGAATAAAGCATGACATGGTTTACCTCATCAAGAATGAGTGACTTGTTGAATCCCATGCTGGTCATGGTCACCCAGGCATCGTCAGTGTCACCTTCATTATCTTCTGCTTCCATTTCATTCAATTTAATAAAACCATTGAAGGTAATCTCCCCATTCTCAAGCTCTATATTGTCTGAAATACAAAAAAAAGGAGTGCCCCAGGGATGGATGTGTACATCCAGGTTCAATGTGAATAAATAACACAATCTGGCAACTTCATCACGGCATTTGTCTTACAGACCACGCAGCCACCATCGGGTAAAATGCAGTATTTTAAACAGACCCAGGTAGATTACAAGTCTAAAGTTCTGCATAAATTTTTTTTTCAAAAATGAAAATGATTTAGTAGATGGCATCAGTTGTGAAACTGTGGTCTATAACAGATATGTGATGCTGTTCTGGTCAACATTAATTCTGGATGTGAATGAAATAAAAACGTACATTGTGAAAACAAACTGCTAACTTCAGCTGTTGATGCAATTCTCTTCGGGTGTCAACACCAAGATCATACTTGACATTATTAAAGCACAGATTTAATCATTTTATTCTGATACTCAGAGTCCGCTGAAATGAGATTGTGGATTTCAGATGCTTTCTCAGTAAATCCCATCCCAATGAAAGAAAAGCTTCCTTTAGCTGCCTTTCATTAAAACAACCAGAAGAAAAAAAATGGTCTGGCTATTATTCTTTCTGTAACATAGTTCAGGCCTTTTTAACTGCAAAGGAGATGAGTAATTACTTCGTTTGAGAGTGATTCAAAACTAAACTAAGCATCGTGAGTTATACAAAACTTAGAAGAGAACGTGTCCACAGTTTGTGCAGAATACACCAAATACAGTGACAGCCCACAAAGATGTTAGGAGCAGTTTGTGAAGATCAAGTAAATAACTTAAGCGATTTAACTTAACCGTAGATTTCCATGCTTTACTAGACTTTTCTCTGTGGTACCACTTTAAGTAAAAGAACTGAATAAAATTCTGATCAATAAAATATAAAAATGCAATGATAACTTCTGCTGAAAATGTTGATTTCAAATATGTAGTACTTGTGAATTCATCTTCAAAAACTCATAAAATGTACTGAATAACTTTTTATAGAGATTATTATTACTCCTTTAAAAATCATTTGTAATGTTAATTTTTTCACAGACTTTTACGCACTTCACAAAAAAAGCATCTCTCACCCTCAACCACTTGCCACTCGTCATCTCCAACTTCTTCGCCACTGGTACGAAGATTGTACCAGTTGAATTCACTTCTGCTGAGCAGCCCATTTCCGTCCAGGTCAGTCATATTAAAAATCTCCTCCAGACCTTTCCTGTTCATAAAATCCCGAGAAGAATTATACATATGTGTTTAAAAGGTGACAAAATTAAGTACATTTGTTACAAAAATGCACGCATTATTAAAAAATAAACTCTTTGCTCATATCCGCTTAATGTATAGGCATCTGAAATTGTTAGTTCATCCACCATATAAATGCCAGTAACATATTACTAAAACAGACAACAGCTTCAGATCATAACAGATTATTACTTGTTTTCAGCTTTCACAACTTCAGTATTCACAATGCTAAATGAAGTCTGAAGAGCCCCAGTTATACATTAACTGGTCTGAGGAAAAAGTTATACATTAACTGGTCTGAGGAAAAAGTTATACATTAACTGGTCTGAGGAAAAAGTTATACATTAACTCTCTCTCTCTGAACCTTAAGTGCCCAGGGCACATGGGGCTTCCGCAAGGGTTTTCCACAAATGCCTGTCCTTCGCCTTTTTTTCTGCTCTTGCCCAGGTGAGTCCTCTATTGCTCAACATCCTTTCTGTTGTTCTTCTCCATGTCTCTTTTGGTCTACCCTTACTTCTGTTCCCCTGTGGTGTCCATCTTAGTGCTATTTTTGGTAGTGAGTTGTCAGTCATTTGGAACACATGTCCCAACCATCGCCAGCGTCTTTCCTCAATAATTGTTGTCAGTGGCTTCATCTGCATTTCTGCCAATAAGATGTTATTTGTTATGGTGTTTGGCCAAAATATTTTTCTAATTCTTCGTAAACATTTAGTCTGGAAAGAATTCATCTTGTTTTCTATGGTTTTGGTGATTTTCCAGCATTCACTTCCATAGAGTAGTACACTTAGAACATTACTCTTAAATATCCTGATTTTCATATTTATGCTTAGTTTTTTTTATTTCCATATAGTCTGCAGCATTGCAAAAGCCTGGTTTGCTCTAGCAAGTCTGCTGTTGATGTCCTCTGTGCTGTCTCCATTTTCTACTACTCTGCTGCCAAGGTATACAAATTCGTTGACCTCCTCCACTAACTTGCTATCTACTCTGAGTACATTTCTGTTGTTCACATTTTGCTTCATTAACTTTGTCTTTCCTACGTTGATCTTTTGTCCTATGTTGTTTGCATTCTGAGTTAGCTTGTTTATTTTATCTTGCATATCTTTGTGACTGCTTGATAAAAGACAAATGTCGTCTGCAAAGTCAAGGTCCTCCAGCACTGTGTCAAGGGTCCATTGTAATCCTCTGCGTTTGTCTGATGTTGCCTCCTTCATTAACCAGTCTACTGCCAAGATAAATAATGTTGGTAATAGTACACATCTCTGTTTCACTCCTGTTTGTACCCTAAAGCTGCTGGAGGTATGTTCTCCACAGATAACTTTGCACTGAAAACCCTCGTATAGGGCTTTGATTACATTAACTATCTTATGGGGGAGGCCATGCCATCTTAGGATTTTCCACAGTGCATCTCTGTTGACACTGTCAAAGGCTTTCTCAAAATCTATGAATAATGCATATGTTGTGCTATGCCACTCATTTGCCTGTTCTAATATTTGTCTAAGTACAAATATGTGGTCTATGCATGATCTTCCTTTCCTAAATCCAGCCTGCTCTTTCCGAAGTTTTTCCTCAAGTGTTGGTACAATTCTGTTGATGATTATTCTGCAAAATACTTTACTGGTGAGTGGCAGTAGGGTAATGCCTCTCCAGTTCCCGCAATCTCTGAGGTCACCCTTCTTTGGTAGTTTTACTATAAGCCCAGTTTTCCACTCCTCTGGGGCTTTTTCTAGATCCCAAATTTGTTGTAATATCTGGCAAAGTTGTTTTGGTGTTTCTGTTTCTTCTGCTTTCAACATCTCAGCAGTCACTTCATCTTCACCTGGTGCCCTGTCTGATTTTAGCTTCTTTATCGCCTCCTTTACTTCACTTATTGTTATTGGTCCTGTATTGATGTTTAGTTCCGCTTTTGCTTCTGGTAAGTCTATTGTTTGTGCTTCTTGTGTTCTGTTTAGTAGGGTGTTAAAGTGTTCCCTCTATCTTTCAATTTGTTCTCTTTCTCCACTGACCAGTTGTCCATTTTGTGTCCTTACTGCACTTTCACATCTTGTGTTGAAGTTACCTGTCATCTGCTTTGTGATTTTATATATGGTTTTCATGTCATTTGTATATGCTGCTTTCTCTGCTGTTTCTGCTAAGTTGTCATAGTATTGACGTTTAACTTGACGGCATGATTCCTTCACTTCTTTGTCTTTTTGTGCATAATTGCTTAGAACTTGTTCTTTAAGCTGTTGTGATTTGGTGTTCAGTAATTTTTTCTTGATTTCTTTTCTTTGCTCTATCTTTTCCCATGTGGTCTTGCTTATCCATTCCTCTTTTCTCCTTTTCCGATATCCCAGCACCTATTTTGCTGTTTCCTGTAGTATTTTATTGAACTCTAGTATGGACATTTCTGCTTCGTCTTGTAGGACACTGAAGCGGCTCTTAAGTACTATTGAGAATTCATTTCTTGTTTGCTGGTCTTTCAGTTTTCTTGTATCAAAATGTATTTTTCTGTGTTCTCTGATTTTGGCTTTCCTTAATTTTAGTTTTATTTTTGCTACCAGAAGGTTGTGATCACTTCCTACATCTGCTCCTTTCCTTGCTCGCACATCTTGTAGTGACCGTTTCCACTTGTTGATTATTAGTATGTGATCGATTTGGTGACCTCCAAGTCACCTTATGGATGTTTTTGTGTTGGAAAATTGTCCCTCTGATGGTCATCATGTTTTCTTCACAGAAACTGCACAGTCTTTCTCCATTTTCATTTATTTCTCCAATTCCTTCTCTTCCCATGATTATTCTTCTATTTTCATTTCCTTCACCTACTTTTGCACTGAAGTCGTCCAAGATGAGTAGCATATCATGCTTGGGTATTGTTTCTACTGTGGCTTGGAGGCTGTTGTAAAAATCTTCTTTTAATTCCTCTTCAGCTGCTTCTGTTGGTGCATAACAAACTATAATAGACAGCTTCGTGAATCTTGAGTTGAACCGTGCATATAATAATCTCTCATTTATTGGGGTCCATTTCAGCAATGCTCTTGATGCTTCTTTTGTTATAATTAATGCTACTCCTCCTTCATGAAGATCTTCTTTACCTGACCATATTATTGTATCTTCTGTGTGCTGTGTTGTTAATTTCCTTCTGCCTTGTCCTGTCCATCTTGCTTCTTGTATTCCTAGTATGTCTAGTTTGTATCTGTGCATTTCCTTGATGGTTTGTGCTAGTTTTCCAGTCTGGTTAAGTGTTCTTACATTCCAGCTGCCTATTTGCATCTTGTGTTTAGGTTCCAGGAGGTCTGCAGCTGGACTGGGGACTTCCAGTGGCTGGCTTTCATCCACAACCTTCATGGGCTCAGTTTCCTGATAAGCATTTCTCTTTCCGCCTGCATTTGTTTTTTCCCTTGCTTCCGTTTCTGTAGCAGTCTGATAGTTTTTTTTACCAGATAGGGTTGCTGGCCCTATGCCGAACCCTCCTTAGTCGCCTTTTACGATCATGCGTGGTAGGGTACAGTGGTCCTATTCTTTGCAGATCCCGGGTACCACACGGGGGATACATTAACTGGTCTGAGGAAAAAGTTATACATTAACTGGTCTGAGGAAAAAGTTATACATTAACTGGTCTGAGGAAAAAGTTATACATTAACTGGTCTGAGAAAAAAGTTATACATTAACTGGTCTGAGGAAAAAGTTGAAGTTAACTATCCACCACCACTCAAAAAAATGGCTATGGAAAATACTCTGTATAAAGTGGAACGAATTCAAGAATAATGCAGAGATAAGACAGATGAGCAAACAACAACCTGTCTCATGGATGATCAGAAAAAGAAGATGGACATATGAGTATGTCGGTCATGTTGATGAGAAGAAACAATCAGGGAATCCCAAAACAAGCTATCAATTGGAACTTAACAGGCCAAAGAAAAAGAGGTAGACAGCGTGAAAGTCTAAAGAGGACACTGTTAAGAGAGGCCAGCTTAGTATGAGTAACATCCCTTGATGAGATTGAAAAGTTCGCTGAAAACAGGAAAACTTGGCAAACTAACATGTGAGCCCTATGTGGTGTTTAACAGCACAGGAAGGATGGAAAAAGTAAGATTTAAACAATAACTAATTTCACTTCTCTTCTTACAAGCACTATCCAGAAACGAAAGTTTTTACAATGAATGAATACCACTGGTCAGTTGTCTGATTTTAAAAACATGGTACTATCCTCAAATACACGAGAATAAAACTGATGCACATTAAAATCTTTCATTCAGAAAACGCGTGCCAGATATACCTGAATGCTCGTGTGAGGACTACCTTGCCATCTTTGTCCTTGCTGATTAGTTTAGCATCCTTGGTAGGCATATCATTTCTTGGCTTCAGCCTGCAGCCAGTTGTGAATGGAATCAGGATATATGTTCCTGCCTGTAAACTACAACGTAGACTGTATTTCTAGGAAAAGAAATAAATGAATATTTCATGGTTAACTCAGGATTATTTCCTCATTTTCTTTGAAAGTAAGTGGTGGGTACTCCTGTTAAAGTATTTAATGAAAATTATGTTTAAAATAAGTTGGGGTTTTTTTTTTTCAGTGGAAGTAAACCGGATTTAAATTTACTATTTTCTTAACTGCTTCTTGATATGCTCAATTACAAAACATATGCATTTTTTTACATTTTCCCCCTGCAGATATTAACTATTGTGGATGAACTAAGGGATATTCTAAGGCAAATTAAACACCATATACAATTATTTTAGTGCTATAATTTTGTTTTCATGCATATTTAAACTGTTTCAACTACAAGCATAATGATATGAATCATAAAATCCTATCTTCTTCTGTGTTCGAGGTTGTTGGTCATATCAGACCCTGATCCCTGTTTATAGGGCAAAGTCTGTAGTCCTCTCCAGATCCTGACAGAAGCCTCAAAGCTTTTGCCTCATGCTTGTGTTCTCAGGCCATGTCTCATGTCTCAGGTCCGCATGGTTTGTGCACTCCTGAAGGATAATATCGCATGATTTAAGTACTAAAACAAGGTCACTAAATTCTTTGCATTTATCACTGAGATCTTTTAGCTGAAATTAAAACT
Organism: Achatina immaculata; assembly: GCA_009760885.1. NCBI lineage: Eukaryota > Metazoa > Mollusca > Gastropoda > Stylommatophora > Achatinidae > Lissachatina > Lissachatina immaculata. The sequence goes on along the minus strand of CM019720.1, from coordinate 11,536,060 downwards.
CTTGTTAATTTCTAAATATGGTTTCTTAGTTCCATTAAAGAGATAATTACGCCTCTGTTATCTTTATTTTCAGTGAAAGCCACAAAAGAATTGTCCTCCTTCCGCAGAACAAACAAAGCAGTGTCTGTTACAGTACCATCCAAAGATTCTCCTGCAAAAATAACAAATCAGAAACAAAAACTATTGCAAAAATAAAAAGACAACAAATATAATCTGATACAATCACAGTTGCAATTCAAACAAAAATTCTGTAATGATCATGATATCTAATATTTTAAATTTAGACAATTCAGTGAAATCATGCCTAGATTAAGATCTGGATTTGTATTATATTTCATTCTAAAAAAGAACTATTACCTAATGTTTGAATATGAAATTTAGCTATACTTAACATTTCCTTTCTTCACAATCATATTCCCTCTCTACCAAGTTCTACTCTCTCCTCACTTGTAACTTATATTTCAGAACCGCCTCACTGCACTAGATTACAAATCCTCTACCCCATCCACATTCATCTGTTTCACCCACTTTTATCTTGGCTAAATTACCATTGTATCTCTCTCTCCCTCTCTTTTCCACTTTTGTAATCCCCTTTTTACTACCAGCCTATCACACATCCCATGTCTTCATTTAAACATTCACAATACTCTATCACCCACACTTCTGGGAGCAGCTTCTTACAAATACCAGCTAAATCAGCCCAGAATCTAAACTAGAAATAAACAACTGCACAAAGCAAAGAAAGGCAAAAGATTTTGAATTATACATCACATGTTGAACAAACTTGATATTTTAATGTTACAAATAGAATTATAATAATGTCTTGAGTAAAATGTCTCACACAAATCTAATGTTTATTATGCTAATGATAAGCATCTGTGTTATAATTCATATCAGAAGTGGGGTGTTATGTACCACCATGTGATCAAAATTAATGATAAAGTACATTATCTTCACACCTGATTCTCCGATCTTTAGATGCTGCATGGTGATCCATATATCTGAGTCCTGTGGTAAAGTCAGGTTGTATACATGACTTATTAGGCCACCATCCTCTTCCAGGAAGAAGACACCTTTGGACTGAACAGAACTCCATTCCTGATTCAAAATGGATAAGAAAAAAGAAAGGAAAACTTACCACAAGGAATTCAAAATAAAAAAAAAAAAGGATATAATTTCACATCAGAGAACTTTTTTTGTCAGGAAACTTGTCAGAAGATGATACACTGAGGTCTAACTCCTGGTTCAGAACCATTTAATTTCTTGTAAACTCCATTAAATTTTACTGAAAGAAATATTATAATTATCATATGGCTGAGGCTCAACAACATGGTTCTACTCACTCGCAGATTACTGGGGGCATGTGCTCCTCTACTTGCAGACTTTGGTCTACTCTCTCTTCTAATTCTTGGTGAAGGTCTCCCAGGCTCATCTGAAACATAGCATTGAGTCTCCTGATCATGTGTGTGACATCAGCAAAATGACTGAGGCCTACAACATAAATTTGCCAGATCTTGATGGATAAAAGCTGCAGTGCATCCTAGATTTATCTGTAGTATTTCAGGGCTAAGTGCAGATGTATAACAAAAGCATAAGTTACTATTTCAACAATCCATGTTAAAGATCATAACAAAGGTACTGATTTCTTCATGAGAATACTCAGTTACATGACTGATGTGAATGCATACTGTGAAAAAGAGTTGATTGATGCTTCCTCAACTAAATATGGCCTGCTACTTCAATTCACTAAAACAAATCTAATGGACTGTCATTATGCCCTTTTAACTTTTCACTATTTCTCACTGTGCAAAGATGCAATGAGACACATTAAGGCAGGGAAGAAAGTTGTATATCATTATGTCAAAGATATGAATGTTCATTTTCATTTTATTCTCTTTAGTCCATGCATCTACAACATAAAGAAGTGTGTAGTATACACAGAATATGATTGCTCTCAAAATAAATTGCTGCAACATTTTTGGAGGAAAAGATCTTCTTCATTATGTTAAAGGTGCTTATGTTTAGTCACTCCTATTATTCTGCCAATTTCCACTTCACATTTTCTATTGTCTGTTATCACAGTTTATTACATTTGAAGTGCTTCATTTGTTTCAGTATGTCTCTGTTTATTTAAACTTTACATGTGATACTTTCCAGTTCTCTGTTGATCATTATGACTTTCAACTTTTTAATATTTATTAGCTATGAATATTTCTCATTTGTCACAAGAAGACAACACATGAAGACAGAAGTTAAAAAAAAACATTATGGTCACCTGAAACTTCCAAGGAAAATATAGAGGGAGAACAAGAGAAAAATATCTTAATGTGCTGATGAGGTGGCATACAAAAGGGTAGGCAACCAAACTGATTGGAAACACCAAAGAATGAGCAAAGCTGAAATGCATGATTAACAAAGTCTGTTGGCATGGCATGTAGTCACTCTCTTAAATAACAATCCAAGAATACAAAGCCTGTAAATACAGAAGGTATTACTGGTGAAGATACACAAACATAATTTTGATGACGATGATGATATGATGGGTTCTTTATATGAAACAGTTGCATTTTTATTTTAGTAAACATTTGTACAATGAATGTTCATGTACCTTGAAAGGTGCTGCTCAGATTAGACTGCCTTGATCCTCTGTGTTCTGGATTATACACTAAAGAGAAAAAAAACTGACATTTTTAACTAGCTAAGTTTACATGTAGTTTAAGAGGGAGAACAAAAATTACTCGTCTTTGACCTAACATTACTAATAGTCCACACCAAGATTTTATGCTTAATATTTCACACTCAATAAAAGAGGTTGACCACGTGAAACTCTAAAGAGGACATTGTTAAGGGAAGCTAGTTTAGCGGGCATAACATCCCTTGATGAAGATGAAAGACTCATTGAGAACAGGAAAACTAGGCAAACAACTATGCGAGCCCTATGTGACGTTTAATGGCACTGGAAAAATGTAAGATTTCACACTCAAGTCTTTTCACCAAATGAGGGTATTCCATATTTCATAGTACTTAATGAATAAGTTTACAAATAATTAGTATAAGTTTACAAATAATTTTAACCTTTCACCATATTTATGATAATTACAACCTTTACTTGTTTCAGAATTTTTTTTACTGTCATTACCAGCTTCTTATTTATACCAGTTCTCAACATCAGAAAGTTTCTTTCATCTTAATTTTAATTCCACCGACTGCTGATTCAAGTTTGCACACACAGATCATTTTTCTGGGTATTTGATACATTCTTACATCCGTCCTGTGCCGTTAAACGTCACATAGTGCTCGCATAGTTGTTTGCTAAGTTTTCCTGTTCTCGGTGAGTCTTTCAACTTCATCAAGGGATGTTATGCCCACTAAACTGGCTTCTCTTAACAATGTCCTCTTTAGAGGTTCGCGTGGTTGACCTCTTTTTCTTTGGCCTGTTGTTTTCCACTTGATAGCTTGTTTTGGTATTCTCTGATTATTTCTTCTCATCACATGGCCTACATATGTCCATCTTCCTTTTCTCATCACCCATGAGACAAGTATTTGATAGCTAATGTCTTATTTGCTCTTTGTTGTGGATCACCCTTATTTTAGTTCTGTGGTGTGCATATACTGTTCTTACAACTCATGGTGTTCTCCATACTGAGTAGACAACTGCAAAAAGGACTGCTCCAGCAGCTGCTGTGGCATTACCAAGACTTTTCTCATGTCTGAGTTCTTGGTTTTCACTGTTCCTCTATTTGACTTTTCAACTGTTTAATCTTTCATACAGTTAAATACGTAGCAGCCTACTGAATTATTTCTCTGCCTGATTCTGCAGTGGGCACCTGCTTTATGTTCAGAAATTGTATCACACCACGAATCTCCTGTTTGGACCACTGCTCCAGTCAACCCTCCATCTTTGCCTGACTGATGCTGCCTGAATGATGCTGCACAGTGCTGCCATATGACATGGCATTGCCAACTGATAAATACAGAAAAATCTACAATCATGCCCGCTAGTCCAATGGACATTACATGCCGTGTAAACTTACTTTTGGGATGGCCCTCATAAATTCCCCCAGTATCATATGCTTTAACTAAAACAAAGTATATTTCCCATTAAAATCAATTAACTTAACAATTAACTTAACCTAAAAAAATCAGTTCACTGTTGTCAATAAAAACATTCAAAATAAAATATTTGCTCTCAGCAATTCCTTTGTATGATTAAAAAGCAAAATTTGTTTAAAACTTTAATAATACTATATAAAAGCAAGCCAGCAACAGACATACAGTAGTACAAAGCTTTGCATGGAGTGCAGCTAGGAGAAGCAAATCTGGTATTATCTGACACAAACACACAGGCCAAACATGAATGAATCATATCATCAGTAGATAAACTTGATGGGACATTTCCTGAAAAGATGCCACAGGATCAGTCCTTTGTGAACATCATTTAGTTTAGGGCCTGGACTTTGGTCCATGCAGAAAGAATAGTTCTGTTGCAAATTCTCACATGTTGTCAAAGGCAATTAAACAAAAATTGCATAAAAACCACATTCATGGCACAGCACTGACAGTAACTCGTAAAAAGTGGAACAAGTATTTATATGATGAGATGCAATCAATCAATCAAGTGCCATGCCACGTGGCATAGGCAATCATTTCTCTCCACAATTCCCAGTCTTTAGACTTGATTATGAGATCCGCTGGTGACTTTCTTCCTAGCCACACTGACAGCCCATTCAGTAACTTCCTATATCTCTTCTTCCCTCAGTTTTTCTAGTTGCCACAATGTGTTCCAATTTTCCTCTTCTCTGAAAATGTCTTAGAAATCTTGCTTGTCTGCCTCTGATCTTTGTTGTAATTTGCCTTTTAACTCCAGCCTCTCTTAAGACTTCTTCATTGGTTTTTTTAGCTGTCCATGGTACCTTCAACATCCTTCTTATGAACCACATTTCCATGACCTCCATTTCTCGTTGTACTCTCTTATTGCTTCATATCCATAAAACAAAATTGGCTCGATGTAACATTTAAGTACTCGGAATCTTGTTTCCATTGATATGGATCTGTTGCACAAGATGTTTCTAATTTTCTGGAATGGTGACTTGGTCTGAGCACGTCTACTTTTTATTTCGTTGTGACATTTCCCATCAGCTGTTATAATCGTTCATAAGTACTTGAATCTATCAACTTGATTCAGTTCTGTGCCATCGATGGTAATGCTACATTTTGGTGGTATTCTTTTCTTTGAGATGACCATCGTTTCAGTCTTCTTTTTATTCAGGCTGAGACCTTTACTTTTACTTTCATGAACCACGACGTCCAGAAGAGCCTGTAGCTCCCCTTCACTTTTAGCAAACAGAACTGTGTCGTCTGCATATCTTAAGTTGTTACTGTTGTAACTGCCAATTGATATTCCTGGCAAGCTCTCTGTATTTCTCATTATGTTTTCACTGTGCAAGGAAAAGAAGTCGGGAGATAGAACACATCCTTGTCTCACTCCCAGTTTTATGGTATGCTGAGATGCAATCAATTTTTAAAGAAAATCATCCTGGTTAACTTCAATTCAAGACTGATAGAACTGACAATAATGCAATGCTACATCTCAGTGAATGATTACGATGGTTTCTACTCATCATCATCATCATCATTATAATTACATGCTTAGTCAAATATCATTGGTAATCATGCTTCTTCATCTTGTGTGATCCTTGGTAATTCCAATTAATTCAAACAGTTTTTGTGTAAATATATAAATAAACACATGTATTTCTGTATGAATAAGGAATAACTTAAAATGTTACACCTGTATGTTTTGTTAATGAATAATGTTGTTCTTATATTTTAAAAATAAATCCAATTAATTAAAACAATGTTCTTTTCCAGGTCAGTTAGTCAGTTCATTGACATATTTGTCTCCTAGCCTTCTTTCTTTTTTCCTTGATTTTTCCATTGATTACCAGATTCTATAATTTCTGTCTTCCTGTGATACATCCAAGGAAATTTGATTGTCTTTTTTATGATTTTACTTAGTTTTTGTTTGATTTGCAATTTATTTGAGAATCTCTTCATCTGTTTTTTTTTTTTTTATTTCACCTTCCTCAAAAACCACATCTCTGTTGCTTCTAATTTATTTTTCATCTGTTAACTGTCCAAGTTTCACCTGCATACAGAAATACTGACTCTATACAGCTGCAGTGTCCAACTTCAATGGCCACAACTCCAAGAGGAAATCATGTGCTGGCCACAACTAAATCAACTAGTTGCCAGCTTGCATGAAAATGAAGAAAAGTGAAAGTTATGAATTAAACATGAACTGACTGTGTTTAATTAGCTTTCCAGGTGTTTAAAATGTTTTTACATGCTTTATTTTTACATGTTTTTGTTAATTTTAATCAAATAAATTACATTTTCATAATAAACCTTGTGCATTACAATACTCTTCTTCTCACTTTAAGGGACATCTGCTTGTTTGGTTATTTTTCATGTCTGAAAAAGCTGCTTTTGCTTTTTCTATTCATGAATTGATTTCATTTGTGCACTTACCATTAATTGTTATCGTTGTTCAATTGATTTTATCTACTGGCATCAGTGTCCTCTTGTTAGAGCTGGACATTACTCATCTTTTGGGTACTTGTTTAGTAAGCACTCATGGAAATGGTTCCTGGAACTGACTCCATAGGTTTTTGGCCTTTGGTAAATGTGAGTGATGATGTGCATATAAGACAAATGCCAATTTCCTTATATTTTTTCACATCTCATGGAGCTGCTATTAGATCTTTTAGCCATTATTTACATGTAATGTTCACAGTAAAACACAGAATTACAGTGAATAAGTACATCTAGAAACAAATAATTCTACAAGAAAAAAGAAATTACAGGCTTAAAACAATGACAGTTTTATGAGGGGACACTAATATGTTCATTAATGTTAACAAACAAAATCAGAACATTTAATGACAGTACAGTACAGTAATATATGGCTGTTGTGGTTAAAATGATGCAGCTAACACTGAATGAAATAAATAATAACTAATGTTTATTGTAAAGGGAGGGGGAGCATGGGGAAGGGCCAGCTGTGGAGTGACACAGTGTGATGATGGTATTGTTTTGATGTCACAACATTCAAACAAAATCTCCTGCCATCAGACACTATTCTGTCTACTACACTGTTGCCCATCAGCAAACACTTCTGTTTGTATTTGGAACTGGTTTGTCTTCTGTTTTATAAAGCAATTCCAGATTGGTATTACTCTGCATCAGGAACTGGTTTGTAGACACAGGGTACCTGCTTTTATCAGAAGAACTGAAAGAACTGATTCCTAATTTGGTCCATGCCCAGCTTTACTTCTCATTTACTTTGGAATATTTACTCTTTTTGATATTGCCGTAGTCCTTGTCTTGCTGCTGTTTAGCTCTAAATCTCTTTTGTTACTGTCTTTGGTAACCTTGTTCATTAGTTTCTGCAAAATTTCTGCTGTCAGCACCAGCGTCTCTCAAACTGTGGTCTCCTATTTTACTTCCCCTGAAGTTTTTAATGTCACTCATGATGTTTTCATTGTACAGCAACAAGATGTCAGGTGAAAGGATATACCTGTATCTTATCTCTTGATGCTCACCTTCTTCTTCTTTGAGTCTCAAAGATTTACTTTACTGTATTTTTTTACACTATGAACTGCTAACCTTTTAAATTCTGATACTCAAAAAAAAAAAAAATAATAATAAGAATAAGAATAAGAAGAAGAAGAAGAGAATAAGAAGAAGAGAAAAAGAAGAATGGATCTAAAAAGCCTTCTGGATTAAAAATTCAGGAAAACTATAGAAAGAAGGATGATTTGCTTTGAAGTATGAGAAAAATAAAACTGCTCTTGAACATAAATCACAACAAAAAGTATAAAGAACATATAATAACACCATTTAACAGGTCAACAGTTTATACTGAGTCATAACTTCTAAAGTTTTCTTATTTAAATGAATTTAGGCAAATTATTTTTGCACTTGAGGCATCATACAACTCAGTAGAATATCACAAGTAAAGTAATTAATACTAAACATTTCAATGGGTAAAAAAAGATAAGTTCTTAATAAACAATTGCATACTGTTGTCTTATTTGATGTTCTAATACAGTTATAACCGGTTCTTTTTGTTACATTGTGAATTACTATTGATATAACATAATTATGGCTGCAACAATATGAAATCAATGTGATCTCCCTGTCTCACTTAGAGATAGATTTGACTGGTTGAAGGAGAAAAAAAACTGAAACCATTTTGTGTTGACTTTTTTTTTTATTTGAGATTTTCTTGGATTCTTTTCTAATGACAAAAAAAAAACAAATGGCACTGAAAAACAAGCTGTGTGAAAACAGATTACATAAAGCTCACAACCAAAATTCAAAAGCTGCAATCTTTTAGTAAGCCAAAAGCTTATCAACAAATTTTTTTTCTTTTTGTTTTTGGTCACAATGAGCAATTGTTAAACTGTTTAAGCTTTTTTTCTGCAAAATTCTCCTAAAAACTAAACAGTAACCAAGTAGTTTTTGAAGAATTAAATAAAACATTCACATTCACGAGTTCTTAACTGTGCCATATAATGGGTTACAGTTATCCAACATTCATTAATAATCTATTGTGAACATACATGTAATTATAATTTTATTCAAATTTATAAACATCAATGAACTTTCCTGTCTTGCTGAACCCTATGACTGCTACTGCAAAGTAAAATGTAGATGATGCAGTGATGTGAAAATGCAAGCATATGCAAGTCATAGTCAATGTTTCAACTTTCTGTTAAAAAAAAAAACAAAAACCAGGAGGTTTTCCCACTGCGTTAATACACTTTCAGACACAGTGCAGCACTCTGAAGAAAAAAAAGTCCATTTATGCACAGCAAACTTCCTGTTATGTTTTATATAACAACTGAAGCAACAGCATTTTCTTTGTGAGAAACAGTGAAATGCAAACATCAAATAATGAAAACACCAAGTGCAAAGGGAAACTGATGAGCCTTGTAATATTATTTAAGAGCATTAAACACATATTACAACACAGTCATTTTCAGACATTTATGAAAAATTAGAAGTTTAATTTTGCTGGTGTGATATTAAAACATATGCCTGAAACTGGATTTATGGAAAATAATTTTCAGTTCTTGTTTTCAAATTCCATTTTACAAATAACAATAATAAGAAACATGTTCATTAAAAAAAAAAGCTTACAACAATACAGGGTTATTCATAAGTCTGTGAAATATTTCAAAATTTCACAACAAAGAAACTATATAACGGATACCAAATTGTAAGGCTTACACTTTTATCTCCTAAGGAGAATTCTCCATACTGTTGACTGCGAGACTCCCATCTGTAAACTTGCACGTGTAGTGGACTTGCAGGGGCTTCGCTGGTAAGCTTCTCTAACACAATTCAGTTTCTTCGCTTGGTCCTGGACATCCCTGCTGAGGAGCTGCGCACAGACATTCTTCATCTCAGAATTTTGCATACCACTTCTTGATACTGTTGAAAACAGGTGCTGCCTTCTGGAGTTTGCTCAAAATCATCACTGCACAGTCACAACAGATGAGGTTCTTGCGTATTCCAAAACACAAAATGACTGCTCATATTTACTGAATGTCATATTTGCTACTGTTGCCTCCTAGCGGCAAACTACAAGAGCTCTGTGCATGGGCTTTATTTAAAAAAAAAGACTTGAAGAGTTTCTCTCTCTCTCTCTTGGCTTAATAATTATCATGATCCATATGTAGTTTATTTGTTGCAAAGTTTTGAAATGTTTCATGGACTTATAAATAACCCTGTACATAGCAAGTGAAGATTAGTTTTTTTTTTTTAAAATTATGAATTCATTTGAACTTGTTATTAGTTTTCATGTACATGTTAATAACAAAGATGTTATTATTTTTAATTTCCATTTCAGCTCAGGAGTCACTGGTAAATTAAAATGAAGAAACAGCTAAACATGTGCGGCAAGGGGTTGTGTTATCAAGCACAGCACTCATGCCTTACACTTTTCAGATGCTGTTGATTGTACTGAGAGCTGGGAGCCACCTAGTGAAGCATCATCTTTGTCTGAGAGAGTCATTGTTGCTGATGATAAGGATGAAATGCTTTATCAGTGTCCATTTTTCATCAGGTGATGATGATGATGATGATAACATTATACATAAAATGTACTGTCATACTTACCATTACTACTGCATTTTCTGCTGTAAGTTTCCACTATAATACTTGGAAACACAATATGCAAGTGATCATAATCATTAGATTTAATATTTTTTTATACATTGTCTGTCAAATCTCAAAATTCAATTCATTCTGTTGAGAAATACATTCAGAATGACCAAAAAACTAAAAATATTATATGAGCCGTGATTAATAAGGCTGCAATATGAGCTGAAGGTATTTACTGAAAACTCATGTCATGCACAATCACACAAGCTGAAAAGAACCAACACCAATCTTCTTTCCATCACATTAAAAACATCCATGTCGGTTTTTGTGAAGAAAAGAAAAATTCATGCTACACATCATATGCATGAATGACCCCCCCCCCACAAAAAAAACCCCAAAAAGCCTCATTACACATAGCTAGAATTTATTTACCTTTCAAAGATAAAACTGTGCCAAAGAATACATATAAAATTGCAAAGACAACATAATAAATATTTGTAGATGACACACCATAAGACATTGCTTCAATTTAAACCTGACAACAACTCATCATGCAGATAATATTGGCTATTTGAGCCATAACATTTGCCAGATTTTACAGACCTCTCCTAGGTGAAATGCCTTCATCTTGCTGTTTCGATTTTCTTTTCTCTTTTCTCTCTAAAACCTTCACAGACATCTTTTTAAAGTCCTCAGCTGTTGATATCACCATTTTTGAAAACTATGTGAAAAAAGAAAGTTATTTTTAAAAATCTCATGAAAACTATCATTGATGACTGAAGATAAAAAGAGGAAAATGAAGACTAGCTGTCATGAGAAAAGAAAAAAGATATGGAAAAAATGGCATTTCTGTGCAAATGAACTGACAGATTATCATTATAAACAATATTTAAGAGCTGTTCATCACAAGCAAAAGAAAATTATGAAATTCTCATGTGGTAAGGCATAAAGTGAAGAAGAAAAGGCTTTATCATGTAACAAGGAACTATAAATTTTCACATCCCAACCCATTTTCTCACCAACATTTTATCCTTACCTTTCACAGTGAATTATGACAAAATGAGTTTGCATGAGTGTCATTTTAATATAATTAATATAATTAATATTTTTAATATAAAGAATACCATAAACAAACTGTTAGTACAATATATACATAAGTTACACTACAGCGTAAGAGAGCATATCACTCACAGCCAGAGATTACAGTTAACTGAAAGCATATTGCTAATGTGATATATCAGATTATGAAACTAACACTAGTATTCACTCAGCTGCGCATATTAACCCTTTCACTCCGAAACAACACTGGCAGTATTGGTAGATCTTGCACGCTTATGCAGATTAATACTCTGAGCAATATATAGGCAAGATCTAAACAAAATGAAAAGATGCACATTTCTAATTCAACCCATATTTTAGAATTATAGAGTAACTTTCTTCCAGTCTCTTTCTACCAAAATTCCTTATCAATATATTTTTTTCTGACAGAGAATGGAAATTAATTCACGAGTGAAAGAGTTAATAAATGAAACATGATAATTTAACTCTTTCCGTGCCTACGGTCATTATAATAACGCTTCTGGTTTCCCATTGCGTACCAATGGTCATTATAATGATCCTTGTTTGTTTCAATAAAACAACCGGTGTAACATTTAGATTGTACATATTTCGTCCGTGATTCCGTGACACTTTTCAAAATGGCGAAAGAGTGCCTAGTTATGAGCGATGCCGAGCGAGAAAAAGGACGAGAAGCATGGAAATTTTTCAATTTTTGACGTTGTAGATAGGGGTATGGACATAGCCTATGGCCACCCCACTGCTCTTGAATGTTTTCTAAGTAGATCTAAACATATTTAGACGACTGGAGAAGTAGTTAGGAGGTTAGTTCAGACATTCATTCAGCGAGAATGCAACACAGAATCACAATACGAGATCGACAAGTAGATCTACACATCTCAGATGGTAAGTAGTGGTAAGTAGTGCAGATCTAGACCTCGCCGATGGTGAGCTGGCCACAATCAGTGTCTAAAAACATCACATTACTTCTTTTTTTCCTTAAAAACTCTGCATTTATGAAATTTTCATTCATTTAGCTATACTCTACATATTAAGTATACGGAAGTACATGGAAATACTGTTTTCCATTCCATTTTATAACTATACCCCCAACCCTATCAAGACCCGCGTTTTTACTCTGGTACTCCACAACACGTCCGTGTTTCTTCCTCCGGCACGGAAAGAGTTAAGCAAAGTTCATAATATTAAATTACGAAACTTCATTCTGTCTGTATTGATTTTGTCACTCACACAGATCAGTTCTATTATAAACAAGACAAATAAGCTTTAGAAGACAAAACAAACTGTGAATATAACCAAAAAAATTAATATCATCATGCAAAATAAAAAACTACAATGCACAGAACTTTAAATAAAACAATATGTTTCACAAGACCACACTCCATGGACTTTGAAAAATATTATTATATTAGCAAAAAAGTACCAAAGATGTTCAGAAACTTTACATGATATCTAACCAAAACATTATACATGTATCCAGTAGCCTAACTCATTTGTTGTATTTCATTATTTCTACACCTTTTTATTTAGGCCAACCTTTTCTCTCAAGTTCCTTTAAACGGCTTGAAATTACTCATGTTGTTACACTTTAGTGCTCCATATATTTCTTCTATTTCTATTACCTTCAGCTACTTATTCCAGTGAAGAATTTTGAGCACTTTTGTACACAAAAATTGAATCATGTTGTTTCTAAGGCTCTGTAATTAACAAATAAGTTTACGTTTTCCATAAGTTATATTTCGTTTTTAATATCACCTTTCTGATAGCAATATAACAAATTGCACAGAAAAACATTAGACTGAGGTTCACCTTTGCATAGTAAAATTTATCCTGCTGCCAGTAGAACATCAAAAGTAAAGAAATTAATCTAATATTGAACTTCTCAGTGGGTAAAAGATCATTTCTTAATAAATCTTAGCTCATTGTCATTTCCTGTTCTAAAATATTATTGCTAAATTATTGAAATATTTCCAACGCTGAAGTATTAATGCTAAATTGTTTAAATATTTCATATTCTGAAGTATTGATGCTAAATTGTTTAAATGTTTCATATTCTGAAGTATTAATGCTAAATTGTTTAAATATTTCATATTCTGAAGTATAAACACTAAATTGTTTAATTATTTCATAATCTGAAGTATTAATCCTAAATCGTTTAAATATTTCATATTCTAATGCTAAATTATTTAAAGCACCCTCTTTCCCATATTCAATGACCTATTTATATTACCTGAGGATAAAATTTTCATGGCATTTTCTTCTTTTTTTTTTCATTTGAACTTTAGCATTTCTCAAGTTGTTCATCATCTTCATCCTTGTCTTCTAGTGCTTTATTGCCATTGTTTATCTTACATAATACTTTTAATAGGTCTACAAGTTGTATATTCAAGTATCTAGGTCAAACAAGTATGGTTGACTCAAGAATTAGTGACTGTTTTGAAACTTGTGCATGTAATAAAATACTTAGTTATATTATGTGATATTATTTTCAGTATTTACAAGTAACATTTTAAAATGATTTATCAGGTGTTTCTTCTTGTCAACACTGACCTTAGAGAAAAAAAGGCCATTCTCTAATCTTTTATCTTCTTCTTCTTCAGCTTTCCCAGCCAATCTTTTAACTGTTGTTAAAAAAAACTTCAATGCTTTAACAGTTTAGTAAATGTTAGGCAACCTTGAATACATCATGTCTAAAGAATCATACTGAGAGAAATTTGAAGTGTATTGGGGTCACTGAATTAGACCAGAAAGATCTCTGTTATATCTGACCCATTTGTATACACACTGAACACGTAATGTATTCAAATGTATTTTGAAGTATTTTTCTATGCTGAATTATATAATTTAACGTCAAAGAAACATTAAAGTCTCAAAAGTGATATTTTCAAACAGTTATATTTTCTTAAAAATTTGGATGTCAGCTCCAGACATTTAAAAAATAATATAATATGAAATAATAAAAATATTCTCTCCATTTTTTTTCCACGTTTACATTGAAAGATATTGTCATTCTATGTTGTCAAGAAGGTTTCTGTTTTATATAGATACTGGAGTTTTCTCATAGATTCTCCAGCATTTATCCATTTATTTTTTAAAATGACTTTCAGAATCCATTTTGGGCTTTGTACACTGGAGAACTTTTGTATACTTTGCTCTATGGACTGGTATGGCATTTATGGCTCTTGTCATTTTCTTAGCTGTCAGAGCAAGAGCAAGTGACCAGCTTCAATATTCTAGTAGCAGTTTCATTCTGTTCATACTCAGCTGTGTACAAAAGCTCATACTCTGCACTCTTTATTGAGGCAGCAAATATTTTTTTGTTTGACTTATAATTTTCTTCTTGTTTAGCTGTATTTGATTTCTTCTTTCCATGTGATAAAATTTACTCCAAATTCATAATATAAAGGCTTTGATTCTTCTAAATCTTGGGCTTATGGTAACAAAATAGGCAAGAGAAAATGCTCAACTAGTTTTCTTGCCATTTACTTTCACAATCAGCTTGTCTTATCTGATACATTATGCACATCCACAATTTTATCTTACTTACCTCTCTGTAGTCTAGTTTCCCATCTTTATTTTCATCAACTTCATCAATCATCTCTCTAACCTCATCCCTGGACATCTTCTCACCTTTCTGGAGAAACAAAATTTTTGTCTCTTCAGAACTGCCAGAATATTACAACATTTATTTTAATTTAACTAAAAGCTGTATCCTTCTGCAGGAATCTTTAGATCAAAATAATTATAGATAGAATGAAATATCCAGGATTTACTGACTCATGTAACACACTGAGGAGAAATAGGTATCTATATATTATGTAATTTAAAGAGGAAATGAGAGACTGAAGACAGAAACTGCAAGTGCAAAAGACAAAGAACACTGCAAAAAAAACATAGTTTGTTGTTATTTGTACTGATTATGCTAATAAAATCTGGTATAACAGAAGCTACTCAGAAAAATGAAGCCCAGCAACTTCCCAAAGTGTACCTCCTTCATAAATGTTTTCTAGGATGACAAAAGTCATTACAAAACTATTTTATTCCTGTCGTCTCACAGAAGTCCACATTACAGATTACTAGCTAGCACCTTTGTTTTTGAAGTGAAGTTGCTATGTTGTTTTATCTCTCTGGAACCGCATGCAGTGTATTCTTGGTGGCCAAATCAGCAAAGGCATTGAAGTACAAGTGTTGTATCAAACTGGAAGTGAGTTATGGTGGATAATTTGCAGGCCCAAAGTGGGTTTAAAAAAAGCAAGCATTTTAGCAAACTCCATCACCACAATGATTTATATATGTGTTTAGTTACTTCTGTACTGAGCGAATGGATAAGAGCGAAACGTAAATGCTATATTTTATTTTATGTCTCTCAGCTTCAATGTTAATTATGTTTGTTAAATTAACAGCATATTTGTAGAATGTCTGGAATAGAGTAAAATATGTATGATAAAGGGCAGAATGTCAGATGGGCCTGCGTGCCCAATTCTTAGCCCTTTTGAAATAAAGATCAGTTCTAAGGACTGTTATTGCCGGAGGTGGGGTGGAGAATTCGATCTCCACCCCAACGGCGTGCGTCTCAAATAGCCTCTGGCAGTCAAGTCCAGCTCCTGGCCTTCCCGTGGCAGAACTGTTTAAACTGACAAGAGAAGGGGCGAGGGCGAATATCTGGCACCTGAAAACCAGATACTTAGGGTAGATGAGTGGCACATTTGGTAGCTCATCTACTGCTGTTGGCGAGATTCTTCAGCTGCCGTGCATGGAGTGGTGCTCCTCCTGGCCAATGGGGTTGCCGCGCAGTACCACTGCGGAAAAGGTGGTAGAAAGGATAAAGCGAAGCAAACAGTCAAATCATGGCACTTCTGATCTGGAGGTCGGCCACGTCCTGAGTGCAGTCATATCGGGTGAAATACATGAACCAGCTTAACCCAGAGGTTAAGACACTGCTGGTGAGACTCTTCGAATGCGGCGCATGGAGTGAAGCTCCTCCCAGTCAAGGAAGAAACTGCGAAAAGAAATAAAGGTTGCTGTGCGGCGCCGACGTGAAAAGATGGTGGAAAGGATAATGTGAAATTTAATCGGTATGTCCAGTAGTATCGCTGTGAGAGCTACACATACCACTGCGCCTCTGCTCTAGAGGCCGGCCACATCCGAAATGCACCGACACTGGTGAAATTTGCCTAAACCGGCACACACCAGGGGTGAAACTTGATGGCTAGACACGTCATGCCACCTCCGCTCTAGAGGTTGGTCACGCTGATATACACCCATACTGGTGAATTATGCCTAAACCGGCTCACACCAGGGGTGAATCTTGAAGGCTACACATGTCACAGTACCTCTGCTCTAGAGGTTGGTCATGTCCCAAACACGCCCATACTGGGTTAATATGCCTAAATCTGGCTCAACCCAGGGGTGGAAGTCACTAGTGGCGAGGATTCATCCTCCTGGACAAAAGCTCTGTCCTGGTCACAACTAAGAAGGGTAGCGGCCATACCACAAAATGCTGAAGTCGGAGACACTGGACCAGGGCAGTCTAGATAGGCAACCACCTCTCACCCGGCGGGGATGTTTGCGTATCCTAATCACGCTGAGGTTTTCCGGTGAGAAAGTCCAACCCTGGACTGGATGGGCAACCACCTCTCACCTGGCGGTGATACACGGGTATCTCAAAACACGTCGAGGTTTTCC
Source organism: Achatina immaculata (assembly GCA_009760885.1). Taxonomy (NCBI): domain Eukaryota; kingdom Metazoa; phylum Mollusca; class Gastropoda; order Stylommatophora; family Achatinidae; genus Lissachatina; species Lissachatina immaculata. The sequence goes on along the minus strand of CM019720.1, from coordinate 11,519,125 downwards.
GGTGAGAAGGTCCAACTCTGGCCTAGGTGGGCTACCACCTCTCACCCAGCGGGGATGCACTGATATCCTAAACACATCGAGGTCTTCCGGTGAGAACGTCCAACTCTAGACTAAACTGGTGCAACGAAAGCCATGGTGTCATGCAATCTGCTTCAGAGACCCACCAAGAATACAAACTAAAGCCCTGTGATACTCTGAGCCCCTTGTGGTCCTCTCGGGGATCTCGTGTGGTCCTTTTGGGGACCTAACGAGGACCACAGGCATAAATTCAGTAGGATCACAGTGCGGTCTTGGTGGTAGAAGCGAACGAAGAAGAAGAAGAAATAAAGATCAATCAATCAATCAATCAATGACTATGGGGAGTCCGGCTCCATTATCCAAGATTAAGCCAGTGACTAGGAGAACCAACACAGTGCCAGGATAGGGTTTTGGCCAGCTCTAGTGTAGCAGAACTAGATAACTATGCTGTCACACTAGTACAGTCATCTTTGTCACTCCTAAGTCATTATTTCATCCAATATAAATCATTACAAAACACAATTTTTACTGACCAAATACAGCATAAAATGAAAGTGCATCCTTTTGTTTTGTTTGTAGCATATCATGAAAAATCACTGTACAGTCCACAATAAAAACAGCATTTGTTGTATCTTTATGATCTGACATAAATAGCATTTTCTATCTGTTTCTAATAATGACATATACTGACTGTTGTCAAAACTCTGAAAAGTTCATCAAGGGAAATAAATCCATCGCCATTCAGATCAATTTTGCGAAAAGCTTTCATAAGATCATCTTCAGTTGTTATAGGTTCCTTTCGGCAAATACCCACAAAATCGTCAAATGTTAAGGACTCTGCATGGAAAAAAAAAACAATGACATCATTTTTTTTATGGATAAAGATACAATTTAATAATTAATATTTGAGAAAGAATTATAACATTCGTCTTTTAATTAAAAAAAAAATTTGGATAAGAAAATGGTACACTACTTGCCTGTATTAGAAGTCCAGTACTTGGATATGACCTTACTTGAAGCATTTCTGCCTGATTGCTGCAAAACTGTGGGTAGTATGATACAGTGTTTGGGGCAATTTATATATACAAATATATTATTAGAGTCAAAGATAAACATTTCATTTACATTGTACCAGCTTGTTATTCAATGTTGTTTTTTTTTCAAACAAAAATGTTTTAATCACACAATATCCAAAAATCCACAAACAAATATAGCTTTTTTTCATTTTTATAATCATCTTTTACTTTAAAATATATTATACACTTTCCACTACTGCTCAGAGAGGATATAAAAGTGCTTGAAACAAGTTTTCCTCCTTATATTTGAAGGAATGGATTCTACTCCTAACAATGCTTGTGATTGATGCTAATAAAGAGAACACACATATGACTGGGGGTGGGGGAGTGGAAAATGCTCAAAGTATTACAGAAAACAAGTCACCTATTAGCCACAACTAAACTTCTTAGCCATTCATACTAAAGTTTAAGATTTTTCGGTATTTCTCAAGCAAAGCTACACATCAATATCACAAAAATTTGTAAAACCAAAAGTAACGAAACAATTATTTGAGACTAAAGATGCTGAAAAATTCAGCACAGAAGCATCATCATCCTTATTCCAACACACCATAAGTACCATCAAAATAATGATATATGTGCCTTTACTGCACTTTAATAACCTGGTCTGGTATAGGGATGCTAACCTAAGCTGAGAAAGAGTGACTTGCAACAATGCAGCACCTGTAGAATACCCATCATAAACTGAACAATATCATGATTCAGGACAGACTGACACTTTAAATGCACCTGGTAGAGATGAGAGCAAAATACTCAAGCTAAATGAGACAGTGGTTTGCAACCCATTTATGGTTGCTTGCAAGAGGGTTGCTGAACCATAGTTAATCAAAGTACTGGTCTATCTCCCAGCAGTGTCATGTCTAATTATCTGACCAAGTGAACATGGACCGAATGGGAAAACAAACCCAGTTTAAAAAAATAGTTTACAAAAATAATATATGTTCAATATGGATGTATTGTTCCAAAAGACTATACAGCAACCTAGATGTAGGTTATCATACAACCACTGCTCTTGTCATGGAAAATGCAGGTGAATAAGAAATAAAGTTTTTATAACTTTTTTCTTTTATATAAAAATTAATAAATCTTAAAAGCAAATAGAAAGAAATCAACGCCAGATACTTAACATACGCATTATCAGGTCATCTTTAGATTCAATTTCATCTTTAATGTCATCATAGCGTCCAAGAAAAATGGCCCGACATTCCAACTTTAGTTCGCCATCTGAATAACTGGATACTGACAAACGGCTTGAACGTGAAGTTGCTGATGATGGCCTACTTTGGCGTCTTTGATTGGACATACTGCTACAAAATCAGGTGAGAATCATTTAAGTCAAACTTTGTCCTTCATTTACAGAAAATGTATGGCAGGCTTTGGTCTAAAAATGACAATATGCAGAAAGATTGTTTTTCAAAATTACTGTCTTGACAGCTTAAATGTTTAAACTGAATACTTAAATGCTTGGAAAACAAGTGTGAGAATACTTGAAAACACACAAGAAAATACATTTGAATAACTGAGAATCAATGCATGTACATGTAGTAGATGTAATAATTGACTAAACCTTAGCTCAAAGTTGGAAAAAAGGGGACATTTTCAGGAGACAGCCAGTTAATTTATTTAAGCAATGCTCTGTTTTGATGTCTCTAGTTATTTGTAAGCCCATGTTACTTGTAACAAAAATGGTCTCTTTATCATTAGAACTATCTGATCATTCAAGCTTGCATATGACATTCTACCTACAGGAACAAATCTGAAGAAACTGAGTCTACCAGAAGATCCAAAGTGTCCACTTTGAATGAAAGACAAACATTGGAGCATGGACTGTCAACATGCAAAGTTTCATTAGCCTAAGAACACTGTGGATGGTGACACAGCAAAGTGTTCCAAGGACTGGCAGCCATTGTGGACAGTGCAGAAAGATAAAGATGGTGACACAAAAAACTGTTCCAAGGACTGGCAGCCATTGTGGACAGTGCAGAAAGATAGGCCTAACAACAAGCTGCTTCCAAGTGCTTCACAGATGCTGGCAAAATGTCAGTTATTAAAATCATGGACACCCCCTTACCATCATTACTAGATGGTGCAAATGATGATCTAGGGAGTTGTGTAGCTGTTTCACTTTCTGCAGTAGAGTTTCCTGTACAATTTCCTTGATTCAGGGTGGTTTTCTATATCACTTTCATTTGAAATTATTTTTATTACTGCTTCTCTCATCATATGTACAACATCCAAGGCGTGTGGTCCCGTTTCACCACCCCCTCCTCAAATTTTTTATATGCCTCATATTAGAGTGTAAACTTCTCATTCAATAATCAAGAAGGAAAAATATAGTTAGGAGCAGCTGTTGAAGAAGTAAACCACTCTGCATATCTCAGCAGCTACATAGACCAGGATGGTACCACCAGAAAGGAAGTTAGAATTAGAATCGCACAAGCAGCATTGACCTTCAAGAATCATGGCATTCAAAAGTTATAAGTTATTATATTCAATTCAAATGTAATATCCATTTGTGCATGCGAAAGCTGGAAATCAACTAAAGAAATAGACAATAAAAAATTAGACTCTTTTGAAAACAAATGCCTAAGGAAAATACTTGGTATAAAGTGGAACGAATTCAAGAACAGCGCAGAGACAAGACAGATGAGCAAACAACAACCTGTCTCATGGGTGATCAGAAAAAGAAGATGGACATATGTAGGCCATGTGATGAGAAGAAACAATCAGAGAATACCAAAACAAGCTATCAAGTGGAACATAATAGGCCGAAGAAAAAGAGGTCGACCGCGTGAAACTCTAAAGAGGACATTGTTAAGAGAAGTCAGTTTAGTGGGCAAAATATCCCTTTATGAAGTTGGAAAGACTCGCCGAAAACAGGAAAAGTCGGCAAACAACTATGCGAGCCCTATGTGACATTTAACGGCACGGGAAGGATGTACGAAGAAAAGCCTACCACGACTTTATAATCTAAACCATTTTAAAGTACCTGTAACTATGATGTAAAAAATATGAAGATAATAATACCTAAATAATGATGGTGAGTGGTATGTTACTGAACAGACATGTTTAGACGAAGCGCTTTGGCGTAATTAGCAACGGAAGCGTTTCCAGGTCAAAGGCTGTACAAGAAATATTCTGTGCTAGTAATATTTGTCAGAGTTGAACATTTTATCGAAAATCACCAATTTTAACATGTTTAATTATGAATTGTGTCATTTATACAGAAAAAATTGTTAGTAATGAATATAATAATTTAAACATGTAGAATAAATAAAGCATCTCATTATCTGTTAAACTAAAATCTTGGATCATGCGTTTTTACGAAAGAAAAAAAACTCGGTCGGTCGGTCATAAATATGTCCTTTGCAGAACTTTGCCTCTCTCCCTAACAGCTCTCCTGTATGTCTCTCGGTTGTAAACAAACTCAGTTATTTTGTTGAAATATCTCTCATTCACAAAATTATGGTTGAAGTAACGAGACAAAACTTTATGTCGATGTATCCGACCAAAGCATTGACCCTCAAGAATCTTGAGAACATATAGCATTCAAAAGTTATAAGCACAAAAACCAAGTTAAGACTATTCAGTTAAAATGTAATATCCACACTCATTTATGCATGTGAAAGCTGGAAAACAACTAAAGAAAAAGACAATAAATTAGACTCTTTTGAAAACAAATGGCTGAGGAAAATACTCGACATAAAGTGGAACGAATTCAGGAAGAATGCTGAGACAAGACAGATGAGCAAACAACAACCTGTCTCAGGGGTGATCAGGAAAAGGAGATGGTCATATGTTGCTCACGTGATGAGAAGAAACGATCAGTGAATCCCATGTATCAGATATTCATTAAATTTGTTATGTTTAATACATTGCCACATTTATTTTATTTATGAGCTTGATTGCTTCTTTTTCAAGTCTCAGTTAATTATTCTGTTTGATTCACTTTTCTTGTCTGTGGTTGTTTGCTTGGTCATAAATTCTAAATGTTAATTTGTGTGACAGCACTGATGCGTATGCTATCTTACGCTGACATTTATTGATCTCCCACACACCCTAAGACAAGACACATCCTAAATGTTGCAATGTAGTGTAAAGAAAGTTTTAATTATCAATTTTGTGGAGAATAATAATGCATGTACAAGCAGTAATCAGGATAATGAAATAAATTTGGTGGCTAAGAAGTATGCATTGAAAGAAAGAATTATAAGGGCTGTTTAATTACTGAAGAAAACTACCAGAACATTTCAAGTTACTGCACTGTCTTCATTGAATTTTGGCTCCACCTTTAATGAAGATTTCCATATCAGACAGGGCCCCCCACCCTGTCCCCAAATGTCAGAATAGTGAGCTGAAAAACAGAAGAATATATATATGGTATCTGACAGAAAAATGCAGGTTTTGCCAGGGGAACCTGATGAATTAATCATGCAGGCAAATTTTGCACATGAACATATTTTATTGTATGAATATATGTACCAGTGTGTGCTGTTTATAAACGCAGAAGTACCTGTTCAGTGTAATCCAGGTGCAGTATCCTTCACATACTATGATCTGATGTGTCGTGCAGCACCATGCCTTGGTGTGGAGTAGCACAGACTTTACTACTGCCCAAATATCCTTTGTATTGTCAGGTGTTAAAACAGCTTGCACACCTCCTGGCAGTTTCTTATTCAGTACTGAACTGGTCAGTCTGAAGTTGTCAACCCATAACAATGTTGTATTCCAACTAGATACTTTTCCAGTGATGGCCCACGCTGAAATGCTAACAAAACCCACTGCATTCAGGTAACCAAGTCACTGTTTGGCATACTGATTACAACAACATGATGCTGCATATTCCATTGCTCCATAGCCACTAAAATAGCATCATGTGTGCTGCTGAAGGTGACTGATCACATGACCCCCCCTCCTCCCCACACACATGCATGCAAGCATGCGAATGCACACACCATGCATGAAATTGAGACTTTCCTTCTGTTAGCAGGACATGCCACTATTTACTGTTACATAAATATAAATATTTGTCTTTTTTCCATCTATGTAGGCTCTTCATAGAGAAGTGAGTATTAAATCTTCATAGAGAAAGCAAGAGGAGGGGCAGACAGCCACAATGGCCAGCAGTACAACAATAGAGGAAAAATTTTGTCTGGTTGCTCAATATCAGTAACCAAGAGGCCTACAGGAGTGCTGTTTGGGAGGCAAAGTTCCGCAAGGGACATGCAAATGAATGAATGAATGCTCAGTATCTGAACACAGTAGACATGTTTCCAGTCTTTTTTGCCTCTGACTTCAGCATATCTTGTATTATTGTCCATGAGGACTCAGAAGATTTAGGTCAGTTGTGAGGTTCACGTTTGTTTGTTTTTTTTTTCATTCTAGTTTGCAGAAAGTGCATTGTGGGTGGGATTAAAGTGTTTGTTATGTATGTTTTTTCCCCTGGATTTTACAGTCAAGATTTAGCCAGTTAAGATAACTTCCCATGTAATATCACTTTCTTAACTTCTGCTGTGCCATGTTCCATAGCTTCTTATGCAATACTATTTTCTTAACTCCTGCCTACCTTCTGTCACTTCTCATGCAATGCTGTTATCTTAACTTATCATACAGTAGCAGATTTTAAAAATTATCATGCAATAATATTCTGCTTTTGGGGATGAACAAGTTTATGACCACTTTAATAATAAGGCAGTTAAATTAACTGGTTATCAGCATAAATGGCAACTTAGAGGAGCTGCACTACACCTACTAAAACAATGCTTTTTTAACTTGGAATCAGTGGACCCCAAGGAGGTCTTCAGAAGGATTTATAAGAGTCCGGGGACCAGCAAGACTCATTTAAAAAAAAATTTTGTTAGCATTATTTGGGTTCTATTTATTTCTTTATTTCTACTGTCCTTATGGGGTCCATGACCAAAATAAATGTTAAGAGCCACTGTACCAAAACAAACAAAACTGAACCATAACCAGCACATGTGCTACTCAGCCTCCTCTTATTACTCCTGGAAACAGGCTCTTGTGTCACGCCAGCATGACTAGCTGAATAAACATCAATTTGTTGTTCCCCCCTCCCCCCAATGGACACAAGAAAAGCTACTGCACCCACATTGTTGTCTGTAGTGATGCTTTATGTCTATCAGAATCTTCATTGTGATGTTGGCTGCAAAGAGCTTGGTTATTTGAATGTACGGCGGCAAGATCGTCATTGTCATCATCTTCTTCCCTGGTTAAATTTCCTTAAACATGCTATGTAACATCAGTATTTGTTAATACAAAAAACACACACACACACACACTGGATTTTCTCAGATAACAAGATTGCAGTTTTTATCCATGTTTCAATGTTTTCATATGATTGTATCTTTGTAAATGATTGGTTTTTGGTTTTGTTTTTTTTTGTTTGTTTTGTTGTCAAATACTTGTAGTTGTTTTTAAATGTATGTGGAACTTTCTGTACTCATGTGAAAATTTTGTTTGTTTATTATCGTGTATTGTTTTCTTGCATTTTGTGCTAAATGTTCAATGTTTAATCTATGAGGTATATTGGATATAATGTTTAGGACATTTAAAAAAAAATTGTATCAGTTTGGTTTTATTATTAAAGTGACAATAAAATCCTGTCAGGTCCAAAAATTCAACAGAACCATCCATTTGCAACATGGCTTTCCACAACTATTACTGGTCTGTCAGGCATGTTCCTGGCAAACTTCCTGTTTGGGAATCCTCTGGTTGACATTATGAAAGAGCATACAGTGATAATTTTCGTTACAGTTTTGTGGTAAACTTTACCGTTCACATATTCTAGCAGTTCATATTCATTGGATTGTGTTTTTGTTCTTTTGTATTCTTTCCTTTTTGCTTCTGTTATTTTTTCATAATTTTTAGCCCATGTTCTAAATAAATTATTTTGGTATTAATTTTGTATATATGCTGTTCCCGTTATCTAAGCTGCAGTCATTTGCTGGCACATTAAAATGCTGTCTGTAGAGGAAATTCTGAGAATTTTATACAGAATTCTGCAGTTCAGTAGATTTAAAGTGCAAAGACTTCTACAGGTTGCTGTATGGTGCTCTTTTTTGTATTGGATGTATTTGTTTTTTAGTAATGGTATCAGTGACCTGATTTGCTTTATTTGCTGCATCTATTCAATGTTTCAGTTTTGATTTTCCCCAGAGGATGATGGATTCCCAAAACATTTCAAATACTGTACCTTCTTCGGTCCAGTATAAGAGGCAAGGAAATCTTCAGTAGCGCATTCTTTATCAGATCTGATGTCTTTGCTTGGAGGAAGGAAAGGGTAAGAGATTTGATGGGAAATTCTAGCTGTTTCCATCAGAGAGTTTTGCCCTTATGTAAGCAGGAAATACACAGTGGGGCCTAGACAAATCAAAGCTGACCAAAAATTTTGCATCTACATTTTTGTCCCCATAATAACAGCTGTGTTGTTTCTATAGCCTAGCAGAGGTTGTTTCTGACAGTGACTGAGCCAGCTTCTTAAAATTCACCCTGGGAAACTTTGATTCAGAATTTTTCATGGCTGAATTGGCTGTGAAAAAAAGAGCAAGCTACAGAGAAATCTGTCATGCCAGCCCATAAGAAAATTGTGGCAAGGCAGTCTTTCTATATGAAAAGTTGAAACCTATCAATATGAAATGCTGTATATCTTTTTGTGAAGTAACCTACAGATAAACAGACTTATCTGCCTTTTATTGCAGAAAATGCACAGCTCCAATGCCTTTTTTTCCCCTTTTGTAAAACTCAACAAAGGTACTTAATAAACTACTCACCATGTGATGTGGTTTACAAGGTAGTCAGATTCCAGCCTGTCTTCCTGACTGCAGCCATTTTAGAAGAGTGTCTGAGTCAGGTTTATTCATCTTGGAGTCCACAATGTTGCCACTCACTATCCAGGTGAATACAGCATCATCCTCCTGAAAGGAGTTGTCATGGGTGAGTGAGTCCTACCAAGCTTTTGGTGTGGAATAAATCTTATGAAACAGTTTGTGAGTGAGTAGCGAATTTGCATCACAGCAAGTAATTAGAAAAAGTGACACTTTGTTTATCGGTTTATTTTGTCTTTTTCCTGATGTCATTGATAACATAATTTTTTCTGAAATATTGGGTCATTTTTCATAACCATTTCATTGTTCTTATCACTTATATGCTAACTTTTCATCCTTTCTTTCCCTCTCTGTCCATTTGTAAAATTGCACCATGCATGTCCACCTCTCCTCAGTCAATAAGCTTGCAAGCAAGTAGTTAGAAAATGTGATAATTAATATTTTAAAGTGTATTCCTTAGACTGCAGGAGGATGGTGAGAGGGAGTAGATGGACAGTATGCATATCAGAGATTGATGATGTTGGGACAGAGCAAGAGTGCTGGAAGAAAATCTGAACTAAGTGGGAGAAAACATATAATAAACAACCAGCATTTGACTGGAACCTTTAGTAGACAGACTCTTTGGTAGATGTTGGTGTATGCAGTGGAGCATACATGCGAGCGTCCTGATTGTGATGATGCCAGATTCTGAAATCTGAAACCAAAGATGATAAATGGCCTGCAAATGTTTTTTTTGTAAATGAAAACACATTTTATAATTGAAAAATGTAAATTAAAAGCGTGTACAACTTTTATTGCCATTCATTTTGGTTTTACTTTAATTCATATTTATATTGCATATAAAGAAAGGATGCTGAGCAATAGAGGGCTCACCTGGGCAAGAGCAGAAAAAAAGGCGAAGGACAGGCATTTGTGGAAAACCCTTGCAGAAGCCCCATGTGCCCTGGGCACTTAAGGTTCAGAGAGAGAGAGATATTGCATATTGTTGATCCATTTAAACTTATTAACAACTGCTAGCAAGAGATTTCAACCTCTGTCAGTCCTTTATACTAGGCCATCTCTCATGTTAGTTCTTTGATTATCAGCTTTTTCTCTGCTTACATCTTCATGTTTCTTTTGGTTATCCCATGCTTCTTTTACCCAATGTGTCTACTTATAGGTCTGCTCATAGTAAGCATTCTTCTGTCATTCTCATAATGTGACCAGTCCATTGCCATCACCTCCTTTCAATCAGTTTCAACGGTGGTGTCATACCCTTCTCTTTTAACAAAATGTCATTTCGGTCAGAACACTCCTTTTATCTTACGTAGACTCTTGGTTTGAAAGACATCAAGTGTCTGTATCATTTTGCAGCATTCACTCTGATATAGTAAGACACTTCAGACATTACACTTGAATATTCTGGATTTGGTTTTCTGGCTATCTTTTGCTGTTATTAGTGCACCAGTAATGGGTGGAGTTAGAGTAAGCAGACATGTGCCATTCATAATGGAGTTGGAACCAGATATAAGAAAATAAAAAGCTAAAGTCTGAGGCAGTTCTGGGTAGTTTCAGGCAATACTCCATTTATGAAGGGGATCTTGGAGTTTGACATAACAGGCTCCACACCCCTGCTAATAACTGTCTTTTCTTTTCTGCCTTTGAAAGGAAATGTTAGAACATAGTATGTATGACTAACCTCCAAAAATAACGCACAAAGCAATTTAGACATGAGAGAAAGTAACAAAAAGAGACTGGCTATGACTTGAATTGCAGACTCTGGTAGGACTAGCAACAGTATAACCAGGGGAGGACAGTGCACCGACATCTTGGCTATCTTGTATTCCCAGCATTCACTTGTGCAGGAGACTGGAGTTCGAGTCGTTTTCTTACAATTTTTCAATCTCTAATGTCTTGAGTGCTTTGCTTTTTAGACTAATCATACATCCTGTGCTCTGAAATTGCTATGAACAAGCCTCATTATCTCCATTTTGCCAAAATTATGTCTCTTACAGGTAATGGTTATGGCTACATGAAAGCTGTTGTAGGCTGATGAGAGGAGAGTGGACATCATCATCCAATGAAATACTTCACGTCATGTAGTAAGTGTTTTTTATGCATGTCTTTATAATGTAAATTAGACCACATATTCTGTACTCTTTGCGTCATATAACAGATTTAATAATTAATTATTGACTGGTGCAAATATAAGCCCTAGGAACTGAAGTGACAGTGTTCAACTGAAATTTTAAAAAAAAATGAATAACAAAAGAGATGATAAGAGTGATCATAAGTAAAGCAGTTTATAATCAGATAAATGAGTACTTGACACTTAGAAACAAAAGCTTCTGACAGCAGAGAATATTGGCCCCCAAGACAAGGCACATCAGGGACAGGGAAGTGTGTGTGTGTGTGTGGAATGGTCTTTTTTTCCCCCTTTTCTTTCAGTGAGGGGAAGAAACCAAGATAAGGTACAACGGATTATTTGTGGACAACTTTTTGGGTTATTTCCCAACATAGTCCCCTTGCAAGTTTATGCACTTAGTCCAGCAATCCTGGAGCATACAGATTCTTTCATTGTGCTAGTAGAAAGTGGTCTACAGCATGACTTACATCATCATCTGAAGCAAATTTGCAACCACTGAGCTTCTTTTTGAGTTTGGTAAATAGGTAATAGTCCAAAGGGACCAAATCTGGTGAAAAAGGAGGATGTTCAAGAAGCTGGAAGCCGCATTCATGAGTGGCAGCCATTTCCACCGCTGACTTGTGAACTGGAGCATTGTCTTACTGAAAGATGACTCCTCTCATCAATTTCCCTCGGCGCTTTTCCTTCAGTTTGACCCGCAGTTGTTTCACAAGATTAGCGCAATAGGCCACGGTGACCGTTCTGCCCTTTTGAAGATAGCCTACCAATAGCACACCTTCTGAATCACAAAAGATGGAAGCCATCACTTTGCTTGCAGACAGAACCACCCTTGCTTTCTATGGAGGTGGGGATCTATGATGTTTTCACTGCTTTGACTGTTCTTTGGTTTCTGGTTGAAAATGATGAACCAAAGTCTCATCCATAGTCACAAATTGCTGAAGAAACTTTTCAAGATCTGCAGAAAAATGACCAAGATTGTCGCTTGACATGTTGAGATGCTGTCGTTTGTGATCAGCTCCAAGAAGTTTCAGGGCCCATCGAGCAGAGACCTTTGTCATTTGAAGATCATTGTGAATAATGGCATGAACAGAACACACTCCTGAGAGATGCCCAACTCGGTACCTATGTACCACTCAGTTAGTTGTCGATCCTCCATTATCATGTCATGGATTCTGCTGGTGGTTTCATCAGTGGTTACCGTTTTTGGTCTTCCTGGATGGAGATCATCTTCTAGACTCATGTTTGAATTGAGCTGCCCATTTCTTCACTGTGCTGTAAGAGGGCACTCTCCACCATATCCTCATGGATCTCCTTCGATGATAAGCCCTTGATGCAGAGGTAGCGAATGACTGCTCAATGAGAAATGTTATCCATTTTCTCAATTTCTGTCACCCCTTACCACTTCAGTAGCCTGTAACAAAAATTGGTTGGAGTTAATTTCTTGAAACTTGGTGTTTACTCTTACATTAACCTGATCTACAAATACACCTAATATCGACTGTGCGTTTCAAGTATTTGTACCTTATGCCAAGAACTGATCAATCACCCTCATACTTGGAGAAAATGAGTAGATGATTTGACAACTGGAGGATGTGAAGTATGGAAAAATAGCAACAAAAAAAATGTGACCAAATTTGTATATATTTAGAAATATCTGTATAGTTGCATAGGTGAATCTAACTTTGAGAAAGTATGTATCTATGGTTTCTTAATGCCTTTCAAACAAAAACAAAAAAAAATTAGAGGGTCATTAAGTCAAAGCTAACCAGTCCAGACTCATTGCTGTCGTCAAAGAAATGGCCAGTGTGTTATTTCTGTATGGCCATCAGATTAGGGATTTATGTGCTGCCCATGATGTTGGAGCACATGTTTCTTGAGGATGCCCTGGGATTTAAGGAAAAAAAACTTAACCACCTTTAACTTGAATTCAGTCTTGATTTCAGGAGCTTCATCATAGCACATTTTAGGTTGAAAATATTGGGAAGAGATAAGATGTGAAACTCATGCTGAAAGAGACAGCAGCGAGTGATCCATAGCTTGCATCAGGCATTACCAAGCACCTATTCTGCCTCTCAGTAGCATGTCTAGACACAGATAGTGGGTTGGCTGAATGAATATGGATCACAATGGGAAGCAAAACCAGTCTTAAAAAATGCAGACACAAAGTCATACGTGTTGGACCACAAGGCTCATAATGTGACGCAACACAATTAATGCCCTTTTGAGGTGAATATGAAAAACAAATTACAGAGAGATACAATACTGAGAAGGAAAAATGGTAAATTGAGAAGAAAAAAAAAAAAGAACTAGATATGTAGACAAAATAAGATTTAGGTCATTCATTCATTTGCATGTCCCTTGCGGAACTTTGCCTCCCAAACAGCACTCCTGTAGGCCTCTCAGTTGTGAGCAAGATGGCCTGCTGCTGCTGCATCCATTTGCAGATTGTCAACGATTTCTTGCAGCCATCTTCATTTTGGTCTTCCTCTTTTTCTTTTTCCCATTATGTATCCTTCCAATATGGTCTTCTCTAAATTATCATGATGTTTAATGTGTCCAAAATATTTAAGTTTTCTCTGTTTAATCCTCTTTACTAGCCAGCTTCTTCAATATTAAGCTCTTGTAGTATAGATATATTTGTTCTTTTTTGTGTCCACGATATTTGGAGAACTCTTCTGTAGCATTTACATTCAAAGGCATTTATGCGTTTCTTAGCTGTTTTGTTAAGTGTCCAGGTCTCACAGGCATATGTTGCGATGGGAAAGATGCATGCCCTTAAAAATCTTATTTTTGTAGTTCTGTCTGCTCCTCTCCACAGATTCTTTATTTGTTTTACTTTCTGAAGAGCAATAGATGTCCTCCTTTTAATTTCCCTCATTGTATCTCCATTATTAGTTAGCAGTAATCCAAGATATTCAAAACTCTCCAGTTCTTCCAATTTTTCCTCATTGATATATATTTCAGCTGCCTTGTTTGTTTTGTCAGTTAAGATTTAGGTAGAAAAGGAAATACATCTTGTTTATTACAAGTTTATAAAAAGCAAGTATAGGAACTTAGCAGTTCTTGTCTCCACAGCTTTACCAAGTTCAGCCTGTATGCAACGACTGTATTCCTTCTACAGCACAAGGGAGTGCTTAATATGCCCATAGAAGTGCTGTATTTTGGAATTGTTGCTACATTTGTCATCTTTAGATTAACGATCATGCAGGGAGGAGTTGAAGATCTAAAACTACCATCTAAAACACCCATTTATGCATTCCTCTTTGGAAGTGATGCTGAGGAGAAGAAGCAGGAGGAAATAGATGCTAGAGAAAGAGAAGACTATGATCAAGTTTTAAAAAAAATAGTGCAAGCTCAGAGAAATTAGACAAGAAAACAAAAGTATGAATGAACATCCAAAAAAACGTTTTGAAGGTGGTTACTGTGAGCATAAAGTTAATTGTTGAGATCAAAGAGGTTTGTTGAACCCATTCACAACCACAAAGAGGAAAGCACATTATACTTTTATATGAAGTGTTTGTTCATAATTTCTCTATGAAACCAGACTCAGGTGTTTGTAAGCAGAGATGAACATTGTCCATCAGTTTTGTGTAAGATAATGCTAAGCAGTGTATCCAGATTGATTGGTTGTTGCAAGTCCTTGTGCAGCTCCAAATATTCATAACCTCTGTTCTATAAGTGATAAAACCTACATGTGAAAGTCAGAAAAAATAGTTTACTGAAATTTAGAATAAATGTACTCTTATAAAGTTTAATCATCTTGACCATCTCTATGTATGCCAAATGAAATGGGCATACAATCTTTGATTGCTTCGGCCATTTTTGTATACCTATATTTTCGGAAGAAGAAAAAAAATTTGTTTGCAGTAAAAGAAATCACTCATTATATACAAAAACTTTGACTTTGTTTTGACTCTGTTTAGCAACAGAGATCATTATGTTCGTGTGTAGCAGAGGTGACAATTTTGTACAAAGGGCAATTCAAGAAAATCAGATTTATTTATTAGTTCAGTATTTTGAAAGTGCTCTTTATGTGCAAACCAGGTGTTAAAAGCAATCTCTACACCATCTCTTTTTTTGTTTCACATGACTGTTATATTTTGAAGCTTTAAATACATAATGTATTTGCTGTGTACGAATGCTATAAATGAGAACTTCTAACTTTTTTTAAAAAATGACAATATTTAGCTGGTGAGCCACCTTATACTTAAATAAACATAAATAGAGAAAATTAGACACGGTAAAACTCATGCATTTTGTCAATGTATACAAACATAATGCCATACTGGAATATACAGATATTGGAAGCCAAACTTTTTTTTTCAAAAGTTTTATTCCACATTCTTTTAAAAATGTTCACAAGCTCAGTAAGGAAAGAAAAACAGGAAAACAAATCAAAACTTATATATACTTTTTTTTTTTAGTGGGTGGGGATGAAAAACCAAACTTACAAAGTCACACACTATTTTATGTTGAAAACTAAAATCCAACACATAGGAAATAACATTAATGAAAAAGTATTCACAATCCAGTCAGGAATATTACACTACAGCACACTGAAATTACATTTATAATTTATCTGGTATAGTTTGCAGTAAAACAGATCTGGATCATCATAAATTATGCAATATGCAATCAAGGGAGCATGATAATTTGAAAGTTAAATATGTGCTGACATTAGAAAATAATGAAATGACTGACCAGATATTACGTGGTAAAATAATCAAAATTATTGAGATTTGTCAACATTTCTTGTGTGTAAAACACTGTATTATTGTTCATGTATTCTTATGTCATAACTCAGCTGAAATGTGACACTAATCCTACCAACTGGCATCTTCATCTTCAAACTAACTTAACACAAACAATGGTTTGTGATGGTAGTAAAAAAAAAACAAAAAACCATGCATTTATGCTGTAATGAATGCACCAGACATACAGCCATTTTAAAAAATTAATGTAGATATATGAGATGTCTTGTTATCTGCACTGATGCTACTAGTATACAATCACAAGAGAAATGCTGAAGCAGACAGCTTATAAGTTTTTCATCTATAGTATTAATGTAAGGAAAGAAGACTTGGCACAATGAACATAATGTAGCTTATAAAACATTGAATGAACATAAAAATATTCACATAGATATGATACATCTATTCTCTGTAAGTTCTAGTTTACATCATCATCATTCTATACAGTTTATATCAAATCAACAGAAAGTGTTGTCTTTAGAAACCTATGTAAATATATGGGAGGTATTAATGTAATACTTAAAACTTGGGTGTCAAGCCCTGTATTGCATTTAATCTCATTCATTCATCTGCATATTCTTTGTGGAACTTTGCCTCCCCAACAGCACTCCTGTAGGCCTCTCAGTTGTGAGCAAGATGGCCTGATGCTGATGCATCCATTTGCAGATCATCAACGATGTCTTGCAGCCATCTTTGTTTTGGTCTTCCTCTCTTTCTTTTTTCCCATTATGTACCCCTCCAAGATGGTCTTCTCTAGATTATGATGTTTAATGTGTCCAAAATATTTAAGTTTTCTCTGTTTAATCCCCTTTACTAGCCACCCTTCTTCAATATTAAGTTCTTGTAGTCTGGATATATTTGTTCTTTTCTGTGTCCATGATATCTGAAGAACTCTTCTGTAGCATTTGCATTCAAAGGCATTAATGTGTTTCTCAGTTGTTTTGTTAAGTGTCCAGGTCTCACAGGCATATGTTGCAATGGCATTTAATCTAACATACTAAATTACTCTTATATATTAGATCTTCAATGAACAGAATACATACCTGCACCAAATAAAACTTAATGAACCAGGTGTAGGTGGACTAGGTATAAAAAATGAATAGCAAAAAAATGGCATGAACACAAACTCCAATCAAAATCAGTCACAAAACATGATTTGTCAGCCATCTCTTGGCTACATTATGTCTTGTCCCTCTGATGTCAATACAACAGATCTGATCTATTTAGCATTTCCATTTGTCTTTCAAATATACAGAGTCTCTATCTACAGTGTACTCCTCCCAGTTTTTCACCACTAAAGAATTTTTTTTAAATCCAGAATTTTAACTAAGCCTGTAAGGTCAATTCTCTCTACAGTTATAATGAATGTATCAGTGTTGAGCAGCCTTAAGAAACTATAAATCAAACTTTCACATTGATTAATACTTCAAAAAGTATGACTTGCCCTAGTATGTGGGTAACAATCTACCTTAATACATGGAATGTGACTAGATCAGATCAAGAAGAACAGGTGCACATTTCAGGAACAAAATGGAAATGGGTACTTAAAAATGTCAAATAATAGTTTTTTTTTAAAAATGGTCACACATGGATTAAAATGGCAGAGGAATTCAAATGATGACAAATAAGCAAAGCATGTCAATAACGAACTCACCATTCACTATTCTTCCATTGTCTCTTGCTTCATGCATTATATTGCCCCATATGTTTTGATTGATGAGTATGAAATAGGTTTGTAATAACAGCTGTTGTACATTATCAAAGTCAAGTACTGTGTGCTGAATAACTGTTCCAGACATGTTGAAATTTTGAAGCACATAAAACTAACAAATTATGGTTTACAAACCAATGATTCAAAGGCAATAAATAAACTGAATAAAAAAATATGAACTGCAGAACACACAATAAATAATATAAAGTAAATGAAATAGATCTAAATGTAATAGAGAAATGTATTCAACCATGACTTTATTATGTCACACAGTTTTGTTAGGAGCTTACTGAATGGCACACTTCAGGAAACTGGATATCTAAAATGAAAGATTTTATGTTCACACATAAAACATGTCAAACCTTTCCTTTATTCAGTGCATTCCAAATGACTTGAATATGTTCTCTAGTTTCACCTCAGCTGTTTATCATAAGAACAAATAATACTTTGATAGAGACTCTGTGACATGAAAGTGGTCCATTAAACATGTATGAATATGAACACTGACCACCAACTTCCAACATTAAGTTTTAAAAATAAATACTGAAGCAGTCAAAATACCTTATGAAAACATTACTGACACAATACTGTTGCTTCACATACCATCAAAGTGCTTTACAGTAGGCAAATTAAATTATCATCTCATCACTGAACAATGACAACATATCAAGAAGCATTAGTATATTAACATTAAATAAAAGCTGCTCCAACATTTTTTTCTTCTCACTATGATATGCTTTTTCACAGCTTTACTTCAGTGACTGTGTATGTATGTAATTATACATACATGCAATAGGAGACACATCATTCTTCATGTGGATACACTATTCTGATGCCTCAGTTTAACATCCAGGGAACATTTCTACTGAAAAAAGCTGAATAATACATGCACAGCACATCTGAATGAAGAATAATGAAAACATTATAATTAACCATTAGATCTGCCTGCATGCCCAAGTCTTCACTCTTTTAAAACAGTCTGTTTGTTCACTCTCAATAAAATAGCAAATTGCCATTTTCTAAAATAAATGATAATCATCACACTGCAACAGGGAGTATTTGAAACAGGAAAACACTACAACACAAAATCTTTATTTGAAAAAAGCTAATGTTCTCACAGAAATTAAAAGCTGTACAAAGTTACAAAATAAAAAATGATCAAAAAGTTGCCCCCACCAAACAATTATTTTGAGAGGGAGGAAGTAGGGCACAAGATTAATTAGTTCAGTTTATCAGGAAAAAGCACAAGTTACAGTATATGATTTAAATCAATGCTTTTCTCAGCTTTCTATGGATAGTAGTTGTACAATCCACATATTGTATAATCATTCATAAAAGGCAATCAATACATTAAGTTCTCTAGCATTACATGTCCTCTTGATCACCATAATATGAACTGCTTCATGTGGCTGAAATCCCTACGCAAATATATTTTTATTAATTAATCTTTCTTCTTCTCCTCTTTGGATTTGGTCACATCATTCCTGGGATCTTTGCTCTCATCCTCTTTAGCTGTTTCCTTGGATGCAGCTCGACGCAAGGCATCCCACATCCCACCCATGAAGATGGCACATAACAGATTCTCAAGTGGGACAAATGGATCATGAATGCCCAAGACAACAGAAGAAATCTTGAAGTAGACGAAGAACAGCACAATGCCAAAGTAGATCAGTGGATGTGGGACAGCAATCAAGTTTAATCGCTCACACAAGAAGACAACTGACGCTACCAGGCTGGCTTTTGTTGCGCTGAAAAATAAATCGTCATAAAATCTCTTAAACAAGCCTTCTGTGCAGCATGGTGACAAAATCTGGACATTTTGATTCTATTTATAGCTGATATTTCTGAAATTGTGCAAATGCTAAAATATGCTAGATTTCATTCTAGTTTCAAGCAATGATTCTGTTATGTTTTATCATTTTGTAAAAGAAATTGCAAACTACATATATAAACACTCTACGTTTAAACCATGCCTAAATTTATTATAAACAGTCTATTTCACTTGGTCCAGAAAAAGAGATTTCAATCTTTTTTTTCTCCCCTCTTGTCCGTGCTGGAAGCCACTTATTTATTGCCTGATTATAAAATGACTGGAAGCCACTTATTTATTGCCTGCTTATAAAATGACTGGAAGCCACTTATTTATTGCCTGCTTATAAAATGACTGGAAGCCACTTATTTATTGCCTGCTTATAAAATGACTGGAAGCCACTTATTTATTGCCTGCTTATAAAATGACTGGAAGCCACTTATTTATTGCCTGCTTATAAAATGACTGGAAGCCACTTATTTACTGCCTGCCTATAAAATGACTGGAAGCCACTTATTTATTGCCTGCTTATAAAATGATCTTTTCATCCACTGGTCATCATATAAACTGATTTAGTCATGCACAATTCATGAGATAAATTGGTAAAGTCATTTATTGATCATCAGATAAACAGATCTAGTCATTCATTAGCCATATCATGTCAACGCAGCACAAGTTAATCACTCTTGACCTATGCTATGGCACTAGTTTATTATAGTACCAACCAGGTCAGTCAATCATACATAATTTTATTTTTAAACATTTCTGTTTATATAGAGATAATAATTACAACCCAACAGACAAAAAAAACAAAAATTATGATTCAGTGTTAATAATTTTTTTTCTCCTAGATGATTTGTGGTTTTTGCTGGTAGTTAGGCATACCTTTAAAATAATCAGTTCTCATTCAAATGTAACTCTGTGGAAAAAAGTTTATTATAGTACCCCCAACTATCAAGGGTCTCCCTGACACTCACTTTTTGTACCTGGTTCTTTCTAGAGCTGAGGAATAAAAAGGTGATTAGCTGTCAGGCTGAACACTCTTGTGAGGTTGAGGAAAAAATGGACTCTAAAACCATATGCACTATCCTTCAATGACATAAGAGGACTACCTTTATTTAATCAAAATAAACCTTATTTTAAGAAAGGCTGCCTATTAAAAACTGATTTTCTTTATCTAATATCAATAACAGTACCACTAAACGAAAGCCTTACAATGAAGGTTGCAGAATTTCATTGCTTCCTGGTATCCAAATGCCTCTAATGAGCCTGTCAATGTTTTTCATCAGTCCACTTCCAGCACCTGCAGAAACAAGCATGATCAATGACAAGCTTATTACAGTTTAATGTTATACTGCAGTGGTTCCAATAACTTTCAGACTGTGAAACACTCAGCAACACAAATTCCTGTCGCAGCACACCTATGTTCTTAATGTTAAACGCTCATGATATTAACTAGATATTTTTAGCATTTTTAATGTTTACACACTTACATCCTTCCCATGCCATTAAACATCACATAGGGCTCACATAGTTGTTTGCCAAATTTTCCTGTTCTCTACGAGTCAACTTCATCAAGGGATGTTATGCCTACTAAACTGACTTTTCCTAACAATGTTTACACACTACACTGACTATAATCAATTTTCTAAATTATATATTATATATTAATATAATCCACTGACAAATGAAAAGAAATCTGAAAGCAATTTTAAGTTTTATTATACAAGGCATTCTTTTCAACATGGAAAGAGAGACTGCTTAGAGGCACAGATCTCTGACCACTTCAGCTTGCACTGGACTCAACTAATAACCAAACTGCTGTAGATTCTCTACCCAGCATGCACACACGCACAGACATGTGCACATATATACAACATACCAGAGTGCAATATCATTTCAAACTGGAAGACACTGACACAAGTAAATAAATGTACTTACTTTGGACCTACAACAACAACTGATAGTAAGTGCATAAATGAAATAAAATCATAAACAGGTAAGGCAAGGGCAGCTTTTTATGAGATGAAGATACCAACAAATAAGAAATGACTCCAAAAATGAGGAAAGGAATGTTAAGTGCTGCACAGAGCCAATATTGTGCTGTATGGTAAGAAACTAGGACAGTCAAGAGACAAGAGGTCCTCAAAGAAGTTTCAGAACAATGAAAGTTAGTTAAGAAAGACATTCAAAATTTCTTGGACACGCCATGTGTAGATAAGAGAATCTAATAATGACCATAAAATTTATGGGAAAAAGGATGAGAGGAAGGCCAAGAGAAAAATATCTCAATGGACTGACCAAGTGGCATCTGAATTAATCAGAAACATAAGGACTGTTCAAGATGGATAAGAATGATCACCAACACTATTAGGCAGGTATGCCACCCACCAATGCCCACCCACACAAGCAAAAATGTGCTGTAATTTGGCCAAAAATATTTTTAGTCTTCAAAATTTGCAGCACACCTCACGCTCTCTCACAGCATACCACTGTGCCATGGCACTGCTTCTGAAAAGCTGTGATATCCTGTACTTTAGTTAGCTGGTTTACTATCTACATGTAAGCTAGAGAACTTGAGTTCTTTGCAGCCTGTTATGTTGATGAAGATCTTCAAACATGAGCAACTTGTCAAGGGGGGGGGGGGATGGAACTGCAAAGACTTTCATTCTTGGATCAGTCCCACTATTATGGGGAAATCCACAACAACAACACAGCAGCCTATTTCCAAAAGAACCACAGGAGGGTAGGACAGAACATGGCAGCTCTGATTCATCTGCTGTGATAAGCAGGGGTGATGATTCAAGAGTTGCAAGACAAGCAACTTCTGATAGAGTTAGTAGAAAAGGAGAGGGGGAGAAGAAAAATAAAGGAGAGGAGGAGAAGAAAAATAGAGGACTGTGAGCTTTAGTAGAAAAGGAGAGAGGGAGAAGAAAATAAAGGAGAGGGGGAGAAGAAAAATAAAGGACTGTGAGCTTTAGTAGAAAAGGAGAGAGGGAGAAGAAAATAAAGGAGAGGAGGAGAAGAAAAATAGAGGACTGTGAGCTTTAGTAGAAAAGGAGAGAGGGAGAAGAAAATAAAGGAGAGGGGGAGAAGAAAAATAAAGGAGAGGGGGAGAAGAAAAATAAAGGAGAGGGGGAGAAGAAAAATAAAGGAGAGGGGGAGAAGAAAAATAGAGGACTGTGAGCTTTAGTAGAAAAGGAGAGAGGGAGAAGAAAATAAAGGAGAGAGGGAGAAGAAAAAAATAAAGGAGAGGGAGAGAAGAAAAATAGAGGACTGTGAGCTTTAGTAGAAAAGGAGAGAGGGAGAAGAAAAATAGAAAACTGTGAGCTTTAGTAGAAAAGGAGAGGGGGAGAAGAAAAATAGAGGACTGTGAGCTTTAGTAGAAAAGGAGATAGGGAGAAGAAAAATAGAGGACTGTGAGCTTTAGTAGAAAAGGAGATAGGGAGAAGAAAAATAGAGGACTGTGAGCTTTAAAAGAATTATGGATGAAATCAGAGTCAGTGTTGGCAGACATGTACCATTCAGAAGGAGTTGGGCAGTAGAATAATCAGAAGACTAAATTGTTGGAAGCAATTATGGCTGGAGTTGAAGTCACTTCATAAAAGATTTGAAAGCAGAGAACAAAAAATAAAAAAAAGAGGCCTCAAAATCTGATGCAATTATGGATGGAGTTGGTGTTAGTGTTGGTAGAACCAGCAATACAATCCCACTCACACCAGTGAGGCTACATAACTGCTTTGTTACAAATCTAAGGCAATGTAAATGGCTCAAAGTCTGCTGTAAACAAATGACTGGAAAGTTGTTTAAAGGTTGCTAGATGTTTAATGCTTAGTGAATTGACAGTGGAAAAAGTCCTCAGATTACAATACAACAACCTCAAATCTACTAAGCATAAACCAAAAAAAACAAAACTGACCTTTGATGGTTCCAACCATCACCACAATGACATAAGCACTAGGATAGAGTTTTGCAGCCACCAAGACTCCATGATAAACCTTATGTGCTCTCTGTATTTCCTTCAGTACACAGATGACTATTTTTATGGGCAGGAATTTGCCAAGTTTGTAGACAAGATCAAAGGGTGAATAATTCACAAAGTACCTGAAAGTATTTGTAAAGATGTTATCTTTATAGCTGATGCTGGGTGTAGTGCTCCACTCCAAAAAAAAAAGCACTTGTTTCATGTGAGGTATCTTAAGACTCTATAGCATGTTTTCTGTGATGAAATCATAACCAAAATAAAACTCTGTTGATGTCTTCACAGCTAGGTAAATGATCAGCTCCACTATTTCCACCTAGTTCTTTTACTCCTCAACAATCTGTACTGATATTTATATAACTTTCATATTTCTATGGTTTAACTGGAGGCTAAATTGTTCTATTTTTGCTACTACCTTTAAAACTGATTTCTATCATTAATCTTCTTTTAATCTCAGACTTTTGTTTGTAACTAGTAAATATCCAAAATCTTTCTTAGGCAGACTGTGTGGAGTGTTTATTATAGCAATGCACTATTGTCCTTCTTGTTCCAAATACCTGTAACTGACTTCATTATGAACATCTCTGAGGAGATTTCACTGAGTTTAATTGGTCAAAGCCTAAAATGTAAGCATTCTCAGTCACAAATAAAGATCACATGAAAGACAAAACCAGAAGCATCTAGGAAACAGGGCTGAAAATTAAAGCTGAGAAATAAAAGGTCACAGAGATAAAGAAAGCTACAGGGAGATCCAAGCCAAGAAACTACCTTGAATCGGTCAGAATTCAATTACCTGGAAAATGTTTGCAGTGGCAGTTTATAAATGCAAATAAAAGTGGTGAACTGAGAAAGAATTTTACCAATTAATATATTGTTTTTTTTTAATCTCTTGTTTTGTTCCACCTGCAATGGTGAGAATTGGAGATGATGATGAATAGACATGAACACATGTCAAATGTCACATGTTGAAACATTAGACAGTAAAAAACCTGATGACACTGGAAAATAGAATTCCACATCAAGGTGTTGTGACAGGGTCTTCTCAATCACCCTAGTCCACAATAAGAAACACATAACAATGATTTTAAGACGCTCAGAATTTCAATTTGGGGGGGGGGGGGGGGGGGGGGGGGGGGGAACGACACATTTAAAAAAAACAAACTCTGAAACACACCATATTTAATGATTTCCAAATGATTCTATGGAAGGACAAAGTCAGATATCAATTTCTAACAAGCATAATCTTCCTGACAAAATTCTCTTGTGTAGATTCTATCAATATTTCAACAATAAGACAAAACCAGCATTACATTTACATGACTTAATAACAAAACAGATAATGCTCCTCAGTATGTTAATACAAAGTACTGATCAATCATTTCCCCCACCCCTGCTCTCCACAATTATAGATCACTTATTTTTTAAATAATAACACTGAAGATAACCAGAATCTCCTTACCAAACAGCTGTGGCAGTGATGAGGCTCTGATGGTCTTTGAAAGGTGTGATAACTGGCTCCCCAAGGAGGAAATTTGCTATAATACTCCCAGCAAAACATATCAGCATAGAAGACAGCCAGCTAGACAGTGGATGTTTCCGAGCAAATGGTAAGGCTGGACTACTGGAGCCTTTTTTTTTTGTGAAAGGGAGTATGGGGGGAGAAAAAAACTGAAATAATGTTGCCTAAAGAAGACTGCAGATATATTTAATTAAAAGTTAAATTTATTTTCATCATAAATGCCTTAGTTTCCATAGCTACTGATTTTGATTCTTAAGAGAAAGACAAAATATATCTGTATCATAAAGTTCAAATGAAACCACTCTAGAGGAATCAGATCTGATAAAATTTAAAAAAAAAAACAATATAACTGTCAACAGCAAGGAGTTAACATCAGTTTTATGTAGAACAGAGAACTTGGTTGTGAATTTTCTCAAAAGGATCTGCTTACTGATAATATTTGTACGCTTAATCCCTGACAAGACATACAGTGTCTAAAGCATGGATTCTTAATCTGGGGTATGTCGGCATGGTGAGGCAGACTGGATTGCACTGGCTGTCAGTGAATGAGCAGAAAATTATATCATGTGAAGTTTGGTCCCACAAATAACAGACTTCATCTAAATCAACTCTGGGTGAACTATAGTGTCTACAGTTCAAACAACATTTCCAAAGTGTGGTACATGTACCTGTATGACCAGTGCACTGAAGAATTGTTCATGTGATATATGGAGATACTAAACTCTCTTAACCATCCTATAATTCTTCCTGTAACTAAACCTGAGTGCAGTGGGTGGCAGCCTGTTAAGACTGTGCACCAAAAGTTATATGAGATCACTTTTACTTTGGGAAAAGTAGACAGGTGTATGATTCAGGTTTACAAAAAAGACATAAAGAATGAGGAAAATAGGCAAGAATGAGAGTGGCAGAAAATAAGATGAGTATATATGAATGAACAACATAAACAATCCAATATTTTGGCAAATGGCTTTTTCAAGGACTATATAAAAAAAACACATTTTTCATCCAGTTTTCATGCTTTTATATGTTGTGTTGTTTTTCTTTAATGTACTCCCTGAAAATGACATTTGCCAAAATACTGGACTGTATGTTCCCCCTGGGAACAACTATGTTAAGAGCACACTTATCTTAACATAGTCTTTGTGAGACAGGGAACATAGATCTGTTTGCTTAAAAACTCTGACCTACTTCTGTAGCCCAGAAACCTATAGCAATCAACACTAATTGTAATGTCAGGACGGTGGACTGATGGGGACATGGAGATCACTGGAAGGGATGAGGAAAGTCTGATGTGAAACCAATGAATCCAGGACCTGACAAGCCTATGGGTCTTTACAACAATGGCTATCAGAATGATGTAAACAAAACAGAGCCAGCAGACTGTAAGTGGCAGGGAATGGATATCATTGAGGCACTCATCAGATTTCTCATCTCAAAGTCAGAGTATCTCTGTGGAACTGTCTCAATGCCATCTGGCTAGCCAGCGTTGCATACTGGATTTGACGTGGAGAAGGGGCTTAATTACAGCCACCAGAGGCTGGAAAATAAAGTTTTGGCCAGGCTAGCATACATCACTGTCTTCATGGCAGTCGAGCAAGACCACAGTTTGCCCTAGCAAGGAAAGGTGCTGAAGTCGGAGGTACCCAGCCAAAAGAAGCATCGCAAAAATCAGGGTACCATGCATCATCGCCAGTGTGCACACGAAGAAGAAGAGGACTGTATGTTTTTCGTTCATATGTACTCATTTTATTTTCTGCAGCTCTTGTGCTTGCCCACTTTCCTCACTATCTTACTGTAGAACTGAACCAAATGCCTCTGCCTACCTTTATGACTAGAACCAGTTTTACCACAGCTGTCACTTCTCTTATATCTTGCATTACTTTGGGCTGGTTCAGATGTCACTCTGACAACTCATCTAACAGCTCACAATGAATTAATTAAATAACATTACTAGACGTCCACGCAGTCCTGCTCCGGACAGAAGCAATTTGCTTAAAACAAAAGCATATGTTGTTAACTTCTGATTATTCTATCATGAAAAATGATAACTTACTGCTTCCTTATAAAGAAATTAAATGAACTGTGTATGTTACAAACGGCTGTTTAATGCACAAAATGCATACAATCCTGAGAATATCTATTCTCTGCAGCTTCTTATGAATTTATTTTTAATGCTTGACAATGGAATTGTTATTCATGCACTACTAAATTGTTTTTGTGTAATTTCTGGAAACTGCACATGTGCAATGCACAATGTGGCTTCACTGAATATAAGGCAACATATGCTGCATTTTAGAGTACATTAGAATGATCCATTACTATACACAGAACATTTTTGGCTGGTGTTTAACTAGTTACACAAATGGGGGGTACAGAGTAAGTATGATAAAAATGTAACTGAAAGTGAAAGCTTCCTACAAAATCTAATGAATACAATCATCAAAGAAATCAAAATTGTTTTTAAGAAACAACAAAGCAAAACAAAAAATAAATAGTGGTGACTGGAGTAATAAAATGGATATACCAAAATGCAATATCTGTGAAGATGAAAATGAATTTGGACAAGTGAATAAATTCAATACTCTTAACGATGCAAGAAAAGCAGTAAAGGCAAGTGTAGAAGCTGATTTTAAGTCAACATTAAATAAGATTTAAAAAAAAAAGCTTACAGAAAATTTGTTTCTCATAAATAAAAAGAAAGGAAATATATCGAATAAAATATATTGGAAATATATTACAGATAATCAGGAAAGGGTGGGTGGATATTATTCACTAAGCCACAATCTTGTTTTTCCATTTTCTGTGATCCTGGGCACTTTTAATCACTTTGGTTGCTATTCTTTTTATGTGCCACTTGGTCAGTCCATTTAGATATTTTTCTTTTGGTCTCCCTCTCATTTTTTTTCCTTTCAATTTTTTTTTTTGCTTTTGTTGGTATTATCAGGTTTTCTAACCTCTGTCTTCTACTTACATGTTTAAAGAATGTTTATTGTTTCTGCACTATGGTTTTAATTAGTTTCAATTATTTTGTTGATTATCTGCAAATTTCATTCTTTTTCCTGGATGTGGAGGGTATAAGCTACTTTCTTTTAAAGTAAAAGAAAGTAGCAATGGTTTGTTTACTGTCCTATTCTCACAGGCACAGAGAAGTACTGGTGGTCCGCATAACAATGTAACATTCTTCTTCTCACTTTCAGACATATATTCTTATTGTTAGTATCTTACTTTCAGACATATATTCTTATTGTTAGTATCTTATTATCTCACAAAAAGCTGGTTCTGCTCTTTCTACTCTACACTTGATTGCAGATCAGATGTGCTTTACAAGTTACAGTTTTTCAAAGGCAACTGAATTTATTTACTTATCCATTATGATGCCCTGGAAAAATCTATATATAAGACATTTAAACAATATATATATATAAAGAATATGAAACAAACATTTCAGACACTTCATTGAAAAACAAAATGATTAACCTCAGTAGCCTAGAACAATGATGAAGTTCCAGAAAACTGCACATTTATTTAATGCCAAAAGGGAATGATAATTAGGACACCTTGGGCATGTCACAAAAAGTAATTCATTAAAAATAACAATTACTCACAAATTCAAATTACAGAAAGAGATACAAAAATTCATTGGCTGTCTGACCAAATGGCACAGGAAGATAAAGAAGACTTCATTAAAGATAAGAGTGAGTACATGATATGGAGATGCAAGATCAGCACACATTCAAGCTTTTATGAAATGGTGAGCATACATGTTCTCTCTTTTTTTTTTTAGCCATGTTGGTAGGTGTTGGTGATCATGCTTCTCCATTAATGTTAGGAGTTGAAGTGGTGAATCATTTCTGGGTATGAATTATTTTGTATTCTCAAGTTCTTACTTCACTTCCAATACATGTGGTGTCAAAAATTGGATGTGTAATATCAAAAATATTTTTTTAAATCCTCGCCATCCTCAGATAACATATTAAATTTTTTTTAATTAACGTGAATTAAGCCACATTAAAACAATAACAACAACACCACAACTATAAAACGTAAACTATGGAAAAGTGAGCATTCATATTAGAACCACTATCGGCAGCAACGCTAGAAGAGCCCCATGCCTAAACTGGAGCATAGCTCACCTGGAGTATCATAATAGCTGGTGCGAATCAAGAGTTTACACAACAACAGGAAACCTGCACGCAGAAGAAACACACAAATTCTGACTCAGCGCTGCAATTCTTATACACACAGTACTCACCTTGCTGGGGTGTATCTTCGCGAACAGCCATGCACATTAAAATGTAGTGCGCTATGTCGAAATACGGGTACATCTTCAACTTTGTTACTACCGTTGCAATATCCATATACGTTTGAGGATCCATTTTTTTACAGGTTTATCCACAAAGTCGTGAAATCGTTTCGAAAGTAAACTCGAAAATTGCACCCTTCGACGACCCCTGGGTAGAAGCAGACGATCGCGACCAGGAACCGGTAGCTATAAATAACTATGCCAGGTAGATATTAATCTATATGCCAAAGCAAACCAAAACCGTGTGTTTGGTTCGTCGAAGGAGTATGTAGTGTCCAATAAAAAAAATAAGGTTCAGGAAAATTTTTTTTTCTTTTAGTTTAAATCCCGTACCGTTAAATAATGTTTTTATGTACAGTCTTTTTCATGCGCTGGTTAAGAAAAAAAAAACCACTGGGTTTTTGATAATGAAAATCATCAGTCTAAAGACATTCAATAAGTCATTTGTATGTCCCATACGGAACTTTGCCTCCCTAACAGCTCTCATGTGGCTACTCGATTGTAAGCAAGATGCCTTGCTGCTGACGCATCTATTTGCAGATTATCAAGGATATCTTGCAACCATCTTCGCCTTGGTCTTTTCCCATTATCTACCCTTCCAATACGGTCTTCTCTAAATTATCATGGCGTTTAATGTGTCAAAAAATTGAAGTTTTCTCTGTATAATCCTCTTTACAAGCCAACCTTCTTCAATATTAAGTTCTTGTAGTATGGATACATTTGTGTGTGTGTCCATGATATCTGAAGAACTCTTCTGTAGCATCTGCATTCAAAGGCATGTATATTTTTCTCGACTGTTTTGTTAATTATGTGTCCAGGTCCCACAGGTATATGTTGCGATAGGAAGGATGCATGCCCAAATCTTATTTTTGTAATTCTGCCTGCTCCTCTCCACAGATTCTTTAATTGTTTTACTTTTTGAAGAGCAATAGATGTCCTCCTTTTAATTTCCCTCATTGTATCTCCACTATTAGTTAGTAATGATCTAAGATATTCAAAACTCTCCACCTCTTCCAGTTTTCCCTCATTGATATATACTTCAGCTGTCTTGTTTGTTTTGTCAGTTGTCATCAATTTAGTTTTCTTCGCATTAAGATGGAGGTTTTGCTCTTCACTATTCTTAAGGGCTGACATAATTAGTTTTTCCATTCCTTTTTGTGTTGTGGACAGTAATACAGTGTCATCAGCATATCTAATCTCTGGTATTTCATAACCTCCAATTGTCACGGCATCGTAATATTCTTTGTCTAGATCTTCTCTAATATTCCTCATTATATTTTGAGTATACAAGTTAAATAAGTAAGGTGACAGTATGCACCCCTGACGGACCCCTTGTTTTATGTCAAACCAAGTTATTGTTTCACCGTTTATTCTTACTGCTGCCTGATGGCCTAGATACAGCAGTGATATTAATTGTATCACATGCGTTAGAATATGATAATCTAAAGACATTAGCTGTAAATACCCAAGAAACAGTTGGTCGTGTCGTCTTTCAAGTATACCATAGTCAGAGACTAGACAACCCAAAGTTCTGATATAAGAAGTGCATAGAGTATACGACGTCGGTGGTGGTCTATCTCAATGGAATAATATTTATGGTGAAGGTGTTGAAGCACAAGCATTGTATTAGTAGGGAGTAGGCAGCTATTTTTGCAGACCCAGTGTGAAGTTAAAAGCAATCGAAAAAAAAAGCAACCATTCTTTAGCAGACTCTACCGCCATGAGGACCATCGCGATCACTGCCTTGTTGGTCAAGCTGAGCCAGTTACTGAGAGAATCAACACAGAGGTGAGACAGGGTCTTGATCAGCTATGATTTGCCGGCCTTGACAACTGTGCCATCTGTCTAGTACAGTCACATTTGGTTCCAGGATAAACGTCGATACTGTTATCTGTCGTACGTTATAGATTTCTAGACGATTTTTGTCAAGATAGGGATCTTTTGATCGTTGATAATCTATAAATGGATGCATCAACAGCAGGGCATCTTGGTTACAACCGAGAGACCTACCGGAGAACTGTTAGGGAGGCAAAGTTCCGCAAGGGACATGCAAATGACTGACTGAGAGGATCTTTTGACACGTATACCATTTATTTTGAACATCGCTGTATGCGAAGAGACTAAATGAGGTGAAAGAACCTGGTCACAAATTGTCCCTTGTGGCGAACTGGTCGTGAAAGTGTGTCGCATTTAAGTTAAAGGTAAGGGGGTAAAATCCCCTTTTCCATGCCATTAGGCCATATCGGGGAACACAGTGTTAGGCTCGTATTTTCCATGACCTTCGGCACATGAAAGTTTGATGTGGCCAATATCATGTCTGGCCGCTTTACCTTTCCAGATTTATCTGGTACCCATTTTTAGAGGCTGGGTGAACCCCAGGGCCTTTTTGGTGTGTACCTGAAAAAAAATCCCACAGCTGGGTCTGAACCCGGTATCACCAGATTAGTAAACCGAGCGCCTAACCACTCAGCTAACCAGGTATCCCAATTTAACAGACCCTAAATTAAACAGTTATTTATTTCGTGAAGACTTCTACACATGCAGCTAGAAGAGGTGCCTCGAACTGAAGTCACATAGCGCTTCAGGACTGAACTATGTAAAGTGATGGAAGACTATTTTCGGGTCCCTCTGTGTCTTACAGTCCACCATGTACCAATATTTTCAAAAACAATGAGCAGAGCTGAATTTGAGCCATCTTCTGACACTTCTGCATTTCTCTGACAACTCTCAGACACTTCCAGAAACAGGTAGAATTAGCAAAATAAAACCTCTGCTGGATTATTTTTTGCCTAAATTTCAAGAGTTGTATAAACTGAAGCAGCAGCTTTCGACTGATGAAGGAAAGATAAGACTTGTCCACATGATATCAACAATGCACAACAATGATTATCTGAAATAGTAAAGGATCATGTCCCGGTGAAGCCTGAGGATGAAGGCATTAAAAAAGCACCATCTAAGAAGTGCAGAGTGTGCTTGGTCAATGAGAAAAAGAGTGAAACAAAATTTATTTGTAAGAGTTTTCAAGTCCTATTGCATCCAGATAATTGTTTCACAAGATATCACACAGTCAGGAAGTACTAGAGGGTCTTGGAAGCCTGTCTAACAATCTGGATTAATTTGTCTCATTGGTGAGTAGAGATATGCATGTTTTTCTAAGTCCATTAAAAAAAGTTCATTTTTCAGAAAAATAGCTGGGAATTGGAGTTTTTCAGGGTAAATAACTGTGGTCCACAAAGTGTTAATTGACCGTCCGGGTCACCTCACCCTATTGCTCTCTAGGCTCCCTTTCTCCTGTGGGCCAATGAGTGATGCATCCCTGTCATTGGACCGATTATCAAACATGTCGACAAATGAAAGGGATTGTCAAATTTTGCATTACATTTTCTTGAATTAAACAAAAATCATTTTAAGGATTTGTAGAATTTTAAGTTGAGCAGTTTTTTTTTTACATTATGCAACAGTTTGATTAAACATTTTATCACAATGTGGTTAATTCCACAATTTGGGGGGGGGGGGGAGAAGACAGAATTCAAATTAAGATTGTCCGATCCTTAATTAATAAGATACTGCTCCGTTGGTTCATATCCATCCATCTGTATCCTGAATATCCCAGGTCAGTGTTCTACTAACGTACATTGCGACTTGAGGTGTCTTACAGGCCAACAGCAAATTCTCTACATTTCGCAATGTCTACATTTTGCCTTTTCAATCTGTGTTGGTATTAATCATTTCTGCTTCTACTGTTTTCACCATGTTGTCTATAGCTGGCCTCTCTTTTCACTTCCCCTCAGGTGTCCATCACGTGCCTGTTTAGCGATGTTGCTGGAGTCTCCTAGGAGCACATCAGTAATCCATTCCATGCGTATTCACGAGAAATATTTTTATTCTTTCCCTTGTCCTCATGAATAGTTTTTTTTTTAACAGAAAGAAGTATCCCATCTCTGTATTCAGCTCAGAGTTCACCTCTCCCCTCCCCCCTCTTTTTTTCGTTTATGCCAAGACTATATGGCAGTCTTTCAAGAGTGCACGTCTTAGCCACAAATATTGCAAATATTATGCTAACTTTTCATCGGTTAGAAAACGGTTAGGTCAAAATTAAAGAAGAGGTTTATTTACTAAAAATAAAATCGTTTATGGCTGTTCTCTTACTGCAAGCAGCTGTTAGCGTCCACAGCTTTATTGCCTCGTGTAAATGTTTACACCCAGTTGTAAATACATTCAGCTCCAGTGCTTAACATCACACAAATAGATTTTCAAGAAAATATAGCCCACTAAATCACATTTCTGTAGAAGTGAAGATTACTAAGAGACAGTGGTTTTCAAAACTGCATCTCAAGCAAAGCTTTCTCTCTCTCTCTCTCTCCCCCCCTGGTCCATGCCAATCAAGCGTTTTCGTCACCGATTTCTCTCTCTCTCTCTCTCTCTCTCTGTGGTCCATGCCAATCAAGCGTTGTCACCACCGATCTATCTCTCTCTCTGTGGTCCATGCCACTCAGGCGTTGTCTTCAGATCTCTCCGTCTCTCTCTCTCTCTCTCTGGTCCATGTCAATCAAGCGTTGTCGTCACTGACCTCTCTCTCTGTGGTCCATGCCAAACAAGCGCTGTCGTCACCGCTTTCTCTCTCTCTCTCTGTGTGGTCCATGCCACTTAGGCGTTGTCGTCACAGCTCTCTCTCTCTCTCTGTGGTCCATACCAATCAAGCGTTGTCGTCACAGCTCTCTAGCTCTCTCTCTCTCTCTCTGTGGTCCATGCCACTTAGGCGTTGTCGTCACCGATCTCTCTCTCTCTGGTCCATACCAATCAAGCGTTGCCGTCAGCGCTCTCTCTCTCTCTCTCTCTCTCTCTATCTGTGGTCCATACCAATCAAGCGTTATCGTCACCGTTCTCTCTCTCTCTCTCTCTCTCTCTCTCTCTCTCTATCTGTGGTCCATACCAATCAAGCGTTGTCGTCACCGCTCTCTCTATTTGTGGTCCATACCAATCAAGCGTTATCGTCACCGATCTCTCTATTTGTGGTCCATACCAATCAAGCGTTATCGTCACCGATCTCTCTCTCTCTCTCTCTCTGGTCCATACCAATCAAGCGTTGTCGTCACCGATCTCTCTCTCTCTCTGGTCCATGCCAATCAAGCGTTATCGTCACCGCTCTCTCTCTTTCTCTCTCTCTGGTCTATGCCAATCAAGCGTTATCGTCATCGCTCTCTCTCTTTCTCTCTCTCTGGTCTATGCCAATCAAGCGTTGTCATCTCCGATCTCACTCTCTCTGGTCCATGCCAATCAAGCGTTGTCGTCACTGATCTCTCTCTCTCTCTCTCTCTCTCTGTGGTCCATGCCAATCAAGCGTTATGGTCACCGATCTCTCTCTCTCTCTATCGCTCTATGTGGTCCATGCCAATCAAGCGTTGTGGTCACCGATCTCTCTCTCTCTCTCTCTGTGTGGTCCATGCCAATCAAGCGTTATGGTCACCGATCTCTCTCTCTCTCGCTCTATGTGGTCCATGCCAATCAAGCGTTTTTGTCACCGATCTCTCTCTCTCTCTCTCTCGCTCTATGTGGTCCATGCCAATCAAGCGTTATGGTCACCGATCTCTCTCTCTCTCGCTCTATGTGGTCCATGCCAATCAAGCGTTGTGGTCACCGATCTCTCTCTCTCTCTCGCTCTATGTGGTCCATGCCAATCAAGCGTTGTGGTCACCGATCTCTCTCTCTCTCTCTCGCTCTATGTGGTCCATGCCAATCAAGCGTTATGGTCACCGATCTCTCTCTCTCGCTCTATGTGGTCCATGCCAATCAAGCGTTGTGGTCACCGATCTCTCTCTCTCGCTCTATGTGGTCCATGCCAATCAAGCGTTTTTGTCACCGATTTCCACAACCTTGTATCCTTTATCTATAAGACGTGTGTCGGACCCTGCTCCATGCCATGCCTTTAGTCCGTGAAGAATCTTGTTTATTTGTCTTCCTCTGTCCAAAAACAACTCACAGATCCATGCGAATCATGTTTCGGGGGGGGGGGGGGATGACCCCCATTAGAGTGTCAGGAGTTTAATAGAACCGAAACAATTGTCTGGAAATTTGGGGGGGGGGGGGGATTCTTCCTTAATGATCTAGGGAGTTGTATTGTTGTTCCGCTCTCTATAGTAAAGAGTTTCCTGCATGTCCCTTTTCTCCTGTCCAGTTTTCCCGCTGTCACCAGATGTTCCAGCTTGCCACTTCTCCCATGTCCTGCAGATCTGAATTATCGTGTTCTGAATTTTGCCGTAATTTCTCTCTCTCTCTCTCTCCCCCCCCCCCCCAAACATCACCTAGAACCTCTTCATTTTTGCATCCTCACCTCACCCCCCCCCCCCCCCGGATCTTTCAAAGCATTCCTGCCACTCATTTTTCCTTCTGTGAAGGATGAATCTTCGGGAACGGGTGGTGGTGGGGGGGGGGGGGCGGTATCGAAAACTGTGGGAACCAGCGTTATGGATAGTGGGCGGTACAATTTATTAAGGCTAGCCAACCAAAGCTGATCAAAACATCGTCGTACCTCTCTTTTGGTGCTTCTGGTAGGTCAGACTGGTTAACAGGTTAGAGGTCACAGTGGTTCCCATAGTGGTGACATCTGCCGTAATGCTTTTATTTGTTTAAGAGGGGGAAAAGGGGTGGGGGGGGGGCATCACTCTCGATCTTCGAGTTTTCCATTGCAACTTCCAAACTGATACGTTGCCCTTGCCAGAGCATCTTTACTGTGTTTGCTGCAGCTTGCTCGCGGTTCCACGCAATATTATTGAATGATTCACACTTATTAGTTACGGGCATCAAAAGGATTATATAGGGAACAGTCAAGGTAATCGAGTAAATTTAATGATGTCGAAATCGTGTCATATATACGGTGCTATATGTTACATGGTGCTGGTACCTTGCCTTGGCATGACAGGTTATATACCCTGACCATCCTCAGAGCTATACCAGTGGGAGTTCTGCTGGCAGGTTCAACCAAGCTGGGAAGGTCTGCATGGGTAGAGATCAGATGAAACTAACACCGTAGTCCTCCAGGCTGGGGGGTTGGAGCATGGGACCAAAGACCCCATCTCCATAAAAAAAAAAGATTAGTGTTATGGAACAGACAGATAAGAATCGAAGTTGGATGAATAAAAATGAGTGTCGACCTTGGAATGTCAAAACTATTGTGAGATTTGGTGTCACAAACTGAAGAGAGAAGATTAGGGATTGAAAGGAACTGAGGCGAACTTTATCTGTAGCTTATGTCTTAATAGCTCAGAAAGCTGAAGAAGAATCGGCCACGATTTGGTCACGGCACAACAAACACATTTATAACGAAACTTCAAGCTGTGTAATAATTATCTTTTCCCCCGACAGGTTTCGATTTTTCCATTTCTCTAGCATACTTCTGACTTGCACTTTCACTGTTAGAAAGACGTGCTTGTTAGATGATTCTGGAACTTTTTTCGATGGATATTACAAACTGGCCGTGCTCCTAATGTTTAAATTGTGAATGCAGCGAGAGGAAGACCAAGGCAAATATGGTTGCAAGACATCGTTGATGATCTGCGAATGGATGCATCAGCAGCAGGGCATACAACCGAGAGGCCTACATGAGATTTGTTAGGGAGGCAAAGTTCTGCAAGGGACATGCAAATGACTGACTGACTGCAGTGGAAAAAAAACAGGATTGAATGGAGTTTACTTTTCCGCGTTATTTTATCATAAAAAAGTCATATATTGGGTTGACTGCACAGACTATCAGGAGGGGATAGAATAAAACTGATGAGCAAAGATCATGTTGCGTTTGAATGTTCTGTTGTGAACATGTAACACGTTTCTGTGTAGGTTGGTCGACGATCTCTGTGTACATGTGGACTTTGGCTGATTATCTTTTCCTTATACAAATTTGGGTTCTTTTCTGGTTGATGATATCTATAGAATCGTAGGTTTCTTTACTTGGGTCGATGATTTCTTTACGACTGTAAACTTGATTTTTTTTTTTTTTTTAACTTAGACTGATGATTTCCTTATAACTGTAAACCTGAGTTGTTTATTTGGGTTGATGATTTCCTTAAAACCGTAATTAATTTCTTGGATGATTTCTTTAAAACCTTCATTAATTTCTTGGATGATTTCTTTAAAACGTCATTTATAAGTTGTCTGATCAGTGAATTATCGAAAATTCCTGCCTTCAGTTTTTCCATGGTAAGTCCAGGTAACTTAAGCACTATGTATTCAATGCTTGAACCATCATTATTCAAAGCCTTTACAAATTGTTTCATCAGACCTAACTTTATATGTAGTGGTGGCAGTATGATTCTATCTCGTGCTACCAAAGGTTTCATTGATAAAATATAATCAAAATGTCCTCTAACCACCAAATATTCACTCGGAGGCCAATCTTCTTGGCCAATTTTCATGTTTGACTCTACTATCCCAAAGACATAAAAAGCAAGGATACTTTGTGTAGCCACTTTGTTAACCAAGAAGAAAATTAACCATCTTCAAGTCTACACAAATCACCCACTGATGTTCTTGGTAATTTATCTTTTCTAAGATTAAAGAGATAGCCTTGAACTCTACTTTCATCCTGGTGGAATGACCAACTGGAATATAGCCATATTATTTGTCATTATTTAATAGAACACATTTCAAATTACGCTTTGAACTGTCGATGAAAAGATATCACTTGCTTGGGTTATATTCTGAAAGACCAATTTTCTTCACAAGATATCCATGTCAGTGCAGAATACTAAGTTGTCTTCGATAAAGAATGGCAGAAAATCCGTACTCTCCTTCAATAAAATGTAATTTTTGTTACAGGCTGAAGTACATTCTTTTCCTTTAGTCTGAAGGCAAGCAATTCAGAAGACTCTTTGGAAAGATTTAAGTTCCTGATCATCACTCAATTCATCCTGATCAAAACAATCACCATGTGAAGTTGTTTGGGATTCACTGTCACTGCCCTCACTTTCTTTATCTTGTGTGGTATCAGACATACAAGACTCATCCTCTGAGAGCCATGGTAGTTCAAGGAAAGATGGAACAGGTACAAGACCTGAGTACGAAAAAGATCTCCTGCCTGAAGGTAGATCAGAGTAAGACCACTTGTCACGATTATTTCGATTGATGCCTATGATATTAACAATACAAAAATAACAGTCATCGAAACGATTTTTCGGTTCCCTCCACACCACTGGTACTCCAAACGTCAGGCAACTTCTCTTTCCATTTGTC
Source organism: Achatina immaculata (assembly GCA_009760885.1). Lineage (NCBI taxonomy): Eukaryota > Metazoa > Mollusca > Gastropoda > Stylommatophora > Achatinidae > Lissachatina > Lissachatina immaculata. Next base: position 11,480,761 of record CM019720.1, on the reverse strand, counting down.
CACTGGCGCAAATGCTCCATACAAGTTTTGCATACAATTTGAGGAGCCCATGGCTTGTCTTGATCTCCAAGCTTGACACCAAAATAACCTACATATGCTCTTTTTTTTTACAAACTCAGAAACAGGTTTCCTACTTGCTTTCAGTGTGTACCCCCTACAAATATAGCAGAATATGTCAGGATGATTCAAGCAGCTCCATCTTGAAGTAGCCATAACCTCTACGGTATTCAATTTGCAAAAATGAAATGACATGAGTGGGAATATACACACACCTCCTATATGATCATAACTATTATACAGCACAATTGTTTTAAACAGATCAGGTTGACAAACCTTTGAAATACAAATTTATGTAGTCTATGAAAACCATGATTTACCATCTTAAATTTGTGCACATAATTTTGTAATAGAACAAAAGTGATTTTGTCATTTGAGCTATGCATTTTTAAGCCAGTGTGCATTATAGGAAAGGAAGAAGATGTATAGTTGTGAAACAAAGATCATTATTCACAAAAAAATGCGGGTAAATTAAATACATACATTTCTCATTCAAATAAGACAGCTTGTTATGACATCCCAATTCTGCAGAAGAGATTTGTTAAAGAGCCGGACTAAAATGTTATAAATTCAACCATATCTAAGAAACCAGAGCTGATGTGGTCTATCCAATGCAGTTTTCTGAATCAGTGCCCCAAATAACCCCAGGAACAGGCCTAAAAACCAAGGCACCAAGAAAAATGACTCTTTTGTTGGGCTGTGTTATCTTTAACTATAAATTTTATTTCCTTAATTGGATTGATGATCTCTCAGTGACTGCAAGCTTGAGATCTCTGCAGCTGACACTAGTAAAGATGACAAAGCACATTGATCAGCAGAGAATGCTGCTACAGTTTTGTTTAACTCTTTCAGGCCTGAAATAATTTCCATGCTCTGCACGAAGAAATTTTAATGAGAACTTTGGTACAAAGAAACTAAAAAGAAGCTACTTTGTAATTTAAAAATGTAGACTGAGTTAGAAATATAAAAAAAAAAGTAGACTGGGTTTGAAATGTGCCACTTTTGAAATTACTTGGACTTTATCTAAATACTGCTCTGAGCACTGATTCACTTAGGTGTACAATATCTACCAACACTGCCAGTGTTGTCTTGAAGTGAAAGAGTTAACTTCCATGTAATGGGTCCAATGTACTTCAAGGTATGGTCTTTATGAGGTATGATTTCAACTTTGTTATGATATGGTCTGTCTAAAGTGCCACTGTAAAAGTGTTCATGGGTTTACTAGTCATTATAACTTAAACAGGGAAAGAGATCTAGATGTTAGTTGTGTAATGCTCGCACAGTGTGGGACAAAACTGTGGGGAGGCTGAGAGTAAAGAGCAGGATCTACAGACTTGGGTGCCTAACATAAGATAGTGATCCACAGACTAGAATGCCTAACATAAGATAGTGATCCACAGACTAGAATGCCTAACATAAGACAGTGATTCACAGACTAGAATGCCTAACATAAGACAATGATCCACAGACTAGAATGCCTAACATAAGATAGTGATCCACAGACTAGAATGCCTAACATAAGACAGTGATTCACAGACTAGAATGCCTAACATAAGACAATGATCCACAGACTAGAATGCCTAACATAAGACAGTGATCCACAGACTAGAATGCCGAACATAAGATAGTGATCCACAGACTAGAATGCCTAACATAAGACAGTGATCCATAGAGTAGGATGCCCAACACAAAACAGTGATCCACAGACTAGGACACCAAACACAAGACAGTGACCCACACATTAGGATATCTAACACAAGACAATGATCCTTGTGCTAGAAGACCTAACACAAAATAGTGATACATGTACTAGGAGACCTAACACAAGACATTAATTAATGTGTGCTAGCAGACCTAATACAAGACAGTCATACATGCACTAGGAGACCTAACACAAGACACATTTTGTGTGGCTGGGAGATCTATCACAAGGCAGTCATACATTTGCTAAGATATCTAACACAAGACAGTGATACATGTGCTAGGAGACCCAACACAAGAAAGCAATCCACAGGAGACCTAACACAAGATAATGATACAAGTGCTAGGAGTCCCAATGTAAGAAAGTGATGCATGTACTAGGAAACAAGCTTTCACAGCTTCCAGGACCTCATACTGGATAAGCTGAAATGTACTGGAAGATGTAGTTGAAAATTACTAGATACAGAAGGCAATTAACTTTACCAGAACTCATTCAGGAAGATCAGACTCTAGATACAGAAGGCAATTAACTTTACCAGAACTCATTCAGGAAGATCAGACTCTAGATACAGAAGGAAATTAACTTTACCAGAACTCATTCAGGAAGATCAGACTCTAGATACAGAAGGAAATTAACTTTACCAGAACTCATTCAGGAAGATCAGACTCTTGTTTTTTTTTATAAGCTTTTAATTTCTTAACACAGTAAAAGAACAGTTAGCCAAAGTCAAAGATCAATGATATTCACAGCAAACATGTAAGTGCAACTGATCCCCATTATAAATCATTGTAAATTATCATTGATCAAGTTATAATAAAAATACAAATAAATGATCTACTTACAGTAATATTTTTATATATAATTGCACTACAATTTTGTAACTATGACAGTCAATGTACATAAATGATCTCTGCTAACAACCAGCATAGATCATAAAGACAGCCCTGTGCCATTCATAGAGACATGTGTGGGGATATGGTATTAGAGGCTACATTTCCCTTAATCTGTCAAAACACTAAAGAATGATGTTATCAATATCATGCCAGGATGTTTCTTCTACCCCAGCAATCTGAGGTGTCAGGTACCAATTTTTTACAGCTGAGTTCATTATATATACATATATATCATTTGGCTTTAACCGGTGTACAAAGTATATCAGCCACTGTCTGAACACACAGTTCTGTGATATTCACTGACCCTGCCCATAAACCATGTCACAAAACTGGCAGGGCAATGCAGAGGTTGACTAATGTGATCAATGCAAACAAGCCACAGATAATCAGTGGGCAAGCAACCACTGAAACTATTATAAAAACAAATATAAATGATCATTCTATGATCATTGTTTAATTAATGATCCATCCGTAATCATTGCACATGGAGAAAAAAATCCAGTCACCAGAGCATTTATAATATGTGTTAAAATAAATATATATATATATACTCATGAGAACATACAGGTTGTACTTATAAGTCATGCTTGATAACCAGATGCTAAAGCTGATATGTGAGCTAAATACTAGAAAAAAAAAATGATGACAAACATGAAAGATTCAGAGAAGTTCATGAAATGTCAGGGAAACGAGAGGTATGAATGAGGGCTAACAATGAAGGCTGTTGAATCACAAGATATAGGAAACCCTGACTGGTATCATTTGCTAATATTTGACTTCAAAGTCTCTACAGAATGAGAATTACAAAAAAATCAGCCATACATTTTTTTTTTGCGGGGGGGGGGGGGGGGGAGAGAGAGAAGTAAAGACAAACTAGCAAAACAGAAAGAAAAATATTTTAGAACAGACATTTTACAACACAAGGAACAGAATATTTTAGAACAGACATTCTAGGACACAAAAAGAGAAACAAAATCCAAGGACCGTGTTCAAGATGGGACTGAATGATGAATATCACAGCTTAATATTACTATTCTTCTCAGACAATTAACACAAAACATTCACTGACAATAAAAGAAAAACAAACACCTAAAAAATATAAGAAAATCTAATAAAAAAAAATTATAAGAATTTTTTTATTATTACACAAATGAAACAAACTTAAGTTATGAGACAGATTTATATTCATCACAAACTTCAGAGATTACATTTTGTGTTCTAGTGTCCTGATACCACAATTCTATTTTGGTTTTTTTTATCTTAAACTCAATTTTCATGCTTAATAAAGCACATTTCTTTGTCTGTTGTGAACTTATTTACTCAAATCAGCAACCAGGGATACATTAAGCTGTAATTAATAGTTATGTTCTTTTTTTTTTTTTATAAATAGTGAATATCTGCCTAAAAATATAAACATAATAAACTGGTACAGGAGGAGACTATTGCTGCAGGATGCACACCTGACTGACTTCAGACATGTCTCAATGCAACAAAGGTGAACACAAGTGTTATTTGGGAAAAAAAAAAGTCACAATTGGCAGCATCAGACTTTTTTTTTGGCAATTCATCCAAATCAAGGATGAGATCAGATGTGACTCATTTTCCAAGGAATAAGGTCTTCTGTTTTTATTGTCTGAAGGAAATGACCAGCAGTTATAAATTTTATATCAAGCTATAAATGTTCACTTCAGTTTTTCTCATACTTTCATTGATAGTCTTACTACACAGCATTTTTAAATGTTGAAGAAAGGGGTTTTACGGGCTGCTGCAGGAAAGATGTGCGCAGATAAAATCTCTTGCAAAAAGGTTACAAACTTTTCAGCTTTACATAGGGCAGAAAAGACAGAGAAACTGACTAACTAATGTACATTTAATAGCACACATAAACACAACAAAACTATTAATAAACGATGCAATGGCAAGACAAAGACAAAGAAAAGTGAACCAAAAATTTATCCTATCATTTTTTTCTGTTAACTTTAAAAAATGTAACACACCATCAAAATGAGCTAATAAACCTAATAAACAATGCACAATACATAACTGATTATACAGACTGGACTAGAGGTGTAACTGAGAGTATAAGTAAAAGGAGTTCTTGCCAAATCACAGTGACTTGGGTCTTTACTAGATCCTGGTGAGATTAGAAAGAACAGATCTATTTTTCTCCTTAAAAAAAATCTTGGATGCTGTTATTGTAATTATAGTTGTAGAGCATCCTTTAGATGAGATTTTCAGGTGGTTTTCTTACTTTCTTCACTGTCCACCATTTTAAACTTTCTTTGTACACATTTCTTAACCACTCATGAATGGGGCATGTCTCAGCCAGCTATGAAAGCAAATATATACTAAGTTTAAGGCCCACACTTCACCTCACATGTGGCAGGCACCTCAAAAATCCTTCAAAAATGCACCAGTAAATGCTGAGATGCATGTAAAGGTCAAATGAAATGACCTAAGAAATTAATCCTACAATTCTACATGTGAGCTAAAAAACAAACATAAAAAAACAGTCCAGTTCATCTAAGAGACAGAACTGAAGATGCAGATAATAAACACATACAGAACAGTGAAAGAAATATACTTTCAAATGTTTTGCTACTTTGTCTCTGAGGTCATATTAAAGAGGACTTTAAAACTTGGAGACCTTTTGAAATGGTTCATAAGAAATATCACTTGGCTCTGATTAGACTTAAGAGACATGATCATCTCTTTTATGAAGGGGGAGATTTCAAAGATAAAAACCCTCAAAATATTTCTAAGCAAAGCGTGAATGTCTTAAAATAAGTCTAAGGTATGTAAATACAGACAATATAAATAAACAGAAGCTGATCATCTCAATGTCTAGCATTGTTTCAGAGATCTCAAATTTAATGACCATGAAAGAGGCCTGACAATAGATATTTTCACTTAAAACCCAAATTTACACTAAGATAATGGCAAAGTGGTTAGGGCACTGGTCTCTCATGGTGAAGGTTTGAATCTGGCAAGAAGTACCCCAGTCACCAAGCTGTAGAAATGGGTACTCGACGACTTCTGGAGTTGGGGAAGGAAAGGTGGCCAGGTGTGATACTGACCATATCACCCTCTAGCGTGCTGACAGGTCAAGGAAAATATGGGCACTAACACCATATCCCTATGTGTCTCTAAGGCATGACAGGACTACTTTTACCTTTATATAAATATATATATATATATATATATTTTTTTTAATTGTCAAATTTTTAAATTATGCCCAAATTCTAAATAACTTTCCAAAAAATTTTTCATGATATACAACACATTATGGGACAAATGTGTATACGATTACGAGATCATTCTTTTTTTTTTCCCCATTCTTCCAGTAACTGCATGCTTTGCCTTGTTATTGGGTATTTTCAGTCTTTGGGGACAACTTTTCCTCTGCGCAATGTGCTGAGTACCCATTTCCACAGCTGGGTCAACCGTAGGGAGATAACATAAGGTGTCAGCCCTACTGTTTTCAGCCCAAGAGACTGTGTCGCTATCAGTCTGGCCAATCCCACCTTATGTTTGAAGTAACAAGCTTAATATGGTGCACTTACTTATATGTTGGATCACTACAGTAAAGCTGTACTGAAAAAAAAAATAACAATAATAATGATGGGAATACATTTTTATGTGTTATCAAAGTAAAATTTATTTATGAGGAATCTGCACCCACAAGATGAAATATCACCTTGTAGCATTACTAAGATAATTTTTAACTATGCAGCTTTTTTTTTTTGTTTTAGTTTTTGAGCCATTTGAACATTAAAGAAGTTTTTAAATGATCTCAGTGTGCTGATTCACACCAGTAGGTCATGTATATGAGATACATGAATTAGCACATGTATCTGTTTCATTTAAATGAATAATCTGCTTGCAATCTCAGAAACATTTTGGCTTACAAATAATACACACAATGCACCACAATATAAAGGAAACAGTCTACAACAAACTGGTGATTTATCAGTAACTCACAGCAACATACCCAGTCTCTCAACTCTTATCCACAAACATACACAAATTTTTGGTTCATCTAGGGTGAAATGTATCAATATCTGGTCAGTTCTGAAACAACAAAGAAATAAATACACAAATCCCCCCCAACCAAGCGTCTCCTTTCAGGAAGCAAATGAAGGATAACGCCTGAGAGCATATAAGTATACTGCCATGGAAGCCCCCCCCCCCCAATCTACCTGTCATCATCACTGAATGCCATGCCAGATGGTATGGAACACACCATTATAAGGATCTGTCTGCTTGAAGCTTTCCATCAATTGGTAAAGTTCTCTTTTATCAGTATTTGTTATTATCTTTTCTCTCAACTTCCCACTATTCACTTCCCAGTTATCTTCCACACTGTTACAGAGTTTTGGAGTCTTTCTTTTCCCAATATAAAATTTTTTCTTTTCAATTTTAAATATCTTCCCCTTGAATGATATCTTGACCCAGCATATTCTGGACTGATCTCAGCTGTACACAGATTCCTGAATTTATGCACCTAAGACACAAATATATTGTTTTAAAACATCAATAAAACAGAATACTCCATGACATTAAACATTTGAAATGAAATTTACATCAGATTATGAAATGATATGAACTGATAACAACAAATTGTGTATCAGCAACATTCAGGGGTAGAGAAATACCATGGTTTCTACTCATTGCTTAATACAATTATTTCAGAAGCAAGAAATCTATAGCAGTATCTTCATATGAGGGCGTGCTGAAAAGTAATGCTTTGTATTGGTTTTTTTTTTCTCTCCTGTAAATACTTATAGGATTTAAAGTTGACAGGCATTAAAACTGCTGGACTTTCCTCACAGCATCTGAAGAAATTCCAATCTTTTTCTGGTGTATGTTTTTGAATGACACCACAAATATGGAATGTATAAAGAGATTATACAGCTAGGTATGACTGTCCTAAATCTCCACTGGTGCCTCCCCAGTAACAGGGTCAGCCTGGTCAACTAGATAGGGATTATTATAGTTCCCATGGTGCGGTAATCTGCAATAAGCAATGCACTGTTTCCAGCTTTTTAGCTTCACCCTGGACTAGTAACGTGCACTGATAAATGAAAGCTGCTTATGAGAAGAGTGTTCAGACTTCAATTTGACGGAGAGCAACATGTGCTCTTAACTGACATGACAAACCATAGAGAGGAAGGACTCATATCAGCGTTAGCAACGTGTGTAAACTCATAAATGAAAACCATCCCACTTCTCATACAGGGCATGCAGTGTGTTTCTGAGTACTGAAAGTTGTGGGAGATTTTGCTGCCCTGACCACCAAATGACCAAACAGATGAGAGCAGGCAGCGGTCAACAGTTTCCTACCTTGCTGTCAACGCGAAGATGAGCACCCTTGTCACTTCATTTGTTTAGGGGGGGAAAAAAGCAAGAAAATGAGTTTAATTACATAAGATACCAGTCAGCAACATGTCATTTGCATGTCTCTTGCAGAACTTTGCCTCCCTAACACCTCTCCTGTAGGCCTCTTGATTGTGAGCAAGATGGCCTGCAGTTGACGTATCCATTCGCAGATCATCAACAATGTCTTGCAGCTATCTTTGCCTCATGTGTGCACCGCCAAAGGGGTCATGTGAAGAAAGAGTCACGTAAAAGTGAATAATAATGTTCACGAAAATTATGTTCAAGCAGTTTTGTTTAAATATCTTCACTCTTTTCCAAGCTAAGTAAAATATATGAGGCCTCTCTTTTCAGAAAGCCTTTGTACACAAGATTAAAAATGTATTTATTGTATGGTTTAATTATTCTAGTATTTATGACCTTTGTACACAAAATTATAGTGGACATGATGACCTGTTATGATTCTGACTAGTTTTTCTACATAAATTGAGAGAGATCATGGGCTGAATTGACCAGATCTGCAAGGATATCCATTAATTCACAGATAATTTTTAAAGTAAGGAAGTATATATCAGATAACACAGATGGGCGTAGAAACAGAAATACACAACCAAAAATCAATTGGGTTCCCTTGCTCAGGTTGACAATTTGCTGTAAAAAAACAAACCATATACCACTTTCTTTGATGGGGATTCTGCAAAATCACACCAGGTCAATGCTTATGCTAGCTGTCCAAATACTATGCCAGATAATGCTATGAATGCTCAAGGGTTGAAAACTAAAAGCAAAATCACTGAACAACAAAGGACAACTGTGTCATAACTTGTCAATGGCAAAGACAAGATCAAGAGACCAAACACCCCAAAAGAGGAAAAAAAAAGTTAATCTTATCATCAACAACAATATATAAACAATGAAAACTGCAATGTTTATCACTGATATAAAAATTCATAAGGGTTTAAAAAAAAATAAAACAAAAATCCTCATTATCTGTCTTCTTTTAGAAAGCTCACAAGCAATACAGAAATGAAGTATTTTATTTCAGATTTTGAGTACCATGATAAATAATTTTTAACAGATGTACTGAAGAATGAGTTTCAAAGTACTCAGCTGAATATGAAATTTTCTGCAGGGCCAAATACAAATAATCCACTAAAAAATGATGGTAAAATTAATGTTTGAAATGACACTAAATTTAAAATTCTTTCATATGCACCCTCTTGCACTGTTTTATTAGTTTGTAGAAATAGTACATACTAATTATACAGTCCAGCTGAATATTTTAACATCTTGTTAGAAGTAACCCATTCAAAATATGCATGAAACTGCTCAGAAATTTGTGGAATCCAACAGAAATATTTGTTTAAATACCTAACATTTAATTTTTTGAACATTCTTTCGAAAATGACTGTTCAAATTTTTATCCCTATTTGGCCTGACACCAAAATCTGAACATCCTGTACATCTGAATGATTTATTCTCTTCTTCAACTTTAACTAGACTTTTCTGTTCCAAAGAAAATCTGAGATAAAACCGAGAATAAAAAAAAACAACAAAAAAACCTCATTATATTTAATAACAATGACTTGAAAAAGATGCCCTGCACCTTAAATACTGACTTAGAAAAAAAAAGAAAAGAATACTGATGTAAAGAAAGCGCACTTGAAAAAAAAAAAAGCTCCCTGCACCTGTTTCACATGATCATATATTCTTTGAAATATTACCAATTAACATAATCAATACCAATGAAAATCACGGTATACAGGGGACAGCACATGTCCACAGATGTATTGTGCTATTTTTATCTGTCATCCTTTCCCCTAGTAACTAGGGATACTACATCATCATTTTCCATAGCAACTAGGGACAGTCGGTCACCATTTTCTCATATTAACTTGTCTGTGGGGATAGTCTGTCATCTTTTTCCTTTACAACTGGAGACTGTCATTTTCCCTAGTAACTAGGGGGCAGCCTGATCCTCAAGTTACAAGCATGACAAGCACTGCAGCAGCTTCAACAGCCTGATCCTCAAGTTACAAGCATGACAAGCACTGCAGCAGCTTCAACAGCCTGATCCTCAAGTTACAAGCATGACAAGCACTGCAGCAGCTTCAACAGCCTGATCCTCAAGTTACAAGCATGACAAGCACTGCAGCAGCTTCAACAGCCTGATCCTCAAGTTACAAGCATGACAAGCACTGCAGCAGCTTCAACAGCCTGATCCTCAAGTTACAAGCATGACAAGCACTGCAGCAGCTTCAACAGCCTGATCTTCAAGTTACAAGCATGACAAGCACTGCAGCAGCTTCAACAGCCTGATCCTCAAGTTACAAGCATGACAAGCACTGCAGCAGCTTCAACAAGGTGAATGTGCTAACAAAAAACACTTAAGATCTGTATTTTTTTAACTCTTAAAAAAGCTACACAGCTGCCAGAACACTAGTGCCTTGCAGATGAAACTTTCCCACTATTTTTCTCTCTATCTCTTCAGCACTCTAAACCTTTTGTGTTGTGCTGATTGCTGAAGGTGCATCTGTCCATATCATTTACATTTAAGATTTTCACTGCATGATGTAAGTACTGAACTTTGGTTCACAGTAATCTCATGGTAAATGAGATTTTTAAAAAATTCATGAACAATCTTTTTTTAATATTTAAAAAATATCTCTGATTAACAACTTAAGGCTCATTTTGTCATGGTGGGTCACATTTACCCTTATGAAATTCTTTCTTTCCTCCCATGCAGACACAGTCAGTTTTGCGTTTTGTTACCTACAACAAGAATCAATGGTTGACTGAACAGGAAAAAAAACCCCACATCATACAACTCAAATATATCAGCTACCTCCATCTATTTCTTGCCTCAAATTTTATATAAAAAATACTTATTTTTCAACTGATGAGATGACTGGGAAAAGAAATTATTAATTTTTGCAAGTAAACAAAGCTTATTAATTATATGATGTATTCAGATTCAGAAAGAAAGTTCACATGAAATCACCAACAAAAATTCAGTATTAGTATTTTTTTTTTTCTTTCAAACTAATGGTACTCCTGTTTTATGCGCTGGTCTGAACGGGTTCAGCAGGTTTCACTTCAGGTGATGAACACAGGGTGTAAAAATGAAAGTACACAAACCGGGACCACCACAACCACCAGCAGCAATAGCCACAGCCACAGCAGATCACCCTCTGCACTCGACGTACTCTTCGCTATAACTCTACATCTGTATCTGTTATCAGGGGCTCAATCTCATGCTTCTTGCTTCCTGTGATAAAAGAGAAACACACAAAGGTGTTTTTTTTCTTTCTTTCTGAAACATAAGCTAACAGAAGAAAACAGAATGATAGAAACTTATGTGATTACCTTCTCTCTCCCTATCACCCAGGTCCTAAGGCCCTGCTTCCTCTGACTTATATCATTCCTATCCTGGCATATGGTCTGAGTTCCCCCCAGATGCGATTCCTACTATTACTATAAGACTCTGTATTACACATAGCAAATATAACTGATGTCACTGTCCTTTTGGATAACACAACATGCCAGCTCAGCAATAACAGTTATTAATGACTGTCACATGAAACAATCCTTTCCTTCAAGCCAGGCCCCTTGGCCTTCTTGGGGCCTAGGTTTTCTGCCTGTTCAGACTAATGAGTAATCTGCCTCTGCCACTGCCCCAAGCATGCACAAAATATAAACATCTAGTTCAGCACGAACAGAATCCAGATAAATGCTGCTCTTCCAATATAAATCACAAGAGTCTTATGAATTCAAGAACAACGCAGAGATCAGACAGATGAGCAAACAACAACCTGTCTCATGGTTGATTAGAAAAAGAAGATGGACACATGTCGGTCATATAATGAGAAGAAACAATCAGAGAATCCCCAAACAAGCTATCAAATGGAACACAACAGGCTGAAGAAAAAGAGGTCAACCATGTGAAACTCTAAAGAGGACATTGTTAAGAGAAGCCAATTCAGTGGGCATAACGTCCCTTGATGAGACTGAAAAACTTGCAGAAGACAGGACATCTTGGAGAACTACCATGTGTGGGCCCTATGTGACGTTTAGCGGCACAAGAAGGATGTAAGAAATGGAATACTCTTCTGTTCACTACATTGTTAAAGTATATAGAACCAATATTATGTGCATACTATATTATACTTGCGAGACCACAGGAGATGTGAGACTTAAGATTATCAAGTTATCTAGCAAAAATTGAAATCAACACAGAAATTGGTGTTTACAAGGACTGTTTTCTAGAGGCAAGAGAGGATGTCACTCTCAGCTTCAATGCCTTTGTTTAGGAGCCACATGTGTCAGTAATTATTTATTTATTTTTTAAACTAAAGCATGCCAAAAGGTCTACAAGCTATTCTCTTTGCATTAAAAAGCTAACTTTTAACCATTGCACTACTCATGCAACTCCACTACATTATATATAACTGCATTGTTTAGAACCCCCGTGTGGTACCCGGGATCTGCAAAGAATAGGACCACTGTACCCTACCACGCATGATCGTAAAAGGCGACTAAGGAGGGTTCAGCATAGGGCCAGCAACCCTATCTGGTAAAAAAACTATCAGACTGCTACAGAAACGGAAGCAAGGGAAAAAACAAATGCAGGTGGAAGGAGAAATGCGTATCAGGAAACTGAGCCCATGAAGGTTGTGGATGAAAGCCAGCCACTGGAAGTCCCCAGCCCGACTGCAGACCTCCTGGAACCTAAACACAAGATGCAAATAGGCAGCTGGAATGTAAGAACACTACACCAGACTGGAAAACTAGCACAGACCATCAAGGAAATGCACAGATACAAACTAGACATACTAGGAATACAAGAAGCAAGATGGACAGGACAAGGCAGAAGGAAATTAACAACACAGCACACAGAAGATACAATAATATGGTCAGGTAAAGAAGATCTTCATGAAGGAGGAGTAGCATTGATTATAACAAAAGAAGCATCAAGAGCATTGCTGAAATGGACCCCAATAAATGAGAGATTATTATATGCACGATTCAACTCAAGATTCACGAAGCTGTCTATTATAGTTTGTTATGCACCAACAGAAGCAGCTGAAGAGGAATTAAAAGAAGATTTTTACAACAGCCTCCAAGCCACAGTAGAAACAATACCCAAGCATGATATGCTACTCATCTTGGGCGACTTCAATGCAAAAGTAGGTGAAGGAAATGAAGATAGAAGAAGAATCATGGGAAGAGAAGGAATTGGAGAAATAAATGAAAATGGAGAAAGACTGTGCAGTTTCTGTGAAGAAAACATGATGACCATCGGAGGGACAATTTTCCAACACAAAAACATCCATAAGGTGACTTGGAGGTCACCAGATAAAACCACAGAAAACCAAATCGATCACATACTAATAAACAACAAGTGGAAACGGTCACTACAAGATGTGCGAGCAAGGAAAGGAGCAGATGTAGGAAGTGATCACAACCTTCTGGTAGCAAAAATAAAACTAAAATTAAGGAAAGCCAAAATCGGAGAACACAGAAAGATACATTTTGATACAAGAAAACTGATAGACCAGCAAACAAGAAATGAATTCTCAATAGTACTTAAGAACCGCTTCAGTGTCCTACAAGGCAAAGCAGAAATGTCCATATTAGAGTTCAATAAAACACTACAGGAAACAGCAAAAGAGGTGCTAGGATATAGGAAAAGGAGAAAAGAGGAATGGATAAGCGAGACCACATGGGAAAAGATAGAGCAAAGAAAAGAAATCAAGAAAAAATTACTGAACACCAAATCACAACGGCTTAAAGAACGAGTTTTAAGTAATTATGCACAAAAAGACAAAGAAGTGAAGGAATCATGCCGTCAAGATAAACGTCAATATTATGACAACTTAGCAGAAACAGCAGAGAAAGCAGCATATACAAATGACATGAAAACCATATATAAAATCACAAAGCAGATGACAGGGAACTTCAACACAAGATGTGAAAGTGCAGTAAGAACACAAAATGGTCAACTGGTCAGTGGAGAAAGAGAAAGAATTGAAAGATGGAGGGAACACTTTAACACCCTACTAAACAGAACACAAGAAGCACAAACAATAGACATACCTGAAGCAAAAACGGAACTAAACATCAATACAGGACCAATAACAATAAATGAAGTAAAGGAGGCGATAAAGAAGCTAAAATCAGACAGGGCACCAGGTGAAGATGAAGTGACTGCTGAGATGTTGAAAGCAGAAGAAATAGAAACACCAAAACAACTTTGCCAGATATTACAACAAATTTGAGATCTAGAAAAAACCCCAGAGGAGTGGAAAACTGGGCTTATAGTAAAACTACCAAAGAAGGGTGACTTCAGAGATTGCGGGAACTGGAGAGGCATTACCCTACTGCCACTCACCAGTAAAGTATTTTGCAGAATAATCATCAACAGAATTGTACCAACACTTGAGGAAAAACTTCGGAAAGAGCAGGCAGGATTTAGGAAAGGAAGATCATGCATAGACCACATATTTGTGCTTAGACAAATATTAGAACAGGCAAATGAGTGGCATAGCACAACATATGCATTATTCATAGATTTTGAGAAAGCCTTTGACAGTGTCAACAGAGATGGCATGGCCTCCCCCATAAAATAGTTAATGTAATCAAAGCCCTATACGAGGGTTTTCAGTGCAAAGTTATCTGTGGAGAACATACCTCCAGCAGCTTTAGGGTACAAACAGGAGTGAAACAGGGATGTGTACTATCACCAACATTATTTATCTTGGCAGTAGACTGGTTAATGAAGGAGGCAACATCAGACAAACGCAGAGGATTACAATGGACCCTTGACACAGTGCTGGAGGACCTTGACTTTGCGGACGACATTTGTCTATTATCAAGCAGTCACAAAGATATGCAAGATAAAATAAACAAGCTAACTCAGAATGCAAACAACATAGGACTAAAGATCAACGCAGGAAAGACAAAGTTAATAAAGCAAAATGTGAACAACAGAAATGTACTCAGAGTAGATAACAAGTTAGTGGAGGAGGTCAACGAATTTGTATACCTTGGCAGCAGAGTAGTAGAAAATGGAGACAGCACAAAGGACATCAACAGCAGACTTACTAGAGAAAACCAGGCTTTTGCAATGCTGCAGACTATATGGAAATCAAAAACTAAGCATAAATATGAAAATCAGGATATTTAAGAGTAATGTTCTAAGTGTACTACTCTATGGAAGTGAATGCTGGAAAATCACCAAAACCATAGAAAACAAGTTGAATTCTTTCCAGACTAAATGTTTACGAAGAATTAGAAAAATATTTTGGCCAAACACCATAAGAAATAACATCTTATTAGCAGAAATGCAGATGAAACCACTGACAACAATTATTGAGGAAAGACGCTGGCGATGGTTGGGACATGTGCTCCGAATGACTGACAACTCACTACCAAAAATAGCACTAAGATGAACACCACAGGGGAGCAGAAGTAAGGGTAGACCAAAAGAGACATGGAGAAGAACAACAGAAAGGATGTTGAGCAATAGAGGGCTCACCTGGGCAAGAGCAGAAAAAAAGGCGAAGGACAGGCATTTGTGGAAAACCCTTGCAGAAGCCCCATGTGCCCTGAGCACTTAAGGTTCAGAGAGAGAGAGAGAGCATTGTTTAGAAATACTAACAGAAGCAAATGATACCTGCAGCCTCCTCCTGAAGTTCAAAAGAAGCCAGGGCTGCCAACTTCTGCTTTTTAGTCACGCCAGAATGTGGGTTCTCTGGCATGAAGGCAGCAACCAGTAGAGCCATGATGACAAGTACAGCACCAAATGCAAATGGAGGTCCAGGCACCACACCCTAAAGATGAAATGTTTTAAAATGTTCTATATAACAATGTGGCATACATAGTAACACTGCAAATCTGAAGGATACCCCTCCCCCCCATAAACTGTAAATCCTGGGAAACTGATCTCAAAAGGGGCATGTATATGTGTATGCAGTTCTGAGATAAAATTATACACCATGACCTTGAGGGGTGAAGGTGCAGCCCGAGGTAGTGGTCCATGATCCACAGCCGACCAAGATCATGCAAAAGTGCTCTGCAGCTGCCCCAGTATCAGCCAGCCTCCCTCCTAACGGGGCAGGGACTGCCTGGCAGTGAAGTGTGCTAAAGAAGCATTGCGCTCCCTGCTTTTTAGCTACACTCCCGGTCTGTGGAAATACCCATTATGGACACCCTTATCGCAATTCCAATGAGACAGAACAACTATAACAGCTGACTCTGAATTCTGCTCAAAGGGCAATGCTATTTTAAACAGAGTATAATGGTTTATTGATCACTTTTGCCATAACTCTTATAACCCCAGGACCTCTATAACCAAAAGAGATGAAATTTTTTTCAGAAAAGTTCAGAACATGTTAATCAATAATTATTACAAATGTACAGCCATGGAAAATACTGCTATACAAATGATTGACTTTGGCTAGCTTACTTGTATGGCACCATGTGTAGAATGATGAGACAAGTTGTCATGCCGATTTGTGGTAGGCTGCAATATTTCCTTCTCATTCAAGTCCACATGGAACAGGTAGAAAATGAAGCCAAACAAGGCAGGACCAAGACCATTACAAAGGCCACGAATGCCTGTAACAACACCCTGGGCAACACCTGCAGAAAATTTGAGCAATAACTCAGCGGTACTGGAAAAAATGAAAAGGTCTATTTCTGTTCTAATCCACATTGTTTGTCATGTCTATGAACTGAGGTTACATACGAATTTAGACAGAACTATATGTACTATATGCTTAGTGGGAATAACATCCCTTGATGAGATTGAAAAGCTCGCCGAAAACAGGAAATCTTGGCAACCTACCATGTGACGTTTAGCGGCACGGGAAGGATGTAAGATATGTACAAGGCGCCTGTGTGGTTACTGGGGCCCAATTTTGAGGAGAAAAGAATAGGACCACGTATGTCATAAGAGGTGACTATGGAGGTTGGGGGATAGGCTAAATGACCTGTTCCCTGTAAAAAACTGGAGCATTACAGAAACACGGAGAGCAGAACCAGGAAACTGTCTTGGAAAAGGAAGGAATTCTGATAACAGAGCACATGATGTTATGCAGTCGAAGCTGAAAGTAAGCTGCAGAACCGACATACCAACTGATTACCAGGACATCTTTTACCATTGCATGTTGGAATGTTAGAACAATGTATGAAAGTGGAAAGGCTGCCATGATAGTGAGAGAAACACATAACAGTTCTAATGGGGGACATCAATGCAAAGGTAGGTAAGATCAACATAAGTTATGAGAAAGTAATGGGCCAAAATAGATTAAGAATAATAAATGAAAATGGAGAAAGGCTAGTGGATTGGAGGAAGTATATTTCCACATAAAACCATACACAAAGTCATGTGGGTATCACCATATCAGGTCACTGAGAACTCATTCATTCATTCATTTGCATGTCTCTTGTGGAACTTTGCCCCCCTAAAAAACACTCCTGTAGGCCTCTCGGTTGTGAGTAAGATGGCCTGCTGCTGATGCATCCATTTGCAGATCATCAATGATGTCTTGCAGCCATTTTCGACTTGGTTTCTTTCTTTTTCCCATTATGTACTCTTCCAAGACAGTTTTCTCTAGATTATCATGACGTTTAATGTGTCCAAAATATTTAAGTTTTCTCTGTTTAATCCTCTTTACTAGCCAGCATTCTTCAATATTAAGTTCTTGTAGTATGGATATATTTGGGTTTTTTTTTCTGTGTCCATGATATTTGAAGAACTCTTCTGTAGCATTTACACTCAAAGGCATTTATGTGTTTCTCAGCTGTTTTGTTAAGTGTCCAGGTCTCACAGGCATATGTTGCGATGGGAAAGATGCATGCCCTTAAAAATCTTATTGTTGTATTTCTGTCTGTTCTTCTCCACAGATTCTTTAGTTGTTTTACTTTCTGAAGAGCGATAAATGTCCTCCTTTTAATTTCCCTCATTGTATCTCCATTATTAGTTAGCAGTGATCCAAGATATTCAAAACTCTCCACTTCTTCCAATTTTTCCTCATTAATACATATATCAGCTGCCTTGTTTGTTTTGTCAGTTGTCATCAATTTAGTTTTCTTCACATTAAGATAGAGATTTTGCTCTTTGTTACTCTTACAGACTGACATAATTAGTTTTTCCATTCCTTTTTGTGTTGTGGACAGTAATACTGTGTCATCAGCATATCTAATCTCTGGTATTTCATAGCCTCCAATTGTTATGGCATCATAATATTCTGTCTACATCTTCTCTAACATTCCTCATTATATTTTCAGTATACAAGTTAAATATGTAAGGCGACAATATGCACCCCTGACAGACCCCTTGTTTTATGTCAAACCAAGTTGTTGTTTCACTATTTATTCTTACTGCTGCTTGTTGGTCTATATACAGCAGTGATGTTAATTGTATCAAATGTATTGGAAATCTCATTTTTTTCCATTATTTCCCAAAGTTTCTGGTGCTGTACACAATCAAATACCTTTGAATAGTCTATAAAGGATAAACTCTCTGCATTTTTCTATTATTAATCTTATATTGAATATATGATCTCTTGATCCTCTTCCTGATCCTCATCCTTGCCTGAAACCAGCTTGGACCATATTGACTTCTTCTATTTCTTTCGAAGTCTACCCATTATGATTTTTAACAGAATTTTACTGGCATGACTAATCAGGGCAACAGTTCTGTAGTTTGTGCATAATTTCAGGTTACCCTTTTTTGGCAGTGGTATGAATACAGTTCTTTTCCATTCTTTTGGCCAAATACCTGAATGCCATCTTTTTACATAGTGTATGACAGATTGTTGCACATTCCTTTCCTCCTGCTTTAATAAATTCAGCTGTTATCTCATCACATCCTGGTGATTTACCATTTTTCAGACTCTTTATTGCCCATAAAACTTCTATTGTCGGTTCGGGTTCTTTCTCCTCGAATAATAATTCACACTGTTCATTTATGCTTTCACATTCAGTTGTTTCATACATTCCTCTGCAATATTCCTTCCATCTTTCTAGAATTTCCTCTGTCTCTGTCAAGGTATTCCTCATCTTGTCACACATTTAGCTTAGGTGTGATATTTCTCATCAATGTCTTCATTTCTTTAAACATTTCACTATCTCTTCCACACTTCTGATGTCCTTCTATTCTTTCACAACAATCTTGAATGTATTGTTTTTTTTCTTTTCTTATGTTTTTTTGTACTTCTTTTGTTAAAGATTTATATTCTTCTTTGTTGTTGTTTGTCACTTTCTATTGCATCTTCATTTCTCTACATTGTTTTATCAGTTCTAGTGTGCCTGGTGTAATCCATCCATTCTTTTGTGTTTTCTTTTCTGGAACCATGTCTTTAGCTGTTGTTATTAAGAATCTTTGACCTGTGTAGCCAGATCATCTGGTGTCATCTCCTCCTGTACAGCCATCAGGATTTTGAAATGGTTCTTCACTTTTATACCGTATTGTTCTGCTATTTTTGTAAGATCAAAGCTGAGTGGTCTTGATCCCATAACTGTCTTTTTTTATCTTTATCTTCATGTCTGCTATTAACAGCTCATGGTCCGTGTCACAATCAGCACCTGGTAAAGTTTTTGCTGATTTTATACTTGATATCCACCTTCTTTGCACTAAAATGTAATCTATTTGATTCTTGGTTTTCCCACCAGGTGATGTCCATGTGTAAAGTCTTCTTGGATGTTGTTTAAAAAGTGTGTTAGCAATCATTAGCTCATTTTCCATGCAAAAAAGCCATTAGACTGTCACCTGCCTCATTTCTATGTCATATGCTAAATTTTCCTACAACATGTCCCTCATCTTCTGCTCTTTCTGTACCAATCTTTGTATTAAAATCCCTCATTATTAATACAATATCATTTTTCCGTACCTGGTCTATTGTCGTTTGCAGTGTGTTATAAAAGTCTTCTACTGCCTCTTTTCCTGCTGCTGATGTAAGTGCAAATATCTAGATGACTGTTACATTTCTAGGAGTGCCGTTAAGTCTGAAAGGATTCTATCACTTATTGGACTGTAACCTAGTAATGCTTTTGATGTTGATTTGTCCACGTAAAAAAGCCACTCCATTCTTTCCTCTTAATTCTCCATAGAGTATATAAAGAAATTATCATTCTCGCTCTTGAAGTGTCCTGATCCTTTCCATCGATGTTCGCAGATTCCCAAAATGTGGATCCCCGTTCTTTTCATCTCGTCACTTATTATTTGATACTTCCCCTCATACACACTTCTTACATTCCATGTTCCTACTCATATTTTTCTTTTTAGTTTGATGCAGGATTTTGTCCGTCACCACAATTACTAGTACTGACCTCTGTCTCACACTCTTCCCCAGTGTTAAAATTAGATCTATCTGGCCTGGGGGCCTCACCACCAGATCTTTTTCCTACTTGACTTTCCATGTTGCTGTTTGGGTTTCTTGGTATATTTTCTGAGGATAGTTTACCATTGCTTTCCTTCCGGGCAATGACTGTACTAGTCAGTGATCACAGCCATTGTCTGTACATTGAGATCATCTGCCTACCATCATAGAATGGTGACCATAACCAACATTATTTGTCGGCTGCTCTCCCATTCCATCCACCACCAGCTCCCTCCTGATCGGGGAGCTGTACTCCACCTTGCCCAAGGGTGTCCTGTAGACTGATGGAGGTAAGGAGGCTTCTTACTTCTCCTTTTATAGGGGATACCCCTATCCCGGTAACCATCACTGAGAACTAGACAGACCATATTTGTATCAGCTAAAGCTTTCACAAAACATTACAAAATATATGAAATGAGGTGCGTACGTGGCATCTGATCACCATCTACTGATAGTTAAACTGAGGATGATATTGAAAAACACCACAAAACAGACACGGCAAGAAAAAGATACAATATAGTACTGCTGGATGACCGAGAAATCACACTGAACTTTAAAATGAAAATGATTAATAGATTTCAGGTTCTGCTGGAGTTATACGAAGAAGATATACTAGATGTGAACACTGCGTGGAATAGTGCTAAAGAAAAGTGGATTACATTGGAAACACTGAAGAAGATAGACAGAAATGAAAGCAAAAATAAATGACAGTAAAACAAGAGCAGCAAATGCCTCAGCTAAGACAGAATATAATCTGGCCCATAAAGAAGTGAGGAAAAGTGTAAAGAAAGATAGACAAGCCTATGCAAAATGGTGAGAAACAATACTGTTGACCAAATGGAAAATAATGAGAAATAATAACTATGCTTCAATGAGGAACCGCCATGCAGACACACACAGACACCAAGCCTACTTCCTGGTAAGCCACAGACTTCCAAGCACAGTCTGACACAAAAGTCTCACATCACCAGACCAGCATACTACCAACACTTACCCTGCTGGTCTGGACTAGCATGAGCTGATACAAAGGAGCTTATGGATGGATAAGCTATACTAGACATTGCAGCCATTGTCCCGGCAACCCAGATAATCCTGCAGATGAAAAAAAAAAAAGGTTTCAGCTTGACTTAATTTTTTTTTTTTAAAAAATATGGTTTCTGGCCATACCTAGGATATGGCTCACCATAAAAGTTAAAAAAAGCAACTGCAGCAGGTTTTTTGTTGTTGTCACACAGAAAGAGCATAATGATGAAAAGATTCATTCACCTGTATCATTTATAAAATGACTTATAATACATCCTGATAGTTTTCTATCAGAAATACCATGGTATTATTTTATCACTGATTAAACAGAAAAGGTATCATTTATTAAAGTTAGCTGACTTTTCCCCCTGGGAACAACTGTGTTAAGAGCACACTTATCTTAACATAGTGTTTGTGAGACAGGGAACATAGATCTGTTTGCTTAAAAACTCTGATCTACTTCTGTAGCCCAGAAACTTGTAGCAATCAACACTAATTGTAATTGTTATTTTTGTAAAATGTAATGTCACGTTGGTGGACGGATGGGGACATAGAGATCTCTGGCGGGGATGAGGGAAGTCTGGTGTGAAACCAATGAATCCAGGACGTGACAAGCCTATGGGTCTTTACAACAATGGCTATCAGAGTGATGTAAACAAAACAGAGCCAGTAGACTATAGGTGGTGGGGAATGGATATCATTGAAGCATTCATCAGATTCCTCATCTCAAAGTCAGAGTGTCTTTGTGGAACTGTCCCCAAATCATCTGACATGGAGAAGGAACTTACATACAGCCACCAGAGGCTGGAAAACAAAGTTTTAGCCAGGCCAGCCACACTGTCTTCATGGCAGTCCGAGCAAGACCACAGTCTGCCCTAGCAAGGAAAGGTGCTGAAGTCGGAGTTACCCAGCCAAAAGGAGCATCGCAAAAATCAGGGTAATACGAATTATCGCTAATGAAATGTCTCTATCTGCAGTATTCAAACATGGTGCTCGCCCTGTGAAGACTAACCAGGCAGGTGCAGTGCCGGGCCCCCTGCCTCGAAAGGGTCCACCCAATGCTACTGGAGGTCCTCTCAGTTCGTCTTGTGGAGTTAGGAGACATGAGAGTAGAGCTACTGGCCAAAAAATACAACGGAAGAAAACAGCCAAAAAGCAAGAACTTAAAATAATGCAGTAGAATGCTGAGGGTGTCAGCAGTGTTAGAGATGGCTATAGCAAAAAGGTGGAGCTAGAGAACATACTTTTTACAGAGTAGGTAAGTATATGCTGCATACAGGAAACACACTTAACCAAAGATGCCGCCTTTAAAATCAGAGGCCACCAGTGTTTTAGATCAGACCAACAGGACAGAAGAAAAGGAGGAGTACTCACACTTGTTAAGAATAACATCAGCGCATGTCAGGTGGGAGTGTACATGGAAGGAGCCGAATACCAGATGATCCATCTAAAAAGTAGTAATACAGATTTCCACCTCCTTAACTATTACTGTCCTAATGACCGCCCACTTGCTTTAGAAACAATCCCACACAAAGAGAGACTGATGGTCTGTGGCGATTTTAACAGCCATTCTCAGAGCTGGGGCTATGACCACATAGACAAGAGAGGAGAGGAAGTTGAGAGCTGGCAGGATGATAATGGACTTCTCCTGATCAACCAGCCAATGGATCCCCCAACATTTTACTCAAGGGCTTGGCATACAACCTCAACACCAGATCTGGCATTCCACTCTCCAGATATGAAGTGGAACATTACACGTGAAGTTGGAAAACAACTTGGAGGTAGCGACCATCGACCAGTCTTCCTGACAATTGAAAATGAACCAGCAACACCAGTAGCCCTCTCCCCAGATGGAACTATAAAAAAGCAAACTGGACAATGTACAGACATTGTACAGGTATCCTGGTGGGACAGCTGTCTATAGAAGGTAAGGATATTAACAGCATAGAGAAGGAATTCAATGCTTGTATCCTTCAGGCCGCTCGTAAAACCATTCCCAGAGGAGCTCGCAGGGACTATAAACCATACTGGTCTAGTGAGCTGGGAAAACTCCATGATGACGTGGAAGCAGCTCGAAAGCAAGCAGAAAATAGACCATGCCAAGAACACCACAATAATTACCAACATTCTAAGGCCAAATTTCAGAGAGCCAAGCTGCAAGCCAGACGGGAAAGTTGGAGAGAGAAAACAGAGTCCCTAAACTCTGAAAAGGATGGAAGTAAACTGTGGAAACTAATCAAACAGTTAAATGATGAGAGTACTGGAAGAAGTACAAAGATTACAATAACAGAAGATGGGAAAACTCTTACAGGTAAGCAGGTAGCAGATCACTTTGCTTGCATGTTTGCACAGGACTGCAACATTGATATCCATCCAGAGAAAGAGCGTACAGTGCGCACTGAGCCACAGAAAGAAGAGGAACAAGTCAGAAAAGTGGAGGTCATGGATGCACCAATCACACGCAGTAAGTTAGACCTAGCAGTTAGTAAACTGAAACCAAGGAAATCACCAGGACCAGATGGAGTGTCCAATGAAATGATCAAGAACCTGGGAATGGCAGCAATGGGAAAGCTGCTGGATATTTTCAATATGTGCTGGAGCACAGGTAAGTTACCTCAAATCTGGAAGGAAGCAAGCATGGCACCACTGCTAAAGCCAAGGAAAAACAGTGATACTGCCTCCAGCTACAGGCCAATCAGTCTCACTAGCTGCCTATGCAAAACGATGGAACGCATCATTGACCTGAGGCTAAAATGGTACCTAGAAAGTGAAAACCTCTCGTTCCACAACAAGCAGGATTTAGGCAGTACTACAGTATGGAAGATCAAGTGACCTACTGAGGATGCATTCCAAGAGAAAAACCTTGTACTAGCAGTGTGGATAGACCTGAAGAAAGCCTTTGATAAAGTATGGAAAAAAGGTCTGCTGTGGAAACTAAGAAACTGCAATGTGAATGGAAGACTGTACAACTGGATAAAGTCCTATTTACACAATAGAAGAGCTAGAGTAGTAATGGATGGTCACAAAAGCCAGAAAGTACTTCTGCAACACGGTGTACCACAAGGAGGAGCCCTTTCGCTACACTATTCCTTGTATTCATTAATGACCTGGTCAAGGAACTTCCCTATGGAATCAAAGCGGCACTGTATGCAGATGATCTGGTCATGTGGTGTACAGATGAATATGCAACAGTTGCTACACAGAGACTCCAAAGAGCAGCAGACATCTTGACATCATGGACAAACAAATGGTGTGTAAGTATAAACACAGAGAAATCAAGTACCACTCTGTTTACTCTCTCATCTAAACAGAAAGCAGGTAAGATCTCTGTAAATGAAATATCCTTAAGGATGGACAACCAACCCACTTACTTAGGAGTGACTCTTGACTCAAAACTGACCTGGAAGCAACACATCAACAGTGCAGAAGCAAATACCAGAAGAAAACTAGCCATATTAAGAAAACTGAGTGGAACCACATGGGGAGCTAGTGAAAGAATCCTCAAGAATGTATATCAGCAAAGTATTCTACCACATTTAGAATATGGCTCAACATCTTGGTGCACAGCATCAAACACTACGCTGCATAATCTAGACAATGTTCAAAATCAGTCACTACGGATTATCACAAGTGCTATGAGGTCCACACCAATAGTAGAAATGCAGAAAATAGTTGGTGTTCAAGCGCTAAAGGAACGTAGAGACACAAAGGTCATGACCATGGGAGAGAAATTCCTTAGCTCTGTAAGCCATCCCCTGAAGGAGAGATTCAGTAACTTGGCACTAAGATGGCTTAAAAGAAGCAACTTCATTCATCAGGCCAAGCATATGTGTAAGCTGATACCTGACCTTCCAACTGTAGTCGCTCCATTATCATCTGTACCAGAGCATACACCATGGAAAGAAGCAGATTATACACAAATAACTATTCAGACTGAAGTTTAAGGTGTGCAGAATGGTGAGATGCAGAGCAGTCTTGTAAGATCAACAGCCACACTTAGTGTTCTAGATGACAAATATCCATGTGACACCTGGATACGTGTGTATACAGATGGATCTACACATAATGCCATAAAGAATGGAGGCGCAGGAGCACATACTGAATATCCAAACAACACCACTGACAAGATTTCCATACCCACTGGAAAATACTGCAACAACTATGATGCAGAAGTTAGGGTAATTATTGCTGCAGTTGAAAAACTATCCGACTCCAGAATTGATACGTGCCCCGTAGTAATTCTCACAGATGCAAGATCAGTACTGGAAGCTCTTCAGTGCAACAAACTACCAGACCTTAAGGATGCCTTGTCAAAAATTAGCTTACAACACGGAGTCACTTTGCAGTGGATTCTCTCCCACTGTGGGATACCAGGCAATGAGAAAGCTGACCATCTGGCCAAAGAGGGCACTGAAATGGAGCAACCAGACATACCAATCACCTATAATCAGAAGAAAAGCATGATAAAAACCTACAGGAAGCAACAAACACCACCACATGATGACTATCACATGCTAAACAGAAAGGAACAAGTCACCATTTTCCGTCTCCGAACAGGACACAGCCGACTCCGAAGTCATATGTATACAAAGTTTAAGGTTGGTACTACTAATCTATGTACATGTGCCCGGGTGCCCCAAACTGTGGAACATATCCTCCAAAACTGCACCAACTATGAGACACTGAGAAATAATTACTGGCCCAGTGAAACCACTAAAGAAGATAAGCTCTATGGTTCCATACATGAATTACAAAAAACAGTGAAATTTGTTCAAGAGACAGGACTGCAGATATAGACAGACAATGCGAATGAAGAAGAAGAAGAAGAAGAAGCTGACTTTGATGTCAGAAAAGTGGCAAGTTTTACAGCCAATTAAAAAAGCTGTAAATATGATATAATTATTCAGGCTACGAAAGGGAAAGAGATGAGAAATCAGGAAAAAACATAGCAAAGGAAGGAAACATTATTTTAAAAAAAAAACAAAACAAAAACATAGTTTCTAAATGTTCAAAGTAGCTAGTGGATTGAAAGAAATATTTAACAAGGTGGAAAATAGTATAGTTACGAATTTCTTAAACATAACAGATTCTATATATGACTTGGTTATAATTTAATCTGGTAGAACAATTTTTTCATAAAGTAGTCTTCTGTTTTGCATCAGTGGCATTCATGGTCTATATCACATTTCTGTTCTTATGTAAAGACATAAATGAGATGACAACTGTGGTAAAACTAGTTCTAGTAATGAAAATAGAGATGTATGGTTCAGTTTTATAAAAAGATAGAAAGAGTGAGGAAAGTGGGCAGAAACAAGAATGGCAGAAAGTGCTCAACTTTCTTACTAGGAGGAGGCCAAAAAAAGCTAGTCTAGATATATTCATCCATTTTTCATGTTGTGTTGTTTTTGTATGTGATCCTTGAAAAAGGCTTTTTGCTGAAATAATGGTTTGTTGTACTTCTTCATTTGTATGTGCATCTTACTTTCTGCCTTTCTTATTTCTGGCCACTTTCCTCAACTGTTCTTATATAGACAGATTTCTTCTCTTTCTTTCTTTTTCAACAGTTCTTGTACAGAGTTCAGCTTCTTGGGTCACCACTAAGTGGTAAAATGTTCAGCTTCATGAGGGAGGGCTCAACTTCTATAGGGAAGGTTCCTGTCCTTAGTTCCTCTTCTTCAAAGTATCAGGTACCAATTTTGAGATTTTCACCGTGGGTGACTGGAGCCTGCCAAAAGTCAGGCTATAATCTACTCATTTTTTGGTACTTGTTTCATTTACAAAATGACTTATAACACACGCTGATAGCTTTCTATCAGAAATACTATGGTATTAACGAGTTTTGACAAAAGATATCTTATTGACAATGTATAATTAACCTAAATATAATGACAGCACATGGGTGGCATGGTGATTAGAGCATTAATCTCTCAGGCATTTTGTTTGTGCTCTTACCAACATAAAGGAGATTGTGGTTCTGTGCTGTTCCAGGAGCTATTTGCAATTTTTCATTAATATTTTTCATTTTTTATTGTTTGGTTAACACAAAATTCATGTGAATCTTTACTTTTGTCTCCTCTCTCTGATTCTTCATCCTGTTTGTTTTTGTTTGATAAAGGCTCATGCCAAAACGTCACAAGTGTGTTATCGTTAAATAATAAAGCTGTTCCCACTTTTTTCCCCTAGTTTATACATTTTAATCTCTCATGAAGATCAGTGGTTTGAATCTTGTGGAAGGTGCCCCAGTTACTCAGCTGTAGAAATAGGTCCCTGGCTTCTCCTGGAGCCAGGGGCTGGAAAGGCAGCCAAATGTGATGATGACCACATTACAATCACACTCACAGGCCAAGGAAAATACAGACATTAACACTAACACCACATCCCTTAGGTGCCTCCTTGGCAGAATAGGGCTACTTTTATCTCACCTTTATTTTTTTAAAACCATACTGATACCTGCAGAATAGTAAAGAAAAGGTCAAATAAGTAACTGCGCTGTCAGGGAAGTGACGATCAGTGCATACAGGAATAGAATGCCAAAATCAAACATATCCCAAAAGAAATAATCAAATAACATGATGATGATGATTACAAAGATATCACAGAAAGATGTAAAACAACAGAAGCAAATAACAATATTGTATCAACAGTGAATTTACAGATTCACAAAGAAACGAATGTGCCTGTACTGTTGACAGAAAGACAGTCCTTAGAAAACAAAGGTTCTCGGTGTCCCTTAGGGAAAAGACGGTATTCTGGCTCAGCAAACAGAGATCACAATGAGAAAGCACACCCTGATCTAAAAACATACTGAGCCAAGGTCAGATGTGTCAGGTCAAAAGATGCATAACAGTGCCCTCTTGAAAGCAAATGCTGAAGACTTTTCTAAGGATAACAAATGAAGGGTTTATTAATCTCCTAACATCAACATCCACATAAAAAAGTGGTAAAGTAAGAGAACAAATTTTGTAGGATTAGACCTCGAAAAAATCGTAGACAAAGCACTTTAGTGAGACGTGAGAGAAAGAAAAATCACAAGAGAATTACTTGGGATTCGAACACGGACTCCGGTAGGACGAGCAGCCGTCTAGCCACGAGATACCAGCGTACTATCGACTTAGCCAACTACCACCCCGAAAAGGTGTTTTGTTGACATAGTCTTTAGTAACTGCTCAGCAGACATGAGGGATCGTGACACCCGGAAAGAAATGAAGTCGTGACACAGAAATTCTGTAGCTTAGATTCGGTCTCTCTAGCAGGTACCAACTTTTTTTAGACAAACATACACACGGTTTCCTGCCATGTCAAACGATGTGATATTAAGTTGTTATTGTTGTTCAAGTTTGCACCAGACATGGCAGGAGACCGTGTGTATGTTTGTCTAAAAAAAGTTGGTACCTGCTAGAGAGACTGAATCTAAGCTAAGGAATATTCTGTGTCACGACCTCGTTTCTTTCCGGGTGTCACGATCCCTCATGTCTGCTGAGCAGTTACCAAAGACTATGTCAACAAAACACCTTTTTTGGGGTGGTAGTTGGCTAAGTCGATAGTACGCTGTTCTCTCGTGGCTAGACGGCTGCTTGTCCTACCGGAGTCCGTGTTCGAATCCCAAGTAATTCTCTTGTGATTTTTCTTTCTCTCATGTCTCACTAAAGTGCTTGTC
This sequence comes from Achatina immaculata, assembly GCA_009760885.1. Classification (NCBI taxonomy): domain Eukaryota; kingdom Metazoa; phylum Mollusca; class Gastropoda; order Stylommatophora; family Achatinidae; genus Lissachatina; species Lissachatina immaculata. The sequence continues at coordinate 11,451,667 of CM019720.1, read as the reverse complement.
TACGATTTTTTCAACATAAAAAAGTGCACTGTTACACACCATATCACCACAGTAAAACTTACCAGTGTTGTGATGCAAAACCAAAGCAGGATAGCTGAATAATTTCAAAAACCAGACCAAACATGATTGTCTGCTTGTGACCAATATACTTCATTAACAGGGCCAAGATCAAAGTCTGAAATTGTGGAAAACAATGAAGACATTCAAAATTTACAAAATAAATACATAAAATATATACAATTTTTGTAGAACTGCTGTATGGTTGTGAAACATGGACAATTAATCGACAGATAATAAAGAAACTGGAAGCAACAAAAGATGTGATTTCGGAGAAAGACACAACAAATACCCTGGACGGCCATAAAAACAAATGAAAGGATCCTCAGAAAAGTTTTAGAACAACAAAAAAAAACAAACAAAAAACTAGTTATAACTGTAAGAAAATGACAGTCAAAATTTCCTGCACATGTCATGGGAAGAATGAAGACTGAGAACTTGGTAATGACTGGAAAGTTCAAAGGGACAAAGACAGAGAAGTAGGCCAAGAAAAAATGTCATAGCTGACTGATCAAGCGGCATGAAAAGAGAAAAGGATCTGAACTGATTGGAACACCAAGGATTGCACAAGATGAAGAATTATGCTAACCAATACACACTGTAAAGAATGAATGTGATTACATACAAATACAGTCAAACTCACTTAATATCACATCGCTTCATGTCACAACCCGGATACTGCCACAGAAATTTGTGTCCTCAGCCAATTTCTATAAGTAATTAATTGGCTTTACTCCGGTTAATATCATCCGCTTATTGGCACAAATCGGTTAATGTCACAGTATTTTTGCACCTGGAGGAGTTAAAGACTCCACTTCGTATCACAAACTGAGCAAGTACAAACTATAAACATCTCACAAAGCATTATTGCCTTCATAACTCATCAAAGGCTGGGCGTTTGATCACGTGCCACATCAACCTTTTCAACATGTGGGCATAAAAACTCAGTGTAAATGAAAGGTTTATAACTGCCACCCTTTCAGAATTAAATTCTGACTTCTTTCAGCCACTGTCTTCTTTATCAGGATGTGGGCGGCGTTAAGCTGGCAACGCGAATTGATAGTTGGTCAGTCTCGAATAGTGTACTGTGAATTGTACAGCTGGGAAACTCTCTCTGGTTCTCATGATAGATAACGGCTGCTAAACGCAAATGTGCTGATCTGGATTTGAGAATTAAAATGGATATTCTGAAGCAAATTGATGAAAAAGGTACGAGAAAGGACACAGTGGATAAATTTGAAATTGATGTTTCAACTGCACTGAAACTTGTTAAAGGTAATCATGTCATGCCTTAGAGGAACATAGGTATATGGTGTTAGTGCCTGTATTTTTGTTGACCTGTCAGCACACTAGAGGGTGATATGGTCAGTATCACGCCGGGCTGCCTTTCCTTCCCTAACTCCAGAAGAAAGTGGGTACCCATTTCTACAGCTGGGTGGCTGGGGTACCTCTGACTGGATTTGAACCCCTGACCTTCGCCATGAGAGACCAGTGCACTAACCACTTTGCCACTGAGACATCCATTTGTTAAAAACTGAGACAAAATTGAATGAGACTTTCACTCATCTTTAGTTAGGCCAAACTGTAAGCAAAAGCGTGCGAGTTCTTACACGGATACTGAATGTGCTCTTCTAAAATGGTTCAACCAGACACATTCTGCACAGTTGCCTGTGTGAGATCCTATGTTGGCGGAAATTGCGGAATGTTTTGCGAAAGAAATGGGTATGCCTGACTGGAAGTGTTTGAACGGCTTTCTTGAGCGCTTTAAGAAATGCTACAAACATTTAAAGTCACTTCAGGTGAAGCAGCTCGAGTTAATACTGATGTCATTAATGATTGGATTTCATGTTTACCAAAATTTTGGATGCATACACCCCAGATGACATTTTTAACATGGATGAAACAAGTGTGTTTTATAAACTGATACTGAACAGAATTTTATGCTTTGTGATGAGAAGTGCCACGGTGGAAAGCAAGCTAAATATCGCTTAACAGCTGTCATGTGCTGTAACATGTCTGGCACTGAGAAGGCTCCGCTCCTTGTTACTGAAAAGTCATGAAAACTGTGGCGTTTCAAGAATGTAAAGAGCCTGTCCGTCACTTACAAAGCCTGCCAGCATGCTTAGATGACAAGTGAACTGTTTGATGACTGCATCATTTCCTTCAACAACAAAATGAAACGAATGAACAGAAAAGTTTTGTTGTTTGTTGACAACTATTCAGCACACACTGACGTCACCAATATGATGGCTTGTTTTCCTGCCACCTAACACAACCGCGCACTGCAGTTGTGCCACCAAGGTATCACTTATGCACTGAAGCAACAGTACAGAATGTGAATAGTGTGTCATGTGCTGCATGCCGTGGAACAAAAGCATGTTGCCAAGATCGACATCAAGATGGCAATTAATTTTATGCTTGCTGCATGGAATAGCATCAGTCAGTCAATGATTAAAGTTGCTTTATCCCAGTTAACACCTTTGTAATGGATACCGCTTAATGTCACCATATTTTGACAGTCCTGACAATGTGACATTAATTGGGTTTGACTGTATATTTGTAAGTGTTTGCAGGTGATTGAAAATAAATGCAAAACTAATTTTACATAGGACAGATTTTTTTTAATTTGTAAAAACAGCACCCAAAGTTCTAGGAATCCACAGAAAATATGTGACATTCTCTTTCTACTTTATCTCACTTATAAATTTACAATAAGATATCTAGATTAATGATGTGGTTAGCACCAGTAAGTTCTCTGCTGTGGTTCACACTAATTCCTCTTCACAGAAAGTTATGTGGTAAAATCTAGACGCTCTAGAAACCACAGTAATGTTCACTTCAAAAACTTAAGAAAGAACACAAAGAAGAATATCTGGCCTGTCACTTTCTGTGACCAGCTGTTTTCTCACATTTATTTCTGAAGCCTGTGTAATATATGCATAAACTTTCAAATAAACTACATACAGTTAAATGAACAGAACTTTTCTGATTAAAATCATGTCACTAGTCTTGTAAATGCCTTTGAATGTAAATGCTACAGAAGAGTTCTTCAAATATCACGGACACAAAAAAGAACAAATATATCCATACTACAAGAACTTAATATTGAAGAAAGCTGGCTAGTAAAGAGGATTAAACAGAGAAAACTTAAATATTTTGGACACATTAAACGTCATGATAATCTAGAGAAGCCCGTCTTGGAAGGGTACATAATGGGAACAAGAAAGAGAGAGAGAGACCAAGACAAAGATGGCCGCAAGACATCGTTGATGATCTGCAAATGGATGCATCAGCAGCAGGCCATCTTGCTCACAACCGAGAGGCCTACAGGAGTGCTGTTAGGGAGGCAAAGTTCCGCAAGGGACATGCAAATGAATGAATGAGTCTCATAAGATTTTTAGCTTAAAATCATGTTAGTATTCTTGTGATATATCCTTTTTCAGATTAAAATCATGTCATTATTCTTGTAATCTCTTAGATGAAACCACAAAAAATATTTCAGCTTCCCTTCTTACCTGAGCTAGCACAGATAGGACACCAACAACAGCAATGTATGATGCAACTTCCTCTTTTGAGAAGTCCATAATCTGGAAAGATAAACATAGAAATACAAATCGAATATTGGTAGAATCAGTCATGAAAGCTCTGCAGTAAAATAATGTCCAGCAAGTTCCACAACTAAAACACTGTTTCATAAACATCCTCTTAGACAAAAAGTGCCATTATAAAGAAATAAATGATAATTAAAACCCACACACATAATGTGTTGCAGGTTTTAAATTTACAATATAAATGGTCATTTACAATATATTGCTGAGTCAGTTAATGATTTCATATTGTGAGGAAAAAAACTGATTTGTGACAAAAATTAGCAATGATATTATTCATTTTAATGACCAAGTAACTGGTGGATCCTGTAATCCTGAACTACATTTTGAAGTTTAAGTAGGACATATCATTATGCACTGCCTCCCCAGAGTAGCTCTCCAACTTACTCAGCCCCTTGTTTTCACGGCATAAAGTATAAATAGATCTTTATATTGTCCACTTATCTATATTGCTATCATCCTCTTGCTCTTTTCCCCCCTTACTGCATTATGCCTACTCAAACGGCTGAAGGATAAAGCTCCAACAAAACGTGATGGTGTCTGGTAAACATGGATGAAGTACCTACCAATCTTAGGTATACAAAAATGGAAGAATATTCCCCAGCCTCTGGCAGGTAAGATAAAAATACTGTCACACATAACAGAAGTATAAGCAGGTCCTGGCCTACTTTCTTGAGGGCCTGAAACAAAAAAAACCAAAAAAACAAAACAAAACATTTAGCCATAAACAACTAACTTGGCCACATGTAGCTGTAGGCTGTCAGTTTGATACAAAAATGACAGAAGCAAATATTTCAAGCAGAGCTTTCCAAACTTTTCTTCAGGCTGCTGTCTACCATCCCACCCCCTTACATACATATATTCACAGCTCACTCCTTTCTTTCCCCTGATGATGTGTTCTTGAAACAACAGGTTTCATTTGATACAACTATAAGTAATAGCTTATTCTCCTTCTTCAATCATTTTCAGATGTCAGCTTGCAGTACTTTTGAAGTGGTCAGTTGGAATTTGCGCACATTCCCATATGGCTTCTCTTGAACAGTTATAGCAATGGCCACATCTTTTTTTCTCTGCTTCTCATATGTTCGGCACTCGTGCAGAGTATGTTCTCCCATCATCTACCCAGTGCCACATGTGCACATGTCAGTTGGGCTGATCTTGAGCCCGCTGAAAAAGTGCTAACTCAGTCTGTTGTAACTGGTGCAGAGCCAAAAAAAAAAAAAAAGAAAGAAAGAAAGAAGATCACTTATTCTCTTTGCCAAGTTACAAATGACAGATGTAAACAGATGCACAGATGCTCTCTGACTTACGGTGGTCTGACTTAATGTTATTTCTTCTTTGTCGTTCACTCAGACGTTGACACTAGAATCTCTTTCACGGATGCAGCAGTCTGTCTCAGGTTTTCGTCACCGCTGTTGAGTTTCTCCTGAGTAGGACTAGAGTCTGGCCAGGTCTTTTGCCTGAGTGGGTTGTGTAGCTGCCAACTCTGGAAGAATGTGGTGTCTGTTGCTTTTTGCTACAGACACATGGGTCTGTTTGGCCAAATTTCAGCTTCTGGTATAGAAGGCGTCTCAGCTTGCGGTGTCCTGTTCCGAGTTGGAAGATTATCACTTGGTCATTTCTTAAGAGTTTACAGCTGTCATCTGTTTTTGCTTTTGGGGGTGTTGTTTTGTCAGTTGTCTTTATATACCACTTTTAGTCTGTTTTTTTTTGTTGCTTTGTTTCTTCTATGTTGTACTTCTACTGATGCTGCATTCTTCCTCCCTCTTTTGCCAGTCTGTTTGCCTCTTCATTTCTTTGGATGTTACTGTAGGCAGGTGTTCATTGTACAACTACTTTACTGAATAACCTGCTTGCTAGTGACAACGTTATATCAACTTTACAAAAGAGTGAAACTGATACACATTAGGTAGAAACCATACTTCAAATTCTGAATAGCTTTGAAATATAAAATGAAAAGAAGAAAAAAAAAATGCACAGTCAAAAACTTCATAAACTCCTGAAAAATGCTGTGCCTGCTAAACCATTAACAAGTTCAATACCCCAGTGCTTTCTACCAGGTATTCTTGAGTCTCATCAGAGAAAAACTGATGACTCTCAATGTAGCATCCTCTTACACAGCAATTAATTTTAGTTCAATGTTTCAAACATTCTTCAAGCTCAGTGTGTTGTCAGCTGTGTATATGTTAATGGTAAGTACCCATACAACCATTCTGATTTTCACTTTCAGTAAAGTTTTGAATAAATTACAGGAGATATTCAATGCTTTATTATAAAACAGGCTTTATTTTAGATGATTTTGTCAAGTGTAGGATAATCTAAGTGTTTTGGGTACAATTAAGGTAGGTTAGGCTAAGCTGTGATGTTCAGTAGGCTAAGTGTATTAAATGCATTTTCAATGTTTTGATATTTCAACTTTCCAACTTATGATGCACCTGTACACTCAACACTTTTTTCTGATACAGAAATATGGACACTAATCAAGAGAACTAAGGAAGAAAATTGAAGTTCTTAATTGTTTCTACAGAATAAGCAGTACATTTCATGGAGTGAAATGAAGAAACTGACAGCAAAGTAAAGACAAAAGAAAAAAACATTAGAACAGAGTCAGTATTGGCTATTTTAAGAAAGACATACTGGAAACATACTGGAGGTAAAAACTGATGGGAAAAGAATGTCAGTGCTATAGATAGCTGGGGTAACATCAAGAGATGGATGAGAGGCAGTTTGGACAGGAATATTATCAAGGAAAGAGAGGAGCAAGCTGAAGATCCTATAGCAGCCAATCTTCCTTTGGATAATGAGGATGAAAATATGTATAATATTACCCCAAATGGATCAGCCTTCTCCCATGAGATCTGAGAACCCCAGCTTGCTGGTCGGAGTTTCTCTGGCAAAGACTCAGGTACAGCCACTAAGATGAAGAGGACATCTAGGATGGCTATGGATGCTGCCAGGCAGATGACCACGTTCTCACTGTACATGTCCTGTAGGAATGCTCCAATAGCAGGACTTGTGACCAGGCTTGCAGCAAAAGTTGCAGAAACCTGAAGAGATTAATAATGTGGCATGCTGTTCCATACGCTACGTACAAATATAATACATTAAAAAGAGATCAACTTTTATAACAGACATTTCACTAGAACAAATTTAATGATTTCTAACCTTAATTGCCTTAAAATGTTCAGTTTACTTTTACTTATTCTGTGTTATGGCTCCTTCTGTCATGCTAGATTTGCAGTCCTGTTTTATTAATGACAAAAACAATTATTTTGATCTGGTGTTCTATCTTCTCCACACACTAAGCATGTTATCTAAAGCTTTTTTTCCCCCACTCAATTCCTGCTGTCACATTATATTTTAGGTCACACAACTTAAAAAAAACAAACAAAAAACATTCATTTTTATTAAGAATTAAAATATTATAACTAAAATAATTGTGTTTGTGTGATTATGTTATGTTCAGCAGATTTAGACATCTAAAAGTACAATATAAACTAACTATAGGCCTATTATCATTTCTGTTTTAAAAAAAACACAGCATAAGTGTTATTTACAAATTTTTATGCAGTCAGAGTTAAAGTAAAGTTAAAGAATTAAAATTAAAGAGTTAATTTATCCTTTTTCTTTTTTTTCTTTTAAAAACAGAATTAAATGTCACGCTGCATTATACACATATGAGGGAATAAACGCTTACAAGCCCATAGGCTGAACTTCTCTCATCCTCACTTGTGACGTCAGCAACGTAGGCAAACACAACACTGAATGTAACAGAGAACACTCCAGATATGGAGAGCATAGCAAAGTACCACCTGTGAGAGAAAGAGAAAACTGTCAGCACCATAAGCAAAATAAAATATTTATATCAAAATATAATTAGCGACGTTTAAGAAGACTTAGCTTGCTATTTGTGAACTGCGTATTTTCTGAAAATGTACATACATATTAAGAAAAAAATACACTCGTCCCAAAGGCAAGGATTTTAAAAAATAAGTGGACTCTCTCTCTCTCTCTCTGAACCTTAAGTGCCCAGGGCACATGGGGCTTCCGCAAGGGTTTTCCACAAATGCCTGTCCTTCGCCTTTTTTTTCTGCTCTTGCCCAGGTGAGCCCTCTATTGCTCAACATCCTTTCTGTTGTTCTTCTCCATGTCTCTTTTGGTCTACCCTTACTTCTGTTACCCTGTGGTGTCCATCTTAGTGCTGTTTTTGGTAGTGAGTTGTCAGTCATTTGGAGCACATGTCCCAACCATCGCCAGCATCTTTCCTCAATAATTGTTGTCAGTGGTTTCATCTGCATTTCTGCTAATAAGATGTTATTTCTTATGGTGTTTGGCCAAAATATTTTTCTAATTCTTCGTAAACATTTAGTCTGGAAAGAATTCAACTTGTTTTCTATGGTTTTGGTGATTTTCCAGCATTCACTTCCATAGAGTAGTACACTTAGAACATTACTCTTAAATATCCTGATTTTTATATTTATGCTTAGTTTTTTTGATTTCCATATATTCTGCAGCATTGCAAAAGCCTGGTTTGCTCTAGTAAGTCTGCTGTTGATGTCCTCTGTGCTGTCTCCATTTTCTACTACTCTGCTGCCAAGGTATACAAATTCGTTGACCTCCTCCACTAACTTGTTATCTACTCTGAGTACATTTCTGTTGTTCACATTTTGCTTCATTAACTTTGTCTTTCCTACGTTGATCTTTAGTCCTATGTTGTTTGCATTCTGAGTTAGCTTGTTAATTTTATATAAGTGGACTACATACCTTTATAACGGTTCACCAATGACTGTTAAATAATATTACATATTGCCTATATGCATCAACCAGATTTTAGCTGTGGCCCGCTTTCCTCTCCATGAAAAGCTGTATGTAGCTGTGGCCCGCTTTCCTCTCCATGAAAAGTTTGTATGTAGCTGTGGCCTGCATTCTTCTCCATGAAAAGTTGTATGTAGCTGTGGCCAACTTTCCTCTCCATGAAAAGTTGTATGTAGCTGTGGCCTGCATTCCTCTCCATGAAAAGTTGTATGTAGCTGTGGCCCACTTTCCTCTCCATGAAAAGTTGTATGTGGCTGTGGCCCACTTTCCTCTCCATGAAAAGTTGTATGTAGCTGTGGCCCGCTTTCCTCTCCATGAAAAGTTGTATGCTAATCTAACAACTCTTGAAACTACTATAAAATTTACTTCTGAAATTGGATCAATCATTCAGAAAGAACACAAAGTAAAAAATTTGGCCTGTCATCTTCTATGATCAACTCCTTCCTATATTTATCACAGAGTGTTCTAGCTAATTCCAGGCAATCAGGGATACATAACATAAGGGATTAAAGTGCCAGGAACATGCAAAGAGAAAAGGATTTATGATTAAAAGTACGGGGTGAGAATTCAATACAATAATATGATCTATGAAAAGCCCATTAATGTGTTTGTGAATTAGAAAAAATAAATCAATGATAATACATAGGAAAATAAAAGCACAATATAGGAAGTAACATAGTTTTCAAGTATAAGTGTATCATTCATTCATTCATTTGCATGTCCCTTGCAGAACTTTGCCTCCCAAACAGCACTCCTGTAGGCCTCTCGGTTGTGAGCAAGATGGCCTGCTGCTCATGCATCCATCTGCAGATCATCAATGATGTCTTGAAGCCATCCTCACCTTGGTCTTCCTCTCTTTCCTTTTCCCATTATGCATCCTTCCAAGATGGTTTTCTCTAGATTATCATGACATTTAATGTGTCCAAAATATTTAAGTTTTCTCTCTTTAATCTTCTTTACCAGCCAGCCTTCTTCAATATTAAGTTCTTGTAGTATGGATATATTTGTTCTTTTCTGTGCCCATGATATTTGAAGAATTCTTCTGTAGCATTTACATTCAAAGGCATTTATGTGTTTCTCAGCTGTTTTGTTAAGTGCCCATGTCTCACAGGCATATGTTGCTATGGGAAAGATTCATGCCCTTAAAAATCTTATTGTTGTAGTTCTGTCTGTTCCTCTCCACAGATTCTTTAGTTGTTTTACCTTCTGAAGAGCAATAGATGTCCTCCTTTTAATTTCCCTCATTGTATCTCCATTATTAGTTGGCAGTGATCCAAGATATTCAAAACTCTCCACTTCTTCCAGTTTTTCCTCATTGATACATATATCAGCTGCCTTGTTTGTTTTGTCAGTTGTCATCAATTTAGTTTTCTTCGCATTAAGATAGAGGTTTTGATATTCACTATTCTTACGGAGTGACATAATTAGTTTTTCCATTCCTTTTTGTGTTGTGGACAGGAATACTGTGTCATCAGCATATCTAATCTCTGGTATTTCATAACCTCCAATTGTTATGGCATCATAATTTTCTTTGTCTACATCTTCTCTAATATTCCTCATTATATTTTCAGTATACAAGTTAAATAAGTATATACAAATATATACACACAGACTATTTTTAAAGTCTAACAATGTGGGAAGTAAACTAAAATTAGTGAGTTTGTCTTCTTGTGACACAAATAAAAAAGGAACTCTTATGGTTCTATGCAAGAATACCTGACTTAAATATGACATTTGTCTTGAATACAAGAACTATATTTAGTCAACATAACATTTCATTCACTTTTGGCATATGCTATGAAGACATCACCATTAAAATAATGTAATTTAAAAACAGCTATCTGATTATGATGGTAATTCATTCATTCATACCATGCCAAACAGCATTTGCAATCACGGTTCTCTTTATATGGTCCTTGGAGTTTCAAATCAGTTAAAAAAAGTTCTTTTATGCTAATCCTTATCCCACTGGCAATAAACCACCCCTAAGAGTTATGTGAGGTGCTGTCTTGGTCAGTTTTGTGGCACCAGTCCTAAAGACATCATAATCATTTCAGGTCCCAAAAGAATCTGTACACTAAGAAAAACTAATGGAAAAACAAATTGTTCACAACTGTAAATCACCATATAACTGGTGTCATTTGGTACTGTAAATAAATAACACACTTTCATCTTTGACAGCTGTTCTAAAGAAGGAAGATACTAGCTGCCGTTGGATTTTCCATGCATAATTTTGTCAGACAGCTTCTCTCATGGCTGAATTCACCAATGATGGATCTGCAGTATCAGCCACAATAACAGGTAAGAAATTTTATGCTGCAAGGTGCAGTCACCTTCTGTTCGCATCTTTCGCCCACAGTTTTTGACTCTCAGTTGTTGAGGCTGACAGAGGCGGGCTGAGCACTATGGGCATGTCTGGAGCCCAAGGATAATAATCCAAACTAACTTCTAAAATGAAAGATCAGATGAGAAAAATGATGAAAGACTTATAGAAAAAGATGGACTGCCATAAGCAGAAGAAAAACAGCCATTATAGGCTCACACAAATAGAAAAGAAAAAAAAAATTAAAAGACAAGGAATTCATGACTGTAAAGAAAAAAAAAATGGAGCACATAATGCTCCAAAATAACAACCTAAAAGTCATACCTTTAAAGCAGTATATGGGGTAATAGGTGTATTGTGGCTGTTTAGGCTAAAATACTTGTTTAAGCAAGTGACAATGTGAAAACTGGTCATGTGGCAGAGGTGCTATTGAACTTGGGTCACAAGAAGGGATTTTGGTGGGACTTCTGCAGACAGAACAGCTGTGTGGAAGCTAGAGGATGACCATGCTGAGACATGCAAGGTCTTTATCTGTTTGCATGAGCACTGAGAAAGTAATTAAACATGAAGCATATATGTGGGATCCTGGAGCCGGACATATGTTTGAACCACTTCTTCAATATAGAGGTATTTCCTTAGTTGCCGTCAAAGTCAACACGAGTCGTCATACATACACTCATCTGCCACTAGATTGTGCAGACACGTTATGAGGGGCATATATGTACAACATAGCTTAACACTCTTCCTTACCATGGACTAAGCCTCATTAAAGGTATGGGTGCACATGTGAAGCCCACGGTAAGGAGGAGAAAAGGTTTGCGGCCCCACACATCTGACAAGGCTCCAATCAAAGGGGCACTCAGAAATGAGAGCAAGCCCTATGAATAAATTACATATATTTATTGTATTTCAAAATCAAGGTGCAAACAGATATTCTTAGTTATTTAAGTAAAAAAAAAAATAATGGCATTTACGCAACTAAAAGACAGTTAATCATGTATCTTTATAAGAAATAAATTAACAAAGTTCATAATCATTAATATGCCTTGCCAATCTGTGGTGTATATGAAGTTGAGGCAAAAAAATGTCCCACTCAAGCTAGTTTATGACATCTACTTCTCTCATCTAGTATTTCCTGCTCTTTAGAATTATTTCTTACAGACTTCTCCATGGAGCCCATGGTGTGACCTGGCCCTCTCTTTCCCCCCTGTGGGTCTGGTTATGACTTATCTTAATTACCAAATTTCGTGACTGGGACAAAAAAAGAGATTTGCTATGAATCTGCACATTTTAATGCACTGGAAAATATGCAGAAGAATTAGATGCTTAATAACCAAACTGCCAGTAAATCAGTTTATGTCTTTGCAGTTAAAAAGCCAGACAGATTATTTATGACAACTGATGGTTTTAATATCAGTGGTAATATAGTATAAAATAAAAACTGTAGTAGAAAGTGTTTCACAATGAAAGAAAAAAAAAACAACAAAATACTCACAAATTACAACACAATCTAACAGTCTGATCAAAGGACTGCTTTGCCACATAGATATTACAATAACAAAAATGAGGAAAGAAAGCAGAAATATAAGAAATACTTAAAAAAAAAAAAAAAAAGCTCAGTGTTGATATACTGAGCACAAAATCTGTTCCATACATCCTTTTTTTTTTCAAATAACAAAGCAAAATGCTTTTGTACTCTACCAATTTTTCATCAGTTATGCTCCTTTATTCTCTTAGAATCAACAGGGCTAGAGTTTAGATTAAGAACTTAGAAACTCCAGACTACTGAGTCACCTCTATTAACTTGAGATGAGCCCACACAAATGCCAAAGTGATGGTACACACTTCATAACAAGTGCTTCAGGAGAGTTGAAGGTAAACATAGCCAAACTTGGCTATCTGAGGAAAAAGCTATGAGGCTGCATGGAAAACTTGGCTATCTGAGGAAAAAGCTATGAGGCTGCATGGAAAACTTGGCTATCTGAGGAAAAAGCTATGAGGCTGCATGGAAAACATGGGGGATTGATTACTTTATCCAGACTTTTCTTCAGATGACTGGGTTCAAGATGTAGAATGACTTAAACACTGAAGCAGAAAAAAGAGTTAGAAAAGTAATCCATCTATTTAAACTCTTTTCTTCAGGCAAGCTCTTTTCTTTTGTCCTAGTCTAATTAGCAGATAATGTGACACTTTATATGAAGAAAATTAACATCCAAGCATTTATAAAGCTTCACTGCTTTCTAGCTGTTCTCATCTATTTATGCAAGAATAGCTGAAGCATGCTGGGAACCAAACAGATCAATGCTTTTTAGACCATAAACAGGAAGAGGAATTACCCATCAATTAAAATGCTTATTTGATAAAATCATTGCCATGAACATGACATTGAGATAAATTTCAGTGACAACATCTTGTTTATTGAGGCACAGAACACAAATTAATGCTTCAATTTTGACACAAAATCTTTTTTGCACAAGGTAAAGCTTTTACAAATGTCATTTTATTCATTTTTTTTCCTTATTTGTTTCATGTTCTGGCATATTTTAAAACAGGGCTTCTCAAACTATCCTAACTGTATTACTGGAAATAGTGTTTTCCTTTGGTGATACCCCATGGTTTGAGGTAACTGACGAGGACTATGTGCTACATGGTTATCTGAAACAGCAAACATAAGCTGGCCTGAACCCAGTGATCTGCTGCAGACCAACCAATGGTGTTAGGCTCAATGTATTTTTCACAGTGGTGGAGCCCACATACAAGTCTGTTTTTTTTGGTATGCTCTGATAACTAAAAAAAAAAGTCATTGTAGCACAAATCCTTATCAGTACTTATGACTTTTTCAGTCTCCAGATACACACATTTTCACTCATATTATTTAGCATGTTGGTTATGGTGAGGTATTTGTGGAAAACACTTCAGGAGATATTCCATGGCAGAGCAGTCCAGCAAATATTCTTTTAAATTCATTAAAACAGGCATATTAAAATAGAAAACAATGTATTCTATGAAAATCAGCATTTGTTGTTCGCTGGACTGAAAGTATGAAAATCACTGCCCCAAACTGCTGACAATTAAAGGCTTGGGTACAATGCATTCAGATTAATTACAGCTGATGCTTCCACTCGATCTTAATCAGGGTCTACAATACTACACACACTAGAAATGTAAAATAGAAAGGGCAAGCCATTAGACTATTATCATTACTCCCTATATGACATCATTCAGAAGGCATGTAAAATGCTGTTTGTCCTACCTTCACTCCTTGTATGAGACCATTAAAAAGGAAGGTATGTTTTGGGAATGTGTCATTGAGAACCTGTGAAGAACAGCATACAACAGTTAATTAAACAGTCTAATATCAAATATTTAATTATGTGCTAAGCTGGATAGTCCTAGCCATCATGACTCTCCATTTTGTGCAATTCTTGGTGTTTTTGACAGACGAAAATGCTTTTCTTTCTCCAAGCTTGACGAGTCTCTTGGGTTCTCTCTCCTTCCCTTTTTCCCTTTAATTTCCCTGCCACTACCAAGTTCTCCAACTTCTGTCTTCTCATGACATGTCCAAGAAATTTGATTATTTTTTTTTCTTATAATTTTAACCGAACAGTAGTTCGCTGTTGATGATATTTATCTTAAAACCTTTTCATTTGTTTCTATGGCTGTCCAGAATATCTGCTGCATATTTTTTTTTTTTCAAAAATACATCTTTGTTGTTTCCAAATTCTTTATCATCTGTTTGTGAACTGTCCAAGTTATTTAACAAATATGAAAGTAGAAAGAAAATAACTCAGAATATATGAAGTGAACAAAAACTCACTCACAGATGGACATATATTTATTCATTAAATGCTGCTCTGGTTCGAAATGGTAAACACAATTATCCATAATTCTTTAGTGTTTCTACTTTGATTGGTTGAACGCCTTTTCTGTGCCACTTTGTCAGCATGTCCAAATTTTTTTATGGTCTCACTCATTTTACTACATGACTTTGAAGTAATATTAAATATTAATTTCTAAACAAATAAAATAACCTTTTAACACTTGTTCCTACAAAATGCTTTCTCATAAATTACCCAGATTTCAAACTAATTTTACTACTCTTTTATTTTCATATGCAACGTCTCATATGTTTTGGGGGCTGCATACTGCCATCTGATATTGTTCTCCAGTAACCATACCTGTCCAAGCTGTTTAAGCCAGTTCAAACTCCCTGGCTAAACATAATGATAAATGCAAGCATCTCAGATTTTTGCAGCATCTGTTGCACTGAAATTTTGCCTCCAGCCAGTATCGACCACAAATATATTGACCTTTTTGGCTCTTGTTTTGTAATCTTTATGGCTTTCCTTTTCAGTATTTCCTGGCACTCACTTTGGCCTGTAGATTTTCCTTCCTGATAGTAGTATATACACCTCAGTCAAGTACTCACATGCAGGCAATATGTTACAAAATCTGTAGAACACATACAGAAACAGCAGGCAATGTACTATAAAATCTTTGGACATAACCAAAAGTTAAATAATATGCTGTTTCTCTATGTAACATTTGGTTATGTCTCCTATTATGGCTACTTTTCTTCATAATGACTAAGGGATGGTTTGTGGCTGAGCAGTTAGAGTGCTGCTCTTTGGCTATGTGGCTGCTTGTACACCAAGACTATAGTTCTGCTCCCAGTCATCTTCTTACTATTCTTCTTTTCCTCACATATAAAGAGCTTTGCCTACCTACTCTGCCATCTCATTTCCATGGTATAATGACTTATTATTTACAACCATCCTGAAAGTTCTAAGTGCTTTTAATTGTAAATCAGTAATGCACCATTATCTATTCTGATATTTATCTTCAAATACAACTGCCAATTTTTTTTCTATATTGTATTTATGAAAGTTATAGCTATACAGAAATAGGGCTAAAAAAACAATGGTATTTCCATATGAGAAAGATGGAGTGAAATAAATTCACAATAATTTTAATGTAAACTGTAAATTCTGAAGGACCAGGCATTACCTGAACATTGTGATATTTCAGCTCATGTCTTCATCACATGCCAACATATTAAGTTAATTATTACAGAAACATTCACATGACAGAAATTTAGACTGAATTTTCAACAATTTTTAATGCAATGCCAGAGGCAGCAAAATCAAGTGACTGACATATGCTGGAGATGTTTTTCTCTTTTCTGGTTGGCTCAATGTACTGCAGCTTCAATATGATCATTCTTCTTTACTCATGGGCGTCTGAGAGGCAACATGGTTAGTACGCTAGTCTCTCATGGTGATGGTTGGGGAGGTGTGAACCCAGCCAGAGGAACTCCAGTCAACCAGTTGTAGAAATGGGTACCCAACTTCTTCTGGAGTTGTTGCTTAAAAGGATATTTTTCAATAAAACAGACACCAATGTGTGTGTATGTGTAAAATATGTGTGTATATATGTCTGTGTCTGTCAAATGGTGTGGGTGCCTTGTTTTGGCGTGACAGCTTTCGTACCCTGATCAGAGCTATATCAGCAGGAGTTATACTCCTTGCAGGTCCATCCAAGCTGGGAAATTTGCACCCTGGTCCTCCAGGTTGGGGGTTGGAGCAAAGGCCAAATGACCCCATTTCCGTAAAAAAGATTAGTGTTAGGAACACACAGAGAAGCCTCAAAATTGGACGGATAAAATTGGATTATGACCTTGGAATGTAAAAAATATGAGATTTGGAACATGGAATATAAGAAGCTTATGGAGACATGATCATTAGGAAAGCAGAAAAATACAAATATCTAGGCACAACCTTCAACAGAAGCATCATAGTAAGCGAGGAAATTAAAAGGAGATTACAAATAGGGAATAAAATATACTTTACCTTGGAACACCCATTAAAATATACAACCCTGTCCAAAAGCATCAAAACAACAATCTACAAAACTATATGACCAGTCATCATATATAGATCAGAAATGTGGAGTACAACAAAGAAAGATGAACAATAATTGCAGGTCTTTGAGAACAAGATCCTAAGAAGAATCTTTGGGCCTATAAAGGATACCAACAGTGCAAAATGGAGAGCTAGAAAGAACACAGAACTGAACAGCTTATTTAAATCCCAATGAATGATAAATGCCTTGAAACTGAACAGACTATGCTGGTTGGGCCATGTAGAAACAATGGAAGATAACAGATAAAAGAAAATAATGTATGTACAAGAGATGAAGGAAACAAGACTAAGAGGCAGACCAAGATAGAGAAGAAAGACAACATAGAAGAGGACATAAAGGAAATTGGTGTCATCAACTGGAGAGAGATTAGGAATAGAGGCAAACCTTATCAGCAGCAATGAGCATTAATGGCTTGGAAAGCTGAAGAATATATATATATGTATGTATATATGTGCGTATATATAAGTGTATGTATATATATATGTGTGTGTGTATGTATATATGTCAACGAATTTGTATACCTTGGCAGCAGAGTAGTAGAAAATGGAGACAGCACAGAGGACATCAACAGCAGACTTACTAGAGCAAACCAGGCTTTTGCAATGCTGCAGACTATATGGAAATCAAAAAAACTAAGCACAAATATGAAAATCAGGATATTTAAGAGTAATGTTCTAAGTGTACTACTCTATGGAAGTGAATGCTGGAAAATCACCAAAACCATAGAAAACAAGTTGAATTCTTTCCAGACTAAATGTTTACGAAGAATTAGAAAAATATTTTGGCCAAACACCATAAGAAATAACATCTTATTAGCAGAAATGCAGATGAAACCACTGACAACAATTATTGAGGAAAGATGCTGGCGATGGTTGGGACATGTGTTCCGAATGACTGACAACTCACTACCAAAAACAGCACTAAGATGGACACCACAGGGTAACAGAAGTAAGGGTAGACCAAAAGAGACATGGAGAAGAACAACAGAAAGGATGTTGAGCAATAGAGGGCTCACCTGGGCAAGAGCAGAAAAAAAGGCGAAGGACAGGCATTTGTGGAAAACCCTTGCGGAAGCCCCATGTGCCCTGGGCACTTAAGGTTCAGAGAGAGAGAGAGATGTATATATATGTGTGTGTATGTATATATGTGTGTATATATATGGGTGTGTATGTATATATATGTGTGTATGTGTATATATGTGTGTGTATATATATATGTATGTGTGTGTATATATATATATCACATATTTTAAAAGAATAAATAAACACAGCCATCAAACTGCCAATGTTTCTACACAAAATGCTAATACTTACACTGATAATGGGAGATGTGAGAAGACCCCATGCAAAAAATTCCAGGAAAATGATAACCAAGGCATGGTAGATACTGGCTTGTCCAAGACCTGACTAAAAACAATAATAATAAAAAAAAAACAATGAGAAAATGTTTTTTTTAAACTAGTGAATGTTAGAACACCTGAAGGAGCATAAGACTGTTTTCAAACTAATGAATGAAATGTAAACTGAAATGAAACAATGTTTTTTTTTTTTCCTTAATTTTCTTGTTCTGTTACTTCTTCTTTATGCCTCTTCCCTTCTTTGTTCAAGTTTCAGATGATTCCAAATCAACAACCAACCAAAACCCATCACATTGTATCACATGCATACACAAGAATTGTTTCTTAAAAAAGTGTTGTGAAGATATAACACATAAATTTAGTTGTTAGGGTCAATTTATTTTGAAAACATAATGTATGATGAGGTTATCAATGTACAAAGCCTCCCTAAAGTAGGAAGCACAAACAACAAAATGAATAAATGCTAAAAAAAATGTAAAAAATACAAAGGCTGAAATCAAATAAATACACAGATGATTCATCATTAGGATATCTAATACTGATCACAATCAGGCAATAAAGAACACTGGGATACGATTGAAAAAAAAAAGATAACATGATTTCAGAAACAAAAAAGTAGTAAAAAGTGTAGCCAACACTAAAGGGAAGATTAACACGATAAATGATGACAAGAAGTGCCATGTGGAATGCATATTTCATGAATTAAACATTTAGACTATGACTACATCAATGCAAGAGCTATATTCTATAAATGAAAATCTGAAAATATACACTGAAAAAAAAAACAAACAAAAGACCAGAAAATAAGGTTAAAAAAAATTTTCTTCAGGTACTATCTCTATGCCATGTGGCATTTGCATGCCACATGCATGAAGTGTTAATGCCTTCACATTTCTAGGCCACTACAGTATATGAGCATCTGTCCTTGCTGCTTTTGTTTTCTGGTTTGAGGCTGGGTTGAATTCAGTGCCTGAAAAAAATTCCACCAGAGCATCAAATCAAACCAGGGACTTTCTCTGACTGGCAACTGAGTGCACTAATTACTACACCACCACAGCGCTGGGGTAACCTGGGCACAAAAAAAAATATATTGACCAAATTATATAATTCCTTTCTTCTGCTGCTACTTGTCTGGTTTCACCGTTGCAGTATTGAGATAGAATCCGATTGTCACATATTACCGCCACGATTATTTACGAAATACTGAATTTGCTGCCCTTGAGCAATTTCATTAAACTCTACTCCATACTGGGAGAAAATGAATGAAAAAAAAATCGAACAAATACTCAAAAGTTAATTAGTATTATATTTTGAGCAAAGCATAGTATATCTGTGTTTATACAGACTGAAACATTATAATGCAAGTGGTAATGTGTGCAGACGGTGTACTGCTTTCTTCAAGTACTGGGTGTAAGTTTTGACCTAGTCCCTTGGTGACCACACAAGTTTGTCATCAGACAGTAGTTAACTACAACTAGACGGCAGTGAATTCTACATGGACTCCAAAGCTAAGAAAATAACCAGTTCACTAAGCTAGTGCAACTGCAAGAGAAAGAAAGGCCCATGCACTAAATGGAAATGGAGAAGTAATTATGCGTGGTCAGGCTCTGGCACTGGATGTGTAGAAAATTCTCAGCTTCCCTGAATCTACAACTTACTTACAAGACATGAACAACTTTTGTACAGTCATTTATACTCATACATAGCAAATATTACATTTATGAATATCAGTGTGGCTGAAATGATAGAGACACACTAAATGAGTGCAGTTTAGTTTGGGGAATGAAACAAACTGGATGTTTAGAATAGTGATGGTCAGTTTACAGCGATGAAGTGTTGGATAGGAATTTTTTTTAAAAGTAGATGCGTGTATCTGTGATACTGGATATAACACAACATACAGATAAATGAATTTTTATTTGCAAATGATGAAGAGTTAGACACGCACGCCCATCTGAAATTCTGCCCTTCTCTGAATTTTTATTCTAATACAGTCATTAGACAACAGTACGTACATAAACAAAATAAAAGCAAAACAGTGACTGGTGGCATAGTAAGGTAAACAGAAAAGTAAATGTTTTAAGAGGATATATATAATCGAAGTCAGGAATGCAATGAAAAATGTTAAAGTTAATAGAATTAATATAAATTACAAATTATAGGTGGGATGGAAGGGTATTTCAGAGGTGAGTGGCACAGTAAATAAGGCACTCCTTGTATAAGTTAATCTTATGTTTTGGGGGGAAAGGGGGGGGGGGGGAAAGAGAATGCCTGTTTATATATTCACTATTTTTCAGATTAGATTTGAAAAGTGGCCACAAACAGGGTCAGAATTCTATGAACTAACTTGGCTTTGTTTATATGAATCCATATTTGACAGAATTCTAAAATGTGTGCTTCTGATCTGCAGTGTTTGCTGAATGCTTGTCACAAATGAAATGTGTTGCTCATTTTTGAAGTGGCTACAGTAAGGACAGATTTACAATATTATTTAAAAGAAATACATCAAACTTACACAAGTAAACAAACATTGGGAAATAAATGCTGCTGTTCTGATTTTTCACACATTTCAACACTAGAAATGTATGCTTCAGGACAAGAATATAATGGAACACTACAGAAGCAATGTATCATCATCAGGAGCTGCCTTGTCTACTGGTGTTGGTTGTTATGTTTCACCAGTTGGTTGTTATGTTTCACCATAGTAACTGATCTTTCATGCAGACCATCGGTGATTTCCTCTCACACCATCTTATCAAACTATCCAGTATCATATGTCTGTCTTTCCCTGGCTCTTCTTCCTTCTGTTTTTCCTGTTGTTGCAATATTTTCAATGTCCCCTCTTCACATTTCATGTGCTATGAAAGTACATTATATTTTTTGGACAAGATTTTATGTCTCTCCAGCTCTTCTCATACATTCTTCATCAGTTATCTTTGCTGTTCAAGGAATTCACAGCATTCTTCTGATAAACCACATTTCTACTGCTTTCAATGATCTTTGTATAGATCTAACTATTGTCTATGATTCACTTCCATTTAATGCATCTGAAATGAAGTCTTTGCTTTGCTATTCTGTTGCTAATTTCTGTTCTGCATTTCTCATCTGAAGTTATTACTGCTCAAAGAATTTGAATTTCTACATTTGATTTACAATTGTTCCACATGACTTTACACTGCATTTTGGTGAATTCCATTTCTTACATATAACCATAGTCTCTGTCTTTTTAAGAAAAGAAATAACACAAGGAGCAACAATAAAAACTTCTTTTATCAGGTTCATAAAATTATGGGAAAAACAAAATTATAGAAATCACTATACGAGCAACTGAACAGTACAGGTAAAGACCAACAACAGATTCAATCATTTCAAGACCTAGAGACTTTACAAAATGGGGTAAATTACAGCTCATACCTGTTAGCATAACAGTGTCTGATAAGAATTGTAAAGTGCTTGTGTAACATGATTTCAACTGTGGACACACATACGTACACACATACACCTACAATCAAAGTAATTTTCTGTACCAAAGGAAACTATATCAATAAAGGTATGTATGCAAGTGTGAATGAAATGAAAGTTAGAGAATGCAAATAATGCAAAACTTTTAATCAGTACAGAAAAATAACTCCTATTTTTGCAATACATTTCTCTTGCTCTGCAAAGAATCTGTGCCATCTGTGAACTAGCACCTGAATTCCAATAAGGAAAAAAAAACCCCTCTATCCTGATGTCTCAGTGATCCATGAACCGCATCTCTTGGTTGCTTTCCCAAGACAGTCAGCATCATGTAAACTTTTATGCCTGCCTGTCTTGAACTTCATGACCTAGTTATAGACCTCTTTTTCTTTGTTTAGCCCTACACATGTACTCGTCGCCATACGCCACAGATATTTCATGGTGCATATCTGAGGGGTTCAGACCTCTGGCAGAAAAGATCAGATGACAGAACACACTTCTTCCTTGGAATACATCTGCAACATGGTTGTCATCTTGACATGCACTATTCCTGGCCTGCTGTTTAGCAACATTGGAGCTATATGCTTGCTTACATAACTGACCGTAGTAATACATGGTGCTACTAAAGGATTTCTCTCTGTTCTTTCAGAAATTATATTCATGTTTTCTAACTTTCATTTGAATCATCCTTGTATATCTGTGATCTGAAAATATGAGAGTGATTCATATTCAGTCTGGATGAATGAATCAGAACTGTATAGATGACATGAGCATTTACCATGTCTACACAGACAACAGACAGGGAAACAAAAAACCCAGTGCCACTGAAACCAAATGAAAATAATATCTCTTGTCATAAATAATGCAGTCATACATTCTACGGAGCACTTGTTCTCAGCCTTCCCTCCCCTCCCTCCAATACTGTCCAACTCAAAAGTGTAATGTCCCATAGATTGTGTACAAGCTATAGAATTGCAGTTTGTCGAAAGATCAACATCTAAACAGAGTCCATCAATCTGTGGTCTCAACTCCCTCCCCCTACTACACCAGTGTGAGAACTCCTGCTATAGAGAATGTACTATTTTGAAAGTCAGTAAACTAGGAGCCAGCTAAAATACTGTGCTTCCTCTGTTGTGGCACTGACCAAAGGCACCAGGATTTAATGTGTTCCCCACAGTGGTGGAACCTGCTGAGAAGTCTGTTTCCTAGGTCTGCTCCCAAAAGCCCAAAGAAATTCCCCATAGCCTGCCCTCATGTGACTCAATGGCCATGTTTCAATATCTTTATAATGATGTCAGCTGTAAACAGCCTAATAATCTAACATGAGCATACATACAGTACACTCATCTGAAGCATCATAGGAAAAAAATATAGTGAAAGTGGGGATTCAATGAAATTAATGATCTAGTTTGTGTTCTAGTCTGTCAACAACAGACCTCATAATTAGCAATAAAGACTCAGTCATAAAGATATCTCATTATGATAATGTGAAGGGAATTAGTGAGCATAAACATGTTTTTGATGAAGCACTTTTTTCAAGCATTAATAAAGTAATTTTAATGCATTAATAAAATAATAATTAATAAAACTGTTTCTATTTTTGTTTTAAACATTTTTGTTACAACAGCTTGACTGCTGCGACTTTGTGTATATTTATATATTTCATTTTATATATACTTATACCCAAAAACTATTTGCGTGTCATTGACTTGCAACCAATTTAAAAAGTTAATACACAATGCACTGATGTAAGAACTATCCTATTTAATGCTATTTTTCATCTGAGAAGACTGTTCTGAAGCAGACAGATATTAGTTGGGTATATATCCTGCTTCAGCTGGACAACTGCTAACAGTATGGAGAAAGTGGTTTACATTTTTCTCTTCTCAGTTTTACCAATCAGTACAAGAGTGAAGACAAGGTCCATTTGTCTAAAAAACTTAGAAGAATTGCAGGGGATACTGCTGGCAGGGCGAATACGATAAAAGAACCTCACAACAAACAGTCTTAGGGCGCCTCCCTTCAGATTCTTCTCCTGTTGACTTTGATGTTCCTGAGGCATTGAGTTTCATAGGGACTGGTGGTACTGCTTACCGCCATACAGCAGCAAGTGAACCCAACCGATGCAGGTGCCCTATTAAGACTCAGGAAAACAATAACAGTCTAATAATAACTATATTCCCAAGTCCGATATCCCCACATGTTAAAATATTTAAGACACAAGTTTTGAAAAATAAAAACCCTTCAACAAATGAAATGATTTCTCACAGGAAATGTCTGCTGCTATGGAGGCTTTCAACAAGCAATCACAATTTCATGCAGACCCACAGAGCTGAAATAAACAAGCCTTAGAACAGAGTTCTAGTCTTATTTTAAATGGTTAAGAACCAGCCTCTAAATCCTTTCCTCCACATTGTTTGGGATTCTCAAATTCAAAGAACTGCTGCATAATCAGTTTGTGCTGGATATGTTTGAGCAACATGTTAACCTCATCTTTATCCTTAACAATTTATGAAGCCTTGGGGCACAGCAAATATCAAATATAATCTCAATTCATCTTGTCTTACCCGCATAATATTGAGGATAATTCAAAGTTTACTTGAATTTTTAAAATAAAGCGTGGCAATTATGGTGATGTTAGGAACAAATATCAGATTCTTCAATACATTTTCCCTGAAAACTAATTTGCTTCTGTCACTGCTTTCAAAGTTTCCAAATATTAGTTTTAGTGTAACCTCAAAGTCAGTGCTGGGCTGTTCATATCAGATCATTTTCAGTCTATAAATGACGGCTCACAATATGCCGTTTTCTTTGTTTAACCAGGTAAAAATCACCAGGTGTTGTACCATAGATGTAAACAAAATGTGCCATATATTATTTCCTGATGGTCAAACCAGAGAACATTGATTTTTAAGAAAGGAACATTAACAAGTCAAGCATTAGCCTAGAAGAGTTTCTTGAACCCTGCACTAATGGATCATCATTTTCTGCAATACCAGCCTGTATTCTCACCCATGAATACAGTATCTCATGCTGATATTTATACATCCAATAACTAGGCCAATGGATATTTACACAGCATTTGTCTAGTCAATGAACATGAGCCTGCATATGGCTGAAAATCATCTTCCAGGCTTTTGGAAAAGTAACACTATATATGAAAAGAAAACTGACTATATAACTGACTACATAACATCAGTACTCAGATCATACAGTGGATTAGGCTACAAACCTCAGTCTGAAAGTGGAACAGTCTTTTTCTCTTTTACTTTCAAATGATGTAAAAGCCTGACTGCATGCTAACACTACCATATATGAAATGCACAAGAGATTAGAAATGATTTTAAAGTATACATCAAGCTCCTCAATCACCAACATACTGTATGGATATAGGACAACTTAAAAAAAAAAAGACATAGATATTTCTGCATCTGGTGCAAGAGAAAAAGAATGAAAACTCATAAACCTGAGAAAAGTCAAAGACTCTTTCATCAACAACCACCCTGTTTCAGAACCTGCCAACAAATACAGATTCCATTCTCATACCACAGCTCCAGATTAAAACATCAATAAACACTTGAACCCGAAGAAAGAATGATATACTGGATAGCAACCTAGGCAATTCTATGAAATTACGAACGGATATTATTTACAATGCGCAGCATCTGGCAGTGGCTGTGACACATACCAGATGTTGCCATGACAGAAGCCTCACATTCAGGTAAACTCTTATATTAAACAGCCTAAGCTTTATGGAGTCTCTAAAGCTCACTTCTATTGATTTTGTTCAAATCAATACATGCACATTAACATGACACCCTTTATTCTGCCTGCTATATTATGTATCATTTCTTGTGCATCAACAACAAAGACAAAACAAAATGTATATAACTAGGCTTACCATAATATTTGTTTCTCAAACCGGGACGCTTATCATAATATTTTTTTCTCAAACTGGGACAAATCTGAGAAAATACTCACAATAGAAAATAAAGCCTACTAGGATAAGTACCTGTGATTGAAAAAGGCTAAATAAAGAAGTTGTTAAAAAAATGAGTTAAAAGCAATTTTTAATAACTCAACTGAACACAGCTTATTATTAAGAAGTTATTAATATTTATCACTAGTAAAAATTCTTTGTTATTTTTAAAGGCATTGAAAAATTCACTGCAATTTAGTTCACTGTTAATTTTGCAGTGTAGTAAAGCTTTGAAGGCTGATTCAGCCATTCTACCTCTTTCTTTAGACCATATGATGTGCCTGGCTTGCTGAAAATGTATTCTATAATTTGAACAAGATTGGGCAATGAAATGTTCTTTTTCTGAAATTACTGAAAAGTTGTATCTATTTTTCTTCACAACTTGTATTTTTCCAAATTTCATAGTTTGCTGACCAAAAAGCTTTTGCACTCACTACTTCATCAAACATCCCCAAAATTAGCATTGCAATTATCTCCTATTTTTTTTTTTGGTATGAGTTTTTATAACTGACATTAAATGGTCTGTCAGTATTTGTGGAGTTTCACCGAGAACTGATTGAAAGTCTAAAAGTTTAACATTTACACCACAATCTGGTACAAAATACCGCACAACAAGTGGCACAGTTTTAATTTCGTTCCTGTTGGAAGAATTTGCTGACACTGTCACAAAATTTGTTTTATTTAAATCTTCACAAAGCTGCTGAAACAACAGTGGCTCAATCACATTAACAATGACAGCTTCACATTTGTTCTGGCTAGTATAAACTTTGTTTCAGAGAGCTTTGAAATAAATTTAGATGAACAATCAGCCGACTTAAAGCTGACATTGTGAATGGCAACATGTAATGCAAAAGTTGCTTCTTTAGCTGCTATTAAAAATTCTTTGTCACTTAAATCTGTTCCTTTAAAATATGAGAATATATTTGAGGAAGTTTCTGCCACTGCTACTAGGCTTTCGCATATTTCAAGTGATTTTTAATGTCCAAACGCCCACCATGAGCTATTAAAAATTCTGAAAAGCACAGTTCACATTTCACTTTGTCAATAAGATCACAAACTTTTTTTCAAAAATAGATAACCCTTTTTTAAGTCATCAGTAAACACACAGAATGATAGCAAATACAACTCGCAATAAGAACTCAACCAAGATAGGGTGCATAAATGATATGGCCAGTGTAAGTTTCAATGTACCCAACTCTAAATGAAACAAAATATCTAAAAAATGAAATAAAAATATCTGAATATCTTCTCATAGGCTACATGCTATTATGAATTCTGTGAAAAAATATCTGGATGAAAAAATAAAACATCTAAATCCATTAGGCCACATGCTCTAAATTTTGGGGGAAAACATCTCGACAACTTTAAAAGTACTTAGATCTAGATACAAAATATTTAGATTGGCAACAGTGAGTATAACAGAGGGGATATTTTAGTTGCCAAATTGCCATTTTACCAGAGGCTGCACTATTTTTTTACTTCTTGTATATTCGGCACTTTTTAAATTTTACCAAATAACCGGGGCAAAATGACAAACTGGCTGGGGTGCGGGGACCAGATCATCAAACTGGGACAGTCTCGGTCAAAGCAGGATGTCTGGTAAGCCTATATATAACCACAGATTTTGTATTTTATATTCTCAGATACTGTTTACCTGTGATATTAATTATAAAACTTGGGAGTCAATACACAAAACCTACAATGTCATTTTCTGTTTGACTCAACACCCTTGTAAATAATACTTTTACATTGACACCAAATCTATCCAAAATACTTCTATTCTGACTTCTCATCAGCTCACCTCTTATCACACCATGATCACCTCACTGTGCTACAGATTACTTCCGTAATTCTCGAGATAAGTCTCGTGTATGATGGAGGTTCACAGAATCAGGGGGCCTATGCCTTCATTCAATGGTGTGGTCACTGATGAAGGATGAGAGACACTGATTGTGGTAGAGCTACTGAACCTGCAATTTGAAGCATTCTCCATGGCCCCTCTACCTGCTCTGGGCATGAAGGAAGTTGCTGAATCATGGCTCCTCTACTCCACCATCTGCGACTTCTGAAAGAAGTTGATCGGTTTCTCTATTTTTCTGCTGTCCAGTTCCAACTCTTTCACAAACTATGGACTTCAACTCATTCACAACTGATTCTGACAACAACTACATGGCTCCTACTGTGACTGCACAGCCAGCACTGTGTCAGATCCAGCAGCCCAAGAGAGAGTCAAAGGCTAAGGGACAAATCCTGATAGAACAATCTAGTGGAACTTTAAAGTCAGTTAATACAGAGGCGGTGTTCCATTCTGTGGGTTCCCCTGCATCTCTGATTTTAAGAATACGGAACTCATCCTTTTTTTTTTTTTCAAAATTAATCAAGATAATCATGAATAAGTTACTGCAACTTGGGCAAGGAATTTCTCCATATAACTTGTCCAGAAAAAGCTAGAAACTATGCCCACACTAACCCTTTTGCACTTCAATATAATCCATAATGAAGAAAAAAAAAAAGATAGACACTATTATATGAAAAAGAACTTCTTTGATAACATTTTCCACAGGGGTACTGTTGCTATTTTTAGAAATCCAGAAGCATTTTGCACTGCTATGTGAAGGGAAAGAAAAACCGGATTTCACTTTGTTATGGGAAGGAAACCCACACTTATCCAGAACTACATCTCTAAATATGGGGGAAAAAAACAAAAGCAAAACACATCAAAGCTCAATTCTGCTTCACTCAACAGACTCAGCACTAAACAGAGAGTATAAATGGTGCTCTGTGTGAAATGTTAGTTACTGGAGCAATGCCAAAACATATATTTCAACCATCAGGGACATCAAACAGGGTTTAGAATTCAAAATGAAACTCAAAATTTCAATAAGTTTCTAAAAAGTATCTGTAGACCTGACAGCAAGAACCCATAGGCAGGTGAGAGTTATGAATCAAGACCAGATACATTTTAACTCTTTTATAAGAAACTTTCCAAAAGAATACTGGTAAATAAAAATAAAACTGGATTTACAAACTATGCCTGACTTTGCATTAACTATTGCTGAATAACCAATATAAAAATGACATTCCAGAAGGTGTTTAATGAAGCATTTATAGCAGAACTTACAGATGGCTCAAAGGCTGTAACAGGCCATTCATTCATTCATTTGCATGTCCCTTGCGGAACTTTGCCTCCCAAACAGCACTCCTGTAGGCCTCTCAGTTGTGAGCAAGATGGCCTGCTGCTGTTGCATCCATTTCCAGATCGTCAACGATGTCTTGCAGCCATCTTCGTCTTGGTCTTCCTCTTTTTCTTTTTCCCATTATGTATCCTTCCAATACGGTCTTCTCTAAATTATCATGACGTTTAATGTGTCCAAAATATTTCAGTTTTCTCTTTTTAATCCTCTTCACTAGCCAGCCTTCTTCAATATTAAGCTCTTGTAGTATAGATATATTTGTTCTTTTTTGTGTCCACGATATTTGGAGAACTCTTCTGTAGCATTTACATTCAAAGGCATTTATGTGTTTCTCAGCTGTTTTGTTAAGTGTCCAGGTCTCACAGGCATATGCTGCTATGGGAAAGATGCATGCCCTTAAAAATCTTATTTTTGCTATGGGAACTGGCCATGGTGACTGCAATACACCATCTTTAACATATAATTCCCCCACTATGAAAGAGGATAAAAAAGTAAAAGCAATTTGAAAATTATGTGGTAATTATACTGGGTAGAAGCTGATGTAACGCAATACATAAGTAATGGACAATGAGTAGTTTGAACACGTGCAGTGCAGCAATCTGCCTTTAATTTAGTTGAAGACAAGAGAAAATAAATATGAACACGCCATGTAAGACTGGCCTATTGTTGAACAAAGCATACAGTGGGATTTCTTTAGGTAGAGGGAGTGAAACCTGCTGAAATTCATTTTTAGAAATATGGACAAACAGTGACTAGTGCAACTTACTGTGCTATGCTTAGAGAAAAACTGTAACTTGTAATTCACAGCCAAAAAAAAAAAAAAAAGAGAGGAATGCTATCAGAAACAGTCTTACTGTGTCAAGATAATGCATGTCTTCATGCAGCAGCCTCAATAGTGAAGCCAATGCAACAGCTATAGTCTGAATGTCTTCCTCATTTCCTTTACAGCTCTGATCTAGTGTTAAGCAATTGTCAGTTTTTCATTCGACCTAAAGTGCTGTCACAGATTCACCACAGAAGAAGAGATGGGAGCAGTGAAGACCTGGATTTAGGAGCAGCTGAAAAGTTTCTTCTCTCAAGCAATGAGGAAGCTAGTGAAATGATACAAGAAGTACACCAACCTGCATGGGGTGTGACTATGTGAAGAAGTGATGTAACTGTTATGTTCTTTAGCTCACACTTACTGGCATTAAAGGGTATGCTGTCTTTACTTTTTGATTCTCTCTCACACTACAAAGCAAAGGGCTGAAGGGCACTGAGCCTACAAGAAGAATATTTACAACTACAATAACCAGCTCAGAATCTTACATCTTTCCTGGCAGTTAAACGTCACACAGGGTTCACATGGTAGTTTGCCAGGTTTTCAACCTTATCAAGGGATATTATGCCTACTAAACTGGCCTCTCTTAACAATGTCCCCTTTAGAGTTTCACGTGGTTGACCTCTTTTTAATTCGACCTGTCGTGTTCCACTTGATAGCTTGTTTTGGGATTCTCTGACTGTTCCATCTCATCACATGACCAACATATGTCCATCTTCTTTTCTGACCACCCATGAGACAGGCTGTTGTTTGCTCGTCTGGTTTATCTCTGCACTGTTCTTGAATTTGTTCCACTTTATACCGAGTATTTTCTTTAGGCATCTGTTTTCAAAAGAGTCTAATTTGTTGTTTACTTCTTTAGTTGTCTTCCGGCTTTTGCATGCATAAATTAGGGTGGATATTACATTTGAATTGAATAATCTTAACTTGGTTTTTGTCTTTATAACTTTTGACTGCCATATACTCTCAAGATTCTTGAAGGTCAACGTTGCTTTGGCAATTCTAACTTTATTTCTGGTGTCTCCATCCTCAGAATATGAGAAAACATTCCACACAATCTGCCTGAGAATGATTTTAAATATTTACTGGTCACAGATATTAAATAATAGAGACCTACTTGCCCAATGTGAACTAGAAGATAGCATGCTATAATAGCAAAAAAAAAAAACCACTGGAAACAAATTGGTCATGTGATCTAAAGAGACCCCAGCAACACTGCTAAAACAGTCATGTGATGGACACCTGAGAAAATGAAAAGAAAGCTGACCAAAGACTCCCCTTAGAGAACTGCAAAAGTGGAAATGAGTAACATGCAGCACATTTGGGGCACAATATAAAAGCTAGCTGTAGACCACGAAAGGTGGAGGGAATCTGCTGCCACCTGCAAGACACCACAGGGCACACTGGGTGGTGATTGCTTAGTTGATCGTCGACCAAGGACATGGATGGATGTATGAAGATGAGAAAAGATTATTATGAAAGATGTCACAGCCAGTCAAACATTGCTAATGAAGACCCTATCCCACTTCCAGCCAGTGCTCTAGAATCTTTTGGATTAGCTTAGCCTGGCCTACAGGGCAGAGATCACCATGGCATTCTTTTCCATGATCATGAAAGCTTGCTAGGAAACCTGTTTCTGAGAATTAAAGAAAATCATTGCAGCATACTCTCTAATCAAAACGATGTGTGTGTTTCAGTATTTTATTGTTTTACCTCCCTAGAAATGATAACAAGATTGCTCTTAGCTGACAGTTTTGTGATATGCTAGAACACAGACATCATATGGAATTTTATGGTAAAAAATGGAAAACCTGGACAGGACCAGAAAGCAAGCTTCTTGACAGTCTTCCACACTGGAACAATGATGAGACCTGCCCCTCCAACTAGGCTGAGCCTGCCACTGGCAGCATCCAACAGAGGTGGGATTTGCTGGCAAAAATCTTGGTTGTGTCTAGGCATGTTAGCCAAGACATCACTCTAGCCAGTCATTTTTGTTCTCTTTCCTCAGCATCAAGTATGAAGAGCCAAGTTCAAGGTTACAGGGAAATGCAATGCCTAAGCAAGTTTATAAGTAACTTTCTATATCTGAGCAACTTTATAAGTAACTTTCTATATCTGAGCAACTTTATAAGTAACTTTCTACACCTGAGCAAGCTTATTAACTTTCTACATCTTAGCAAACTTATAATGAGTAGAAAGTTAATGCATCATTTAAGAATCAAGCAAACAGGATTACATTTATTAATGCAAAGTAGAATGTTATTCAGTATACTAAATTTATAAAGAGAAAAATATCTCAATGGAGAGGCATGATCACCAATGCTATCTAGCATGAATAATAATAAAACTCCCTCCAAACTTCCTTCATTTAAATAAACTTGTGCTAGAATGTCAGTATTCTTAAATATTAAGAATACTGACATTCTAGCACAAGTTTTTTAAAATGAATTTTCCAGCTATAGGCACAATTTTTTTTTTATAATAACACTACTAAATAATGCAGCTAAAATATGATAAAAATGAATACATGCACAAATATTTGATGTTTCACGAAGTCACTTTGAAAATTATCAGTGGGTTTGATGTTTTGGGGAGCCAAAACAGTGGAATACTGGAGCAACTTTTCCAAGGGCCAAAGTAACACTGAAAAACTGTAACAAGGCTCAAATGTGCAAGGGAAAAGTAGCAAGTTACAGTAACAAGATAAATGACCAAGTTTTCAAGCACTTAAAAACCTTATCTTTCACTTTCTTTCAGAACTGTTCCAATGCAACTGGAGATATGATTATCTGGCACTTCACTCAAGTTAACCCCATAATCAGAGCTCTTGTGTTTAAATTAATGTCAGCATTTAATGATTTGATTTTGATTAATAAGGCTCTAAATTAAATGCAACATCAATTATTTTTATTGTTCATTTACCAATAAAAACTCGACACATAACACATTACTTATGGGCCAGATAATATGTGTATTAGTGTAAGTACTTATGTACCAAAGAAATGACACCATGTAATAAACTTACCACCGATGTACCAAATACATTAAATAATTTGATTACTGTTATTAATAATGGTAAAAACTAATGCTTTTGACAAATAACACTATGGCCAGTTCAATTATCACTCAAAATTGTCATTTTAAAAAATCTTGGGATTATATCATTCACAAATAACCCTCAGCAATCAGCATAGATTTTATTGTAATAATGTACATTTCATTCTTGCTCATGCCTGAACATGTGAAATCTGTTTTAATCCCTGTAACTAAATAGACACTTACTTCACCCCTATGTTGCTGCTAAGATGTTAATGATCACAAAATATTAGCATCTCCCAATGATACTGTATCTCTTTATGCTTTTCTTTCTAAAACAAGGAAAAGAATTTTACATGAAGAAAATAACATGAGCAAGAAAAACTGTTACACAAATAAACTTTATTTCTGTCTGAAATGCTATGAAAAATCCATTTTGTGGCGTCTTTCTTACAAGGAGCATTAAAAAGAAAAAGAAGCTAAGTGTCTATTTTTCATGCTTTTATCCATTGTGCTGTTTTGTAAGTGATTCTTTAAGAAGGCTTTTGCCGAAATAATGGATTGTTGCATGTTTTTCATTTATATATCCTCATCTTACTTTCTATCACTCTCATTCTTGCCCACTTTAGTCATTCTTTCTATCTTTCTGTAAAATTGAACCATACACTTCTGTCTAACTTTATGACTAGAACCAGTTTTTCCACAGCTGTCATTTCTTCTATTATATTTATATATTCATTCATTCCTTTGCATGTCCCTTGCGGAACTTTGCCTCCCAAACAGCACTCCTGTAGGCCTCTCGGTTGTGAGCAAGATGGCCTGCTGCTGCTGCATCCATCTCCAGATCATCAACGATGTCTTGCAGCCATCTTCGTTTTGGTCTTCCTCTTTTTATATATATATATATTTTTTTTTTTTTTTAATTGCTACCAAGTTAAATGGAACTATTAAAATTAAATGGAACTATTCTAAATCTGGTGCAGAAATTCAAATACCTTGAAGCAGTAATAACTTAAGATGGGAAATGCAGAACAGAAATTAGGAACACAATAGGCCAAGAAAAGACTGCATTTTAGAGAATGAGAAACATATTATGCAACACATCCTTATCAATGAATGTTAGAAAATGAGTCCTAAAATGCTATATTGAACCTATCTTATTATATGGAAGTGAATCATGGGCACTAGGCAGGTCTGCACAAAAATCATTGGAAGCAGTAGAAATGTGGTTTATTAGAAGAATGTGGCGAATTCCCTGGACAGCAAAAATAACTAATGGAGAATGTATGAGAAGAGCTGGAGAGACATAAAATCTTGTCAAAATAATAAAAGAGAGACAATGTACTTTTATAGCACAATGTGAAGAGAGGACATTAAAACTACTGCAACAACAAGAAAAACAGAGGGAAGAAGAGCCAGGGGAAGACAGAGAGAAATGATACTAGATAGTTTGACAAAGAGGGTGTGAGAGGAGATCACCAACTGAGCTAATGGCTTGCATGAAGGATCACATACTCTGGAGAAGCATAATAGCCAATGCCAGCTGGCACAGTACCTGATGATGATGACCAAGTTATCAAAAGCATCACATATATATATATATAGAGAGAGAGAGAGAAAGGAGGTGAAGAACTGTCCTATCTGGCAATCAGCAACTCAAAGTTGACATGTTAGCATAATGGTTGGCAAACCACAGCTGATTAAAACCTTGTTCCCACTTTTGTACTGATATCCCCAGTATTGGGCTTAGCCTGGTTAACAGGGCAAGGACCTACATAGTCCCCCATGGCAGTGGAGTCTACTAAAGAAGCACTGCACACCCCTGCATTTTAGCTCCACTTAGCGACTGAAAAAACAGCTTCCTGTTACCAACACAAAACTATGCTTCAACACCTCTACCACAGCAGTTGCAGAAACACCAATTTGCAGTCCCTTGGAGATTGAAGGAGATGAAGCACCATCTGCATGGAACTGACTTCTTGCAAGAATATCTTGTTCTTTGTATCTAACATGCTGACGGCTCTCATGTACCTCAGCAGGCAGGAATATATTCTCCAATTTCAGAAGCAACTACCCATAACCAAAAAAAGTGCCAATACTCATTTTTAAAGTTGAGCTGATAGGAGTATGCTGAAATGAGGTTAGAAGCAATTCTTTTTTTTTCTCTGGAGAATACAGGTCATTATTTGCTGTGCTACAGCTATGCTGAATTATTGGGTTATACATTTCAAGTTTATTTTCTATTTCCTCATGACATGGTTATGTAAAAAAAACCAGCCCAAAAATAGAGAGAATTGGAGCTAGACAACACTAAGATGATAACAATAAGAAACTACAGCAGGATATAGCATCTCAGAGTGTGGGTTAGCACAACAACAACAACAAATGAACAGAGCAAACTACTCAATAATACTCATAGTACACTGTACGCATGAAAACAATCATTGAAAGTATAACAGCACTTCTATGTAATTAAGGGGAAAAATATCTTCAATTTGTACATTTAGACCATTGGTACAAGTAATAAAGATTTTTATAGTGCTACATCAGCTCTTATTTTTCAAAGAAAACCATGATATCCACTTTTAAGACCACACACAAATGAATGAAGTCAGAGAACCCACTGATGATCTACACCTCAATCCAGCATGAGACTTTTCTTCAGGATTACAAGAGTAAACTCAAGGATGATTATGGTGCATTCTTTTGCTCCAAAACAACACTAGCAGTGTTAGTATATCTTGTACACCTATGTGAATCGATGTTGAGTGCAATATTTAGGCACAGTCTAAATGGAATGAAAAAGATGGCATATTCCTAACCCAACCTATATTTTTAAATCACATACTAACTTCCCTTCTGTTTCCTTCTACCAAAATTTCTCAACAAAATTTACTCAGAGAGTATGGAAATTAATTTAGGAGTCAAAGAGACTTACAGAGTATGGAAATTAATTCAGGAGTCAAAGAGACTTACAGAGTATGGAAATTAATTTAGGAGGCAAAAACATTAAGAGGTGAATGATGAAAGAAAACTCTTTGTAAGTAAGACTTGGAGGGTAAATTAACAAATGAAAAAAAAAAGAGGTTAAGTGTTAGAACCAGGCAACATAAAATACACTTTTAAAAACACATGGAAATTCTTACATAAATGGCAGAAAATTTACACTTATTACTATA
This sequence comes from Achatina immaculata, assembly GCA_009760885.1. Taxonomy (NCBI): domain Eukaryota; kingdom Metazoa; phylum Mollusca; class Gastropoda; order Stylommatophora; family Achatinidae; genus Lissachatina; species Lissachatina immaculata. The sequence goes on along the minus strand of CM019720.1, from coordinate 11,415,918 downwards.
TAAAATGAAGGTGAATCGTTAAAATGTACCCTAAGTATTATAATAGATAGGGAGAAATCAAGAAAATGCACTCTAATTACTGTACAAAAATAGACAGAAATCTTTTGGTCAAGTCATGAGAATAATCTGGTAATGACTGGAAAGTTCAAGACAAAACAATGGGAGAAGTATGTGCTGAGAGGCAGAAACAAATAAGCTGGAAAATAACATCACTAGAAGAATTCTCAAGATGGCTGAGAGTATACTCACAGCTATTCTAGAGAAACCAGTTTATATTCTGCTTTACGTGGTTCTTTCTGAAGTCACACAAGTGTTTCATCAATATGTTAATCTACTACCCAGTCGTGCGATTTATCAGATATAAAAAACACGAGAGATTAATATTCATTAATAATGCAAAAGTGACCAAAATGCAGCATTCCTGTTGTTGATTTTGCTAGTGTGCCTATAGCGCTAGTTGGTTTTGTGTACTTAGCAGTATTCTTTTAGCTTTTTTCACGGGATGACAGGATGTGGACTTAGTTTCTGTTATAATAAGTTTCACATATTACTGTCACGTATCTTTCTTCGCATTCGTTAACATTTACGTAATAAACGTTTCATTGTCACTGACATAATGAAAACAAAAAGTTTATAATCTTACCTCCTCTCCGTCTTTTGGATAGCCTTTTTTAGACCATATTATATTTCCTATGATCCTCTTACGTTTTTTACCCATCGTCATGTCCGTTATTACACACAACAAGCATCTGGTGAAAGTGAGCTCTTTAATAAAACATCCGTCTTCAGACTACTAAAACATCATCAGCACATCTCAGCCAAAAGTATGCCTGGATTTTTTTTATTGTGGTGTGATAATTTAATATATTAGCTTTCTCACGTAAATATCTGAACATAATATGAATGTTAACAAACAAGAACATACATTAAATCATTTAAATATTATTTTGTGAACTATATAGTATATATTGTTAATAATTTTCCTGTTTTGTACTGATTAGAATGAGATTCGCAATCATTTTATTGATACACTGATTTCTATATGAAAAATATGGCCAACTGGCAAAGGCATTACGTGTTAGTGAAACTCCGTACTCCTTTTATGTCGCAGCATATCGGTTTATAAGGAAAATTCTCGGCATCAACTGGAACGAATTCAATAACAATGCAGAGATAAGACAGGTGACTGAACACCAACCAGTCTCATGGGTGATCAGGAAAAGGAGATGGACATATGTTGGTCATGTGATGAGAAGAAACGATCAGAGAATTCCAAAACAAGATATCAAGTGGAACACAACAGGCCAAAGAAAAAGAGGCAAACCGCGTGAAACTCTGAAGAGGACATTGTTAAGAAGGGCCAAATTAACAGGCATAAAATCCCTTGATGAGGTTGAAAGACTCACAGAAGACAGGAAAAATTGGCGAACTACTTTGCGAGCCCTATGTGACGTTTGAATAGGACCACTGTACCCTACCACGCATGATCGTAAAAGGCGACTAAGGAGGTTTCAGCATAGGGCCAGCAACCCTATCTGGTAAAAAAAACTATCAGATTGCTACAGAAACGGAAGCAAGGGAAAAAGCAAATGCAGGTGGAAGGAGAAATGCGTATCAGGAAACTGAGCCCATGAAGGTTGTGGATGAAAGCCAGCCACTGGAAGTCCCCAGCCCGACTGCAGACCTCCTGGAACCGAAACATAAGATGCAAATAGGCAGCTGGAATGTAAGAACACTAAACCAGACTGGAAAACTAGCACAAACCATCAAGGAAATGCACAGATATAAACTAGACATACTAGGAATACAAGAAGCAAGATGGACAGGACAAGGCAGAAGGAAATTAACAACACAGCACACAGAAGATAGAATAATATGGTCAGGTAAAGAAGATCTTCATGAAGGAGGAGTAGCATTGATTATAACAAAAGAAGCATCAAGAGCATTGCTGAAATGGACCCCAATAAATGAGAGATTATTATATGCACGATTCAACTCAAGATTCACGAAGCTGTCTATTATAGTTTGTTATGCACCAACAGAAGCAGCTGAAGAGGAATTAAAAGAAGATTTTTACAACAGCCTCCAAGCAACAGTAGAAACAATACCCAAGCATGATATGCTACTCATCTTGGGCGACTTCAATGCAAAAGTAGGTGAAGGAAATGAAGATAGAAGAAGAATCATGGGAAGAGAAGGAATTGGAGAAATAAATGAAAATGGAGAAAGACTGTGCAGTTTCTGTGAAGAAAACATGATGACCATCGGAGGGACAATTTTCCAACACAAAAACATCCATAAGGTGACTTGGAGGTCACCAGATAAAACCACAGAAAACCAAATCGATCACATACTAATAAACAACAAGTGGAAACGGTCACTACAAGATGTGCGAGCAAGGAAAGGAGCAGATGTAGGAAGTGATCACAACCTTCTGGTAGCAAAAATAAAACTAAAATTAAGGAAAGCCAAAATCGGAGAACACAGAAAGATACATTTTGATACAAGAAAACTGATAGACCAGCAAACAAGAAATGAATTCTCAATAGTACTTAAGAACCGCTTCAGTGTCCTACAAGACGAAGCAGAAATGTCCATATTAGAGTTCAATAAAACACTACAGGAAACAGCAAAAGAGGTGCTGGGATATCGGAAAAGGAGAAAAGAGGAATGGATAAGCGAGACCACATGGGAAAAGATAGAGCAAAGAAAAGAAATCAAGAAAAAATTACTGAACACCAAATCACAACAGCTTAAAGAACGAGTTTTAAGTAATTATGCACAAAAAGACAAAGAAATGAAGGAATCATGCCGTCAAGATAAACGTCAATATTATGACAACTTAGCAGAAACAGCAGAGAAAGCAGCATATACAAATGACATGAAAACCATATATAAAATCACAAAGCAGATGACAGGTAACTTCAACACAAGATGTGAAAGTGCAGTAAGAACACAAAATGGACAACTGGTCAGTGGAGAAAGAGAAAAAATTGAAAGATGGAGGGAACACTTTAATACCCTACTAAACAGAACACAAGGAGCACAAACAATAGACATACCTGAAGCAAAAACGGAACTAAACATCAATACAGGACCAATAACAATAAATGAAGTAAAGGAGGCGATAAAGAAGCTAAAATCAGACAGGGCACCAGGTGAAAATGAAGTGACTGCTGAGATGTTGAAAGCAGAAGAAACAGAAACACCAAAACAACTTTGCCGGATATTACAACAAATTTGGGATTTAGAAAAAGCCCCAGATGAGTGGAAAACTGGTCTTATAGTAAAACTACCAAAGAAGGGTGACCTCAGAGATTGCGGGAACTGGAGAGGCATTACCCTACTGCCACTCACCAGTAAAGTATTTTGCAGAATAATCATCAACAGAATTGTACCAACACTTGAGGAAAAACTTCGGAAAGAGCAGGCAGGATTTAGGAAAGGAAGATCATGCATAGACCACATATTTGTACTTAGACAAATATTAGAACAGGCAAATGAGTGGCATAGTACAACATATGCATTACTCATAGATTTTGAGAAAGCCTTTGACAGTGTCAACAGAGATGCACTGTGGACAATCCTAAGATGGCATGGCCTCCCCAATAAAATAGTTAATGTAATCAAAGCCCTATACGAGGGTTTTCAGTGCAAAGTTATCTGTGGAGAACATACCTCCAGCAGCTTTAGGGTACAAACAGGAGTGAAACAGGGATGTGTACTATCACCAACATTATTTATCTTGGCAGTAGACTGGTTAATGAAGGAGGCAACATCAGACAAACGCAGAGGATTACAATGGACCCTTGACACAGTGCTGGAGGACCTTGACTTTGCGGACGACATTTGTCTATTATCAAGCAGTCACAAAGATATGCAAGATAAAATAAACAAGCTAACTCAGAATGCAAACAACATAGGACTAAAGATCAACGTAGGAAAAAGTTAATGAAGCAAAATGTGAACAACAGAAATGTACTCAAAGTAGATAACAAGTTAGTGGAGGAGGTCAACGAATTTGTATACCTTGGCAGCAGAGTAGTAGAAAATGGAGACAGCACAGAGGACATCAACAGCAGACTTACTAGAGCAAACCAGGCTTTTGCAATGCTGCAGAATATATGGAAATCAAATAAACTAAGCATAAATATAAAAATCAGGATATTTAAGAGTAATGTTCTAAGTGTACTACTCTATGGAAGTGAATGCTGGAAAATCACCAAAACCATAGAAAACAAGTTGAATTCTTTCCAGACTAAATGTTTACGAAGAATTAGAAAAATATTTTGGCCAAACACCATAAGAAATAACATCTTATTAGCAGAAATGCAGATGAAACCACTGACAACAATTATTGAGGAAAGACGCTGGCGATGGTTGGGACATGTGCTCCGAATGATTGACAACTCACTACCAAAAATAGCACTAAGATGGACACCACAGTGGAGCAGAAGTAAGGGTAGACCAAAATAGACATGGAGAAGAACAACAGAAAGGATGTTGAGCAATAGAGGGCTCACCTGGGCAAGAGCAGAAAAAAAGGCGAAGGACAGGCATTTGTGGGAAAACCCTTGCGGAAGCCCCATGTGCCCTGGGCACTTAAGGTTCAGAGAGAGATGTGACGTTTAACGGCACGGGAAGGATATAAGATATAAGAAGATAAGATATCGGTTTAAAAAGAGGTCGACCACACGAAACTCTAAAGAGGACATTGTTAAGAGTGACCAAATTAGTAAGCATAAATTCTCTTGATGAGGTTGAAAAGATCGCGGAAAACTACCATGGGAGCCATATGTGACGTTTAACGGCACGGGAAGGATGTAAGATATCGTCTTAATCTGAAGCTATGAATTCGGAGGAGTTGAGCGCATGACCACCAAGCCTCTCAGACGTCACCTGCCTCTCAAAAACAGAAATGACAGAATATCTGACTACATACTCACACTCATCATGCACACAAGCTTTCCTTTCTCTGAAGTCCATATTGATTTCAAAGGTGGACATTTAATGCGATGCATGCACAAATGAACACCATGGTGGAAAGTGAAGAAAAGGTGACATTGAACGAACATGCTTTATTTTCAAAGGGCACGCAGGCCTGTCTAACATTCTGCCCCTCATCATACAGCTTTCACTCAGTTACAGTCATTCAGCATTTTTTAATGAGCATAATAATCATGAAGAAGCAATCAAATGATTACATAAATAAATAATAAACTTATCTCTTGTCCATACACTTCGCACTCTGATTTATGCAACAGCATAAAATAAACTGTTCAAAACTGCCCAAAAGAGGAAAAGTAAGCGTGACAAGTGCTGCCTAGGGTTTCACAAGAATGAAAGCAAACTGCAGGAACACATCAGCATGCTCAACTCAACGTTCAGGTAATACAATATGTACAAACTCAGCACAGCCCAAAATAGGTGAGCATTTATACCAACAGTTCATTACGAAAACAATAGTGACACCGGTCGCCAAGTACCTCTGACCATCAAGGAAAACGGGGGATTTCTGTAACTGCAGTCCGCTGCCATTCTTATGATGAACGACCTCGGAAAGCTCTGGAACAACGCCTTATTTTCCAGACTGGCTGTCTCCGCCCAGAGCTGGAATGAACAACAAATTCAGCTTTATTTAAACTACATCTCCACCGAGTTGCTGCCTCTTTCTATTTCTGTTACTCATGCTCAGCTTTCTTGTCTTAATCCTACTCACTTCGGTTCCTTTCCTCATGCTTGCAGGAGGCTATTTATACTTTATTTTCCAGTCTTTTATATCATTCCTCTCTAGCCCATATTAGGCTTTGTTAGCTCCCTTGTCTAGGCACGCTTAGCAAGAGTCTTGTCCTCTCAGTGTACTCTGTTCTTCTGAACCTTCCTCCATCCACCCCTTCCCATTAGGTCTTCTCATTCTTTTATTATCTGCGCCATCTGGGCGGCTTTGTTTAGGCCATCAGCATCCTACAATGGCAAGCTATGGCTGTTTGTGGATAACACCATGTTGTTTTCCATATGGTACCCTTTGTGATAACCTCTTTACAACATTTCTCAGCCAATCGTTGGCTTTCACTTTGTGCTCTATCTCGTCTGTCTGGGCGCATTTCGTGTTCTTTCAAGGAGGAGGCCAAAAACCCAAGTCTATATATTTTCATGCTTTTTATATATGCTGTGCATTTGGTTTTGTATGTGGTCCTCGAAAAAACTTTTGCTGAAATACTGGATTTTCAATATTGTATGTCCTTCATTTATATGAATTTATATTTATTTATATTTATAAATATCTATTTATTTACTCATCTTGTTTTTCTGCCATTCTTGTTTCTGCTCACTTACCTCACTCTTACCTTTTTGTAAAACTGAACTATACTCTCACCTGTTTTCATTAGGAAAACAAGCTACTGAATTTAAATACCTACGCAAGGAGTTGATCAAAAGAATGACGTAATGAAGAAATGACTTAATAAATGAAGTGAACCATGGGAAATAGTTTGCAGGATTAACAAAATTAGGTCGCGACCCAAAGTAAGGTGGGGGTGGGGAGTTGGGGGGAGGAAAGGAGAGGGCGGGAATGAGATAGAGTTGCAGAAAAATAGAAAGAGAGATAAATAATAAGTCAATAAAAATACACGATTTTATAAAAATCCTGTAAGCATATGTTCTCAAATCTGAACAAAACAATACAAAAACCGCACTGGTTTGAACATTATTTTTTAACTGTATTCTTGCTCATTCTTTAATGGTTCACTGCTACAGGTCACCCATTGCTGGTTTAGGAAACAAATACGCTCGAGAGATTGTACGCAATAAGCATTTCGAGACAATCGATGTAAATTTCTGTGGCTCGTCTAACGATTTCAATAACTGAGAATAACTATTATTGCTGGTGCATTAAATTCATTACCTGCTGCGTAAGTGATCCATAGGTCTGATTTGTTTAAAATAAGCATCTAATTGTCACTCCTTCGTTATGCTACTCCTTCATTGCGTAATTTATGCCACAACATATGCTACTCTTCTTATAATACCCGACAGGAAGTATGCTCGCAGAAGACGGCAAAATAGACAGGGAAATCAGCAGATGCCGGAAATCCTAAACAGAAACACACCGGTTTAAACCACTGTTGAGACATCAAAGTATAGTCATAGAGACAAGACGGCAGATAACAAACAATGCGTTACCAATGACAGATCTACCCTGTCAGAAACACACATGCATACACAAAATGTCTGCGAGATGAGATGTCTCAAAAAGGTTCCCAACCTCACTTTACGAAATCGTATAAGAAATAATATCATCAGAAAAAAGATGATAAATACACCATCATGCTTCGGACACAAGTGAGAAGTCAAAGATAAGATAGCCTAGTCATCCCATTTACCTTTATGAGCCTTAAATAGTAAAAGATGTAGCGTAAGACCAAGCAGAAGCTGGTTAGACGATTGTTCAAGGGATCATATAGAGACACGAGGATATCGTTGTCCAGTGCCAGGCATGTAGCCTGCGATAATAAACTGTGCCTCGCTATAATGCTCAAAGGCAGATGTCTAAGAATAAACTGCAGTAAATTTACTTTCAGAATATTTTAGAGAATTGTGTAAACAGAGTAAACAGCTTGCTGTCAGGGGCCGGGACGTTAGGCTGTGAACACTGTTTAGTACACAATTTGTTGCAAAGATATTCTCCAGTTAGTGCGGGATATGTCTCGGTGGGCGAGCCATCGTATGGTTATATGGATGTAGCTGGTTTTTAATATTGAAGTATTTACAGTGTTATTGTGGCCTGCATTGATTATGTTGTTAGTATATGTGATATGTGGTTGTTGGCTATGACTCCATCGAGCATCCCGGACTCAGTTAGCTTGGTTGTGTATGAGTTTGGTTGGTAGAGATGATTTCGTAAGGATGATAGTGCAGATGCTGAGGGCACCCATACTTATGTATGGCAGGGTTGTAGTATGAGTTGGGATGGTGTTAATATATATTTATACACAGCTGATATGGGTTGACATGCAATAATGCTTTTGGTCCATGCTGATAACATGGTATGCTTTATTATGTAAGAGACTTTGAATGATGGTTCATTTATGTATATTCTTTTGCCATGAGTTTGATTCCGTTGTCACACACATATAGTGTATATGAAACGTTGAGTGTTGATATGATGCTCATGAACCGCTGTTCATAATAAGGAGGGGCGATTTGCTATGTTCTAGTGTTCATGATAAAGGTGTTATGAGGGGCCTTTTGATAATGGTTTACTTGTGTGTGATGTTAATATTATATATATATATATATATATATATATATAATAAAATAATAAAAAATAATAAAATAATAAAAAAGTAACAATTCACAAGACCTCTGGGAGTCATGACCCAGAGGGGCCCACCTCCCTTAGAGTGTCAGGAGTTTAAAGGGCCGAAACACTTGTCTGAGGGGGGGGGGTACTTCCTCTGATGATCTGAAGGAGTTGTGTTGTTGTTCCGCTCTCTACGGTAGAGAGTTTCCTGCATATATATATATATATATATATATATATATATATATATATATATACTGCTTTATTGAATGCTAACATTTTCTTATGACAACGAAAGTTGATATGACTGAGAATTACCGACTGACATATTTTGGTTCAGTGATGCATTGTTATGCCTTTGTTTTATTTGTTATATATTTTTATGCCTTCTGTGGTCCTTATGTGTGGAATATGGTCTGAACCGTTATTGGTATTGTTTGTGTGTTCATGACGAGTGTCTTGATGTCGTTGCAATAAACTTATTTTGTTAGTTGTTATTACACACTGTGACATTTTGTTTTGTACTTGGTATGAGAGATGATGAGAACACAGGGTAGACATGATATCTGTAGGCTGAACTGTTGGCTAACAAGGATCAGGGAGCCGGGATGGGTGTGGTCAGCTGTTGTTAAAAAATTAGCGTTGAGGGTCACAGCACGTTTGCATTTTCATTGGAAGAATTTTAATTACTTAATTACCACTCTCACAAGTCCCTTACTCCCCTCACTCTCTCCCTTACAGCTGGATACTTTCATCCTCTCAGTGATGGTTAGACCATAGGTCCGTTGCACTCTAGAAAAGGGAGAAATACCGGCCCAACATGTCAGAAATTGTCAAAAGCATCAGCTTACAATGACACTATCTGCTTGCTGTTTCAGGACACTAAGGTAAGTTTAAAACAAAGTTCCCAGTAAACAAACTGGGGTTCCCTTGGGCAATAAAACATCAAAAGTTTTGAATCATCCCCTGCTCAGTTGCCATGGAGACGAAATAAAGCAACAAGAGAGTAAGGCGTGAGCTGGGACACAGTATAAATTCTCATTCGTCGACTCCATACAATAAGCTCTGCAAGCCAGGATTCATTTCATAATCATTATCCTGTCTAGGGATAGGTGGCGCTGAAGAGTTGTTTGCGTTGAAACAGGTAGTTTATAACAGGATTTGCGAAAAAAAAATCTTTCTGAAAACCATTAATTCTGCGCGGATCTCCAGGGTGTGTTAATGTTAGCATTAGTTCGTTTGTCGCCATTTCTAAGCTGTAACACATTATTCTTTCATCGCATCTTCCTCTGCTGCCAACTACCATGCACATGATTTCCTCGGTTCTATTTATCCGTGCACTTTTGTGAAGTCAGTGAGTTTACGGACAAAGTTTTGTACAAGCGCCGTTTCTGGACATCGCCCGCAGGGCTGCACAAAGTTTAGTGATACTAAAGATATAAACACCAACATTATGTATTCATTTGTTTCTGACTATTCGTGTTTCAGTGTAAATTTGTTAGATTTTGTATTATTATTTATTATTATTCTTACTTTTTATTATTCTTATTTATTATTATTATTATTATTGCTGCTTCCATTCTTTGCCTTGTTTCAGTGAATCATAGTTACTTGCTTCGACGGAATGAAAATTAAAATTTGTATTCGCAGATATTTAGATTGCGTATGTGTATTACAGACAATGGATTATTCACCATTTACCAAGCTACTTGTCCTTGCTTTCATTTTTCTAACATCTGCCGTAAGATCAGCGAAGAACAGTTCCAAACCCATTGTTAATCTTGTGGCTATGGAGAGTACCGGAGCTTTGGACGGCGGAGCTACTTACAATGTTCGATATTTGCTTCCACTGTTTCAGATGACGTTGGAGGACGCCAAGGAAAAATTCGGCCAATACTTGGACATTCGATTCCGCCATGTGGAGACCTTTTGTGGGCCACAGTTAATTGGGGCCCAGGCGGCCGAGGAATACTACCAGAGAGCTGTCAATGTTTTTCTCGGCCCCGGTAAGATGAACTATTTGTTTGTTCAAATGCTTGGGTTTTTTTGTTGTGTGTGGGGTGTTTTGTATTTGAATCTAGTATTGCTCCAAAAGTATCATTGTTATCATCACAGAGATGTACTAGTTAAGAAGTGGAAACAGTGCAACATGAACTAGGTTTCAAGCGAAAACGAACGTCCAAATATGTGAGATAAAAATCATTTTGTTTCTGAGCAAAAATGAACTCGCTCAAATATTGTCACAGATACCATAATAAAGTTGCCATCAAAATCACTGGTGACAAATAATAAAAATCTACAAGAAAAAAAATGGACAATGGAAAATCTTTGCCACAGAAGAAAAAAGATGCCTACAAACACCTCAGTAGGAAAAAAACAAGCAATCATTTTGCGACTCCACATTGGTCACAACAGACCTGACCCACATGTACAAATGTGGGACCAGCAAAATTATACAAGAGTGCCCAATATATACGGAACTAGAAACCAGATGTGGCTTACGCCTGCTCCAGTCCAAGTATAAGTAAATATGTCATGTGCGACATCTCCATCTGACCGCCCATTACTTCACAAGTATACAAGTAGACGTCTGAAAATGATCGAAGAAGAAGAAGTGAAATTAAACACTTCACATAAAAAATAGTGTTATTACGTCAGTGCCATGCACATGATGATTATAAGAATGATAAAGCATTTGTGAAGTAATAAGACATACTGTTTATAGACATAAGAGTACAGTATAGAACATCTGGTTTGTCTTTTCTACCTGGAGTTGTGAGTTCACGTATATTTGTATCCTAATTTGTCTGCCTGCATTGTAGTATCTTTACAACAAATGCAGAATTTCTGTGTTCAGAATGTTTGCCCCCTTGAAGTATGAATATGTTCAGCCTATTTAGTAGGAAGACTAACAAAGACGAGGTAATGCTCTGACTCCGATATCTATGTTCAGTCTGCAATGACGGAATCGTGCCATTGGGCTACATGGCTCTGGCTTGGAACATCCCTATCATCTCTCCACGAGGCAACACTAAACTCATACGGAACACGACGATCTTCCCAAACATCGTATCTCTGCACCCCTTCGACAAGTATGAGCTGGTCAGGTTTACTGTTTATATGGTGGAGACCTATGGGTGGCAGCACATCTCTGTCTTCGCCGACCAGGACAGTCGAGCGTTTTCTTCCACTGGAGACACGTATTATACGTAAGTACATTTTAGGCACAGAAGACGTCTACACTACTTAAGTACATTTCAGAGACAAGATACGTCTAAAGTTCGCTAGAGCATTTCAACTGCAGGATACATCTAAACTATGTAAGTATTTCAGAGACAGAATACATCTAAACTACGCTAGAGCATTTCAACGACAGTATACATCTAAATTATTTAACTACATATCAGAATAATCTGCGAAAGTTATTAACATATGCCATGTTTTTTTCATTTCTCTGAAAATTCAAATCATGACTCTGATACTGCTTATTTTTGTTTCATGTATGTGAAATCTGAAACCATGACTGCGTAGAATTTTTATTTTTTTAGATTTAAATTTGTTTCTTTTGTCTGTTCATGTGTCCACAAATGCACAAACAAATGTACATACTCCGACTGTCGTAAAGCTTCTATTACAACTTGAATTATTAAACTTATTTTATTAATTTGTTTACCCAGAAATCCCTAATAATATTTTGCGGATCCTTTGGACTCCAACTTTTCTAAGGAACATCGCTAAGGAGATTCTGGTGTAACGTTTTAATAAGAGACTTTCAAGTCATCATATAACTTAGGATCTTACGATCTTTTGGTGTAACGTTTTAATAAGGGACTTTCAAGTCATCATATAACTTAGGATCTTACGATCTTTTGGTGTAACGTTTTAATAAGGGACTTTCAAGTCATCATATAACTTAGGATCTTACGATCTTCTGGTGTAACATTTTAATAAGGGACTTTCAAGTCATCATATAGCTTAGAACCTCACCACATCTAAATCTGGCACTAAGTGTTTCTTACTAAAAATTTGGAAATTTGTAATTTCTAACTTCTCATATTTATGTTTCTTCATAAAATTTGAAGTTCCCTAGTAACGTCTGGCCTGAAGTGGAGTTATTTTCCAATCTCCATGTCAGCCTTCACCGACAAGGATATAAGAACTAAGCTACTGGAAGCCAGTCGAGTGTCATTTGGTAAGTACACTTATTTGAACACCTTTTACAAGCACTAATGTAACAGAGTTTTTGTGAAGTGGTTAGTGCGCTTGTGTCTAGCTGGTCGTTGGTTTAACTTCCGGCCGGAGGCAGGCTTTTCAAAACGGCTGTAAAAATGGTTAATTTGTTGCGTGTGGAGCTGGGGGAAGGGAAACGCTACATGCAGTGATACTGATCACATCACTCTCTAGTGCGGGGGTTCTCAACTTAAAAAAAAATAACTATAGATCTCTCTCCCAGTCTCTGGTGAAGGGAAACGCTACATGCAGTGATACTGATCACATCACTCTCTAGTGCGGGGGTTCTCAACTTAAAAAAATAACTATAGATCTCTCTCCCAGTCTCCCCCCTCCTTTCACCAATTGCCCGTTATATTTTAATGCCCTCATTAGCACAATGTGAAAATCAAGGCACTTATCATCGGGGCGTACCTGCGTGACTTAAAAAAAATGTGAGCTACTTGATTTTCACTTTACACAAGGATAACCAGAAACAGTACAGCTAAAATAAAACTCTAATCCGGCAACATCAAAAAAAAAAAAAATTGCTCAGAGATCGAATCTCATAGTATTATAACTTTGACATCTCCAGTTTAGATTCCTCGCTGTAGTGTCTTTGCTTAAGTCTTTCGCACTAAAACAATACTAACAGGGTTGATAGATTTGTACACTTCAAAATGCGTTAAAATAATTTCTACAGCAACAGAGGACATAGGAATTTCGTGAAGAGATTGTTTTGTTCTGCTCTGTGTAAAAGTGATATTCTTCCTCTAAGTACATGAAAAGAAAGTTCGCTCATTTGTGCTAGATGTTTACTATTCAACAATTAAAATTATGTATGTAAAATAATATATTCACATTTTAAATTAATTTTTATGTAAAGACGTTTCATGCTTTAGTGAAACAAAATGAATAAATTAAATAAACTCTCGCTTTAAATTAAAGCTTGAAACTGAAAAAAAAAATTACCAAAAGACATAGTTAACCATGACACAATCAACAGAACTCGTTTTGAATATTTCATTTATTTGAAAAAGAAACTGCTTAGCTATGTAGGTTCATATTTCTTACTGTCGCTTTCTTTTAAAAAAATGTACAATGTGATGGTAAAAATGCGAACAAAATCATGGATCTGTGATCTGTAACCAGAGACTGGCATTCCTGCACTCTGGGAATTCCCATACCTGCTCCACTTTCCAACAGCCACTGAAGTATGCCCCTGCTGATAGGGCCACACGCTGGTGGTGGGTAACGCGCGATAAACCATTTCGTTTGGAAAAGGGAAATACATCCTAGATGTTCAACACGAACAAAGAACACGTGGTTACGTGGTTAACTTTGTCACGGTTTTATAAAATAATCTTTCGTGGATTTTTAAGCTTTTTCTGAGCTCGCAATAAATTCTTTGAAGAGTTTTTTTTTAATGTGTACCCATCCCCACCATTTCCTCCCTCCGCCAAACAGTAATATATACTATATACAATATAATACATACTAGTTATAAAAAAAATCAACAACAACAGCAACATCAAATCAATGGGAGAAGAGAACCAAGACAAAAGAGTTAAAATTAGTAACATGATGGCGGGAAAAACAGAAGGTACATAGTTACAAGAATCTGATGCTAATCTATTTTTCCCACGGCCAGATACTTCATCTCCTAAAGCTGAAACAGCTCCCATTGGAACAGTAGTTCAGGTTGCAGGTTAGACTACCATTTTCGTGTGTGTGTATGTGTTTGTTTATTTTATTTTTCGATGATGGTTTGAAGTGTTTTGAATAATTTAGCTTGTTGATGTTGGATTTATATGAATACAAGAAAAAAAAAACCATTGCTCTTTGATAACAATTCAGTTTTTTTAAAATAACAGTTTTAAAAAATTCATTACAGGACCTTTTTGTAATAGGAATCGTTTCATGAAAAGAGCCCGCAATGATAATTTAGGTTTTGAAAGAAATACTACTTGTTCCTATGTGCAAGATGGACGAGGGGATGTAAATAAATGTAGGCCATTTTGAAAAGTATTGTGTGAAGCAAACACTATGAGTATACGAAACTGTTACTGAAGTAAATATGTGCTAAGGAAGACCCATATTTATCTGTTTCCTCAGTGCTGGTTCTAATTATGGACACTGATGATGTTAGACGAGTGATGCTGGATGCGTACCACTTAGGAATGACCAAGGGAAACTACATTTACATTGTTCCAGAGTTTCAGGGTCTGTCAGACATCTCAAGCTCTGTGTGGCGTCGAAATGACACTGACGACAAGGTATCTACGGCGATCTCTCAGAACCACACAGCATGTTTTGTCAGAGTGTCCACGCGTCTCTTTACTTCATGTCAGAACTACACAGCATGTTTTGTCAGAGTGTCCACGCGTCTCTTTACTTCATGTTCTCCGTCTAACAAAATGTACTTTTACTGATACAAAGTAGTGTCATCGTTTGTCTCATCTGAGTGCACATGCACAAACAAGCACACGTTATTTGGGTTACAGTTTTTTATGGGTCGTACTTTGATAGAGGGCACCTCGTCTAAAATATTATGAAAAAGAGTGGGTTTGATATATTACAGAGCAGAACAGCTTTGGATATATTACATATTAGTATCGTAGCTTTTGGGATACTGTAGAAGAGAATAGCTCTTGGGATTATTACAGAACGGAATAGCTTTGGATATATTACATATGAGTGTAGCTCTAGGGATGCTACAGAAGAGAATATCTCTTGGGATATTAGGACATTACAGAACAGAATAGCTTTTGGAAGATTGTAGAAAAGAATATCTGTTTGTTTGCTGTTTTGTGTTCTCTGATAATGGGTTCCAGGAATTAAAATTCTCGCTGCCTGTGTTATTCTTTAACCTGTTATACTATATTGCTTGTTGCTTGTCGAGTACTGTATGTTTTATAAGCTATATTTTATATTAAAAAAATTGCAGCGAATGCAGTTTTTGCAGACATCATTCACTGATGCACTTACATCAGGGATCAATGTACGAATTCACGTTTTTATTGTCTTGAAACGTGCTATATCGGTAGCTTTAGTATGACTATAAAAAACTGCTATACTTCATGAAATAGCAGAAGAATAAATGAAATTATGGTTTTCGATTAAAACAATGGTACTGAATGCTAAAGAAATCACGTTTTCAGACCTATAAAATGTCGGTTGTTGATTCTCTTGGATCAATATTGTTTGTGGTGAAAAATTTTAAAGCTCACCACCAAAATGGACAATAATTTCTCTTCAGAGTATTCCTTAAAGAATTGGTACGAAAATTTATGCTCTTCTTTTATGTTCTATGTAGTCATTTTGTTTTTTCAAAATATCAAGACACAGTTCTTTTCCTAGCCATCATCTAACGTCACTGGGAGCTCTTGATAGATTTTCCATCGCTTTGATGTCGCATACTTTTGTGGACCAGTTAAATAGTACATATAGACTATTAGTGCAACACTTGCAAGGATTCCCCCCCCCCCCCCCCCCCAACTACATTGCTTGCTGTAGCTAAACTATGAATTCACGAATATCTTAAATAACTTTTTCAAGTAAGAAAAAGCAAAATATCAAAATAGGAAGGAAGTCTCCCATACCGTCATGTGATTTCTTTCATCCATTTGATAAGAAAGGACCTGATTAGTTCCTCAGAACAATGATTTCATGAGGCATTTTAAAAGATTTTGTAGACCAAATGATCTTATATCTTATATCCTTCCCGTGCCGTCAAACGTCACATAGGGCTCGCAAAGTAGTTCGCCAATTTTTCCTGTCTTCGGCGAGTCTTTCAACCTCATCAAAGGATTTTATGCCTGTTAATTTGGCCTCTCTTAATAATGTCCTCTTCAGAGTTTCACGCGGTCTGCCTCTTTTTCTTCGGCCTGTTATGTTCCACTTGATAGCTTGTTTTGGGATTCTCTGATCATTTCTTCTCATCAAGTGACCAACATATGTCCATCTCCTTTTCCTGATCACCCATGAGACTGGTTGCTGTTCAGTCATCTGTCTTATCTCTGCATTGTTCTTGAATTCATTCCACTTGATGCCGAGTATTTTCCTTATGCATTTGTTTTCAAAAGAATCTACTTTCTTTTCTATTTCTTTAGTTGTTTTCCAGCTTTCGCATGCATAAATGAGGGTGGATATTACATTTGAATCGAATAGTCTTAACTTGGTTTTTGTGCTTATAACTTTTGAATTCCATATGTTCTCAAGATTCTTGAAGATTGATGCTGCTTTTGCAATTCTGATCCTAACTTCCTTTCTAGTGTCACCATCCTGGTCTATGTAGCTGCCAAGGTATGCAAATTGATTGACTTCTTCAATATCTGTCCCTTCTATGTATTTTTCCATTTTGATTGATGGGAATTTTCATTATTTTTGTTTTGTCCTTGTTAATTTCAAGTCCTATTTTGCTAGCCAGTGAAGACAGGCTGTCTGTTTTTTCTTGCATGGAATTCACATTATTACTGATAAGAGTTATGTCATCAGCAAAATCAAGATCTTCTAGTTGGGTCCCATGTACCCAGTCAATACCTGTGTTACCTGTGCAGCATTTTTTCATTATGAAGTCTATTGTAATCCCAAAAAGTAAAGGAGACAGTATACATCCTTGTTTCACTCCTATTGACCAAATGCTCAGAATACAATATTTTATGATCTGTGCGGCACAAGTAAAGGGCCCAGGTGACAGTTCTAGGTTGTGGACTTGATGTACTCTTCCAGAAGCTGTGGAAGGCAAAACAGTTCGTACAATGAGATACAGGTTCTGACTTTTTTTTTTTTGGAAAGAGAAGAAAAAGAATGATTCTGGTAATCGTCATACTGATTTATTAAGCTTACTCATTATTGTTTTTGACATTTATGTCTGCTTGCTCGTTACTGTTTTTTTTTACATTTACGTCTGCTTACTCATTACTGTTTTTGACATTTGGATCTAAATATATTGGCACTTTTGGCCTAAGGAGACGGTTTTGAAGCAGGCAGAAATCAGTTTTAGTCGGTGTTGAAAAGAACCTCCTCGACGAGCACATAGTATCATGGCTGACTTTACCTGTGTTGGATTCACATAATCGACCACAGTAACATTCAGTTAGGCACTACTCGTGGTATTTTCACTGCAGTATGTTCATCATGATTCTGTGTATAGAAGGATGATATACTTTTCAGTATGCTAGGCAAGCTTTCAGATCAGTGCTCTTCATCAACGTCGTAACCCCTCCGTTGTCAGATTACGACGATCTGGTGCAGCGTTTGAATGAACGGATGTTTGGCAGCAACACATCCCAGTATGTGAAGGCGGCATTGAAAGACGAGGTGACGTATCGTTCCTGTCCTGTTTTTATGTTTCTTTTTGTTTTAAAAGTATATTAACTTCATAGTCTGTGGGTTGCTTTTGTGGTCATGGTCGTTCACCATAATAAGTAGTCATCATTATCATATCATGCTGTCTACTAAGTGGAACACTACATAATAAGAAAACGATATATTAGTAAAAGAAGGTTACTTTGACCCACTCTGTATTCGATTTTTAAAAAAAATGTTATATGTTCTGTTTCACAAGCTCATAAAAGAAAATGGGTCGCCTCTATGAATATCAATGTTAGCAGGAGTTCTTCATGCTTGCTCATTTTCCACATTCATGGTTTTTTGTTGTAAGACTTGACTTTGGCACTTGAGTCTCCACCGGGAACACAGCTTTCTGTCCGTACGCAAAACTTTCAACCCATGTTCAAATATGTTCTTTTAAAAAATATTTTGTATGCAAATTGGACCCGTAACGTCAAAATCGCAGAATATAATTTTAATATTCTATTGGGAAAAAAAACTGAAATCCAAAGAAATCAGGAAAACAAACTTATGTAGCGCTGTCATTTTCTTTTCCTTCAGTGCATAGAGTAACATAAGGAAACTTATTGTACTTTATTTTTTTCGCGACATATAAAATTTTCTCGACGGCATGAATTTTTTCTTTGTCTGTGTGCTCAGCCAGCTGCCTCACAGCTTAGAGGGAACATTGATCACAGCATTATCTACAAGATACTCAAGTTTGACCGTGTGGGATAAATTTTAACAACAACAACAACAACAACAACTTTTTGGGAAGTTTCTTTCCTCCATAAGAAATGCAGCATTTAAAACCCAATCACTTGGCATCGCTATCATTTGTTCACATTTGTAACGTGTTAGTTTTCATGCATTTTGTCATTTTTATGTGAATCTGTGCCGTCTCTTTCTCGAGGAAGCTCCCAACTATACGACGTCCTTGAGAAAGGGCAGCGCGTGCTGGTTTATGTTTCAGAGGGCATTTCCAAAGAAAAGCCTGTCTAACCTAGCTATTTATAGCTATTCTAAACTGTTTATTTTTGCCATTGTGCTTTGTTTATGAGTCATTAGTCCTGAAAATGTTAGCAAAAACCTTAATTTGAAGCCACTGTTCTCTTGTGGCTGTCAAGAAAACTGATGTTATCATGATGTTATCATGCAGTGTTAATGCAAATGTGTAATCTTGATAGTCGTATAGCAATGTAACTGTTAATGTTGTAATTAAATGTTGCTATTACCAGTCTTCCCTCCCTCCATGAATAGCAGTAATACCGACTGGAATTATGAACGAGAATTTTGATGCTGTAATTAATGCCTGGTGACTATAATGAAGACACATTAATGGATCAAGAGCAACAAACTTTATGAGGACTAATGACAATAGTACAACATAAAAACTGCTGTGAGCAACGAACTCTTAATTTATATTCTACCTGCAGTCCGTTGTGACTATTATGATGGCCCAGTAATGAGAGACAAACAAAAGACTAAGTCTACTTTGGTGCTGCATTAAATCCATGCTGGCTTTTTGTGAGCACTTATAAATGAGTAAAAAAAAAAAAAAAACCTAGATCTCTGTTTTCACTGATGCTTCTAAGCTACAAAGATGATGTACAGACTTCTAGTTGTTATGCAGCTAAACGAAAACAACGTGCAGTCTTTTACAAACAGATTTTTCAAATAAGGAACAATGAGGCTTTCTCACGGACAGTCCAAATGGATATTGCGTAGTCTTCCCATGGCTAGGCGGCTGCGCATCCTACCAGAGTCTGTGGTTTAAATCTCTTACCATTTTTCTTTCCCCCAAGTTTAAAAGTGGTCTGTCTACTATTTTTCGAAGGCTAATCATACAACACAGTGCAAATACACGAAAAAAAAAGGTATACTTTTCATGTTACTTTTACGTTAGGAAGACGCTGTACGGAGCAACAGCAGCGACATGCAGCAGGCGCTCTTGGCTGGTTACTACAATGCTATGATGATGTACCTGACCGTGGCGAACGAGACTCTGGCTGATGACGGGAATTTAACAGACGGAATTGGGCTGGTCCGGAGGATGAGAAATAGAACATTTAGTGGTGAGTATGTCGGTCACTCAATTAAGTTCCTCATGTGGAAAGTGGGAGTGAATGAGTTGATAGTCACTGCGAAGGAGGTAGTGGGCCTTGCCCTACCGCCATTGAGCAACCCACTGTTTGAGTCGAGAAAGATTCTTGCCAGTCCTATGGAAGCGACTATATGCCTGACAGTTGCACCTAGGGGCTCGCCTTGACCTCGGTGACGGGCTTGAAAATGTTTTAACACTTTTATTGGAAGCGGAAGTTTATTTTTTTTATAGAACTGGGATGTCCAACTTCAGTAGCCTCAAGGATCACAAAGAGATGCGAAAATCGAATGGCTACCGCATCTGACTCAACTAGCTGTTTTTTTTCCCCCAACCTATATAAAAGTTAGAAAAAAGTGACATTTATGAGCTAATGGTGAGTTGAGTGTTTAAATTAAATTTTTAGGTATTTAAAAAGTGTTTACATTAAAAAACATTTTTAAAAAGTTTAATCAAATAAATGAAATGTTCATAATAACGCCGCGGGGCGCAGAAAGGGCTGGCGAGTCACTAGTTGACACCCCCTGAAATAGACGTTATCAGAAGCATGTACACTTTCCATGGATTATCTACTCTGTTTGCTGACGCATCTTTCGTATAGTTTTCCGTGTTATTTCTGGCGCATATACAGGAGGAGACAAGGTGCTGTGCATGTGTATATATTTGTTGTATGCGTAGTTGTATTGCTGTTATATGTTTATAAAACGTTGCTTCGTATGTTTATAAAAAAAGGTGTTTCTAGAATATTTATAAGACACACATACACTTTGTTCCATTTATAAAACACGTTGTTTTGAATGTGTATACTCCCCTGTGAACAACTGTGTTAAGAACACACTTATCTTTAACATACTTGTAGTTTATGTGAGAAAGCAAACATAGATCTGTTTGCTTAAAAACTCTGACCTACTTCTGTAGCACAGAAACCTGTAGCAATCAACGCTAATTGTAATTATTACTTTTATAAAGTGTAATGTCAGGATGGTGGACGGATGGGGACATAGAGATCACCTGCGGGATGAGAAAAATCTGATGTGAAACCAATGAACTCAGGACGTGACAAGCCTTTGGGTCTTTACAACAGTGGCTGTCAGAATGCGGTAAACAAAACAGAGCCAGCAGACTACAGGTGGCGGGGAATGGATATCGTTGAAGCACTCATCGGATTCCTCATCCTAAAGTCAGAGTGTCTCTGTGGAACTGTCTCAAGGCTGTTGGGCCTGACGTGGAGAAGAGGCTTAAGTACAGCCACCAGAGGCTGGAAAACAAAGCTTTGGCCAGGCCAGCCTACACCACTGTCTTCATCGCAGTCCGAGCAAGACCACAGTCTTCCCTAGCAAGGAAAGGTGCTGAAGTCGGAGGTACCCAGCCAAAAGGAGCATCGCAAAAATCAGGATACCACGCATTATATCTGTATTTAAATTTCCATATCTGCAGTTTCTAAAAATGGTGCTCACCCTGTGAAGACTAACCAGGCAGGTGCAGTGCCGGGCCCCCTGCCTGGAAAGGGTCCACCCTATACTACTGGAGGTCCTCTCAGTTCGTCTTGTGGAGCCAGGAGACATGAGAGGAGAGCTATTGGCCAGAAAATACAGCAGCAGCACACCACCAGAAAACAAAAACATAAAATAATACAACGGAATTCTGAGATGTTAGCGGTACTAGAGGTGGCTATAGTAAAAAGTTGGAACTAGGCTACCAGTGTTACAGATCAGACCGACAGAACAGAAGAAAAAGTTGAGTACTCACACTTGTTAAGAATAACATCAGTGCTTGTCAAGTGGGAGTGTACATGAAAGGATCCAAATGCCAGATGATCCATCTAAAAACTAGTAATACAGACTTTTTTTCCTATTAATGTCATAGTGACCGCCCACTTGCCCTGGAAACAAGAGAGACCGATGGTCTGTGGAGATTTTAACAGCCTTTCCCAGAGCTGGGGCTATGACCACATAGATAAGAGAGAAGAGGAAACTGACAGCCAGCAGGATGATAATGGAATTCTCCTGATCAGCCAGCCAATGGGTCCCTAAACATTTTACTCAAGGGCTTAGCATACAACCTCAACACCAAATCTGGCATTCCACTCTCCAGACCCAGAGTGGAACATTACACGCGAAGTTGGAAACCAACTTGAAGGGAGCGACCATCGACCAGTCTTCCCGACCATAGAAAATGAACTTAATAATATCAGTAGCCCTCTCCCCAGATGGAACTATAAAAAAAGCAAACTGGACAATGTACAGTCATTGTACAAGTATCCTGATGGGACACCTGTCCACAGAAGGCAGGGATATTAACAGCATAGTGAAGAAATTCAATGCTTGCATCCTTCAGGCCGCCCATGAAACCATTCCCAGAGGACCTCGTAGGGAATATAAACCATACTGGTCTAGTGAGCTGGAAATTTGCACGATAACAGCTCGAAAGCAAGCAGGAAATAGATCATGGCAAAAACATCACAACAATTACCAACATGCTAAGGTCAAATTTCAGAGGGCCAAGCTGCAAGCCAGACGAGAAAGTTGGAGAGATAAAGCAGAATCTCTAAACTTTGAAAAAAGGATAGAAGGAAACCGTTGAAACTAATCAAACAGTTAACTGATGAGAACACTGGGAGAAGTACAAAGATTACAGTAGAAAGTGGAAAAGCCCTTACAGGTAAGCAGGATGACTTTGCTCGCATGTTTGCACAAAGCTGCAGTATTGATATCCACCCAGAGAAACAGGGTACAGTGCACATTGACCCACAGAAAGAAGAGGAACAAGGCGGAAAACTGAAGGTCATGGATGTATTAGCCACATGGAGCGAGTTAGTCAGTAAAATGAAACCAAGGAAATCACCACGACCAGATGGAGCGTCCATTGAAATGATCAAGAACCTGGGAGTGGCAGCACTGGATATTTTCTTCAACATGTGTTGGCGCAGAGTTAAGTTACCTCAAATCTGGAAGGAAGCAAGCATGGTACCACTGCTAAGGCCAGGAAAAAACAGCGATATAACCTCCAGGTACAGACCATCAGTCTTACTAGCTGTCTATGCAGAACAGTGGAACGCATCATTGACTTGAGGTGGCTATAGTAAAAAAATGGTACCTAGAAAGCGAAAACCTTGCTCCACACTAGAAAGCGAAAACCTCACTCCACAACAGGCAGGTTTTAGGCAGTACTATAGTACAAAAGATCAAGTGACCTATCTCTCTCAAGAGACTGAGGACGTATTTCAAAACAGAAACCTTGTACTAGCAGCATGGATAGACCTGAGGAAAGCCTTTGATAAAGTAAGAAAAAATGGTCTAATGTGGAAACTAAGAAACTACAATGTGAGTGGATGACTATACAACTTGATAAAGTCCTTTTTACACAATAGAAGAGCAAGAGTAGTAATGGATGAACACAAACCCAGAAAGTATTGCTGAGACATGGCCTACCACAGGTTATTATGTACATTTATAACATGAACATTTGTCTTACATTATTATTATATTTATGTTAATCTATTTACACGATGTTGTGAGTGTGTACAAAATGCATTATTTAGGATATATAAAACAGTTTCTTGGATACAGTTACAAAATAGGTTGTTCCATATATTTATAAAACAGTTTGCTGCAAATACTTATAAAACAGGTTGTAGTGTTTATTTATAAAACACATTGTTATGTATAGTCATAGAAAGAAGACGTCAAAGACTAGACTGGATCGAAAGTTTTCGTCTCTGTAGTAGATGTCTCCGGGTTTAATGAAAATGTATTGTAACAATGGTTTGCGTGATTATTAAATGCCAATTTACAAGTATACAACGCAGACAGGCGATGTACTTTGTTCTGTAGCTAACATTTAATGGTAGATTATGCTTCTGGGCCATAACAGCGTGTTCTATATTATTTGGTAAGTATAAAGTATAGGCACGGCTGGCAAAACAATGCCAAATTAGACAGCTGGTTTTGAAGTGTGCTGTTAACTGCCAATTTAGCATGACAGTCTACAGTGAGATGAAGTAAAAAAAGAGCCTGGATTAAATAGCAAAAACTGTGTTAAATACATATCCGCATTCTATCGTACCACATTGTATCGAGGCGCATTACAGTACATTCGATTTAAAATTATTTACAGATCCTATAAAATTATATAGAGCAGTGTTTCACAACGTGGGCCGTACGCCCCACAGGGGGCAATTTGAATATTTTGGGGTGGGCAGTTAGAATATATTATAATTTTTTCGAACTTGGTTGACTATTATTCTGTGGATGGGAGGGGGGGGGGGGAAGACCACTGGGGACACTAAGGGGGGGGGGGGGGAGGGGAGAACGGACCTAAAAATCTTTGAAGCGTTGAGGTGGGGCATGATCCAAAAAAAGGTTGGGGGAACACTGATATAGAATGTAAATACCACATGATCTCGAGTGACCCACACCATCTTGATAAGTCTTCATCTGTATCACGCTGCTGTTGCGCAAATGCTAAAACAAAAGGAAGAAAAAAACATCTGAAGTTTTTTTCATGTTTCTGAACTAGGAAATACTTATTCTAAAACAGTGCATTCAATCTGAACTTCCAGGATTTTATAATTACTTAAGAAAATATTCATGCCCGCATTATAAACCTTTACATCTCTTACAAACTGTTTCATGTGTATGGACATTTGAGTTTCTATTTCGAAGCGGTGATGTAGAATGACACTGCACACATTTGAAACAAATACAGGCTACAGTGGCTGAGAAAACATAGGAGAACATGTAATCCTGGTTAGTAATATAATCCTGGTTAGTAATATAATCCTGGTTAGTAATCTGTAATCAGAGACTGGCATCCCCGCACTTCGGGGCATTCCCATACTTGCTCCGCCTACTGTTCCAACGCCCACTGAAACGTGCGCCTGCTGATGGAGCCAGTCATGCCCTGGTCGCAGATAATTCGCGCTGAACTACTTTGTTCAGGAAAACATCCACTTCCCTTCTCCTCCCCCAGTTCGACCAGGCTGGTGATGTGGTTGTTGTCATTCAACCCGGTATCATGCTCCATACGCAGCCTATTTCAGGTGGTTCTTGCGGTCTCTGTCCTTGTCCACTTTTAGAGTGCCCTGAATTGATGCTATGTTTGCAAGCTTGTCCTCTGTCTCGTTGCCTTTGACTCCCGCATGACCTGGGCAGTATAGATCCACGTCAAACTCGATAACAGAGAGCACAGTAGAAGCTGGACCCACTCCCTACGGAAGAAATGTCTCTCGATTCTCCGTAACATGTTTTGGGAGTCTGTTACAATGATCCCATGCGAGTCGGCCTGCTCCACCAACCAGGAATTTTCTTCAGATCCAGTCTGTACCTCCATTCTCATCCTCGAAGTGGTGGATGCGTGGGCTCCTGATTTACTCTGGTTTGTCGTTAAGGTAGACAATAAAGGCCCATCCACTTTCTAGACCTCGTGCTACTGATCCATCTGTGAAGATCACAGGATCATAGGAGAAATAACACAGTCACTAATTTTAAGGGTGTGTCTATCCGCACTCCCTCTGTCCGCGACCTACATTGACTGGGCATCGAATCTGCTTATATGCTACAAAATGAGAAACATGTCAACCGTCCGGCTAGCTCATTTACTTACTATGATTCTATTAATATAGATGATATGGGTTCGAACCCCACTATTGGCGAATTTATTAAAAAGCTTTTTTAAAGTTATATGTTAGATTACGACATCAATTATTTGTCTTTTTATAAAGAAAAATTGTACTTTTAACTTTTAGAAAAACTAGCAATTTCGCATGCCCACTGACCGTTTGTCCCGGACTGGGTAAAAGTTCCACCCTGAATTCGGTTAGGACCCTGGCTCGACTATCTGTCCTGGAAGGAGTAAACGTCACACCCAGAATTCGGTTAGGACCCTGGCCCCACTGTCCGTCCTGGCTCGACTCAGGAGCAGGGATTAAGAAAAGTGTTAAAGAAACTCACTTGAAATACTTTCCTCACAAATCCTGTGTTATTGGTATGGGGTCAAGGGCAACGGGACACGCGCAGAGTCAATGTCGGCACGGTAGCCTCAGTCATTTTGTTTTCATTCATTACAGCGCGATCCACTACCCCCACCCCCGGGCCCCAACACCCCCCCCCCCCCACTTTTTTTTCTCCAAGCGGCTTGGGCCCATCCTTAAAAAGACTGAAAATCCTCCGAGCCACGGAAGGATGCACAATTTGGTCACCCCCTCCCCCACCCCGCCCACCCCTCTTCTTATTGGCATGCACGTAGGTGTCCTTTCGCCCCAGCAGGAAGGATAGTTTTCTCAGTATAAATTACCCTTTTATCTGCATTTATTGCAGACACAAGTTTTAGTTTTGTGTTTAAATATGAGTTTCCGCGAGTTTATCTCTTGTAATATTAACTATTAACTAACATTTGTCCAGGAATTGCGGGCGCTTACCACATCAGCAATGATGGGCACAAGGACACGGACATGGGCTTGGTTGATATGACAGATCCTTGGAATGGAACCTTCCAAGTGAGTCTGAAGGATCTCATACTTCTGAATGTAAATTTCTTTTCTCTATTCACAACGCAGCAGTTTTTTTAGAAAATTTATTTAAACCGTTATAAGAACAATAGAGCTATATGTGTGTATTGTTTATCTGTGAAGACTTTAAAAGAGATAAATAATTACACAGATGTAATGATTTATATAAACTTCTCACGGAACCAGATGTTATTATGTAATGATTAAGAGTAAAATATCACAGACAGTATTGTTATATTAATTTTTTTAAAAATTATATACGAGCGCGCATAAATGCGCGCGCGCACACAGAGAGGTGGGGTGAGGAGAAGTCTGGTAACATCGGAAGATAAGTCTCTGACTGAAAATACGAAACTTTCAAATGTGAAACAAATAATGCTAGTGCGATAATCTTTATTGTTGTTGTAACTGAAAAAAGTTAGTCAGAAGCTTGGCTAGTGTTTATTAAATGCAGAAAGGATAAACCACAACTTTTTATCGATTACCGAAATTGCAGTGCAAACAGATCACGTAAGTTACCACGGTTTCTGTAAATACTGTAAGTCATAACAAAATAACTCCAAGTAGAAAATGAAGCGAATGGGCGGCTCTGCTTTGCTTCACAGCAAATAGAGAATGGGGAATAGAAGCTGCACACTCTAATTCTAGACTCTAGAGCTGACTAAACACTGACCATTATGACCGTACTCCTTGTCTTGTTAAAAGCATACAGTACCGCACTTGTTGAGAATATATCGAGTCATCTCTCTTACGTACGCTTTAGTAATTAAGAATGTCATGACAGCCAGCTATTATCATCATCTTTTATCAAGAATATTATCAGTATTGTCGTTACAATCATCAGTAATACTCTGTAACAGTATTACCCCGGGCGCCTACTACCGTCAGTACGCACCTGAGCAAAACTAGTCAGTCAGTCATTTGCATGTCCCTTGCGGAACTTTGCCTCCCAAACACCTCTCCTAGATGACCTGCTGCTGATGCATCCATTTGCAGATTATCAACGATGTCTTGCAGCCATCTTCGCCTTGGTTTTCCTATCTTTCCTTTTCCCATTATGTATCCTTCCAAGATGGTCTTCTCTAAATTCTCACGACGTTTAATATGTCCAAAGTATTGAAGTTTTCTCTGTTTAATCCTCTTTACTAGCCAGCCTTCTTCAATATTAGGTTCGTGTAGTAATGATATATTTATTCTTTTCTGTGTCCATGATATTTGAAGAACTCTTCTATAACATTTGCATTCAAATGCATTATGTATTTATAAGCTGTTTTGTTAAGTGTCCAGGTCTCACAGGCATATGTAAGAGGGAAAGGTAATCTTGTCATTCCTTAAAGCCACATAGGGATATGGTGTTAGTCCCCATATTTTCCTGTACGACAACATTAAAAACATTTATCGGTATGCATAATTCCAGAGAGTTGGGATGTTCATGGCGGAAACTGGAGAGCTATATCTAGAAAAGGGAGTCAAAATTACCTGGCCAGTCAGTGGACATCTTGGGGAAAACATCCCAGACTGCAGCAGCACCGACGACCCATTATGTGCCAACCAGCTTGAAGTCGGTGAGAAGTTACACTTAAAATGTTGAAAAAACACCTTCTCAAATAGAATGATCTAAAAACATGACGAAGTACACTTTTGGATCTTCAGATACATGTCAGCAGATGTTTCTTTTAGAGAGACGTGAATGAAATAGATGGAGGTTTATAGTGCTAACCTATACACATTATAATGTATACATTTATAACGCATAATGACACTGGCCACAGATGATTTACATATACACTTTATAATAACTGCAATAAAGCGCTGCCTTAGTTTTTTTGCTGTCTTATGAAGGCACCGGTCGAAATATTATACTGTTGAGCTGATACACAAGTGATGCGTTTTTTAAAACCAATTTTACGGATGAAAGGACAAAAGAAACACCCGAGAGAAGCTGCTGCTGTACACCTGCATTAAAAAAATAGTTTTTTTGAATGATTTGTTTACAGTAACCACTTTGATGCCTCCTTCTACTCCATACGAATTACTTGGGTTTGAGTTATCAGTGGTTGCAAAATATCTGAACACAACTCACGTCTCATGAGGTGGAAAATTCAAATTTCTTAATATTAAAAAAAAAATGATTGAAGTTACTACACGTTACTCACTGATCAAAAGCTGGAGCTAGGACACATTAAGGGCGCCGACAGGAAATCTGAACTGTGCAGCAGAAAACACGTCGTAAACAACCAGCATTTGATGGGGATTATTAGCAAACATACTCTTGGATGGATACTGCGGCATGCGGTGGAGAATATATGAGGGTGTCATGAAAGCAGTGACCCCGAAGTCTAATTTTGAATCTTCTAATCACTGATCAAAGACTGGAATTAAGAACACCACAGCAATTTATCTGATGCTCTTCTGCCTTCTTTCAACTGAGATTATGTTTGATATTCAAATGAAGAATGAATTTACACGTTTGTAAATATTCATGATCTGGATGATAGTTCTTAAACTATGTAAGACCACAGGCTTTCTATGGATTGTCCAGCGCGTCCGCAAACCCCACTATGGATTATCTTGTATGCCTGCACACACTCTTCATCGGACTTTAGAAATAATAATAATAATAATAATTGTCCTTTTTAGTTACAGTGTGGCTTTTAAAAATGCCAAAAACTTGACTTTTACTTTAATATGGACAGCTAGGAACAGGAGAGAAGAATGAGAATTCTAATCTAGCAAGAAATCTTTTGCAGCTGTTGTTCAGAGATCGAGTCACATATTCCTATCATTTGGTTACAATACCCCCATCATGTGGTTTCCATACCCCCGATTAATAACCTCTAACTTTTGGTGACATTTGTAACGAAGTATTAGAGCCTTCACATTTGAATTTATTTCGGAAGAACATTCTCTGATTCACTTCCTGTGTTCCTCAACACAACCCGTAGTCCCTGTTTTCATCTAGATTGACTGGAGCGTACCGGAATTCTATATAAATTATATTTTATCGACACAATAAGTTAGATCCTAAACTTTAGATCCTAAACTTTAGATCCTACACTTTAGATCCTAAACTTTAGATCCTAAACTTTAGATCCTAAACTACAAAAAGTAACACTTCAGTCGTGGTGTTAAAACTTTGTTCAAGAAGATATTCTGGAGAAGAAGAAAACTTTTCAGTAGCTTTTCTTGGAGAGTTGTAAACATGAAGTAAAATGGTAGGAGCGCAGGCTTTTGCGACCATTAGATGGCCTTCTCAGGCGCAAGAGCTGAGAAGATCGCAGTAATGATTTCTGAGGAGCATAGCTTTGAGGTAGGAGCAACTAGTCTTGCCTAGGAGCAAAGTAATCTTTATCTACTCCATCTTTAGCCACGAGTTTATTTTCTTTTTTCATTGAAGGGCAGTCAGATATTTGAAATAATAAAACACACTATAACGCTGAATCTTTCAGTGCACATTTGGACTGATAGCGGGTATGGATCAACATCCTAGCAAGCACGACCAAGTTGTACAGATTATATTTACATATATATATGTTTCTCTTCACTCTATGTGTATAGCAGCTGCGCATGTAATCAATCAACGTAACATTTTCAGTACCAGATTCCACCAGCTTGGCCATTGGCTTGTCCACGAGCATCTCTGTAGTTCTCATAGTGGTGGCCGTCGTTGTCTCTATCGCATTAAGGTAATGTTCAGTGAGCTGAGGCTTGCAAAGATTTTATGAGGTAATGGGAAATGATACTTCTTGGATCCCGCTATGCTTCCACTAACTTTCATAATTGGAATAAAAACATGTAATGCCCTTTTAATCTCACTAATGATCTTATAATGTTCGTGGGAGCTGGCAATTATACACGAGAGTTCTATGTACGAGTCGTGTTGCAAAGAATGATTCTAAATAGTGTTTTAAATTTCTTGTTTGTTTGTTTGTTTGTTTGTTTCTTAAAGTTAACATTGTATTTAAGAAACTATGAAAAATAAAAAGGTAACATAATCATGACCGTTTTCAGGTGTAGTCTTTCGTGGCATTGTTATCACAGCCAAGGAATGAAAGATTTGCATCTCCGCGCGTTAGTCTGTTGACCGACTTGTTCTACTATAACCGGAATGACAGAATATCTATCCACGTCTTCCCCATGGTAGCGAAGCCTGCCAATGAAAGGGACCCAGATCTAGTCAAGACCCCATCCAGTCTTCAGTTGTAAGGGGAACGTGTCGAGTGACAAATGACTGTCGGAAGTACAGTATGACATCAGAGATGATTATATATATATATATATATATATATATGCATGGCGGCCACTAGCAATATGTATCAGTTGTACAAGGTGTTGCTATTCGTGAGTATCTGGGCTAAAACTCAGATCCCTGCATTATATACATTGAAAAAAGGTGAAGTTGAATTAATAAGTGACAGTGTGTTCGGTAAATGAAGAGTGAATAAACTGATCTGGCACTGATGTGTGCAATGTAGTTTTTCTGTGACAACTACAAGTGTGTGCTCTACTGAGAACCTCCCCACACAGTGATAGGTTGATTTTTTAAAAATACTTTTGGCGGCATGAGAGAGGAGGGATGTAATGTCTGCGAGAAGGTAATGTGTTAAACATTTCCAGGGAGCAGGGGAATAGAGTCTGTTGGTTACAGGAGAGATAAAGAAAGATATAAGCCGTAAGATAGATATACAAGGTTCGACAATTAAGTAATGAGACTAATTACATAAAAATAAAATAAACAGCAGTTTAAGACATAACCTGTATTTTATTCGAAATAAGCATTATGTGCATTGATACAGCAAGTGGCACGATCTAACAAACACTAGAACGACCTCTGCAGTTCTTCTATTGGTATAGCCCTTAAACTTGATGTTATGGCCCTTTGGATGTCATCAGTATCGTTAAAGAAGCGCCCTTTCAATGGTAACTTTAATTTTGGGAATAAAAAATAATCGCAGGGAGACAAATCTGGGGAACAGAATGGATGGTTGAGAACACACACTTGTTTTTGGGCCAAAAATTCCTGTACAAATACTGCCCGGTGAGCCGATGCATTATCATGAAGAAGGAAAAAAAACTGCCAGGTTTTGAATACTCGGGTCGGACTCGGATAATCCTTTTCTATAGGCGTTTCAAAATACTTAAATAAACTTTGGCAGTGACAGTCTGTCCCTCTGGAATAAATTTTTTGTGAATAACTCCTTTGCTGTCATAGAAGCACACCAATAGTGTCTTCAATTTCGACTTCTGAAGATGAAATTTGATGATGAATTCTGCGTAAACAACACGCTGAGGTTTTTTTTTGGTCATCAGACAACGCATGTGGTACAAACCGGCAAGCAACTTTTTTCTTGCCCAAATCTTACACTAAAATTTTACGAATGGTCTCTCGGTTGACACCAAATTCATCTGCCATCATCCTCGCGGTCAAACAACAATCTTCTTGTATCCGTTCTCTGACTTTTGCAATGAGTTCCTCGTTATGAACAGAAATTGGGGGTCCATGTCTAGTTGCATTTGTAATCGTTTCCACGCCACTTTTGAATCGTGCATACCACCTGAATATCTATGCACGAGATAAACAGTTATCCTCATAAACTTGTTGCATCAATTCAACTGTCTCAGTGGCACTTTTTCCGAAGTTTGAAACAAAATTTAATGTTAGGTTTTTGCTCTATGCTCATCTGCTTATCGGGCGGCGATTAAAAGTTGGCAGATCATAGATGAAGGTTGCCTCTTTGGATTCTATGCTTTGCTTCATAGATGGCATTTTTGTCTTGGTCATAATAATATCAGTCTGATTACTTAATTGTCGGACCTTGTACAGTTTCTTAAATTAATAGATGGGCTTAAAATGAGTAGACAGACAGGCAGGCAGGCAGGCAGATAGGCAGACAGACAGACAGACAGACAGATAGACAGACAGATAGATAGATAGATAGATAGATAAATAGATAGATAGATAGATAGATAGATGAAAGATAGATAGATAGATAGATAGATAGATAGATAGATAGATAGATAGCTAGATAGATAGATAGATAGATAGTATCTGAATGATATGACGGAAGGCGGTTTGCTAACTAATATGCAGATCACTTCACTTCATCGGTTTGCCGGTTTGCTCACACATGCTATGAACGCTATAAACATTCACAATCCAGAATGAAATTTGCTCGCCGGAGAACACAGCTTACCTGGTGGAAGATCGACCTTGAGGAACTCCAGCCAGTAAAGAAGAACTTGACCAAGTCCACTTTCTCATCCATTCTCAGACAGGTATTGGTGTTCTACATATCACAGAAAGGATCAGTGTTGCTTTTTTCAGAAATAAGGATTTTTCTTTAACAAATTGTTTACTAGTGTCTTTAGATATCGACATATTCTTGTTCACTGTTTAAATTCTTAATTTTAATTTCAGTTTTAGAGATAAAATTTTCCTGTCGTCTTGAGACCTCTGACATATATAGTTTGTTTTTTTTTAACTGAATTTCTTAAATGCCCAAAAGCGACTAATGAGTTTTTCTGTATAATTTGTACTCTAATGTTAGACGGTTTGGCTGCCGATTCTATGTTCTTGCTTAACAAAAATGATCGTTTTCACAACCTGAATCTATAATACTTCCTGATTCTCCAGATTTCTTCCTTCAGTTCTAATGTTACTCTTACTAATTTCAATGTCCTTGTTATTAGTTGACATTTTCCATGCAGTGTATGTGTCCTTGTGGACGGCTGAGTGACAGGGTAGTTAGCGCAGGCAATTCTCTAGACAATGTCGGTAGTTCAACGTCGGCCTTTTGGCACCCTCATCACCCGTCTATAAAAATGGGTGCCTGGCTCCTTCTGGAAGGAAAGAAGACCAGGCATATTTGCTTCACATCACTATTCAGTCAAGTGTGACGACAGATCAAAGAAAATTGCAGGCACTAACGCCATATTCGTTAGCTGTCTGTGAAACCATGGCAAGCATAACTAGAAAACCTGGGGTATGTTCCTCTTATAATTTTATCTTTGTAAGGATTTCTAATCATTGAACTTCTGTAATTTTATCTTTGTAAGGATTTCTAATTACTGAACTTCTGTAATTTTATCCTTGTAAGGATTTCTAATTACTCACCTTCCTATTGCAAGTACGTTTTTGTGTGCTGTGTTTAAATATGGCAGACAACGGAAATGTAGATCAATATGTCCACATATATTCACATGTAATGCTTCGACATAAAATAAAACATGAAATTTATGAAGACCGTTATGAAGAAATCAGTTTTGAAAATGATCAATTAGCCGTAAAGTTTCCAAGTTAAATTTCTGTTTTTGACTTTTTACTCGTAAGCGGCGCCATTCTATTCCAGATGTGGACAGGACAGTTTCCTCCCTTTGCTTTACTGCTGATTGTGTCGTAGGTCACATGCGACTTGACGATAAGAATATTTTTAAATATAAGAATAGTATGACAGTGCCTGAAAGAAACTGTGTCAGTTTTTCGCTCTGAATATTAGCCATTTTTTTTAAGCAAATAAAATTGGTGTCTTGACTGTTTCAAAATATTTTGCAAATACTGTTTTCCTTAAATACTCTATTATTTTCAATTGAAATTGAAAGGAGAAATAGTGCGAAACATAATAAAGAAACATAATAGCTAGACAGCTAAAATATTTTGGCCATGTCAAGAGGTATAATGCAATGCTGAAAGCAAAAACACTAGAACAGAACAAAAGGACGGCAACGACACTGAGTGGTGGACACCATTTTTTAAAAATGGAATAAATTTAGCTGTGCACAGTGAAAAAAAAATCAGAGCAAGTTAGAGAACCAGTTCAGCCAACCGACTCTGGGACGAGAGTGCAGATGATAACGAAGATGATGATGATGATGATAATGATGATGATGATGATGATGATTATGTTAAGTTTACAAGAAGTTAAAACAGTGATGTTGCTGCTGTTGCAACTATTACTGTACTTACAGTTTACTTTACTAATTTTAACAATTTGATTATAGACACATAATTTCAGGATTTTTTTTTTGGTGATAATATATACCTAATTTCAAACATGAATATATATTCTCTGTATGCAGAGCAACACAAACGCTACAGAAATCAGCTTGACTAACTGTACAGTGTGTATGTACAAGGTAATTAACTCTTCACGTACACTTATTCACTTACATACCTTTGTACTGAAATTATGCAAATAAGATAACTGCGTCTACTTGAGTTGGTCATGATTTCTGGTTTAGTCATCACGTTATTCCTCTGTTAAAAAAATATGACGGGTATATTTACTTCTTTCTGTTACTTGGGTTTCTGTTTTTTTTTTCTTTTTGACTGGTAGTCATGGAGATTTGTCATAGATTTGTTCTAAGTTATCTTTATGTCTTCCTCAATGTAGGAAAACGAGAAACTGCTGTGAACTGTGCCATGCAAGCATACAGGGATTTCTTGTGTGACATGTAATCATAAGAATCTGTTCTGGTGTATTTTTGTTAATAGTTTAACAAAGTTTAAAAAAAAAACTTCAAGTAAAATATAATACGTTAAGGTGTAAGAGTTAGGCTGAGCAATTCAAAAATGAAATACTGGCGTATTTATTCACGTGGTGCACATATATATGTTGGAGATCATGCTTCTACCTTCTGTGGGGTCCTTGATATTTCAAGCACCTGAGTGGCGTAGTGGTTAGTGCGTCTAGAGGTCTGGTTTCAAGTCCGGTAAGAATATCCTAGTCGTCCAGCTGTAGAAATGGATATCCTCTTCCTTCTGGAACTAGGGAAGGTGACCAGACGTGATAGTGACCTAATCATGCTCTGCGACAGTAATTCTTAACCTTTTGTTGGCTCTGGACCCCCTTTCCAGTCTGATAACAGGTATGCTTCCCCCCACCCCACCCCCCCACCCCATTTAAAAATAAAGTAATAAATAGAACCAAGATGATGCCAAAATTTTTTGAGACAAGTCATCCCATTTTCTACCTTGTGGACCACCCCCTTATCCGACAAAAACATTTCAGTGGACCCCAGATTATAAAATCACTGCTCTGATTTCCTGTTAGATCAGGGAAAGTAGCAGATACTAAAACCATGTCCCTAGCTGTCTGTATGTCATGATAGGACTAGGGATTTGCTTCTTTGATATTTCCAAAAGTTCCGTCGCCTGTAATTTTCCGTGCGACGACTCAGTAAGCACGTTAAGACATTTTTCTTGGAGTCTTGCTCTCTGAGGTTGCTTTTAAGAGATTATTTATTTTAATCCTTCAAGAGTGACAAAACCATGCGGCCCAGATGCGCGAAACATGGGCGTATGGCAAGAGCTTGGGACAAAAGCTTTGGGGCTCCTATCAGGGTCTGGAGAGGACTGCGGGCGTTGCCATGTCGACAGGGATCAGGATCTGGAGAAGGACTGGGCGAGCGTTGCCATGTCGACAAGGTTCAGGATCTGGAGAGGGACTGGGCGAGCGTTGCCATGTCGACAGAGATCAGGATCTGGAGAGGAACTGGGCGAGCGTTGCCATGTCGACAGGGATCAGGATCTGATGTGACCAACAACCTCTAACACAGAATAAGAAGAAGAAAGATAATAATAATAATAAGAAGTTAAACTTTTATTAGACTAGTTATCTATTTCTTATGCTTATACTAAACAGAATGTTTGCAGCAGAGTGAAGGCTAATGATGGACAGAGTGTAAGTCAAAGCTAAGTGTCCAATATTCAACTGCTCATCGTCCTTTTTTTTCCAACTGAGTTGTCCTCCGTCTGTCAGGCTGTCAAACATCTGCCCTGTCATGATGTTCCAAAGAACTTTAATATGTGCATAGAGCGTACAGATAGGTTATATATTAATACAGCTTTAAAGTATGGAAACATAAGTTTGCTGGTTGGCAGGGGAGGAGGAAGGAGGAGGAGAGACAAGTGAGGAATTTACTACTCGAGAATAATAATATGGATATTGTGCACGATCTGTGCTCGAAGGCTTAACTAACAGCGATCCTCTCTCAAAACGATAAACAGGGCTATCTCGTCCGTCAACATCCACTTGTCCGAACAGACTTCCCAGTAAATGCTCGTCTTTTGAAGGAATTTGAAGAGGTGAGTTCTTCTTCTTCTTCTTCTTCTTCTTCTTCTTCTTCTCTTCTTCTTCTTCTTCTTCTGCTTCTCCTTCTCCTTCTCCTCCTCCTCCATCTCCTTCTCCTCCTCCTCCTTCTCCTTCTCCTGCTCCTGCACCTTCTCCTTCTCCTGCTCCTCCTCCTCCTTCTCTCATTTAATTTAATGAAGCAGAGAGATCATCATAAGAAAAAACGTAGAATATTTTACGATAAAAATAACTCCATTGGCTCTGTATATCTTCGTGGTGGAATGAATAGGCTAGTACGTGAAAGAGCTGGACAGGCAGGCAAGGACAAGACGGACTTGATTGCTGTGTGGGAACATCGAATCCATCTATCAAGCAGTAAGGAATGTTGGTTGGTAAGTTGCGGGCATGTCTCATGAAGCTGTCATAAGGCAACAACTCATATTTTTCTGGGGCCCACCCTCATCAGAGCGTCAGAAATTTAAGGGGCCGAAACGCTTGCCTCACGGTGAGAGGGAACTTCTGTGGCGGTCTGAGGAGCGTTTTCTGCCTATCTCAGAAAACAGTGCTCAAGTCAAGCATAAACTGTCAGCGCTTGTACGTGTTTGCTCTGTTAACAAGAGAAGGAGCTGCAGGCTTTTGTGTGTAGTTCTGGCGATCCTTCTACTTATCATAAACTCGTCATCAATAATACCAGTGTAACTATAATTTTCCGCACAATTTTCTGCTTCCAATAGATTCGAGACATGAGTCACCCAAACCTTCTCCGAGTGGTTGGTGCTCACCTGGAGGGAGACAAGAGAACACTAGTAACCGAGCACTGCCCGAAAGGATCTCTGCAGGTAAAAAGTATGCACGACTTATCTGGCTACACAGAAACTATACAGAGACGGAATTAGTATTATGGGATATGATATTTAGCAATGGAAACCACACTGCTGTTATTTACTTATTGCCAGGTAAAGAACATACAGATATAATACTTACAGATTAAGCATACACCTGGAGCAATGTTTAGCGTAAAGATTATAATTGGTGCTAATCGTGTTACTGCCACCAACAAAGACAATTCTACATACAGATTGTGGAGAAGTGTAATGTGATGTTTAGAAGTAGAGATCATCTTGATTGTTGTAAACTCTCATTGTAACTTTTTGAAAAAGTGATGCCGAGGCATAGATCTGGAACGGAGGCATCAAATAGGATAGGATACGTATCTAAGTGTGTTTGCTACCTTCTTGAGAGCTACGTTCTCTATATCCTCCACCGTAATGAATTTTAGATAAAAAACGATGGGACTTTCGCTGGTCAAAGTGATTTAGCACAGTGCTATATGGTCAACTTTAATAAAATAGGAGATACAATATTTTAAACGTGCCAGTCATACAGTCTAGCAACCAAATGGTCGAGGGTTCGAATCCCCAGCTGAGCGGGATTTTTTTTCCGACCAATACGGCCCCGAGGTCGACCCAGCCTCGTAAAATGGGTACCAGAGAAAATCTGGGAAGTAAAGGCAGCGAGGAAAGGAACTGGTCACCCTACCTCATACGCTGATGACCCAGCATAATGAGGTCTCTAACGCTTCACCCCCTACGGCATTTGCTATGGGACTATCTTTACTTTTACATACAGATAATAAGAGAATGACCGTGCTGTTAGATGGCCGAGTGGATAGTGCGTTGTCCTTTCGAGGCTAGGCGGCTCTTCGTCGTGCTGGTGGACACGGTTCTAGTCATGACCATTCTCTTACCATATTCTTTTCTCTCACGTATAAAGCGATTTATCTAGTATTTTTTAAAACAATAACCATACAACACGGTGCTAAATCACTCCACCATAATGAAAAGCACTGCCGGACCTACTAAGTTGACAAGGTTATAGTTTCACAACAGTCTTTTAGCAGGGCCATCCCACGGGCGTAGGATGAGTCTTTATAAGTCTTGCTTCGATGGCTTTAATGCTTTTCTCTCTCTCTCTCTCTCTCTCTCTCTCTCTCTCTCTCACTGAACCTTAAGTGCCCAGGGCATGTGGGGCTTCCGCAAAGGTTTTCCACAAATGCCCGTCCTTTGCCTTTTTTTCTGCTCTTGCCCAGGTGAGCCCTCTATTGCTCAGCATCCTTTCTGTTGTTCTTCTCCATGTCTCTTTTGGTCTACCCTTACTTCTGTTCCCCTGTGGTGTCCATCTTAGTGCTATTTTGGTAGTGAGTTGTCAGTCATGCTTTTATGGCGCAGGATAAAGTCTTTATAAGTCTTGCTTCGATGGTTTTAATGCTTTTATGGCGCAGTTTATTTTTCAAGAAACGTGAGAAAACGTATACGTTACAGTGCTTCAACAAATCTGGTATTTGGTTTGCTGGAAAATTCCGTATTTAGGCCAATGGTCTTTGTTGACCAAAAATGGAAAATGCAGCCTTCAATTTCTTGTCTTGTTCAAAGTATGTGAAGCTAATACTGAGAACTGATAGACTTTGAAACAGCCATACCAAACACACGGTTAAACATCAATCTATATGAACCCTTCATGAATGAAACTGAAGTAGCAGTGCGTCTTATACGGCCGCAGATGAAGACGAAATAACAGCTGAGATGTTAAAAGCTATTAACAGCCACAACATGGACCAGTTACAGAGACTGTTTAATAAAATTTGGAAAGAGCAAAAAAAAAAAAAACGCTTCAAAATGAAAAACAAAAGAAATCATTGTTAAAATCTGAAAAAACAACCTCAGTGTCTGCAGTAATTGGGGAAGAGTGACTTTACTATCAGTTGTCTCAAAAGTATTTTGCAAAATCATTCTGAATAGAACCAAAGACGTGATGGATAGTGTAATGAGAGAAGAACAAGCAGGATTTCAGAAAGGGAGATACTGTCTCGAACAGATCTTTACTCTCAGAATAATACATGAAGAACATATTGAAAAACAAAAACTGTTAATCCTGAACTTTATAGACTTTTAAAAAAAGGCATTTGATAGCATACACAGAGATTCATTGCGGAGCATTTTAGGCTTATATGGAATACCATCTAAAATCATCAGCACCATAAAGATGTATACAACGGCTATGTTTGTGTAGTCAGCACAGAAAAGGGAATGTGTTTCAGATTGAAACAGGCGTGAAACAAGGATGTGTACTATCTCCATTACTATTTGAAATTACCACGGATTTTATAATTAGGAAATGCTGCAAGAGTAAAACAGGCATTGATTAGGCACATGATATTCAACTACAGGACCTTGATTTTGCAGATGACATCATTCTTATCAGTGACAATGTGAATTTGATGCAAGAAAAAACCCAGATATTCTGTCTTCAATGGCTAGGAAAATACGATTTTAAATCAACAAGGAAAGAAACGAAAATAACGAAATATCCACTTACTCACGAAGGAAAAATATATTTAGAAGGAAGAGCTGTTGAAGAAAAGAGTCAATTTGCACACATCGGCAGCTATGTAGACCAGGTTGGAGACAAAAAATATTAAAATTAGAATTGCAAAAGCAACATTTATCCTTTAAAAATCTTGAGAAAATATGGCCATCAAAAGTTATAAGCACGAAAATAAAATTAAGATTATTAAACCCAAATGTAATATCCACCCTTATTTATATGTGTGAAAGCTGGAAAACAACTAAATAAAAATGAAGCAAATTAGATGCATTTGAAAACAAATGTATAAGGAAAATACTCTGTATACAATGAAACGAATTCAAGATCAGGGCAGAGATAAGGAAGATGAGCACTCAACAACCTGTCTCATCAGTGATCCAAAAAAAAAAAATGGAAATGGACATATGTTGGACATCTAATGAAAAAAAAAATTAGATGGCCATGTGTAGGCCATGTTATGAAAAGAAGCAATCAGAGAAATCCCAAAACGAGCTATCAAATGGAACACAGCAAGACGAGGAAAAATAGATCGACCACGTGAAGCTCGGAAGAGAACATTGTTGAGAGAGGCTAAGTTAGTGGGAGCAGGATTCCTTGATGAGGGCGAAAACTCGCCAAAAACTGGAAAACTTGGCGAACTACAAAACTCGAGCCCCATGTGACGTTTAACGGCACGAGAAGGATGTAAGAATACGGAGAGTTCTTTTAAACTGCTTTTATTTTAATTATGAAGTAAATATTTGATTCAATTTCGTGATATTAAAAAAAACCAATAAAATGACGGTGGTCAACAAAAAGTTAAAAATTTATGCTTAAAAAATATACCCCCCCCCCACACACACACAAAGTTTATTGTGACCTGAAAGTGTTTGTTAGTATGTTCTGAAGAAGTGTCCGTTTGTGATTAGAAATTATATTGCATACGTCATTTTTCTTTTTTTGATTTATTTGAATTACAAGTGATAGAGATTTATGGTATATATGTTTACATGAAATGTAGAACTGATATGCTTCTGGCTTTTTCTAGATTTAGCGGAACCAGTAAATGTTAATGTTCCTTATTAATGGTTCCTGCGAAGGTGACATTTGATATTTCTGTATTACTCAAATGAAATGAAAGTTCCGAATGATCTGATATTATCAGATGGACACACTAGACATCTCATTGAAAGATAAAGCTGTTATTTTACGAGGGATGATTGATAAATTTCGGCTTAAGGTACAAATACTTAAAACACACAGTTGATATTAGGTGCATTTGTAGATCCGGTTAATGTCGGAATGTAGGATTAAACATCAAGTTTCAAGAAATTAACTGCAACCATTTTTTTACAGGCTACTGAAGTGGTAAAGGATGGCAGAAATTGAGAAAATGGATAAAACTTCTCATCAAGCAGTCATTCGCTACCTATGCGGTTCTAAGGACTGCAAACGCGCCACAAACAGCCTCTGGCAGTCAAGTCCAGCTCCTGGCCTTCCCGTGGCAGAACTGTTTAAACTGACAGGAGAAGGGGCGAGGGCGAATATCTGGCGCCTGAAAACCAGTTACTTAGGGTAGATGAGTGTCACGTTTGGTAGCTCATTTGCCGCTGTTGGCGAGATCTTCAGCTGCCGTGCGTGGAGCGGTGCTCTTCCTGGCCAATGAAGAAATTTGCAAATGAGGTTGCCGCGCAGCATCACTGCGGAAAAGGTGGTTGAAAGAATAAAGCGAAGCAAACAGTCAAATCACGGCACCTCTGGTCTGGAGGTCGGCCACGTCCTGAGTGCAGTCATATCGGGTGAAATGCATGAACCGGCTTGTCCCAGAGGTTAAGACACTGCAGGCGAGACTCTTCAAATGCCGCGCGTGGAGTGAAGCTCCTCCCGGTTAAGGAAGTAAATGCGGAAATAAAGGTTGCTGTGCGGTGCCGATGGGAAAAGGTGGTGGAAAGTGAAGTTTAACCTGGTATGTCCAGTAGTATCGCTACGAGAGCTATACCACGGCACCTCTGCTCTAGAGGCCGCCTACGTCCGAAATACACCTACACTGGTGAAATATGCCTAAACCGGCACACACCAGGGGTCGAACTCGATGGCTAGACATGTCATGCCACCTCCGCTCTAGAGGTCGGTAACGCCTGATAAACACCCATACTGGTGAATTTTGCCTAAACCGGCTCATACCAGGGGTGAATCTTGAAGGCTATGAATGTCACAGTACCTCTGCCCTAGAGGTCGGTCCCGTCCCAGACACGCCCATACTGGGAAATGCCTAAACCGGCTCAACCCAGGGGTAGAAGTCACTAGTGGCGAGGATTCGTCCTCCTGGACAAAAGCTCCATCCTGGTCACAACCAGGAAGGGTAGCGGCCACGACCGCAAAATGCTGAAGTCGGAGACACTGGACCAGGGAAGTCTAGATAGGCAACCACCTCTCACCCGGCGGGGATGTCTGCGTATCCTAATCACGCTGAGGTTTTCCGGTGAGAAAGTCCAACCCTGGACTGGATGGGCAACCACCTCTCACCCGGCGGTGATACACGGGTATCTCAAAACACGTCGAGGTTTTCCGGTGAGAAAGTCCAACTCTGGCCTGGGTGGGCTAACGCCTCTCACCCAGCGGGGATGCACTGATATTCCAAACACGTCGAGGTCTTCCGGTGAGAAAGTCCAACCCTAGACCAAACTGGTGCAATGAAAACCACGGTGTCACGCAATCCCGCTTCAGAGACCCACCAAGAATACAGGCTAAAGCACTGTGATACTCTGAACCCCATGTGGTCCTTTCGTGGAACTCGTGTGGTCTATTTTGGACCACACAGGGAACCACGGGACCTAACGAGGACCACATGCGTGAATTCAGTAGGTTCACAGTGCGGTTTTTGGTGGTAGAAGTGAACGAAGAAGAAGAAGAAGAAGCTACCTATGCATCAAGGGCTTATCATCGAAGGAGATCCATGAAGATATGGTAGAAACTCTAGGGGAGAGTGCCCCTTCTTACAGCACAGTGAAGAAATGGGCAGCTCAGTTCAAACATGGAAGGGAGAATCTGGAAGATGGAACCCGTCCAGGAATACCAAGAACGATAACCATCGATGAAACCGCTGGCAGAATCCATGACATGATAATGGAGGATCGATGACTAACTTGAGCGGTACATTGCTACTGAGTTGGGCATCTCCCAGGAACATGTTTATTCACAATGATCTTCAAATGACAAAGGTCTCTGCTCGATGAGTCCCGAAACTTCTTGGAGATGATCACAAACGACAGCGTCTCAACATGTCAAGAGACAATCTTGGTCATTTTTCCACAGATTCTGAAAAATTTCTTCACAATTTGTGACTATGGATGAGATTTGGATTCATCATTTTCAACCAGAAACCAAAGAACAGTCAAAGTAGTGGAAACATCATGGATCCCCACCTCCACAGAAAGCAAGGGTGGTTCTGTCTGCAGGCAAAGTGATGGCTTCCATATTTTGTGATTCAGAAGGTGTGCTTTTGGTAGACTATCTTCAAAAGGGCAGAACGGTCACCGGAGCCTATTATGCTAATCTTGTGAAGCAACTGAAGGAAACGCGTCGAGGGAAATTGACGAGAGGAGTCATCGTTCAGCAAGACAATGCTCCAGTTCACAAGTCGGCGGTGGCAATGGCTGCCATTCATGAATGCGGCTTCCAGCTTCTTGAACATCTTCCTTATTCCCCAGATTTGGCCCCTTCGGACTATTACCTGTTTACCAAACTCAAGAAAGAGCTCGGTGGTCGCAAATTTGCTTCAGATGATGACGTCATTCATGCTGTATACCACTTTCTACTGGCACAAGATGCTGACTTTTACAAAGAAGGGATCCGTGTGCTTCAGGTTCGCTGGACTAAGTGCATCAACTTACAAGGGGACTATGTTGAGAAATAACCCCAAAATGTTGTCCACAAATAATCCGTTGTATCTTAGGCCGAGAACTTATCAATCACCCCTCGTAAATATGGCAGCCTACACGGCAGGTTTTCCTAATAATTGTGCAGATAAAGTGGGGGGGGGCGCCCTTTAAAAGATCACGTGACACTGCATATTTTAGCACTCGGATAGCGCGCCCTACCCTCTGACAGTCATGACACAGAGGGATTACTTCCCTTTGAGTGTCATGCGCTTAGAGGCGGAAACACATACTCTCTATAGTGGAAAATTTCCTCCATAGTGGAAAGTTTCCTACATGGTGGGAAGAACTAAGCTACGTACGAAGAAAATTTTTTTAAAATAGCAGAAAAAAACCATTAAGCCCAACTCGAACGTGTCCCCAAGGAATTTATTCGCTCTGGACACTTTCTGGTCTATTACCCGCAACTGATATTTGTGACTTGTAAAAAACTGTAACGAAGTCATCCTTGCACGAATCTGTGAGTAAATGTGTTTACGCAGGGATTAGCTATAATTTACCAATGTTTAAAATAACACTAAACACGCAGATAAAAGCACTGCTAGATTCATGTAAATATCTAACATGCAGGGGAGATTACTCCAGAGGGATTCGCGACTCACTACTCACAGCTTAAATCACGGTTTAAATTGGTGTAATCTTCATTTTATAAAAA
The DNA here is from genome assembly GCA_009760885.1 of Achatina immaculata. Lineage (NCBI taxonomy): Eukaryota > Metazoa > Mollusca > Gastropoda > Stylommatophora > Achatinidae > Lissachatina > Lissachatina immaculata. The sequence continues at coordinate 11,371,438 of CM019720.1, read as the reverse complement.
TAGACTTTTATTCCTCGCATTTTGTAACTTACTTTATCTTTCCTCTTGTACCGTGAGATGTCGAGGGGAGATGCAGTTGGCGGGGTTTTTTTTTTGGGGGGGGGTGGTGGGGGTCATATGAGTGGCCTCGGTTACGTTCATATCGAAATAAGTGAGCGTTTCCATAACTCCATCTACCAATCTTTTCCGAGGTCTTCTTCTTGATTTGTGTCCTGTAGTTTTTTGCTTGAAGGCTCTCCAGGCCGGCTGTATATGCGCCATAATTTATTATAAAAGCGTTAGAAAAACCCCTAACGAACTTATGTGAAGTATACTACCAGACTGAGACATTTACTGAAAAGTCACAGTCTGAATAAAAAAGAAGACTGAAGTGATGGTCATCTCAAAGAAAAGAATACCACCGCAATGTAGCATTAACATCGATGGCACAGAACTAAAACAAGTTGATAGATTCAAGTATTTAGGAATAATTATAACAGCTGATGGGAAATGTCACAACGAAATAAAAAGCAGACGAGCTGAGGCCAATTCAGCATTCCAAAAAAATGAGACACATCTTGTGCAACAGATCCATATCAACGGATACAAGATTCCGAGTACTTAAATGAGTACTTAACATCGAGCCATTTTTGTTTTATGTATGGTCGACGAATAAGAGAGTACAGCGAGAAATGGAGGCCATGAAATGTGGTTCATAAGAAGAATGTTGAAAGTACCACGGACAGCTAAGAAAACCAAAGATGAAGCTTTAAGAGAGGCTGGAGTTAAAATGCAAATTACAGCAAAGATCAGAGGCAGACAAGCGAGATTTGTAGGAAATTTTCTGAGAAGAGGAAAATTGGAACACATTGTATCAACTGGATAAACTGAGGGAAGAAGAGACAGGAAGAGAGAGAGAGAGAGAAGTTACTGGATGGGCTGTCAGTGTGGCAAGGAAGAAAGTCACCGGCGGATCTCATAATCAAGCCTAAAGATAAGAAACTGTGGAGAGAAATGATCGTCTACGCCAGACGGCACAGTACTTGACTGATTGATACTATCAGAGAATACACGATCCTTCTTCCTACGACGCCACACATCTTAACACTGACTTGTGAAATATCTGGTTTCGTACTTGATGAGTCATGTTTTTATCGTTTCCTAATTTATGGTCGCTATTATTGTGCAGGTCTGAGTGGCGAAGTGGTTAGTGCACTAGTCTCTCATCGCGAAGGTCAGGGGTTCGAATCCGGCCGAGGCACCCTAGTCACCCAGCTGTAGAAATGGGCACTCGATTTCTTATGGCGTTGGGGAAGGAAAGGCAGCCAGTTGTGATACTGACCATATCATCCTCTACTGTGCTGACAGGTCAAGGAAAATGTGGACACTAACACCATATCCCTATGTGCCTCTAAGGCATGACAGGATTACCTTTACCTTTTTTTATTATTATTGTGCAGACGACTACGTGCAGCTGTGTCAGTTTTGTGAGAAACCTGCTAGAAATTTATTCAAAGTTTCAAACTTTTCTCATCATTGGGAAAATGTTTCTGCAAGTGTTTCGTCACCAGAATTCTTTCTCCCCCCCCCCCCCCCCCCATCTCTCTCTCTCTCTCTCTCTCTCTCACGCACTCTTTTTGACATAATTTTCTTTGCCTCATGTAGTTTGTATACTTGTATTAAATCGACTGTGTGGTAAGATTAAAAGATGGAGTGATGAATGGCGGAATGTAAGACAGGCCTGCCTGTTCAATTCTTCACCCTTTGAAAATAAAGATCATTTATCCATTATCTCTCTCTCTCTCTCTCTCTCTCTCTCTTCCCCTCCCTCCCCTACCTCTCTTTCTCATCTTACCTATACTCTCCCAGCTTCCGTGGCCATGAAGAGACGCACAATTCATTGTCTTGTTAAATTGTGTTTTTTTTTCTTTTGTTTCCAAGAAAATAAAACTTGTCTCATCCTTGGGAAAGTGTTTCTTCACTAGAATTCTCTCTCTCTCTCTCTCTCTCTCTCTCTCTCTCTCTCTCTCCCTCCCTCCTTTTTTTCTCATCATCTCCCAGCTTCCGTGAAGAGTTTCATTTTGTTCTTTCAAGTATATTTTATCAGATATCTTCTCTTTTGTCGTCATGTGTCCTACTCTAGTCACTTCTTCTTCTTCTTCTTCTTCTGCTTAACTCTGCGAACTGGAAGTTCTTTACGGCCGGTATGATGAAGATATTGAGACACAGCAATGTGTCGGATTGGGAGCGTGTTAAACCGGCTGTCTTTTCAGCCCATGAATGGAGCTAAAGAGCAAGGAGGTTGGAATATTTTTCTAGCAGTCTCCGCCGCCATGGGAACTGTGGTGATCCCTGGCCTGATACTTAGGTTAGGCCTTTTACTGGGGTACATCATCGGAGAGGTGGGACAAGATCTTGCTCGGGGACAGTTCACCAACCCTGACCACCCCCCCCCCCCCCATGTCAGCTATGGGTCGCTGACCGCCAAATCAAACTGTGTCTTCGTCTTCAATAATACGTGTACTATACACAGAACATAAAGTGTAATGGTATTTAAAATGCTAAATAAAGATAAGAATTAAGATTTCGTGTTTATCTCTCGCATACCTTTATCGAATACCTTTAGTTTTTATAATAAGTTCATTAGACTTTGGAGCACATTTTATCTAATACGAAAAGTGAATAAATGTTGCCTATGGTGATTCAGCAAAGAATCATTGTGATTAAAAGTAGACGCTGGTGTAGTACTTAAGACTGTTAAAGTTTAAATGTTAGAAGTCCTCTTAGCAGTTCTAATACTAAAAACGATAGTCACTTGTCTGTCAATTTTCTGTCATACTGAAGTTCCCCTTATCGTGGAAGCCTCAAAGATTTCAATCACAGTTTACACCAATCTGTCGTGACATTTCGCCTAGCACGGTAGATTTACAAGTCTAAATAAAGCTGATATACATTACTGATTGTTTACATTTGTTTCTCATGCAGAAGTAAATGCTGATAAATTAACATTGCCCATCACAAACCTGATTTACAAGATTATACTCTTTGAACTGTATGTTGTGTTGCATTGGCTACGGTTTGTTTTGGGTTGCTGTGTTGCAAGCGTTTCTTTTTCTGAGTTTTTTTTTTCCAAATGATTCCCATTGGATAACATGTTTAAAAAGTGCTTCTGAAATATTCTCTAAGTAAAAAAAAAAACCCCAAACATTACTATGTTATTATTTTGTTTTGTTAACAGGAAGTGATAATGGACGAGACGTTCAAGCTGGACAACGTTTTTTCCTTGTCTATTTTAACTGATATCGTCCGGGTACGTATAAATGATTTCATCAACTGCCTGGAGAGAATGAGCGAGATGCTGAGAATGTTGATGAAAAAGAGAAGGAGCGAAGTGCTGAGAATGTTGATAAAAAAAGACTAATCTTTTTTTAAATTAAAAACATTCGTAAAAGTTTAGATGACACTTAAAACAACAACAAGTATAATTTAACACTTTTCCCTACAATTTATGCTTTCTTAAACAATGTATATCCATCAAGTAAGGAAAAGGTAAAAGGTAAAATTCACGTTTCCATGCCAACAAGCCATATTGGGGATGCAGTGTTAGGCCTGTATTTCCACGACCATTTCACATGAAAGTGTGATGCGATGAACATCGCGCCTGAACACATTTACCTTCCCAGATTTCTCTGATACCCATTTTTATGGGCTGGGTTGACCTCGGGGCCTGTTTTTTTGTGTGTGTACCAGAAAAAAAATCCCACTGCTGGGACTGAACCCGGCACCATCGGATTACTAAACCGAACGACTATCAACTCAGCCAACCAGGCCACCAAGTAAAGAAAAGTGCCGTAGAAACATCTGGCAGTTGTGACTCGGAGTCGTCCCATCCCCCCTCTTTTTTCACCCTTAGAGTGTCAGGTCTGAGAAATTGGGTGCGTGTATTTAGAGTTTGGGGGGGGGACTGGGATGGTACTTCCTCTGACGATCTAGGGCGATGGTATCCAACCTGTGGCCTGCTTTCAAACTTAGTATTAAGTGCCATCTGTTGAATAAACACATTTAAGAGTTCATGGCATTGCGATATTACATACAAGATGGCGGTCTGGACCTTATATACGATCTGAAAAGTTTTCCTTGAATGTATGAAAAGGTATGGCACCACTGATCTAGGAAATTGTATAGTTACAAACTAGACATACTAGGAATACAAGAAGCAAGATGGACAGGACAAGGCAGAAGGAAATTAACAACACAGCACACAGAAGATACAATAATATGGTCAGGTAAAGAAGATCTTCATGAAGGAGGAGTAGCATTGATTATAACAAAAGAAGCATCAAGAGCATTGCTGAAATGGACCCCAATAAATGAGAGATTATTATATGCACGATTCAACTCAAGATTCACGAAGCTGTCTATTATAGTTTGTTATGCACCAACAGAAGCAGCTGAAGAGGAATTAAAAGAAGATTTTTACAACAGCCTCCAAGCCACAGTAGAAACAATACCCAAGCATGATATGCTACTCATCTTGGGCGACTTCAATGCAAAAGTAGGTGAAGGAAATGAAGATAGAAGAAGAATCATGGGAAGAGAAGGAATCGGAGAAATAAATGAAAATAGAGAAAGACTGTGCAGTTTCTGTGAAGAAAACATGATGACCATCGGAGGGACAATTTTCCAACACAAAAACATCCATAAGGTGACTTGGAGGTCACCAGATAAAACCACAGAAAACCAAATCGATCACATACTAATAAACAACAAGTGGAAACGGTCACTACAAGATGTGCGAGCAAGGAAAGGAGCAGATATAGGAAGTGATCACAACCTTCTGGTAGCAAAAATAAAACTAAAATTAAGGAAAGCCAGAATCGGAGAACACAGAAAGATACATTTTGATACAAGAAAACTGATAGACCAGCAAACAAGAAATGAATTCTCAATAATACTTAAGAACCGTTCAGTGTCCTACAAGACGAAGCAGAAATGTCCATATTAGAGTTCAATAAAACACTACAGGAAACAGCAAAAGAGGTGCTGGGATATCGGAAAAGGAGAAAAGAGGAATGGATAAGTGAGACCACATGGGAAAAGATAGAGCAAAGAAAAGAAATCAAGAAAAAATTGCTGAACACCAAATCACAACGGCTTAAAGAACGAGTTTTAAGTAATTATGCACAAAAAGACAAAGAAGTGAAGGAATCATGCCGTCAAGATAAACGTAAGTATTATGACAACTTAGCAGAGACAGCAGAGAAAGCAGCATATACAAATGACATGAAAACCATATATAAAATCACAAAGCAGATGACAGGTAACTTCAATACAAGATGTGAAAGTGCAGTAAGAACACAAAATGGACAACTGGTCAGTGGAGAAAGAGAAAAAATTGAAAGATGGAGGGAACACTTTAACACCCTACTAAACAGAACACAAGCAGCACAAGCAATAGATATACCTGAAGCAAAAGCGGAACTAAACATCAATACAGGACCAATAACAATAAATGAAGTAAAAGAGGCGATAAAGATGCTAAAATCAGACAGGGCACCAGGTGAAGATGAAGTGACTGCTGAGATGTTGAAAGCAGAAGAAACAGAAACACCAAAACAACTTTGCCGGATATTACAACAAATTTGGGATCTAGAAAAAGCCCCAGAGGAGTGGAAAACTGGTCTTATAGTAAAACTACCAAAGAAGGGTGACCTCAGAGATTGCGGGAACTGGAGAGGCATTACCCTACTGCCACTCACTAGTAAAGTATTTTGCAGAATAATCATCAACAGAATTGTACCAACACTTGAGGAAAAACTTCGGAAAGAGCAGACAGGATTTATGAAAGGAAGATCATGCATAGACCACATATTTGTACTTAGACAAATATTAGAACAGGCAAATGAGTGGCATATCACAACATATGCATTATTCATAGATTTTGAGAAAGCCTTTGACAGTGTCAACAGAGATGCACTGTGGAAAATCCTAAGATGGCATGGCCTCCCCCATAAAATAGTTAATGTAATCAAAGCCCTATACGAGGGTTTTCAGTGCAAAGTTATCTGTGGAGAACATACCTCCAGCAGCTTTAGGGTACAAACAGGAGTGAAACAGGGATGTGTACTATCACCAACATTATTTATCTTGGCAGTAGACTGGTTAATGAAGGAGGCAACATCAGACAAACGCAGAGGATTACAATGGACCCTTAACACAGTGCTGGAGGACCTTGACTTTGCGGACGACATTTGTCTATTATCAAGCAGTCACAAAGATATGCAAGATAAAATAAACAAGTTAACCCAGAATGCAAACAACATAGGACTAAAGATCAACGTAGGAAAGACAAAGTTAATGAAGCAAAATGTGAACAACAGAAATGTACTCAGAGTAGATAACAAGTTAGTGGAGGAAGTCAACGAATTTGTATACCTTGGCAGCAGAGTAGTAGAAAATGGAGACAGCACAGAGGACATCAACAGCAGACTTACTAGAGCAAACCAGGCTTTTGCAATGCTACAGAATATATGGAAATCAAATAAACTAAGCATAAATATGAAAATCAGGATATTTAAGAGTAATGTTCTAAGTGTACTACTCTATGGGAGTGAATGCTGGAAAATCACCAAAACCATAGAAAACAAGTTGAATTCTTTCCAGACTAAATGTTTACGTAGAATTAAAAAAATATTTTGGCCAAACACCATAAGAAATAACATCTTATTGGCAGAAATGCAGATGAAACCACTGACAACAATTATTGAGGAAAGACGCTGGCGATGGTTGGGACATGTGCTCCGAATGACTGACAACTCACTACCAAAAATAGCACTAAGATGGACACCATAGGAGAGCAGAAGTAAGGGTAGACCAAAAGAGACATGAAGAAGAACAACAGAAAGGATGTTGAGCAATAGAGGGCTCACCTGGGCAAGAGCAGAAAAAAAGGCGAAAGACAGGCATTTGTGGAAAACCCTTGCGGAAGCCCCATGTGCCCTGGGCACTTAAGGTTCAGAGAGAGAGAGAGATCCACTCAGCCAACCAGGCCACCAAGTAAAGAAAAGTTCCGTAGAAACATCTGGCAGTCGTGACTCGGAGTCGTCCCATCCCCCCTCTTTTTTCACCCTTAGAGTGTCAGGTCTGAGAAATTGGGTGCGTGTATTTAGAGTTTGGGGGGGACTGGGATGGTACTTCCTCTGACGATCTAGGGCGATGGTATCCAACCTGTGGCCTGCTTTCAAATTTAGTATTAAGTGCCATCTGTTGAATAAACACATTTAAGAGTTCATGGCATTGCAATATTACATACAAGATGGCGGTCTGGACCTTATATACGATCTGAACAGTTTTCCTTGAGTGTATGAAAAGGTATGGCACCACTGATCTAGGAAATTGTATAGTTATTTCGCTCTCTATAATTTCTACAAATAAGAAACAACGAGACTTTCGCACGGTAAAGTAATAAAATACAGTATTGTACATTGATTAGACCTCGAAAATGTCATAAAGCTTTGTCTATGACTTATTCGAGGTCTAGCATACAATACTCTTTTCTGTTATATTTTTCCTCTCTGTAGCTGAAAGTTTTATGCACACCCTTCAGTTGAGAATAGGAAATATGTGTGGCTGAAAATAGAAAATCTTGTAATATTTGCGAACTGACAGTTCAGTGTCAAATGTCTTTGACTCCAGTGGTAGAGGTGGCTGGACAGAAAGTGAGAAGTTTCTCGAGGAAGACTAATCACTCAACATAATCTTCTAGACATTGTTCATGTTGATCCTTATTAACTTTCAGAAGAAACCCACACAAGTTTGTTAGATCAAAATCCACTAAATTGTTCATTTGTTTGTTTGTGTGTGTGTATGTGTGTGTGTGTGTGTGTGTGAGTGAGTGAGTGAGTGAGTGAGTGAGTGACCGTGATAATTAAGATATTCCAGCAGATCATTTTTAGGAAGTGTCAGAAGATGCAGTTTTCTAACAGGTATATCGCGAGCAAACAGGAAACAACGAGGCTTGCATACTGTAAAGTAGGTAGGTAGGTAAGTAGGTAGGTTGTAAGGTAGGTAGGTAGGTAGGTAGATAGGTAAGTAGGTAGGTTGTAAGGTAGGTAGGTAGGTAAGGTAAAATCCCCGTTTTCATGACATTAAGGCATTTTTTTCTTTGGATACAGTGTTATACTCGTCTTTTCAGGCCCTTAGGCACATGAAAATGTGATGTGGTCCTTATCACGCCTGGATGATAAATATATTTACCTTTCCAGATTTCTCTGGTGCCCATTTTTAGAGACTGGGTGGACACGGGGCCTTTCTGGTGTGGAGGAACCAGAAAAATCCCCAATGCTGAGACTTGAACCCGATACTACGGGATTGGTAGACCGAGCGCTAACCATTCAGCCAACCAGGCCACCACACGATAAAGTGATCAAGCACAATATTGTATGGGCAGCCCCGAAAAACACAAATCACGTAAAATGTGAGAGAAGGAAAATAGTAAGATAATGACCATGAGTGAAACCAGGGACTCTGGTGGGACAAGCAACCACCTGCTATTGTGTGAGTGAGTGAGTGACCGTGATAATTAAGATATTCCAGCAGATCATTTTTAGGAAGTGTCAGAAGATGCCACCTGTTATCTACTGGGTCATTTTGCATCTCTGGTCTCACTTCCTAAGTGCTTCGTGGGCTAGTCATTTAACTCTGTGCTCCATCATAGACAGTGGCTTCAAACCTTTGTGTTGTTTTTTTAGCGCAATCGTAAAACCAGCAACGGTAGATAACTCGGTACCATAGATCAGCAATGGTATGTGTCTCTGGACCCTATATCAGCAATGATAGGTGACTCGGGACCCTATATCAGCAATGTTAAATGACTCTGGACCCTATATCAGCAATGTTAGGTGACTCGGGACCCTATATCAGCAATGTTAAGTGACTCGGGACCCTATATCAGCAATGTTAGGTGACTCGGGACCCTATATCAGCAATGGTAGGTGACTCGGGACCATCTATCAGCAATGTTAGGTGACTCGGGACCCTATATCAGCAATGTTAGGTGACTCTGGACCCTATATCAGCAATGTTAGGTGACTCGGGACCCTATATCAGCAATGTTAAGTGACTCGGGACCCTATATCAGCAATGTTAGGCGACTCGGGACCCTATATCAGCAATGTTAAGTGACTCGGGACCCTATATCAGCAATGTTAGGTGACTCGGGACCATCTATCAGCAATGTTAGGTGACTCGGGACCCTATATCAACAATGGTAGATGACTAGGGACCTTATATCAGCAATGGTAAGTCACTTGGGACCCTATATCAACAATGGTAGATGACTAGGGACCTTATATCAGCAATGGTAGATGACTCGAAACCCTACATCACCAAAAATAGGTGATCCGCTACCAATGAAAAAAGATGTTTGAGAATAATGAAATTAAAGAAAAATTAACCAACACAGTTTCAATGCCTTTAATAGCATGGCATACATTTATTTTTACTAATCATGAAAATTATGAATAAATGTCACTTCATAATAATCCAACATTTATCATATTCCTCTCGACCCTACCACAGACCCTCTTGCGATCCTAATGTGGGTGCGCGCCAACCTGAAATTGGGAATGGGTGTTCTAAATGGAACTTGTGCCATATTTTAAAGGTCTAAGAAACTCTTTTTCCTAGTCTAGGATACTTAATAAAAAAGCTGAGAAACACATAAATGCCTTTGAATGTATATGCTACAGAAGAATCAATCATGGACACAAAAAAAAGAACAAATATATCCATACTACAAGAACTTAATATTGAAGGTTTGCTACTAAGGAAGATTCAGAGAAAACGTAAATATTTATTTTGAATATATTAAACGTCATGATAATTTAGAGAAGACCTCTTGGAAAGGTACATAATGGGAAAAAGAAAGACAGGAAGACCAAGGCGAAGATGGCTGCAAGACATCGTTGATGATCTGCGAATGCACGCATCAGCAGCAGGCCATCTTGCTTACATCTGAGGGGCCAGCAGTATAACTGTTAGAGAGGCAAAGTTCCGCAAGGGACATGCAATGACTGACTGAGGAAACAGTGTATAATGCGAACAGCGAACGCCCCGAGTGAAAGCTAACATCTATCCATCTTCTTAGCTTCCGCTGCTGTTTGACACGTACAGACGCGAAATTATACAATATAAATTAAGGCCTTTCCTTTCATTTCCTCCGCCAGGAAAGCCCCATGTAGGTGTTCACTCTATCTCCAATCTCATGTGTTGGAAAATGTCACTATTTTTGTGCAGATCTCAAACAACGCTGATCTCTAGACCAATCACACGGCACAACCAGTTCATTTCTAATTTAATTGGACGTTGCATTCATTTACCAGTAAATGAATGTATATTGACGCTTTTAAGGCAAAGCTCAGCTATTGATTAAATGTCCATTCTATCCCTTTTGGTAATACTACGAGTAATCCATCAGTGTGCTCATCCATCACTTTAAACAATTTATTTGAACAACTTTCTTCCATCAGTCAATCTTTTCTGAACATTTCGTCAGTGGGTTTTTTTTTTATGTACACACAACAACTGTATATGTTTCTGAAACGATTACAGGCTGTCCCTGAGTTCCAAACGTCCGATATACATACAAACTGTAATTGCAAACGACAACACACACGCACACACAGGTGAAGCTTATTATATTAAAACTACGAATGACATACAGTGATTCGTAATAATAAACGGACGCTACTTTGTGGCGGGCATGAAAACAATGCTCGTCTACAGCGGTTCGTCGGTTTCTTTAATGTTTTTTATGCTTAGAAATGTATACTGTATACTGTATACTATATACAGTATATATTATTTAACTGAGGTCATGCGCGAACCTACCTAACTGTTCCGACTTACGCACACATTTTACTTACAAACCGATGTAGGAACGGAACTCATTCGTAAATCGGGGACTGCCTGTACGCGGGTATTAAACTCCGTAATTTTTTTCTATTTAGGCTTTGACTTACATCCATAAGCGTTCCCTACGCTTCCATGGGCATCTAACCAGCGAGATCTGCATGATAGACTCACGATTTTCAGTCAAAGTTGGCTACTACGGTCTCCCTACTATATACGACACTGTCCAACTCCAGAGTAAGGAACAAAGCAAGGAAAAAGGTGAGAAAGAGAATACTTAGACGACGGCAGAAGTAAAGATTTCATGTTAAGGTGGCAGAAGTAAAGATTTCACGTGAAGGTGGCAGAAGTAAAGATTTCATGTGAAGATGGCAGAAGTAAAGATTTCATGTGAAGGTGGCAGAAGTAAAGATTTTATGTGAAGGTGGCAGGAGTAAAGATTTCATGTGAAGGTGGCAGGAGTAAAGATTTCATTTGAAGATGGTAGGAGTAAAGACCTCATGTGAAAGTGGTAGAAGTACAGATTTCATGTGAAGGTGGCAGAAGTAAAGATTTCATGTGAAGGTGGTAGGAGTAAAAATTTCACGTGAAGATGGCAGGAGTAAAGAGTTCCTGTGAAAGTGGCAGGAGTAAAGATTTCATGTGAGGATGGCAGTATTAATGATTTCACGTGAAGATGGCAGGAGTAAAGATTTCATGTGAAGATTGTAGGAGTAAAGAGTTCATGTGAAGATGGTAGGAGTAAAGATTTCATGTGAAAGTGGTAGGAGTAAAGAGTTCATGTGAAGATGGTAGGAGTAAAGATTTCACGTGAAGATGGCAGGAGTAAAGATTTCACGTGGAGAAGCGTGACCAGGAAAGGAGAAGGACATAAAGAAGCTCTATATTGGAGGAATGCAGGTGGAATTGAAGCTGAGTATTACGTGGAACAGATCGGGCAGATTGAGCATATTTAAGAGGGAAGAAAAATACAATAAGTTTTACGATGGGCAGTTGGGTTTGATTAAAGATAGACATTACACAGACTAAACAGGCAATAAGCAGGGTGTACCGAGTAAATAATGTATTTTACAAGTGTATGTAAGGATGGGAGCTGAAAAGGAAGATTTTTTTGTAGAGACAACTTTATATATTTGGTTTTGAAAGAAGAAGCGAAATAAACTTTTTCAGTCCAATTATTATGTCTTTTAACTGCCCCGATACCTAAACATGTTTTTCCAGTTAATGTTTCCATATTTTAACGATTACTCGAGTACAAATGTAGGGATGGAGGGAGAGGTTCTCTTTAACAACAACAACAACAACAACAACAACAACAACAAAAAGAAAACAATTACGAAAGGTAAAATGAACATTATGGAAAGAAAAACAAAACAAAGAATGGTCAGTTACAGTCCATTGCAACATTATCCTGTCATGCCATAGAAGCAATTTTGGGATATGGTGTTTGTGTCAGTAGTTTCCTTGATCTGAAAACACACTAGAGGGAGGTGTGGTCATGCCACGTCTGACTATTTTTCCGTACCCAGCTCTAGAAGGAGCCAGCCACCCATTTCTGCAGGTTGGCGACCATGGCCGGTCTTAGCATGAAAGATGAGCGCGACCATGGCCGGTCTTAGCATGAAAGATGAGCGCGACCACGGCCGGTCTTAGCATGAAAGATGAGCGCGACCATGTCCGGTCTTAGCATGAAAGATGAGCGCGACCATGGCCGGTCTTGGCATGAAAGATGAACGCCTATTGCGAAATGACATGAATTTCATGTTCTTCCTTCACCAGACTGTTTATGGGTGGCGCCAGAACTTCTTAGATCTGAAGGTAAAGGCAGTCAAGAAGGAGACATTTACAGCTTCGCCATTATCATATCTGAGGTGATATCAAGGGAAGAGCCATACAGCAACGACAAGGAGTATCTGACAACCGAAGGTGAGCAGTGAAATAAAGTAGAACTAGTTCTTGTTTTTGTTTTAACGGTTATGGGTGCTAGTGTACTGAGACAATGATACTGCTATTGATGATACGTAACTGCCGCATGGCCGTGCGCTTTTGACACTGGTTTCTTATCCTGGGGAGACACGGGTTTGAATCATGTAACGTCATGGTTTTCCTGTCGGGGACAAAATTAGAAATACAATGTAGCTACTGCTCTGGTTAGGCGGCCATTAATCCCTCAACTTCAGAGTATACCCGCTTCTCAAAGCGGACTCAGGGTGATAGGTATATACGTTGTAGACGACAGGTGCTTTTTTTCCTTATAGATGACATATAAGAATGATAATTGGCAGTGATGAATCTCTTCATTTTCGAATGAGCAGAATGATATAATCATTGAAAATTAGTAAACTTCAAGATGATATTTCTAAACTGATGAGTAATGATGACAGCCGCTAGAAAGTAGGGAAGGCTGTACAAGACAGTCTGCCAGACATTCCAAGAAAATAGGACATCTAGAACTAGAAATATCTAGAAATAGAAAATATAATTATGCCAGTATGTAAGAACAGTGAAGACGAAACTCTCTATCTTAATGCGAAGAAAACGAAATTGATGACAACTGACAAAACAAACAAGGCAGCTGAAATATGTATCAGTGAGGAAAAACTTGAAGAAGTCGGCAGTTTTGTATATATTGGATCACTACTAATTAATAATGAAGATACAATGAGGGAAATTAAAAAGGAGGACATCTATCGCTCTTCGGAGAGTAAAACAACTAAAGAATATGTGGAGTGGAACAGACAGAAGTACAAAAATAAGATTTTTAAGGGCATGCATCTTTCCCATCGCAACGTATGCCTGTGAGACCTGGACACTTAACAAAATAGCTGAGAAACACATAAATGCCTTTGAATGTATATGCTACAGAAGAGTTCTTCAAATATCATGGACACAAAAAAGAACAAATATATCCATACTGAAAGAACTTAATATTGAAGAAGGCTGGCTAGTAAAGAAACAGAGAAAACTTAAATATTTTGGACACATTAAACGTCATCATAATCTAGAGAAGACCGACTTGGAAGGGTACATAATGGGAAACAGAAAGGGAGGAAGACCAAGGCGAAGATGGTTGCAAGACATCGCTGATGATCTGAAAATGGATGCATCAGCAGCAGGGCATCTTGCTTAGAACCGAGAGACCTACAAGAGTGCTGTTAGGGAGGCAAAATTTCGCAAGGGACATGCGAATGAATGAATGAATGAAGAACTAGAAAATGTAATTCTTAAAAAATAAAGTCCACGTTGTGTTAAGGCGCTGTGTGTAAGATTATTTGACGCCTAAGCTTTTCAAGAATCTAATATGAACGATCACTTGAGGTTCAGGGGATGTAAGGTCCTGCGCGGAGGGTAATCGTTCACGTGATCAGAGAGTGGAAGGATCTGTATATATCGAGGAAAGCGTTTGCTGGATAAGAGTTAACTAGAGGCATGGCGGGGCGAGGTCCAGTTCGTTGTGCTTATGATTGTTATGGATGCCTAACCGAGCCGACCTCATACTGTGTGGTCATGTCTTGTGTAGTATGCTGTGATGTGGATTTATGTATTTCGCGTATTTATATGGAGATTCTGTATGATTCAAGATGATTATCGTTATATTGGATGGGTACATGTCTGATTCATAATATGTCCTCATTCGTATGGATATTATATATGCTGAAATGTGCTATAAGGAGATATGTATCATGGCAGCGGCAGCTGCAGGAAAAAGTACATTAGCACATTGTGATTCATGGAGATTAGGAAGGTGGGTCATAGCAGCGGTAGTTGCAGAAAGAAGTGCACTGGCACATTTGTGATTCCTGGAGATATAGGTGTATCATGTCAGCAGTGGCTGCGTTGGTTATAAGTGCGGTGGCACAATTAGATTATCATGGCAGCAGTGGCTGCGTTGGATATAAGTGCGATGGCACAATTAGATTTGTAATGGGATTATTTGTGGGGGTAGGAGAGCCAAGGACCACGGGTCCATCAAGTTTAGTTAATGCTTACATGAGAGATTAATCTATAATATTGATATCATGCTTGTTACCATTATGATTATATATGTTGTATGTGCTGTGGATGTAATGTCAGTTGTTGTGTTACTATGATATGTGTAGTGATAATAATAAATTGTTGTTATTTAATTTGCTGACTTGGTAATTTGTATTGCATGTTGATGTAATGTATATTGATTAATGTAGAATGATGCATAACAGGCATAAAGTATACCTAGGAGGGGGAACCTGGGTTGGTGGTCATGAGAGAGAAGCTAGATCCTGGCCACACAGCACAGTAGTACATTGGCAAGGGGGAAGCCACACAGTACAGTAGTACATTGCCAAATGAGAAGCTAGATCATGGCCACACAGTACAGTAGTACATTGCCAAGTGAGAAGCTAGATCGTGGCCACACAGTACAGTAGTACATTGCCAAGTGAGAAGCTAGATCGTGGCCACACAGCACAGTAGTACATTGCCAAGGGTGAAGCTAGATTGTGGCCACACAGTACATTAGTACATTGCCAAGGGTGAAGCTAGATTGTGGCCACACAGTACAGTAGTACATTGCCAAGAGGACTGGTTGGAGCAGCTGGATAAAATATCCCCCACCCCCCGAATTAGCTAATAAATGTAACTTAAGCACCAGCACGTTTACACTTGGTGCTCTTTACGTAGAGGAGAAACGAGCAAAGTTTACACTAACCTGCTGAATGACAAATTGTGATTTTCTCCCTTTTATTTAAAGTGTCGTTTAAGAAGGCTTTTGCTGAAATAGTGGTTGCTTTTCTCTGTGTGTTTTTTAGATCAAACTCTTTTTGTTTTTCATCAACTTCTCCATATCGCTTGATCTTCTCATCTTAAAAAAATTAATTCGTGATACACAAATAAACGACATCAGAAAGCAGAAAAACAGGTTGGCGGTCTGACAAACAAACAGAAAGATAAATATTTCTGTAATCAAAGTTCAGAAATCTTTTCCAGCACGAGGGATTCCAAAGTGTTTTTCTAATTGATTCAGATATATCTACCCTGTTAGATCTCATCTGGAAATTTCTATTTCTGTAACAGAGGTCCTGGATAAAGTCCGGGTATGTGAAGATCCGCCATTTCGTCCCGCCGTGAACACACCGCCAGACTTGGTAACCCTGGAGATTTTGATGAAACAGTGCTGGGACGAAGACCCCCTCAGGCGACCCTCGCTGTACAAAATAGCAGCCGTGCTTCACAGCTTAATGACGTGAGCATGGACATTATGTCTACGTGATGTGTGTGTGTGTGTGTGAGCGCGTGTGCGTGTTTTCATTTCATACGCTTTAAAGGTTAAGTTTGAGCTGGTACTAATGTAATGATTTCAATGAAGAATGTTTATAACAGTAACTGTTAAAAAAACTCATTTTTTATATGTGAATCAGTTAAAACTTCTTCTTCTTCTTCTGAGCCATTAAGCTTCATTGCTACAGATAAAGTTCGCCTCCATGTCTCTCTTTTGCTATCTTCTCTCTCCAGCTGGTGACACCATTTTCCTTCACATCTTCTTCAAAGTTGTCTTTATGGGTTGCATGTAAGTTAAATATTCGCAACTCAGAGACTGCTTGTACGCTAGGGATAGTTAGAGATGTATGGCGCAGTGTTATAAAAAGACGGAAAGAAGTAAATATGAGAAGGAAGAGGCAATGAGGTGAGAATGTAGGAATGTAAAACTAACAGACAAATAATTCTGCGATATGCTGGCGTTATCAAGGAAAATGAAAATAATGAAGCAGTAAATAAACACAAAAATTGCACTTTACTGGCAGAAATCCTCTTGGTTAGGACGGCAAAACAAGTACTGCCAGTATAAAGAAGAAATGAACGAACCAGACATGTTCAAAATACGAGGAACTGGCCACTCAGGTCCGTCCGACATTGTAGCTTTAATCATTATGTTTTCTCTGTATCTGAAACATTTACCATGAGTAAATACTAGATGTGTATATATGTGTGAGTATGAGAGAGAGAAAGAAAGAAAGAGTGTGTGTGTATGGTTTATGCTGATCTCCGTTATCACTCATTCGTTCAATACGAGCCAGGCATGATAACGTTTTCTACTTAGCTTCTCCATCTTGTGCCAAACTTGATATTTTCGATCAGGTCAAACGCAGAAGTTCTGCCTTTCATTTCAGTAAATTCAATAAAGCAGGAAGTCTGGTGGACAATCTCTTACAACGGCTGGAAAAGTACAGCAGCAACTTGGAGAAGATTGTCGACGAGAAGGTCAATGAGCTGAGACTAGAGAAACACAAGTCAGAAGAACTTCTCCGACAGATGTTGCCAAAGTAATGTAGTGTATATTACTCGTCAACTGATTTGATTCCCAAGTAATGCAGTGAATATTGCACGTGAGCTAATATGTCACACAAGTAAATACTGCTCATGAACTAGTTTAGTTCCGAAATAAAGTAACAAGTGATACAGAGTGAGAAGGGGCTCATTGAGTAGTACAGAGAATTATGTATATTGAGTGAGCACTGGCATTCTAGTACAGTAAGTTGTAGGTCTGAGACATTGGTCAAGCTGTGAAATATATGCCGCAAATCAAAATGGGAATACTTGAGATCTGACCTACTTTCTCTCTCTCTCTCTCGATATATATATATATAATATATATATATATATATATAATATATATATATATATATATATATATATATATATATATATATATATATATATAATTTAAGAATATTACAGTGGGACACACCACATACACACCACACAAACTGATAATATTGATAATAGACTCTGCGCCACATAATGCTGGATAGACATATATCTTTAATAATAAAAAAGAATGTCTCACATACATCATTCAACAAACTTTATACCCAATGTAAAATTAAACTCAGTTTAATTTATCTTGTATTTTTTAATGCAATAAGGAGAATTCAATAGCCTGTAATCAGAGTTTAGGACAAATATTTATAATTATAAGATAGTCTGGAACGTAACAAGATGTGTTAGAAATAACTGAAATACATCAAACTGAGAGGATGTAAACTGCAAAACAATCAGATACTGTCAGGAAAACGTTAACTCTACGATTCCGAGTATGTGTGACCAAAGGTCGCGGTGATATTTATTTCTTGCCATAACTTTCATATCTCGGCCTCCGTATTAATAAGTTATAAAATACCAGTTTTGTAAACTAAGAATAATTTAACTAGTCGTAGGCTTTCAAAAAAAAAAATTGACAGAAGAGGAAATAGAAACGATCAGTGCTGTACTATATATCTGGATTGAATTTACCCAAAAGACTATTTGTGAAATATAATGGTCTATCATTACTGTGAGATGTCTGACAATAAGTATTCATTCTCTTAACATTTTTGTTTGTTTTGCAGAAGCGTTGCTGACCGCCTGAAAGCAGGGATGACTGTGGAGCCGGAGCAGTACGACTGTGTAACAATCTACTTTAGTGACATAGTTGGCTTCACAGAGATGTGTTCTGAACTGAAGCCAGTGCAGATCATCAATCTTCTAAACGACCTGTATTCCTGCTTTGATAGTATCCTAGAGAACTATGATGTTTACAAGGTGGATGATTGACAGAGCACAATTTGCTCTTTATAAATGTGGTATTCTCGGAATTTGCTGTGTAATTTTAAAAACAAAGTAAAATGTTATTACCGTAGCAATCTCACTAAATTTGATATTCTAGAACTGCATTCTTTGTTCAGTATTTTTGTTCGGATGTGTAGGGAACAGTATTTATGAAATTATATTTCTGGTCCAGAAACATGCCGATTGTCTGAAATAACAAAGTTCATGCCAACTGAGATTTGTGGACTTCAGTGTGGGAGAAGTTTCTTATCTCTCATTTACATTATAACATTTGATTCTTCTTACGCTTTGGAAAATGAGAGTTAACGAAACATTCTTTTCCGTATGACAAAGTGATGGCTGTAGTTCAAAGCAGTTGATAAATTCACAAAAAGCAAAGATCTGTAAATTGCAGAAGTTTTCACTTAATGTGGTTCAAGTACACTATTTCCTCACAGGAAACCTTCTCACATAATGTGGTTTTGGTACACTCTTTCCTGTAGGAAACATTCTCGCTTAATGTGGTTTTGGTACACTCTAGGAAACATTCTCACTTAATGTGGTTTTGGTACACTCTTTCCTGTAGGAAACATTCTCACTTAATGTGGTTTGGGTACACTCTTTCCTGTAGGAAACATTCTCACATAATGTGGTTTTGGTACACTCTTTCCTGTAGGAAACATTCTCGCTTAATGTGGTTTTGGTACACTCTAGGAAACATTCTCACTTAATGTGGTTTTGGTACACTCTTTCCTGTAGGAAACATTCTCACTTAATGTGGTTTTGGTACACTCTTTCCTGTAGGAAACATTCTCACTTAATGTGGTTTTGGTACACTCTTTCCTGTAGGAAACATTCTCACATAATGTGGTTTTGGTACACTCTTTCCTGTAGGAAACATTCTCACATAATGTGGTTTTGGTACACTCTTTCCTCACAGGAAACAAACACACTAATGATCTATTTAGTAATAAACAAATGTCAGGGGTGTTTAAAAATATACGCTAGTAAAAGCTATACAGGTTTATGGACAACAGAGATTTGTATAGATATTTGCCAGTAATTTTTTTACTCGTTTCCAATTAATGTATGCATTTCCTGTAGTGAATACATTCTGGGGAAATATTATAAATGAATTTTGTGCGAGCATAGCCCTTTAGTCCTGGCTTTCACGTTTGTCACATAGTCCTATCGTATAACAGAGAAAACTTAAATACTTTGGACACATTAAACGTCATAAAAATTTAAAGAAGACCG
Organism: Achatina immaculata; assembly: GCA_009760885.1. Taxonomy (NCBI): domain Eukaryota; kingdom Metazoa; phylum Mollusca; class Gastropoda; order Stylommatophora; family Achatinidae; genus Lissachatina; species Lissachatina immaculata. The sequence continues at coordinate 11,351,728 of CM019720.1, read as the reverse complement.
TCTTAGAAGGATATATAATGGGGGAAAAGAAAGACAGGAGGACCAAGGCGAAGACGGCTGCAAGACATCGTTGATAATCTGTACAATGGATGCATCAAAAGCAGGGCATCTTGCTTACAACCGAGAGGCCTACAGAAAAGTTGTTTGGGAGACAAAGTTCCACAAGGGACATGCTAATGACTGAATGACTGATCCTTATTGTATTTCAGTTTTACACAGGGCAGTATGTTTTTTTTGTTTTTGTTTTTGTTTTTTTCCCCCATCATTATACGGAAAAGATATACAAGCAGTCCCCGACTTACGAACGAGTTTCGTTCGTAAGTCTCTTCTTAGGTTGAATTTGTACGAAAGTCAGAACACTTGGGTTCGGTTCGTACTTAACATCAGTTATACGGTTTATAGTATATATTATACAGTGAAACTTTCTATGCATAAAAAAGCATTTAAAAGCCGATGAACCGCTGAGGACGCGCAATGCTTCGATGCGCTCCGGTAAGCAACATCAGTTGTTTTTTTTTAATTGTTAACCATTGTATTGTAACTCGAATTTTTAATATAATAGACTTTATGGGTTACTTCATCTAAGCTAAATATTCGTAACTCAGGGACCGTTTGTACATCTCTCTGCCTATAGGCCCACATGGAGGGTATCACAACTAAAGGACCTAGGTTGTGAAAAATTCCAGCAGCCTAGAACATAAACCTAAGATCCACGGCTCATTCATGAAACTGTTCTACCACTGAACACTCTAACCCAGCGTTTCCCAACCTTTTTTTTAGATTATTCACAACCTCAACACATCAAAGATTTTAATTTTCCCCCACCCGCAATACAACAATCAACTAAGTTCTGAAAAAAATGTACAAAAATAAATACTTGTATATTCTAACCCCCCCCCCCCCCCCACCCCTCCTCTACAAATATTCAAAGTGTCCCATGTAGGCATATGTTGGGAAACATTGCTCTAACCTTTCGTGTTCTAAGTTTCCAAATAAAATGTAGCACACTTGTTTGATATTAAATACAACGGAAAATGTATTAAATAACAACGTATTGTATGAAGATATAAGATTTTGATAGTCTTATATGATTGGTCTGCATCCTTCAGGATACACTAAACAAGAAAAGTCTTATATGATTTGTCTGCATCCTCCAGGTCGAGACGATCGGAGACGGATACATGGTAGCATCGGGTCTACCCACTCGCAACGGAAACGAACACGCCAATCAGATCGCTCGAATGTCTTTGGCTCTCTTGCAGGTGATATCAAATTTTACTCCAATAGAAACTTCGGAGGAGAGGCTTATGCTCCGGATTGGCTTACATTCAGGTTTCGTTGGAACACAGTCTGCTTTTATTCATTTTATTATACGGTATATCACAAGTGCAGAAATACACTCATTGTCTGAAGAAAAGTGGATACTATTTCTGTAACAGTATCATAGGACTAAGAACGAATTTAATAATTCTGAACCAGAGATGTTGTCCTGTTTTCATCACCCCTACCCCTTCACAGCTTCCGCCATATGGATTTATTTATAACCAATAGCTTTCTTCCTACAGGTCCAGTCTGTGCTGGAGTCGTAGGTCTCAAAATGCCCCGGTACTGCCTTTTCGGCGACACAGTTAACACTGCCTCTCGTATGGAGAGTAATGGTGTCGGTGAGTGTAATGTAAAGAGATGTCCTGGGATATTTATTCCGTGGCTACACATAAGAGATATGTATAAACGTTTTTAACCGCACTCGTTTGCGATTCTTAGAATTAACCATTCATGTCTCTTTTTTAACGGGTGTAAGAGTTTTCAGACAGACTCTTTGTACGTGGGAATTTACTTCACAGTAACGGAAAGACTTTGAGCTGAGATGGCTGTGTCACCTGGACTAGCCCATAGAAGTGATCAAGACCTACCTTATCTTCACAGAATGCTCATGGAAGCGCACTGATCTATTACTATTCATGTTTTCATTCTGTTCCACTGAGAAATGTGTTCTCTCACAGGTTCTGGGGCTTACAGAGCATCGTGCTCCTCAGATCTGTGTGAGATGTACAGAAAAACACTGCAGTATGCCCCCTGCATGAAGACTTTAAGCAGCAGTTGCCAAGAGCTTCTGTTCTCGGCTACACAGAGATCACACATCGAGAACCCTGTGCCTCTTGAAACAAGGAATGAGTTGGCTGCACCTCACTTATAGACTGATGCACATTTCTTATTATAGACAACTGGAAATATTAAATTAGATAAGAAGTCTTGCTGTATGAAACAGGACAACACGAACATGCATTTTCAGAATATGTGACACGTTAACACTGACAGCATATGACAAGTTAATGCTTACAGTATACGGCAAATATATGACAAGTTTGTACCATATGGCAAGGTAACTTTAACAGCATGTGACAACTTAACGTTCTCTGTCTTCTCTTGTTTTTAGAATGGAAGATTCACATGAGCAGCAGCACGGCCGAGATTTTGAAAACATTTGGTAACTTCATCATGAAGAGAAGAGGGGAGATAGAAATTAAGGTAAATACTCTCACTTAAAACTGGAAGAGGTGGAGAGTTTTGAATATCTTGGATCATTACTAACTAATAATGACATGAGGGAAATTAAAAGGAGGACATCTATCACTCTTCAATAAATAAAACAGAAATCTGTGGAGAGGAACAAACAGAACTACAAAAATAAGATTTTTAAGGGCATGCATCTTTCCCATCCCAACATATACCTGTGAGACCTGGACACTTAACAAAACAGCTGAGAAACACATAAATGCCTTTGAATGTAAATGCTACAGAAGAGTTTTTCAAATATCATGGCCACAAAAAAGAACAAATATATCCATACTACAAGAACTTAATACTGAAGAAGATTGGCTAGTAAGGAAGATTAAACAGAGAAAACTTTAATATTTTGGATATATTAAACGTCATGATAATTTAGAGAAGACCGTCTTGGAAGTGTACATAATAAGAGAGAAAGACCAAGGTGAAGTTGACTGCAAGACATTGTTGATGAACTGCGAATGGACGCATCAACAGCAGGGCATCTTGCTTACAACCAAGAGGTCTTGCTCTGTCCTGTGTTTTAACAGTGCACTCGTCACAGGCTCTGATTCCGGTCCATCTTATGTTTGTCCACCCATCTATATCACCTTGAGAATTGTTTTCATTGCTTTAACAAACGAAGACTCAGAATAGAATGTTAAAACCTTAGAAATAGTCTCTACACTTTTCTTGGATCTCAGAAAATGCAGAAAAAAATAAAAAGAACGAAATATTGTATTGTGTACAAGGAGGGATGGCACAAAGCTCAGTTTTTCGTTTTCATTTATCTTCTTTTATTTTATGTTGTGTTTGTTTTTTATGTAATCCTTGAAAAAGGCTCACGCCGAAATATTGGATGTTGTATGTTTTTCATTATTTGTGTTTTTCCCCCTCACTTTTCTCACTCCCTCTATCGCTTTGTAAAACTGCACCAGACACCTCCATCTCATACCTGTATAATTTTACCCCAGTTGTCCTTGTTTCTTTAGTCTTGGAAAAAAGCAAACTTAATACTTTAATTCCTGTCCAAGCCCGGCGAGACAGGCGAGGTCCAAGTGACCCTGTCCCCCCCCCCCCCCCCCCCCAGTTCTTGTTATAACATAAGTGTGTGTACGAGTTAGTTTCCGTTTTTAGCTGGGGAGGGTGGGGGGGCGACTTGTCTCTCCACGCTACCACCCGTGTATTAGTACTGACAAGCTAAAAAAGAAAAAAAAATCTTCCTTATGGTGTAGGAATATTAGTTTTGAAAATCATTGACTCTGGAGACACTTTTTTTTTTCAGGGCAAGGGTCTGATGGAAACATACTGGCTACTGGGAGAGAAAGAAATTGGTCCAGAGTTACCTCCAGGTGCCGGCCATCACATACACATCGTGCCAGGGGACACAACCACACAAATATTAGTTCAGCCGATTGATCACCCCTCTTCGCCGTAACGCACAACCAACCCAGAATTAACCAGGTGCTTCTCTCAGAAACAATATTATTATTATTTGCCGTGTAGGATAGCGTCGACGATCATGCTGCTCAATCTTGCGCGGTCCTTGGTGTTTCCGATTAATTCAGATGCTTTTCCTTTTCCATTCCATGGTGGCCCAGTCTCTCAAGATATTTTCCTCTTGGCCTTCCTTTCTTTTTATTTTTCCCTGGAATTTACCGGTCATTATTACTAAGTTCTCCAACTTCTGTCTTCTCATAACATGTCCAAAACTGTCTTTTACTTATCATTTCAACAAGTTTTCGTTGTTCTGAAACTTCTTTGTAGACCTTTTCGTTCGGTTTTCAGGGTCTTCTCTGTTGCTTCCAGTTTCTCTGTCCTCTTTTTGTTGGCCGTCCAAGTTTCGCAACCATATACAAATATTGCCTATTATAGCACTGTAATACTCTTTTCCTCACTTTTAGGGACATTTACTTATTTGTTAGTATCTTCTTCATGTCATACAAAGCTGTTTGTGTCTAACCTATTAGTGTTTTTACTTTGTTTGTGCACTAGCCGTCGGCTGTTGTTTTGTTTCAAATGAATTTCGTTTACCTGTGCCAGTGTCTTCCCGTTTGAAAAGATATTGCACTTCGATATGTTTATTCTTTTCAGTATAACAATTGTTTCTGTCTTGTTGCTGTTTAGCTCTTAAATCTTATATCTTATATCCTTCCCATGCGTTAATCGTCACATAGGGCACGTTTATCTCTAGACCTCTTTCATTGTTCATCTTATTCAAATGTTTATGCAAAGTGTTGTTTACTTTCTGCTATGAGAACAGTGCCATCCGCACATTTCAGGTTATCGACATTATGGCCTCCTTTTTAAACTCCTTTCACATTTTTCATGATGTTTTCACCATGTAATGAGAATATATCAGGTGACAATATGATTGTCTTGCACCTCATTTTATATTGTGATACTCACCTATGTCATTGTTCACTCTTGTTGCTGCTGTTTGGTTCCAGTACAAATTCTTAATAATTCTCATAACTTTACCATTTGTATTAAGTATTTTGTAGTGTTTGTATCACATCTTTTTTCATTTATCTGTTTAACTCTGTCACAAAATATTTCGTGTAATGAATAAAGCAAGCAGATATATAAAATCATCATCATGTGCCTTCTCCAGAACGAAGGTTGGATGTAATGAATCTCCAGTTCCCTCGCTCCCTCATCTTGATGGTGTACTCAGCCAAGCTGTGCCCTGTTCTTTCTCGTTTGTTATCTTCCCATCTACATCTATGTTTTCCTCTTGCTCTTTTTCCTTCTACCTTTCCTTCTAGTATGGTCTTCAGTACATTGTTATGTCTTTTGACATAGCCAAAGTATTTTGTTTTTTTCATCCTTATTTCTTTGAGAAGTTCACATTTCAAGTAGAGCTGTTCTAAAACTTGAGCATTTCTTCCTTTCATTCTCTGTGTTACAAGACCTAGTTTTCTGTAGAATCATATTTCTGCTGCATTAATCTTTCTCTCCATCTTTTTTTGCTTACATTTCAGGTTTCTCCTTCATTCAATAAAATAGAGTAGATATAACATTTTATCAGTCTTTATTTTTATGGGCAGATTTCTGGATAATATATATATGTATGTATATGTATATACACATGTATATATATGAATGTATATATATATGAATGTGTGTATATATATATATATATCCCTCCTTTTAACCTTGTCTTGTTTGTGTCATGGATGATCTCATGGGTGATCAGAAAAAAGAAGATGGACGTATGTAGGCCATGTGATGAGAAGAAACAACCAGAGAATACCAAACCAAGCTATCAACTTGAATACAACAGGCCGAAGAAAAAAAGGTCGAGGACACGTGAAACTCTAAAGAGGCCATTGTTAAGAAAACTCAGTTTTGTGGACATAACATCCCTTGATGAAGCTGAAAGACTCGCTGAGAACAGGAAATCTTGGCAAACAGCTATGTGAGCTCTATGTGACGTTTAACGGCACGGGAAGGATGTAAGATGTAAGATTGTGTCTAAAGTTTTATTTCGCTAAGACTCCGTTCAAACTTTTTCATGACTTTCTGACGTCAGCATGGGACGTGTCGACCTGAGATTCTGACAAGTGAAAACAATTTGGGTAAAATGAGAAAAATGGTAAGGCAGAAAAACAGAACTTATTGAAAAAAAAAAACCAAAATCATCACATGACGGAGAGACATGATCACTCACATTAATCGTGATGGATAACATGTGTCCAAACTATAAACTTCATAGACGGAAATAAATAAATGTAATTATAACAGAGAGTGAAGGAAAAATTCACTTTTCTGGGATTTCGATGAAAAGGACTTCAATAACGTAATAATCAGAATTCAAGATGGCGACGGCTCGTTTGGCTTTCACATGTTAGTGCACTTATTTCTCTCTCCTTGTGAGTAATTGCTTTGTTCCATTTTAAATTCAATCTCTTAAATGCGAGGTATTCCAAAAGTTCCTTTGCACTCAAATGTCTCTATAAGACGACAAATGGAGCTACACGAAGGTCATCTGATAATTCATGGTTTCCTTCAGAAAATGATCTATTACTAGAAATACATGAAATACCAACACAGAAATCTCATCCGCAATGATTTTTGCTGTTTGGCGCAGAGTGTTCGAATCATAGGATAACATTCCCACGCTCAACGCTGAAGTTTCCAGAACTGAAATTCTGAATTCAGTCTCGCCAGTTCGAGCTCCTTTGAATAAATCGCTTGCTATTTCGGTCATCGCAAATAAAATTTTAAAAAAGTCAAGACAGAAGAAGGGATGAGTGAATGGTTCCAGATTGAAACAGGCGTGAAACAAGGATGTATACTGTCTCCTTTACTTTTTGGGATTACAATAGACTTCATAATGAAAAAATGCTGCACAGGTAACACAGGTATTGACTGGGTACATGGGACCCAACTAGAAGATCTTGATTTTGCTGATGACATAACTCTTATCAGTAATAATGTGAATTCCATGCAAGAAAAAACAGATAGCCTGTCTTCACTGGCTAGCAAAATAGGACTTGAAATTAACAAGGACAAAACAAAAATAATGAAAATTCCCATCAATCAAAATGGAAAAATACACATAGAAGGGACAGATATTGAAGAAGTCAATCAATTTGCATACCTTGGCAGCTACATAGACCAGGATGGTGACACTAGAAAGGAAGTTAGGATCAGAATTGCAAAAGCAACATCAATCTTCAAGAATCTTGAGAACATATGGAATTCAAAAGTTATAAGCACAAAAACCAAGTTAAGACTATTCAATTCAAATGTAATATCCACCCTCATTTATGCATGCGAAAGCTGGAAAACAACTAAAGAAATAGAAAAGAAATTAGACTCTTTTGAAAACAAATGCCTAAGGAAAATACTCAGCATCAAGTGGAATGAATTCAAGAACAGTGCAGAGATAAGACAGATGACTGAACAACAACCAGTCTCATGGGTGATCAGGAAAAGGAGATGGACATATGTTGGTCACTTGATGAGAAGAAATGATCAGAGAATCCCAAAACAAGCTATCAAGTGGAACACAACAGGCCGAAGAAAAAGGGGCAGACCGCGGGAAACTCTGAAGAGGACATTATTAAGAGAGGCCAAGTTAACAGGCATAAAATCCTTTGATGAGGTTGAAAGACTCGCCGAAGACAGGAAAAATTGGCGAACTACTTTGCGAGCCCTATGTGACGTTTAACGGCACGGGAAGGATATAAGATATAAGAAATAAATGAAGAAAAAAATATGAGCACGAATATGCACTGTCTCAGTTTAAGTTGATATGTAAACCTACTAAAGATAGGTCTGTAACGAAGACGTAACATGACAGTTTACCTTGATACGTAAGCCTACTAAAGATAAGCCTATGACGAAGACGTAATGTGACAGAGCTATTAAATTGTATAGTTAGATTAATCCACTTCTTTCTTTTCCCAGACATTGTTTTTTTTCAAATCATGTATCGGTGGCAACGAACTTTTTACATTCCACGAAAGGCCATATCTCATTTGCTTACAATGATCGTTAATGGTTTGATAAAGCGAGTGTCAGCTTTCAAATAGCGAGGCGGGAAATAATGTAACTTTTTCTAAATCATTTTGTAACACTAATCGATTGCAATACAATACCAAGCTTTTCCTTTTCTGGTGTTAGTCTAATTAATCACACTTTTATTTTAGAGGGAAAACGCATGATTACGAAGTAATAACTGAAAACACATTACAACAGAGTGGGTTTTTTTTTGCACTTTTGTTTTCATCTAGTTGATTAGGTTTCAAGTAAAGTCATTACAAAGATGGTTCAATATTTAGAGGAACTGTGCCTCTCTGTGAAACTCATTCGTGGAAAGTAGTTCTTTAGCGCTTCAGTAAAGCAACAAAAAAGAGTATGGTTATACCTTGAAAAAATCTTAGTCAAAGCACTTTTAGAGGCGAGAGAAAGGAAAATGACAAAAGAATTACTTGAGACTTGAACCACGGACTCCGGTAAGACGAGCAACCGTCTGGTCACGAGAGAACAGTGCCTTAATCAACTTACGGGGGTCATACCGAAAGTCGTGAGCGAAAATATTTTTTTAAATCAGAATTTATAGATAGAGAAAATATAAATGTTTCACCTTAATATGCGTCCTTTGCACTTCATGTAGAGGTCACGAGACCACGCGGAACAAAAACAAAATGGCGGGTGCTGAAGTTTCGTTTCGTCAACGTGCTATTGAGTTCCTCGTTGAAAAGGAAATCCGCGCTGCTGAAATTCACTAAAGACTTTAACTTGCTTATGGAGATGCGTGAAATGGTGCTAACAGGGTTAGGAGGTGCGTGAAACATTTCAAAGATGGAAATACGAGCATCTAAGATATGCCTCGCAGCGGTCGCCCTCGAACTGCCTCTACTAAACGCAACGTGTAAAGTGTTGACGACATCATTAATAAAGATATACGTGTCACAGTATCTGAAATGGCTTTAAATCTTGGAATATGACACAATGCAGTACAGGAAATGATTGAAAACCGAGACTATAGAAAAGTTTGTTCCCGCTGAGTCCCACAGACGAGAACATCTAAAAAGCAGTGTGTATGTGCCGTCGGTCAACTGGAATGGAATTCTACCGGGAGGGTATTTTCAAACTTGCAGAGCAATGGGGGAAATGTATGCAGAGAAATGGAGATTGTGTTGAAAAGTGAAGAAAAGGATGAAGATTAAGGTGATACATTTATATTTTCTCTATCTATAAATTCTGATTTTTAACAAATGTTCGCTCACCACTTTCGATATAACCCTCATAGCTATCTCGCACCCTCACAAAGCGTTAGCTCTTCAAACGCGGTTTAAACGATCTCACGAGTGGGTGAAGAGAATTAACCTTTCAGAATATGAGAAGCTCAGTGAGGGAGCAAAATTTACGTGAAATAACAGCCGCTGAATGTTATTGCTTTACAAACAAGAACGTGAAGTGCCAGGACAAAACAGCCGTCAGAATGAGGGAATATTATTTTGATGGGCTAGCCAGTAAATATAACCTGGTATTATTTGAAAATGCTCTAGGGATAGTCTGCTTCTGTATTCTTATACAGTTACACACAACAGTACACAAGAAGAAATTAACACAAGCACACATGTGGCAGAGACGGTTGTTACAAAGGACTAATCTGTATTTTTCTACCCTTGGGTGTCGCTTTACAGAGAATTCTAGAGATTGTTATTGTTTTATTATTATTATTATTATTATTATTATTATTGAAACTCTTTCCTTGTGTTACTTCATTCAAGTCTTCTTTTTTTTCTTTTGAGGAGTGTGTATTCTCTTGGCTGCATATTCTGGCTTTGCACGAAAGCTCTCTAATAAGATGACTCATTCTGCCATGCCTGTTGCTACTGTGGCACTGTCTTTACCAATTCTATGAACATATCTAAAGTAACAAGAAATTCTATGAACATATCTAAAGTAACAAGAAATGATTCACTCGCACTAGTAGCTGTTGGAATTTTCATATGTTCTCATTAAACCGCCATATCTGGTGTATCTAGCTTTTTCTTTGTCAGCACGGTTCGGGGTGGGAAGGGGGGGGGGGTTGGGTTGCCTAGATGATGATGATGATGATGTATATAATGGTGTTTGACCATGGACTGCTGTGTGGTTCAAGTGTAAGGCACGCTTCCCCGCTCTCCGCCACATAAATAATAAAAAATAACAAAGTCTGGTTCTTGCGTCCGGGTGTGGACGATACACGCTTAGATCGAGGGGTGTACGACCTTGATCGAAGCGCCGTCGTCCACGTGATTTGGTAGTTGGTTTGCATCAGATGAGATGGAGGCAATGTCTTTTTCCGTTGTGCCTATGGATGTATTTAATGTATGTAAATTCCTTTGTATTATGGCGATCGTTAGTTATATTCTTCCGTGCCCACCTCATGTGGTGTAGATTATGTAGTTGTGTAGTAAGCTGTGTCATTCCGTGTAAGAAGATAATGTGTGTCCGATTTCATTGTGATTTTCTTTGTTGATTGGGCTGGTAACATGTATACTTTTGTATTATGCTTTTTCGTGCAGACTGACCATGTGGTTGCATCAGTACAGATGCTTTTTAATGGCAGCAATGGCTGCGGAGATGAAAGTGCAATGGCACATCTAGTCGTGGTGGATGCCACAGGTAGGGCCCAGTGAGCTGAGGGCCCCAGATACATAGAGTGACAATGTAAATATTGCAGACCTGAGAAGTTTCATTATTAACTGATATTATGCTTGACTTAATTTGCTTTTCCACTGATTGTTCCTCACATTATTTTGCCTTTAATGATGAATACTGTCTTAATGTCATGTTGATTGTCAGTGGCAGTTGTCTGTGGTTGTTGGGTTCATTGTGAGATTAAAATTATTGTATTATCGAATTCAGACTTCGTGATTTGTACCGCATGTCAGTGTATTGTTGTGTTGATTGAATACTTGAGGATTAGGCAAAATTAGCATACAGTATACCAAGGAGGGGAGAACCCGGGTTGGCGGTCATGATGGGGGAGCTAGATTGGCCTCGAGTACGGTAGCACATTGACAAGGACTGCTGGTCTGTAACCATCCAGGGAAAATATTCCTCCCACTAGCTTTAATGTAAACTTGCCCCAGAGAAGTTTTACACGGGAGAGGCAAGTTTATTGCTCCCTCTTATCAGCAAGGGCTCTGACGCGATTATGAACAGCAGCAACTGCACAAATGAATGCAGAAGGCGGAACACATAGGACACCCAAAGCAAAACTCATGCAGTATGTAGGGCGTAGCACATAGAAGTAACACTCAGTACATAGTATATAATATGTAGGGCGTAACAATGGTAAACTATCTTCTGGAAATATACCAAGAAACCCAAACAGCAATCATGGAAAGTCATATAGGAAAAAAGATCTGGTTGTGAGGTCCCCAGGCCAGATAGATCTGATTTTCAACACATTTGATACAATTAACATCCCTTCTGTATCTTGACCAACAAGCAACAGTAAGAATAAATGGTGAAACAACAACTTGGTTTGACATTAAACAAAGGGTCTGTCAGGGGTGCATATTGTTGCCTTACTTATTTAACTTGTACACTGAAAATATAATGAGGAATGTTAGAGAAGATATCTCTCTCTCTCTGAACCTTAAGTGCCCAGGGCACATGGGGCTTCCGCAAGGGTTTTCCACAAATGCCTGTCTTTCGTCTTTTTTTCTGCTCTTGCCCAGGTGAGCCCTCTATTGCTCAACATCCTTTCTGTTGTTCTTCTCCATGTCTCTTTTGGTCTACCCTTACTTCTGCTCCCCTGTGGTGTCCATCTTAGTGCTATTTTTGGTAGTGAGTTGTCAGTCATTCGGAGCACATGTCCCAACCATCGCCAGCGTCTTTCCTCAATAATTGTTGTCAGTGGTTTCATCTGCATTTCTGCCAATAAGATGTTATTTCTTATGGTGTTTGGCCAAAATATTTTTTTAATTCTACGTAAACATTTAGTCTGGAAAGAATTCAACTTGTTTTCTATGGTTTTGGTGATTTTCCAGCATTCACTTCCATAGAGTAGTACACTTAGAACATTACTCTTAAATATCCTGATTTTCATATTTATGCTTAGTTTATTTGATTTCCATATATTCTGTAGCATTGCAAAAGCCTGGTTTGCTCTAGTAAGTCTGCTGTTGATGTCCTCTGTGCTGTCTCCATTTTCTACTACTCTGCTGCCAAGGTATACAAATTCGTTGACCTCCTCCACTAACTTGTTATCTACTCTGAGTACATTTCTGTTGTTCACATTTTGCTTCATTAACTTTGTCTTTCCTACGTTGATCTTTAGTCCTATGTTGTTTGCATTCTGGGTTAACTTGTTTATTTTATCTTGCATATCTTTGTGACTGCTTGATAATAGACAAATGTCGTCCGCAAAGTCAAGGTCCTCCAGCACTGTGTTAAGGGTCCATTGTAATCCTCTGCGTTTGTCTGATGTTGCCTCCTTCATTAACCAGTCTACTGCCAAGATAAATAATGTTGGTGATAGTACACATCCCTGTTTCACTCCTGTTTGTACCCTAAAGCTGCTGGAGGTATGTTCTCCACAGATAACTTTGCACTGAAAACCCTCGTATAGGGCTTTGATTACATTAACTATTTTATGGGGGGCCATGCCATCTTAGGATTTTCCACAGTGCATCTCTGTTGACACTGTCAAAGGCTTTCTCAAAATCTATGAATAATGCATATGTTGTGCTATGCCATTCATTTGCCTGTTCTAATATTTGTCTAAGTACAAATATATGGTCTATGCATGATCTTCCTTTCCTAAATCCTGCCTGCTCTTTCCGAAGTTTTTCCTCAAGTGTTGGTACAATTCTGTTGATGATTATTCTGCAAAATACTTTACTAGTGAGTGGCAGTAGGGTAATGCCTCTCCAGTTCCCGCAATCTCTGAGGTCACCCTTCTTTGGTAGTTTTACTATAAGACCAGTTTTCCACTCCTCTGGGGCTTTTTCTAAATCCCAAATTTGTTGTAATATCCGGCAAAGTTGTTTTGGTGTTTCTGTTTCTTCTGCTTTCAACATCTCAGCAGTCACTTCATCTTCACCTGGTGCCCTGTCTGATTTTAGCATCTTTATCGCCTCTTTTACTTCATTTATTGTTATTGGTCCTGTATTGATGTTTAGTTCCGCTTTTGCTTCAGGTATATCTATTGCTTGTGCTGCTTGTGTTCTGTTTAGTAGGGTGTTAAAGTGTTCCCTCCATCTTTCAATTTTTTCTCTTTCTCCACTGACCAGTTGTCCATTTTGTGTTCTTACTGCACTTTCACATCTTGTATTGAAGTTACCTGTCATCTGCTTTGTGATTTTATATATGGTTTTCATGTCATTTGTATATGCTGCTTTCTCTGCTGTTTCTGCTAAGTTGTCATAATATTGACGTTTATCTTGACGGCATGATTCCTTCACTTCTTTGTCTTTTTGTGCATAATTACTTAAAACTCGTTCTTTAAGCCGTTGTGATTTGGTGTTCAGTAATTTTTTCTTGATTTCTTTTCTTTGCTCTGTCTTTTCCCATGTGGTCTCGCTTATCCATTCCTCTTTTCTCCTTTTCCTATATCCTAGCACCTCTTTTGCTGTTTCCTGTAGTGTTTTATTGAACTCTAATATGGACATTTCTGCTTCGTCTTGTAGGACACTGAAGCGGTTCTTAAGTATTATTGAGAATTCATTTCTTGTTTGCTGGTCTATCAGTTTTCTTGTATCAAAATGTATCTTTCTGTGTTCTCCGATTCTGGCTTTCCTTAATTTTAGTTTTATTTTTGCTACCAGAAGGTTGTGATCACTTCCTATATCTGCTCCTTTCCTTGCTCGCACATCTTGTAGTGACCGTTTCCACTTGTTGTTTATTAGTATGTGATCGATTTGGTTTTCTGTGGTTTTATCTGGTGACCTCCAAGTCACTTATGGATGTTTTTGTGTTGGAAAATTGTCCCTCCGATGGTCATCATGTTTTCTTCACAGAAACTGCACAGTCTTTCTCCATTTTCATTTATTTCTCCAATTCCTTCTCTTCCCATGATTCTTCTTCTATCTTCATTTCCTTCACCTACTTTTGCATTGAAGTCGCCCAAGATGAGTAGCATATCATGCTTGGGTATTGTTTCTACTGTGGCTTGGAGGCTGTTGTAAAAATCTTCTTTTAATTCCTCTTCAGCTGCTTCTGTTGGTGCATAACAAACTATAATAGACAGCTTCGTGAATCTTGAGTTGAACCGTGCATATAATAATCTCTCATTTATTGGGGTCCATTTCAGCAATGCTCTTGATGCTTCTTTTGTTATAATCAATGCTACTCCTCCTTCATGAAGATCTTCTTTACCTGACCATATTATTGTATCTTCTGTGTGCTGTGTTGTTAATTTCCTTCTGCCTTGTCCTGTCCATCTTGCTTCTTGTATTCCTAGTATGTCTAGTTTGTATCTGTGCATTTCCTTGATGGTTTGTGCTAGTTTTCCAGTCTGGTTTAGTGTTCTTACATTCCAGCTGCCTATTTGCATCTTTTGTTTAGGTTCCAGGAGGTCTGCAGTCGGGCTGGGGACTTCCAGTGGCTGGCTTTCATCCACAACCTTCATGGGCTCAGTTTCCTGATACGCATTTCTCCTTCCACCTGCATTTGCTTTTTCCCTTGCTTCTGTTTCTGTAGCAGTCTGATAGTTTTTTACCAGATAGGGTTGCTGGCCCTATGCTGAACCCTCCTTAGTCGCCTTTTACGATCATGCATGGTAGGGTACAGTGGTCCTATTCTTTGCAGATCCCGGGTACCACACGGGGGAGAGAAGATATAGACAAAGAATATTACGATGCAATAACAATTGGAGGTTATGAAATACCAGAGATTAGATATGCTGATGACACAGTATTACTGTCAACAACACAAAAAGGAATGGAAAAACTAATTATGTCAGTCTGTAAGAACAGCGAAGAGCAGAACCTTTATCTTAATGCAAAGAAAACTAAATTGATGACAACTGACAAAACAAACAAGGCAGCTGAAATATGTATCAATGAGGAAAAACTGGAAGAAGTGGAGAGTTTTGAATATTTTGGATCACTACTAACTAATAATGAGATACAATGAGGGAAATTAAAAGGAGGACATCTATTGCTCTTCAGAAAGTAAAACAAATAAAGAATCTGTGGAGAGGAACAGACAGAACCACAAATATAAGATTTTTATCTTTCCCATCGCAACATATGCCTGTGAGACCAGGACACTTAACAAAAAATAGCTGAGAAGCACATAAATGCCTTTGAATGTAAATGCTACAGAAGAGTTCTCCAAATATTGTGGACACAAAAAAGAACAACTATATCTATACTACAAGAACTTAATATTGAAGAAGGCTGGCTAGTAAAGAGGATTAAACAGAGAAAACTTAAATATTTTGGACACATTAAGCGTCATGATAATTTAGAGACCGTATTGGAAGGATACATAATGGGAAAAAGAAAGACAGGAAGACCAAAACGAAGATGGCTGCAAGACATCGTTGACGATCTGCAAATGGATGCAGCAGTGGCAGGCCATCTTGCTCACAACCGAGAGGCCTACAGGAGTGCTGTTTGGGAGGCAAAGTTCCGCAAGGGACATGCAAATGAATGAATGAATGATTGAGTGAGGGCGTAGCACATAGAAGTAACACTCAGTGCATAGTATATAGTATGTAGGGCGTAGCACATAGAAGTAACATTCAGTACATAGTATGTAGGACGTAGCACATAGAAGTAACATTCAGTACATAGTATGTAGGACGTAGCACATAGAAGTAACATTCAGTACATAGTATACAGTATGTATGGCTTAACACATAGAAGTAACACTCAGTACATAGTATATAGTATGTAGGACGTAGCACATAGAAGTAACACTCAGTACATAGTATATAGTATGTAGGACGTAGCACATAGAAGTAACACTCAGTACATAGTATATAGTATGTAGGACGTAGCACATAGAAGTAACACTCAGTACATAGTATATAGTATGTAGGGCGTAGCACATAGAAGTAACACTCAGTACATAGTATATAGTATGTAGGGCGTAGCACATAGAAGTAACACTCAGTACATAGTATATAGTATGTAGGGCGTAGCACATAGAAGTAACACTCAGTACATAGTATATAGTATGTAGGGCGTAGCACATAGAAGTAACACTCAGTACATAGTACATAGTATGTAGGACGTAGCACATAGAAGTAACACTCAGTACATAGTATATAGTATGTAGGGCGTAGCACATAGAAGTAACACTCAGTACATAGTATATAGTATGTAGGGCGTAGCACATAGAAGTAAGATTCACTACTGGATCACAACAACACAATCTCTAGTTAATTTGTCATACACACCACACTGTCACACGATACCAGCACCAAAATAAACCTCTTTCACTTGCCCCAGAGTTTGAGTGGCGAAGTGGTTAGTGCACAGGTCTCTCCTGACGAAAGTCAGGGGTTCGAATCCGGTCGGAGGCGCCCCATTCACCCAGCTGTAGAAATGTGTACCCGACTTCTTCTGGTGTTGGGAAGGAATAGCGGCCTGGCGTGATGCTGACCATATCGCACTCCAGTAAGTCGAAAGGTCAAGGAAACTAACACCACACCTGTGTGCCTCTAAGGCATGACAGGAAACTAACACCACACCTGTGTGCCTCTAAGGCATGACAGGAAACTAACACCACACCTGTGTGCCTATAAGGCATAACAGGAAACTAACACCACACCTGTGTGCCTATAAGGCATAACAGGAAACTAACACCACACCTGTGTGCCTCTAAGGCATGACAGGAAACTAACACAACACCTGTGTGCCTCTAAGGCATGACAGGAAACTAACACCACACCTGTGTGCCTCTAAGGCATGACAGGAAACTAACACCATATCTGTGTGCCTCTAAGGCATGACAGGAAACTAACACCATATCCGTGTGCCTCTAAGGCATGACAGGAAACTAACACCACACCTGTGTGCCTCTAAAGCATGACAGGAAACTAACACCATATCTGTGTGCCTCTAAGGCATGACAGGAAACTAACACCATATCTGTGTGCCTCTAAGGCATGACAGGAAACTAACACCATATCTGTGTGCCTCTAAGGCATGACAGGAAACTAACACCATATCCGTGTGCCTCTAAGGCATGACAGGAAACTAACACCATATCCGTGTGCCTCTAAGGCATGACAGGAAACTAACACCATATCTGTGTGCCTCTAAGGCATGACAGGAAACTAACACCATACCTGTGTATGGCAGGGTTACTTTTTTTTTTTTTACTTACCCCAAGCTGTGGATCCCAGGGGCAAGGAAAGGTTCTTTTTGGTGGAATTACTTTGGGCAACGGGAACTCTACCTCGTGGATAGAATCTTACATACCCCAGAAAAGCCCAGTTCACTTCGAACTAAAAGATTCGGACAATGAGAACTTTCACGTATAAGATAAAAGAGCATGAGCGGGAAAATGGCCGCAAACTTTTTTTCTTCATATAATACCACTTTATCTGCCATTGTGGAAAACACAAGCCAATACACAGAATACTGTAGCCTCTGTCTCATGCCAACAGGTAATGGATTCACAGCGCAGCAGATGTTTCCTTCTACTTGGTTTATCAAACTTACTGACACTAGAACATGATCATCTGGCCCTTTCTCTTCTTGTCACCTCCCAACTCGAAGTGTCTGCATCGTTTAATCGGCAGCTGTTTCCTCTGTTTGCGCTCTGTATACTCCATACGCAACAACATTTTTATTCTGGTTGTCTTTACCTTTTTCCTACACACAGGCTTGGACTGGCCACCTGAACAACTCTGTTTTCTGTCACGACGTCTCTTACCTTGGGGCTTAGCTTTTCCTGCCTTGCACTGGGTCACTTTTTTTTGTGTGCATTTTTTGCCTTTGCAAAAAGTGCTTTGGAACGTTCACCATTGTTTATTTTACATAGGAAATGGTTGCAAGTTCTGGTACGATGGAAACCTTAACCTAGTGAATCACTGGTGCTACAGGACGCGGATTCTTTATTGTCGAGGCCACCTGCACGGGGTTGAAATTATCAACAGTTGAACATTTGGAGTCCAGTCACACCTACAACAGAGCCAAGTTCCTACCATAGATGGTGATTGTCTCCCCTTAGTTGGAAAAAACTACGAACTTGGGATCGGCCAGACTATTCTTTCAAACCGGTGGTTCAGTTCCCAATTCAGAGAGGTACAGACTAACCCCACCTCCCTCTAACCCAGCAATAGGACCTATGAAGTCGTTGCTAGCAACTTTTATGGCCAACTATAGGAAATAATTGCGGCACGAACGGATGGAATGACCAACTAACTTATCCCACCAGCTCTATTCGGTTACCTGTACTCCCTTCCACTCCCCCCCCCCTTCCCCACACCATCACATATGAATATCTTTACTTCTCCAAGTCTGAAACTCACTCTCATAGCAGATAAAGAGGTTTGGAACCCATGTCCTTGGCTTACATAACCATTCGTTCTCTTTTTTTTCCATTTCTCTTCAAAGAAGTAACAACATCAACGAAATTTTCCAAAGGAAAGGCTAAAGAGTTTTTCAAAATAATCAAACAGCAAAGATGTGTCTCGACCTATGAATACAAAGGAACAAAATACATTCAACTATCTTTTAACTTCTAAAACACGTTTATTTTCATTTATATCTTGAGCCATAAAGAAAACATCTTTTTTTCCAAATCAGTGAAAGTCGCCAATTATCAGTCATAAATACAAAACATATAACTTTGTAACCTTAAGCGGTAAAAATTACGATAAAATTCATAAGCTGCAATGCATACATACATAGAATTCTATTATTCTTGTAGTGTCTAAGTAATTACCATAGTCAAATGATTTATTCTACAGGATTTGGATAAATTGGACAGCAGATCATTTATATTTTCCAAAAATTATTCATTTACCAACTATCAACAAAAGATGCTCAAATATCAAGGGCCCCTTTACTCATGTAGAAAACTCATTTTATAATCATTTTCAGTGTAATCACACCACAGCCTGCATCTTGCAGATTAAATTTTTTTTTTTTTGCTATTCACAAAGGACTGTCAACGTTTTCTCAAAAGGAAGCATACAGGATTAGCGCAAACATTCACCAGACAGGATATTATCAGCTAACACGCATACGGATATGTGGAAAAGCTGACAAGGGTGTTGGGTGGAGAGAAGGAATGTAAAAGCAACATACAAGTATTTCCACGTATGCTCCAGGTATTACATGCATGCAGTGCTCCTGTTTAACTCTTGTACAGTCATAGCTAGGCCTGAGTGTTTCAGGCCTTACATCTTTGTCCTGCAGCTTACAACGAACAGCCTGTAGACTGTCGTCTTACATCTTTGTCCTGCAGCTTACAACGAACAGCCTGTAGACTGTCGTCTTACATCTTTGTCCTGCAGCTTACAACGAACAGCCTGTAGACTGTCGTCTTACATCTTTGTCCTGCAGCTTACAACGAACAGCCTGTAGACTGTCGTCTTACCAACTTCAAAAAAAAAACATTCATACGGCTGAGCGAGGGAAAACAGCGCCCAGGTTATGAATCTCTCTCTCTCTCTCTCTCTCTCAGTAATCAGAAGATATTTTAAAAAATCTTTTTGCCATATCAAACTCCTGCCTGAATTATCCGTTGATTTTGTTTTCCCTAGCAACAGTGACATAATATACACACAATAAAACAAAGACCATCAGCCAAAAATGTTGTCCAGCTTTGCACAGATCTCATGTTCTGTGTCTGCAACAGTTTCCATCCTGTGGAGAGAACGGTTAGAACAGAAGCAGTGATAATGAGCAAAAACTGATAATTATAGGCAGCGATCGCCTACACACATACACACACGCATACTGAAACTGATGCAGCTGTACCTGTCTTCCACGTTGCATGAAGTATTTTCCGAAATACCGGTTTTGTTAGTATGACATTCAGTACTTTATACTTTCTTTTTTTTTAATGTGAAATCAAACAAACTCTGCAAACATCAGCCGAAAGTATACGTTCGTGTGATTTTTTCTTCTTCTTATTTATGGCAAGATTTAATCTTTACAAGAAGCTGACACGCTGGACGAAATTCAAAACTGGCTATCAGCAAATGAGTATATCAACCTTGCTGGCCTATTTATCATTCAAACGATTTCGCTGGGTGCCTTTTGCTATATTTTTGATAATATAAACCAGTTAAGGCAACCTAAAAAAAAGGATGCCTGCCTTTTGCAACAGGCACCAATTTAAGACGAATTACCTAAATATTATGTAAAGGATATGTACCCAACTCACTGCCACTACCTAAAGAAGAGTTTGTTCTGCTACTCAAGAGACGTATCTGTCTGCTGTGTGTATGTGAATGTTCAATCGCCATACTCAACCTTAATACACAATGAGAAGTGTACTGCTGGTTACTACTAATCTTGTAGATGAGCTACAAACATTTATACTTTTCTAAGTCAATCACTTTACGAATCTATGATAAGACTCCTCAGCTTTATCTCTCTATCTGTTCTTCTAACATACTCCAAAGAACAATTTACGACCCAGGCAACCGACGCTCTCCACTTGAGTCAACCAAAGTGCATCAACAAGAACTGGCAATCACACAACTGGTCCACAAGAAACGGAGGGGGGGGGGGACCGACAGTAGTTTAATAATACATACAACAGTTTATTAACGGACAAAAAAATGGAAAGTGAGGCATGTGGATGATGGAATAAAGATGTGCCACGTGGCAGAAGTTTACAAACACAAAAAGCCACTCATCTCCCCAGCAAGAACTGGTTTGTCGTATGGGGAGGGGGAGAGAGCGGATACCTAACACGACACACACACACAAAATCAATCAACAAAATGGCCATACTTACAGGTATATGGAAATTTTACACAAAAGAATACCTTCAACGACGAAACTAACGAAGATTATAGCATGTTACATTTTATTTCAAGCGATTTTGTGAATTCTATGTCGAATATCTTAATTGCCAGAATTAAATAATACCGCGAACATTTCATCGGACTTGCTCATATCTAGTGAATGTGGTAAAGTTTTGTGAAACCTGTGATGTGTTAATCAAAGAGCACCTGTAAGCTTCAATACTATATAATTATTCAGAAATATATAATTCACAGTTATAAATGTTATAACAAATGTGTACTCGTTAAGTAATAAAGGTGTTCCTACTTTTTTCCCAGTTTACACATTTTGGTATCACAGCTTTGCAGCAATGTCTTGTGTATAGTTGTATACTCATACACTAATTATTATGTCTGACTTGACATTCATGATTATTGAATCCCCCCCCCCCCCAAACTATTTTTTTTTCACCCTCATTTATGTTTGAACAGACAACTTAGGGTCAAAGTTCACATTCGAAAGGGAAGCAATCTTAACTTATTGCATCTTTATAAGAATTCTGGCCCTTTGACTAATAAATCTAGCTTTCTATTATTCTCAACTACAGAATTCTGTCACAAACCGACCTCAAAAAGTTTCGCTTTTTCTCTTGTTAAATTGAAACTTTACAGGTAACTGCCGCCTAATACAGGCAATTTTCAGCTACTGTACTAGCAGTCGGTTCTTAGGACTGCAATAACCGGAGGTGGGGTGGAGGATAAGCTCTCCACTCCAATTAAATGTCTCCAAGGCGTCCGCCTCAAATAGCTTCTGACAGTCCAAGTAAGGCTCCTGGCCTTCTTGTGGCGGAACTGTTTAAACTGACAGGAGAAGGGGCGAAAGACGAGTATCTGGCCCCTGAAAACCAGACGTTTCGGGTAGATGAGACTCGTTAGTCTTGGTTGGTAGCTCATCTAGGAGAAGGAAAACTCTGATTTCAAACGCCCCTGCTGCCTTGTAGGGTAGGCTCTGGCCAGAGTCAAAGGCAAGTGGATTAAACCATAAACAAACCGGTGGAAGACAAGGGGAAACCAACACTGTACATTCCCAAGAACAATCTTGACAATCCACAGTTCTTTGAATCATAACGACGTAACTGGGGGGTTCCAGTGGAACCACCTCGTCCGGTTGGGACTATCACGTGCGATAGGTGATACCAGATCGTCATCCAACTACTGTACGCAAAGAACACAAGTAACACCACAGTAACTGCAACATGGAACATTATAACACTAACAGAACTTGGAAAATTGGAAAACATCGAACAAGAAATGAAAAGAATGCAAATTAACATCCTTGGTTTATGTGAAATGAGATGGACTGGAGCAGGAAGCAGGGATCATAAAGACTTCAAAAATAATATATTCCGGGGGAAACCAGTGTAGAAATGGAATTGGCATAATATTGGATAAGAAGACAGCAAGAACCGTGAAATATTTCTGGTGCATATCAGACAGAGTGTTAATGGTTAAATTACAGAGCTACCCAATAGACACAAATCTCACCCAAGTATACGCACCAACTTCAGAAAGCTCTGATGATGAGTGAGATAAATGAATTTTACAACAATCTAGACATGGCAATGAAACAGTTCAAACCATGGGAAGTAAAGTTTGTGCTGGGTAATTTAAACCCGAAAGTAGGGACTGAACAAGACAATGAAGCTACTGGCAAGTATGGACTAAGTATCAGAAATACAAGAGGAGAGATGTTGTTTGAGTGGGCAGAAAAGAATAAAACTTTGTTTCAACAACACCCAAGGCGACTATGGACATGGAAAATCCCAAATAATAACATACTTAACCAGATAGATTACGTTATGATCAACAGAAGATTCAGGAACTCACTAATATCCGTGAAAAATGACCAAGCGCAGACTATAACAATGGCCACATCCCAGTTGTAGGAAAAATGAGAATCAAGCTAAAGAGGTTAAAGGTAGCAGCTAAAAACAAAGAAATGGACAGAGAGCTGTTATGGAAAGATAAAGCAATACAAGAATAATATAGGACCATAGTCCTACATAGTAGTACATAATAGGTATAATGCAAAGAGAAGACTGAAACGATTGATGAACAATGGAATATGCTTAAAGACTCTATTCAGGAAATATCTATTGAAATTCTACCTCCAAATAAACGACACGCTAAACAGGGATGGATGACAGAAGGAATTTTGCAGCTAATGGATCGAAGAAGTCTTAAGGAAGATAAAGATGAATATGACAAAATAAATAAAGAAATAAGACACAAAGGCAATAAAGCTAAAGAGGAGTGGCTAAATAAGAAATGTAATGAAAAAGAGACAAACCATCATGGAAACGCAAGAGATATGTACAAACAAATAAAGGAGTTAACAAACAAAAGGCCATACCGCAAGACTGGTTGCCTGAAGTCAAAAGAGGGGCATACAATAATGGGCAGAGATGAAATAATGGCACGATGGTGCGAATACATTATAGAACTCTATGAGGACAATAGATGCGAAAGAGATATACGAAATAATAATGAAGGGCCTCCATATTAAAAGCAGAAGTGTAAGAAGATGTTACCAAAATCCTGCTTCGTATTGTCATGAGAAGAGTTAGGCGTAGAATAAAGCCAGAAATCGCTGAAGAACAGTGCGGCTTCGTTGAAAGAAAAGGCACAAGTAATACCATATATATAATGAGATCATTGATTACAAGAAGTAAAGACGGACATATACTTATGTTTCATAGACTACTGTAAAGCATTCGATAAAGTGAGACACGCAGAAATTATAAGAATGCTGGAAGACATCAATATAGATTGGAAAGATCTGAAACTCATCAAAAACATATACTGGTAGCAATAAGCAGCAATGAAGGTTGAGGAGCAAATAGGAGCATTCCAAGACATAAAATTGGGAGTGAGACAAGGATGTATTCTATCTCTTGACCTCTTCTCCTTGTACAGCGAAAACATAACGAGAAATATAGAGAGCTTGCCAGGAATATCAACTGGCCAGTACAACCGTAACAACGTAAGGTTTGTGGACGATACAGTTCTGATTGCTAAAAATGAAGGGGAGCTACAGGCTCTTCTGGACGTCGTGGTTCATGAAAGTAAAAGTAAAGGTCTCAGCCTGAATAAACAGAAGACTGAAGTGATGGTCGTATCTAAGAAAAGGATACCACCAAAATGTAGCATTACCATCGATGGCACATAACCGAAACAAACTGATAGATTCAAGTACTTAGGAATAATTATAACAGCTGACGGGAAATGTCACAACGAAATAAAAAGTAGACATGCTCAGGCCAAGTCAGCATTCCAGAAAATGAGAAACATCTTGATCTATATCAATGGAAACAAGATCTCGAGTTCTTAAATGTTACATAGAGCCAATTTTGTTTTAAGGATGTGAAGCATGGTCCATGAATAAGAGAATACAGTGAGAAATGGAGGCCATGGAAATGTGGTTCATAAGAAGGATGTTGAAGGTATCATAGACAGCTAAGAAAACAAACGAAGAAATCTTAAGAGAGGCTGAAGTTTAAAAAGGCAAATTACAGCAGAGATCAGAGGTAGACAAGAGAGATTTGCAGGACATTTTCTAAGAAGAGGAAAATTGGAACACGTTGTGGCAACTGGACAAATTGAGAGAAGAAGAGAAAGACAGAAAGAGAAGTTACTGGATGGGCTGTCAGTGTGGCTAGGAAGAAAGTCACTGGCGGATCTCATAATCAAGTCTAAAGACAAGGAACTGTGGAGACAAATGATCGCCGACACCACGCGGCATGGCACTTGATTGACTGATTGTACTAGCAGTCATTGAAAAGCCATGCATTGTTCACAGCACAGCCATATCGAGCCTAGATTTTCATACAAAGGAAGTGGGCTATGGACTGACTTCAGTCAAGCCAGTTGTTTAAAATAGATGACCTGTTGGTATTTGCTGTTCGCGTCTGAATATGACAGCACACGCGCAAAGTAAATGAAGGTTATTAGCCAAAAATATTATTGTTCAACTCAAAACAGACAACGCCGCTGCCTTCAAGATAGTTTTACAGAGTATATTACACTACTTCTTCTACGAACATTCTCAAACGTCAACTTTGATTTCTCTAAAGAACGCAGAAGTCCGCATTAGGTTGTCTACCTCATCATACAGCTGGGTTAGATCGGTATTAATGTAAAGGTAAAAGTGCCCGTTTCCATGTCGTAAAGGCATCGTGGGGAGACGATATTAGGCCTGTATTTCCAACACCTTCAGTACATGAAAGTCTGGTCAGTATCATGACATTTACCTTCGCAGAGTTCTCTGGTACCCATTTTTAGATGCTGGGTAGATCCCCGAGCTGTTTTTTGTTTTGTTTTTTGGTGTGGTGGTATCAGACTCATATTAGATATGACCATGTGCAGAGCAGTCTCGGAGCAGATTCTAAGCTGCCACTTCAACACTACACAGATGGCTGTAAGTATCACTACACAGATGGCTGTAAGTATCACTACACAGATGGCTGTAAGTATCACTACACAGATGGCTGTAAGTATCACTACACAGATGGCTGTAAGTATCACTACACAGATGACTGTAAGTAAGGTTTAGAATTTTTTAAAAGTCTGGTAAAAAAAATACAACATATGTACAAGAGACTATACGTAATACACAGACGGGCGAGGAAACAAACAAAAAAAGTATATTTTTATACGTCGTGTATACATCGATGCGTAATGTTCTCAGTGTCCATGTCTGAATTAATGTTTCCCAAAGTGGGCAATAACCTCCCCTGCCCCTTGGCGTTGGAAATGACCGGGTGAGGTGGAGGGGGGGGCGGTGAAAGAAAAAGAATCAGTAGTCGGGCAGTGGAAGAAACGTGGGGAGTAGGGGGAGCATTGAGGGAAAACGAAGCAGTAGACGGGGGAAGTAATACCTCCCTTCTTATCACTTTTCTGCCTGATATTGAGAAACTTGCGTCCCCACATAAAACTCATCCATTATATTAAAAAGATGAGAAAATAATGCAGTAAGCATTAAGTAGTACATGGGGAGGGGGTGGTGGGGGTGGAGGATGTGGCTTGGGAAACACTGGTATAGATAAACATACACAAAGAAAGAGAGAGAGAGAGAGAAGGAACTTATTTTCCAAGTGCTAAGAACTGGTCTCGAAGACTGATCTGACAATCTGTCCTTCATCTTACATCATTCGATAAAGATGTAAAGAAGAGAAACAGCATAAAGTGGTAAAGAAAGTTAAAGAAGTGAGAGAACAGAGAAAGTTTGAGAGAATAGTGAGAGTTAGATAAGTGAGAGAATGGGGAAAGTTAGAGAAGTGAGAGAATAAAGAAAGTTAAAGAATTGAGAGAATAGAGAAAGTTAGAGAAGTGAGAGAATAGAGAAAGTTAGAGAAGTGAGAGAACAGAGAATGTTTGAGAGAATATAGAAATCTAGAGAAGTGAGAGAATAAAGAAAGTTGGAGAAGTGAAAGAATAGAGAGAATAGAGAAAGTTAGAGAAGTGAGAGAATAGAGAGAGTTAGAGAAGTGAGAGAATAGAGAAACTTAGAGAAGTGGGAGAATGGAGAAAGTTAGAGAAGTTAGAGAATAGAGAAATTTAGAGAGGTGAGAGAATGGAGAAAGTTAGAGCAGCGAGAGAGTAGAAGTAGAGAAAAGACCGAGAAGAGAGACAGAGGAGAAAGAACTAGTGAGAAGAGAGTGAGAGATGACCAAAACAAAGGCAGACATCGACTTTTGAGCCGGAAATAAATGAAACTTTATGTCTGCATCCCACCACCACCACTACCACGACGACGACACAGAAGAAGAAGAAGAAGAAAAGAAGAAGAAGAAGAAGAATTGAGCGAAGTATACGACTGATGAAACTAACCACTTTCTCATCTCGTTGACAACGAAGTTCTTGCCCTCCGGTTCCTCGCACTGTTTGCACATGTTCATGAGTAGCAGGGTGTAGTGGATGATCTCGTCCTTCTTCTGTCGGCTTTTGATGAATACCTGCACGTAATCATCCATGGGTTAGTGGTTGCTTGATCACAGTTCCTCTTATTACTACATCTGCTGTTACTACATACTGCTACAACTCCTTTTACTGCTACTATCAATACTGATGAAGCTAGTAGTATAACATTATATACGCAACTACAACTTCTACTATCACTACTACTACGACAACTACTACTACTACTACTACTACTACTGCTGCTGCTGCTGCTGCTACTACTACTACTACTGCTGCTGCTGCTGCTACTACTACTACTGCTACTACTACTACTACTGCTACTACTACTACTACTACTACTACTGCTACTGCTACTACTAATACTACTACTACTGCTACTGCTACTACTACTACTACTACTGGTGCTGCTACTGCTACTACTGCTGCTGCTGCTATTGCTACTACTGCTGCTGCTGCAAGTACTACAACGGATTTAACAATATCATCATTTTCCCAAACAAATCGCCCAAGATTGGTTCAACACCAAGGTCAGCGACTCACTCGAAAAGGTAAGTACTCCGGGTCTGTAATGACATCCTCCTCAGCGATTGCATGGATCACGTTGTCCTCAATGTCCATGCAGGCCCCAATTTTGTACAGCAGGGCTGGGTTTAGCAGCTCCGACAGCCGCAGCAGGAATATGTCCGACAGCGGTTTCAGGATCTGAGGGCCTGTAACAGCAAATGTTAAAACTCCTTGAAGTTTCCCCGGAGGACAGTAGCCAGTGGTCAGAAAGATAGTAAAAGCCTTGCTAACGGTAAATATGTTACAATAACAGGTTTATCAAAATGTTAATCTTGAACCATACGACAAAGGTATATGGAATAGTTTTCGCTTGATTCTTGTCTCTGAATCTTCAATTTCGCCCTAGAACTTGCTGACGATTCTAAAGATAATCTCTGGTCAAGGATACTTTGAGTGCAGCCATGGTTCTTCGCTATAATCAGCGGAGTATGACAACAAAAATTGCGTGATTTAACTTTGAAAAAACTTTATACGAAGCACTTCACAAAACTGAGAAAGGGACTACATAAGACAATGAAGTCAGTAGGACGAGGAACTATCACCTTGCCACCACAAGACAACGCGTTACACGTCCTTCAAATAATCTGAGTATTAAACATATATAAAACTAAGTATAATCTGAGTATTAAGCATACATAAAACTAAGTGTAATCTGAGTATTAAGCATACATAAAACTAAGTGTAATCTGAGTATTAAGCATACATAAAACTAAGTGTAATTTGAGTATTAAGCATATATAAAACTAAGTATAATCTGAGTATTAAGCATATATAAAACTAAGTGTAATCTGAGTATTAAGCATATATAAAACTAAGTATAATCTGAGTATTAAGCATACATAAAACTAAGTGTAATCTGAGTATTAAGCATACATAAAACTAAGTGTAATTTGAGTATTAAGCATATATAAAACTAAGTATAATCTGAGTATTAAGCATATATAAAACTAAGTATAATCTGAGTATTAAGCATACATAAAATTAATTATAATCTGAGTATTAGGCATACATAAAACTAAGTGTAATCTGAGTATTAAGCATACATAAAACTAAGTGTAATTTGAGTATTAAGCATATATAAAACTAAGTATAATCTGAGTATTAAGCATATATAAAACTAAGTATAATCTGAGTATTAAGCATACATAAAATTAATTATAATCTGAGTATTAGGCATACATAAAACTAAGTGTAATCTATTAAGCATACAGAAAACTAAGTATAATCTGAGTATTAAGCATACATAAAATTAAGTATAATCTGAGTATTAGGCATACATATAACTAAGTGTAATCTGAGTATTAAGCATACATAAAACTAAGTATAATCTGAGTATTAAGCATACATAAAATTAAGTATAATCTGACTATTAAGCATACATAAAACTAAGTACAATCTGAATATTAAGCATACATAAAACTAAGCATAATCGGAATATTAAGCATACATAAAACTAAGCATAATCGGAGTATTAAGCATACATAAAACTAAGTATAATCTGAATATTAAGCATACATAAAACTAAGTATAATCTGAATATTAAGCATACATAAAACTAAATATATAAAATATATGACTTGGACACCTCAAGGGAAAAGAAAGAGGGACAGGCCACTGAGGACATGGAGACGCACAATACAGGAAGAACTAACGAAAGTCCGAACATGGAGGCACACAATACAGGAAGAACTAAAGAAAGTCGGAACATGGAGGCACACAATACAGGAAGAACTAAAGAAAGTCGGACCATGGAGCCGCACAATACAGGAAGAATTAAAGGAAGCAGGAACATGGAGACGCATAATACAGGAAGAACTAAAGAAAGTCGGAACATGGAGGCACACAACACAGGAAGAACTAAAGAAAGTCGGAACATCGAGGCACACAACACAGGAAGAACTAAAGGAAGCAGGAAAGACATGGTTTGAGGTATCCCGACTTGCTCAGGACAGGACCGGCTGGAGAACTTTTGTTGATGCCTTATGTTCCATGGGGAGTACAGAGGGATGATGATGATGATGATGATGATCCTACGTGGGTGACGCCGTGGGTAGTATACTCGCATGTCGACCGGGGGATTCTGGATTCGATTCCCATTGAGGCAAGACTTTTCTCGGACTGACCGATATTTGAATCTACTAAACCTCAAGAAGCAAGTGTTAGAGGTTTCTCTGGCAGAATAAAGACAGCGTTGACAGGTCACCTCACAATGCTGTAGCCTGGACATCTGAAGGCACTAACACTTCGTGCTTCTATAGCTGTGCTGGTGTGGAGGTAGACGCCGTCGGCCACGATATTGAGCTGGGTCTTACCCTCGAGTCTGTTCTCAGGTAACAGCTGACGGTTCTGTTGCGCTGTGATTCTTTTGTGTACAAATGTTGCGACAGCCAGGTATAACCTTACAAACACACGAACGCGCTGCACAAACGAAGGCTAAAACGCAGAAGACATCCATCTCCTTAAGCTTGACTGGATTCCCTTCTTATTGTGCTCCATTTTCCCAGCCTCATTTTATCCAGTCACGAACACGTCCACACCCAACTATTTCAGTCAACTCTCCGGAACACTAGCCAATCCGAGTCCGGCCCGCCTGTCATACTAATCAGCTGACCTGGTTTGTTTTCACGCTGAGCCATTCCTCCAGGTTCACTGATTCCAACAGTGCGTTCGGAAAATAACTGTGCACTAACCTATTATCGATTCCGGTATCGTAGTGATATCTTAATGTCTGCGGTGTCTATCTGCGTCTACCGGACGCAGTCATTAAGATATCACTACGATACCGGAATCGTTACTGGGTTAGTGCACAGTTACTTATGGAATAGCCTGTAATAATACAGCATGCAGATGGCATGGGACATAATTTAATGTTAATAATTTTTTTTTAAATCAGCAGAAGTCCGTACACACGTAGGACGCAGAGGGTCGGCTATGATTTGTCGGCATATGACCGACATGGGGAGGTCTCTTGTTATTATTGTATTGAAGTGATTCACAGTTTGCTAATGAGACTTATTCAACATCGTGTAGTTGTACATTCTCTGTAAAGATTTCTCAGATTATCTCATGGTTAATCATCGTGCTCACGAAAAATTAATGCTCCTGAAAATTTGTATATAAAATATAAATTATTACCTGTCTCTTGACTCATTACTGTCCACTATGACAGTCTGTATGATTGTCAGGTAACGTACCACTGCCCACTACTGGCATTTCTTTCCAGGTAGTTGCTTATCACTGTCCGCTATAATAGACAGACTGCCTGGTTTCTGGTTACATTCCATGGTCCACTAGGCCAACACGAGTCTTCATCTCTCTGATAACACTACGATGACCCGACTGTAGTTATGTTGTTGATTTACCGTGTCAAGAAGTGACATTTAGATTTTCTATCTAGTACTTACCACTGTTTGATGCCACGAACTGTTTATCTACACGGTTACTTACCACAGTTTGATGCGACCGTCTGTCTATCTACGCGGTTACTTACCACTGTCCAATGCGACCGTCTGTTTATCTACGCGCTTACTTACCATAATTTGATGTGACCGTCTGTTTATCTACGCGGTTACTTACCACAATTTGATGCGACTTGCTGTTTATCTAAGCGGTTACTTACCACTGTCTGATATAACCTTCTGTTTATCTACTCAGCTACTTACCACAGTTTGATGCGACCGTCTGTTTAACCTGGCGGTGACTTACCTAACATTTTAACCAAGCTGTTCCGCGTGATCTTTGTCTCTATCACCCAGTGGAACAGAAGTTTCAGGTACCGAGGTCTCTGTTTTACGTTGAGGAGATGAGCTTTGCTGAGGGCGAACCACGTGACAAAATTTAGCTGTTTGGCCCACGTGAAATGAGTCAGCGAGCTTGTAAATTATTCCGTTTAGTTTATAGAATGAGTAGCAATTTGTGGTTCAGTAAGAGAACTTGGGCTTTGGGGAATGTCCTAGCTTTGTAGATCTGTCCATCTAGACCTGATCATGAGGACTGGATGTGAAGAAGAAGCTATAGAGGCGGCCGCTTAAAACTAGAAGGAAAACTGACGATCGGGCTGCAGATTTAGTACGACTAGAACGTTGAAAAAGGAAGACTAGGTGAGTCAGTGAATTATAGAGGCTAACTGCATGAATGAGGCAGAAGGGAAGTTGCTCTGACAGCTAACGTGGTCAACAAGTCGATGGATGAAACAAGTGAGTCATACTCTTGGTTATTTCCACATAAATGACAACTAAAGCTTGGGCTGCGGTGGCGAACTATAAAACGAGCTTTAAGTTGAACAGGGAAAGGGCTACGATATATATATATCTCTTATTATACGTCAGGCTTGCATTCAGTGTACTCTAGTGTACCTTGCATGCCTAGATTCCCCTTTTTTTCAGGAGTCATGCGTTGTCAGGTACCTATTTTTTACACATGGGTTAACCAGAGTTCTGAATTGCATGACAACAACCCTCTCTCATCGCTCCGTGAAATTTATTTCATTGTCAACTGCGCAACCTCCTGCGCGTGGTCTGAGAGTGGAATCCGAGAAAGTTACTGAGGGAGGGAAGGACTGTGCTCGATGAACTGAACGAGCTACAGATCAGATGAATGAGTGGCCTGTGGCGGAAAAGAAATGTAGCAAGTAAAGTATTCCTACCACACTGAACACACGTTCTGGCTTGCGTCCCTTTCATAGCAGCGATTGATGACCATCACGTTCCAAAGTATTACGCAATTACTCAACATAAACACTTGTTTACTTTCACTTAAATACAATACTTTCTTAGTTGAATACAACTTGCTTCACTATAACAGTAACTGCTCTCTGTTGTACAGACATACAGACAGATAGACATGCAACTTCAGTCAGGATAACCTACTACAGACAGACAGACATGCAACTTCTGTCAGGATAACCTACTACAGACAGATAGACATGCAACTTCTGTCAGGATAACCTACTACTGTTTAATGATGACGACCATGCCCTCGATGGTTGATTCCAGTTCCATCGTGTAGAGAATGTTGACGAGGGCTAGGATACCACGGTCTCTCGAATTCAGGTTGTCATCAAACCACTTCTTCAGAAACTTGAAAGAAAAAAAAAACAGTTCTATCATTCTCAGGTAGGACATCGGTACTTCATTATTCTATTTATACGCAAATACACACCTGTAAATAGTGATCGCATCAACCGACAATTACCGATAAAAACCAAAATTTTCGGAGGTCGTTGTATACAGTGACCAGTTTATATTATAAAAAAAACAGTTATGGAGCACACAGCTAAATCGTTTAGAGGATAATCAGTCCAGCAGTATGCCGGTGCTCAAATTTTATGGAAGGGAATCAGCCGGTTTTGACTTTGCTTCAGCATGTGAGCTTTTTGTAAAGATTTAATCTCGCCTCAGATAAGGTGAGAAAAAAAAATTCACACGAATATTTACTTCCCACTGATGTTTGTAAAGTGTGTTTAATTTTACATTAAAAATTATATAAGGTACCGAATGTTGTACTGGCTAAACCGGTAGCTCGGAAAATATTTCATGCAAGGTGAAAGAGTCGTACAGCTGCGATCACGGAAGCTGACAAATTGCAATTGACTGATAATTTGAGGAGGAGGAGGAGACGGCCTTTCTACTGAAGAATTAGCAGATTTGGTCGAACGTCTGCTCGCACAAAGAGAGCGAGAAGAACAAAGATGAATCAGAGTGTGTTGTGAAGATGAAAAAAACCGGTGTCCTTAAACGATTTCTTGCCAATTCTTACTCTTTGACTAAGGAATTTTGAGAAATGGACCATGGCCGGTAGCGAAGGAAGGAGACGTTGAAATGACGCTTTAGCATTTTGCTATTGACTTCTTTTGCTAGAGGAAAACAAAGGCACAGCAACACTTCGGACTCATATTTTAGGATAGTGCACAATTCTCAACCTGGCCCTTCATCGGTGGATGATCCTCAATCTGGCCTTTCATCGGTGGATGATCCTCAATCTGGCCCTTCATTGGTAAATGATCCTAAACCTAGCCCTTCATTGGTGGATGATCCTCAACCTGAGCCTTCATCGGTGGATGATCCTCAACCTGAGCCTTCATCGGTGGATGATCCTCAACCTGAGCCTTCATCGGTGGATGATCCTCAACCTGAGCCTTCATCGGTGGATGATCCTCAACCTGGCCCTTCATCGGTGGATGATCCTCAACCAGGTCATTCATTGATGGATGATCCTCAACCTGACTCTTCATTGGTGGATGATCCTCAACCTGGCCCTTCATAGGTTGATGATCCTCAACCTGGCCGTTCATTGGTGGATGATCCTCAACCTGACTCTTCATCGGTGGATGCTCTTCAACCTGACCCTTCATCGGTGGATGACCCTCAACCTGGCCCTTTATCGGTGGATGATCCTCAACCTGGCCCTTTATCGGTGGATGATCCTCAACCTGGCCCTTTATCGGTGGATGATCCTCAACCTGACCCTTCATCGGTGGATGATCCTCAACCTGGCCCTTTATCGGTGGATGATCCTCAACCTGTCCCTTTATCGGTGGATGATCCTCAACCTGTCCCTTTATCGGTGGATGATCCTCAACCTGGCCCTTTATCAGTGGATGATCCTCAACCTGACCCTTCATCGATGAATGGTCCTGAACCATAGCCAGCGTGGCAGGGTCACATGTAAGACGAGGTGGACAAAGTGTGGCTATAATGACTTTGACTTTTAAAAAGTAATATATTATTTATTTATTTTGTTTATTATTGATCAGTAACAACTTATGTCAACATGCTTTTAGTGAAGAAAAAAAAATTCTTGGACGCTGGAACATATCTCCAACCAGTCAATAATACAGTGGACTGATTTTGCGCCGATTCATGTGAACATCTTTTCCTTCTAGGAACGTATCCCCGGCGTAAAATCAGGGAAGCCTGGATATATAAATACATAAATAATTAATGTATACGTATAAAACTATACAGGAAACCACTGCAGTAAAGCTGTGATAGAATGTATAAACTAGGAAAAAAATCGAAACAACTTTATTAATTAACAAGCACGCGGTTGCGACGTTTTAGGCGTGAGCCCAAATAACAACAACAACAAAATACACAGGACGAAGAAATAGAACTGTATGCTCGTTAATTAATAAAGCTGTTCCTATCTGTTTTCCAAGTTTATTTTTCCACAAATATAAATAAATAATATTTATATGTGTTTTGATTAAAGAAACGGGATATACGACAACGCCAAACGAACATCTCCTTTACCGTGGCAACGATAATGGACGATTTGCTCTTTCCCTTCTCGTTTTCAACCTCTTTCTCGGGGAAGCCCAGCATGATGATCAACTTCCACCAGCGCTTCACGAGCTCCTTGTCCTTCCTTAAGTATTTCACCAGTCTGGACAGCAGGATGTCTGTGATCACACAATGTGATTACATCACAGAGGCGTGAATGTGATTACCCCACCCAGTAGTAGGGTGTCGAAGACGCGGTAATCAAACAGAACTGATCGGTGATCAATAACAGAATACCTGAATAAAGGTTAGCGAACCAAAGCCAACCAAGGCCCTTCTCTTAACACCGCGCCTTGTCCCTGGTAACAGGCTATAGTCTGGCCCAGGTGAATAGGGATCAAAATAAGAAAATAAAGCCCTAGTCGTTAAAAAAATGCCTTCGAGAAACAGATGTGTTGGGCCGAATAGAGCAGATATCACAGCCCAGATGCAAATTGTGACACCACGAAGTCAAAACCATTTTGAGGGCAAATGTAGAAGAAGAATAAAATACGCTATCGCTGGACGGTGAGTGCATAGGTGTACAGTGCTAGTTCTACCATTAGGTGATCTCACAGGGGCGTAGAAATAACATTTGAGGGGTACAATTTATATGGATTAATTGGCATAGTTTAAGACACAAAACTTAGCATTGACTTGTATGTACATAAAACACGATTCATTCATTCATTCATTTGCATGTCCCTTGCCGAACTTTACCTCCCAAACAGCACTCCTGTAGACCTCTCGGTTGTGAGAAAAATGGTCTGCTGCTGATGCATCCATTTGTAGATCATCAACGATGTCTTGCAGCCATTTTCGCCTTGGTCTTCCTGTCTTTCTTTTTCCCATTATGTACCCTTTCAAGGCGGTCTTTTCTAAATTATCATGACGTTTAGTGTGTCCAAAATATTTTTCTCTGTTTAATTGTCTTTACTAGCCAGCCTTCTTCAATATTAAGTTCTTGTAGTATGGATATATTTGTTCTATTCTGTGTCCACAATATCTGAAGAACTCTTCTGTAGCATTTGCATTCAAAGGCATTTATGTGTTTCTCAGCTGTTTGTTAAGTGTCCAGGTCTCGCAGGCATATGTTGCAATGGGAAAGATGCATGCCCTTAAAAATCTTATTTTTCTAATTCTGTCTGTTCCTCTCCACAGATTCTTTTGCTGTTTTACCTTCTGAATAGCGACAGATGTCCTCCTTGTAATTCCCCTCACTGTATCTCCATTATTAGTTAGAAGTTATCCAAGATATTCAAAACTCTCCACTTCTTCCAATTTTTCCTCATTGACACATATTTCAACTGCATTATTTGCTTTGTCAGTTGTCATCAATTTAGTTTTCTTCGCATTAAAATAGAGGTTTTGCTCTTCGTTGTTCTTACAGACTGACATAATTAGTTTTTCCATTCCTTTTTGTGTTGTGGACAGTAATGCTGTGTCATCAGCATATCTAATCTCTGGTATTTCATAACCTCCAATGGTTATGGCATCGTAGTATTCTTTGTCTACATCTTCTCTAACATACCTCATTATATTTTGAGTATACAAGTTAAATAAGTAAGTCGACAATATGCACCCCTGAATGACCCCTTGTTTTATGTCAAACCAAAATGTTGTTTCACCATTTATTCTTACTGCTGCCTGTTGGTTTAGATACAGCAGTGATGCTAATTGTATCAAATGTGTTGGAAATCCATTTTTTCCATTATTTCCCAAAGTTTCTGGTGTTGTACAAAATCAAATGCCTTTGAGTAGTCTATAAATGATAAGTATAGATTCACATTAAACTCTCTGCATTTCTATATTATTAATCTTACATTGAATATATGATCACTTGATCCTCTTCCTTGCCTGAAATCAGCTTGGACCATATTGACTTCTTCGTCTATTTTCTTACAAAGTCTACCTTTTATGATTTTTAACAGAAATTTACTGGCATGACTAATCAGGGCAACAGTTCTGTAGTTTGTGCATAATTTCAAGTTACCCTTTTTTGGCAGTGGTATGAATATAGTTCTTTTCCATTCTTTTAGCTAAATACCTGAATGCCATATCTTTTTACATAGTGCATAATAGATTGTTGCACATTCTTTCCTCCTGCTTTAGTAAATTCAGCTGTTGTCTCATCACATCCTGGTAATTTACCATTTTTCAGATTCTTTATTGCCAATAAAACTTCTTCTATTGTTGGTTCGGGTTCTTTCTCCTCCAATAATAATTCATACTGTTGATTTCTGCTTTCACAGTCGGTTGTTTCATACATTGCTCTGCAATATTCCTTCCATCTTTCTAGAATTTCCTTTGTCGCTGTCAAGGTATTCCTCATCTTGTCACAAATTACATTTAGCTTAGGTGTGACATTTCTCGTCAATGTCTTCATTTCTTTAAACATTTCACTATCTCTTCCACACTTCTGATGTTCTTCTATTCTTTCACAACAATCGTGTATGCATTGTTTTTTGTCTTTTCCTATATTTCTTCGTACTTCTTTTGTTAAATATTTATATTCCTCTTTGTTGTTGTTTGTCACTTTCCATTGCGTCTTAATTTCTCTACGTTGTTTTATCAGATCTAGTGTGCCTGGTGTAATCCATCCATTCTTTTGTGTTTTCTTTACTGGAACCACGTCTTTAGCTTTTGTTATCAAGATATCTCTGGACTGCGTAACCAATTCATGTGGTGTCATCTCCTCCTCTACAGCCATCAGGATTTCGAAACGGTTCTTCATTTCTATACCGTATTGTTCTGGTATTTGTGTAAGATCAAAGCAGTGGTCTTGATGCCGTAAGTGTCTTTTTTATCTTTATCTCCACGTCTGCTATTAATAACTCATGGTCCGTGTCACAATCAGCACCTGGTAAAGTTTTTGCTGATGTTATACCTGATTTCCACCTTCTTTGCACTAAAATGTAATCTATTTGATTCTTGATTTTTCCATCAAAATGCCATTAGATTGTCTCCTGCCTCATTTCTATGTCCTATGCTAATTTCCCCACAACATATCCTTCGTCTTCTGCTCTTTCTTTACCAATCTTTGCATTAAAATCCCCCATTATTAATACAATATCATTTTTCCGAACCTGGTCCATCGACACGATTATGGATGATTTTCGTGTCATGATTATATTATTAATTCAAAAGATGAACGATACTGAAATATTAGCCAAAGTTAATTATCATCAAGTATGTTAATTCTGTTTCTGACAGACTAGCATTTGCTTCAAGTATTATCAAAATGTAAGAAGGACTTAAACTAATACAACCTACTTTCAGGATGTAATAAACATGTGCTAACTGTATATGCTACAACTTGCTTCTTGGGTATTCTTTTGTTTAAAGAAAACGTGTATTTTACAACATATTTTCAGCACGTAAGGAAAGCACGCAGTACAATTTACGTCAATTTACGAACTGAATGTGAGAAGAACATACACCACGCCAAGCGTCAAGGTGTAATAAGCACTTATGTAAAGCTTACAGTTAGGATGCAGGCAACATATATATATGTATGTGTGTGTATATATATATATACATATGTTACAACGGACGTATATGCCCAGAACTTATTTAATTAATTACGTGCTCTGCCGCTTGTGCTTCTTCATCATATCCTATCTCTAATATTTGCTCTTGTGCTTCTTCATCATATCCTATCTCTAATATTTGCTCTTGTGCTTCTTCATCACATCCTATCCTTGATGTTTGCTCTTGTGCTTCTTCATCATATCCTATCTCTAATATTTGCTCTTGTGCTTCTTCATCACATCCTGATGTTTGTAATCAATTTAATTGTTTTTATTATTTCATGTCACTTGATCAGTCAGCTTAGTTTTTGTTCTTCTAATATTTCTTTCTCTTTTTTTTTCTTGAATTTTTCACTCGTTTTCAATTTCTCTAACTTCTGTCTTCTCACGACTTTATGTTACTTGAATTTTTTCGTCATAGAAGACTTTTCTGAAGTTGGCAATAAAAATATCTTGCTCCATCTGCGCAATTGGTATGCACTTTTCCCTTCTTGATCCTTTCAATCAGCTGTGGAAAAAGAACAAGGTCCTCCTGGCAGAGTTGCAGTGTTGCAGTATTTCTATACTGCACTTGTCACTGTAGAATTTCTACTGTTAAAGGGAAATAATCAAAGATAAAACTAGTACTTAGCCTACAATTTTAAAGCTCTTACTTAATTTTGACACAGATAGTTCAAGATTATGTTGTTTACGAAAAATTTGGGAAAAATTGGAAGTGTCAAAAAGTCGAATGTCTGGGTCGATATGGCCAGACGAAAGAAGTAACAGAAAATTTAAGACCTGGAATGTTTTTTTTCTTAACTCAATACAAACCTCACAATAATTATTAATATATTCGGTGAGTCGTCTCTCAAGACTAGTTACATTTAGTAACAAAGTTAAATTTGGAAATCTTTGACACCTTATCACTTAAGGTCAGTAGACAGACAATCTGCTGGCGGGATTCTTCGGCTGCCGTGCGTGGGGTGAATTTCCTCCCGGCCAATGAAGAAAAACGCAATTAGGGTTGCCGCGCGACGCCGCTGTGAAAAAGGTGATGGAAAGGATTAAGTGAAGTTTAACCGATATGGCCAGTAGACTCGCGGCGAGGGCTATTCATACAACGGCACCTCCGCTCTAGAGGCCGGCCACGTCCGATATACACCCATACTGGGGCAATATGTCTAACCCGGCTTAACCCAGGTGTGAAACTTGATGGCTACGCATATCACGGTACCTCTGCTCTAGAGGCCGGTCACGTCCTATATACACATATACGGGGATAATACGCATAAGCCAGCTTAACCCAGGGGTGAAACTCATTAGTGGCGAGGATTCGTCCTCTTCGACAAAAGCTCCGTCCTGGTCAAGACCAGGAAGGGTAGCGGCCATGACCACAAAACGCTGAAGTCGGAGACACTGGACCAGTGCAGTCTAGATAGGCAACCACCTCTCATCCGACGGGTATATGTTCATATCCAAATCATGTTGAGGTTTTCCGGTGAGAAAGTCCAACTCTGGACTGGATGGGCAACCACCTCTCACCCGGCGGGGATATATTCATATCCAAACCACGTCGAGATTTTCCGGTGAAAAAGTCCAACTCTAGACTAAACAGTTGCAACGAAAACTAGTGTCACGCAATGTCGCTTCTGCGACCCATCGAGAATACAGGCCCAAGCCCAGCGATACTCTGAGCCCCCATCCAAAATGAGAGTAGCGCGAGAACCACAGAAGTAAATTCTGTACGATCACGGGGTGATCTTGATGGTAGAACCGAACGAAGAAGAAGAAGAAACAGAAGAAGAAGATAGACAGACAATTTCACTAGGGTCAGACGTCGCGTGAAGGCGAGACTTCTTCAGATAGAAGTTTCTAGATTGTGGTTGGGAAAATTCCAGTCATATAAAAGAGACAGAGCTGGCCATGCATGATTATCATGAGACAGAAATGAGATTAGATCAAGAAGTCATTTATAGAGTAGAAGTCATTTTTAGAGAAGAAATTGATAGTGAGCTTTAGGCCTTAGTTTTTGTGCAGAACATTTGTCCTTTTTAGGGCAAACTTTTGTGAACCAATTGCGAACTTGGCATTGTTGTTGTGTCACTCGGTTTATACCATAGTGACAAGATTGCCTTTTTGGTAAAGTAGTGTTACCAAGTCTTACAGGCAACAACAACATGTCAGTCTTTCTCTAATACAGTTAAATTCCACAAAAATCAGATACCTCTGACTCTCTGTGTGCTGCCGCATAGACATACGCCTATAGTTAATGCTGTGATGGCACACTTAATAATATATACGCCTATAGTTAAAGCTGTGATGGCACACTTAATAATATATCATCCGTGAAGAAATCCTTTTACAGCAGGCGAAGCCAAAACGTTGGTAACCTAAAGAACCCCGCCATCAACTGCCTTATGGGCCCTTCATTTGTATTTTTTTCCTTTTGGGTTTACTCTCTCAGACACCCAGTAACCAGTGGGTTTAACAGGGAAGGTATTCTTACACAGTATCAGATGAACCCGTCTTGATGGAGATCACTTCACAGCAGACCAAGATAATAACATAAAGAACAGGTAGATGTAACCGTCTCACGAGGTTGCCATAAATTTTGGCTGTTTTTTTTTTTTTTTTGTTTTTTTTTGTTGTTGTTAGATTTTGAACTAGTTCTCTGTTTCGAAAGCTCTCTGAAAAACCACATATGCTGCAACTGACTGGCAGTTCGTGAGTATATCCTATCCTATTATTAATAATCAGGATGGATGACAACTACATGCTACAATTTATTCTCAGGGATGTAAGAAACGCACACACTACAACTTACTCTCAAAGATGTAAGAAACGTACACACTACAACTTACTCTCAAAGATGTAAGAAACGCACACACTACAACTTACTCTCAAAGATATAAAAACGCACACATTTATAACTTACTATCAGGTTTCCGTAGTTGAACGTGTCTGTCATACCAAAGATCAGGCCCATTAATCATGATAGGCATCAGCGTCACATCGACGCCATTGGTTCGTGTACCACGTGGGTATCCCGTGATCTCCAGCATAGCGTCCGGCTCGCTCGTTTCAGCCTTAACGTCCTCTTTCTTCTTGGGGCCTTTCTTTTGACCTTTCTAGAAGTTAATGTCAAGGACGATAAACCGACGATGACTTTCGTCATTTAATAGCAGAAATTAGACGAACAGTAAAAAAACAGAAGGATGACTGATGATTTTTGTTTTAAATGGCCGACAGGAGAAATAAACAGAGAGAATACGGACGTAAGACAGCAAGTAGACCACACTGAACAGACTTTGTAATACAAAGATAATAGTGGTCGGTGCTTTGAATGTTTATGGAAACGAATATTTTGTTCCTCGACATTTGTTATGACAGCAGATGTATTTGTGATATATAGCGGCGACGGTGATATTCTTGATGATAAATGGTGGGAGTGAAATTTTTATGGTGATTGACTGCGATGATATTCTTGATGATAAGTGGTGGGAGTGAAATTTTTATGGTGATTGACTGCGATGATATTCTTGATGATAAGTGGTGAGACTGAAACTCTTGATGCTGATTGGTGGCTGTGATATTCTTGATGGTGACTGGCGAGAATATATATATATATATATATATATATATATATTATATATATATATATATAGAGAGAGAGAGAGAGAGATAAAGATAGATATAGATATATAATAATATATACAATAATATATTCAAGAAATGAGAAACATGAACGAGAAGTAGGAATAATATTTGACGAACAAACAGCAAGGACAATTGTAGGATATTTGAAATTTCGGGCCGAGTCCTGCTAGCCCAACTGAAAAGACGACCAATAAAATATAAATATTATACAAGTGTACGTTCCAACACCTGAAAGTTCTGAAGAAGATGTACAGCTATTTTATAATGACATGGAGACAACCGTGAAACACACAAAGTCACATGAAGTTACTACAGTGATGGGAGATTTAATGCCAAGGTTGATAAAGGAAGAACTTCAGACATCGTTGGTGACTATGGACTGGGGGAGAGGAATGACAGAGATAGTAAATTAATTGAATGGGTAAGAATACATAGCATGATTGTAGGAAACACCTGGTTTAAAAAACATCCCCGAAGACTGGCAAAGTGGTGCAGCCCAGACAAAAAGACTTTTAACCACACAGACTACATATTAATCAACAAACGATTCCGGAATGCATTACTGACAACAAAAACCATGCCAGGAGTCAACTGCAGTAGTGGCCATGACCCACTCTGTGGAAAAATTTGAATAAAGCTATAAAAAAAAAAGCATGCAGAAAAGTGAGAAACATCAAACTGAATATAGAACTTTAAAATGACCAAGAACTGCGAGAACAATGCAGAGTTATTATAACAACCAGATACAATGCAATAGCAAAAATAAATGATATAGATGAGCTGTGGCAATGTTAAGAGATTCTATCCACCAAACTGTTAAGGAGATAATACCATCGAAAAAAGAAGCCCCTAAAAATAAATGGATGACAGGCGACATCTTATGACTGATGAACAAGAGGAGAAGTAAAAATAACCAAGAAAAATATAGCAAGATAAAAAAAGAAATAAGACACAAATGCAGAGAAACAAAGGAAGTGTGGTTAAATGAAGACGCAATCCCTCTATTCCTACGTCTACTATTCTGCGCCTTACACGACTTGTGCTCCAACTCAATTCTTTTGAATTCAATGGCCTTTACTTCGACCAGATTAGTGGTGTAGCCATGGGTACCAAGATGGGCCCCAGCTACGCGTGTCTCTTCATGGGCCACTTCGAACACAAGGTTCTGAGAGCCTTCAGAGGCCCTTTTCCCGCCTTCTATAGACGCTACATAGATGACGGCATTGGGGTCACATCAGTGCCAGAGGAAGACCTTAACAACTTTATCCGTTTTGTTAAGGAGTACAATCCTGTCATTTCTTTCATTCCCATGTCTCTGCTACTTCCGCTAACTTTCTTGACATTGCCGTCACTATCGGCCCTTCCGGGCTCACTACTTCTATCCACTATAAACCTACAGACTCTCACAGCTACCTCCTGTACTCTTCCTCCCATCCCAGATCGTGTAAGGACTCTATTTCTTTTTCCCAGCTTCTTAGGTTGTGACGTTTGTGTAATGAGGATTTGGATTTCCTGGATCAAGACCATAAAATGCTAGATTTCTTCCTTCAACGCGGCTATCCAGAACAAGTTCTCTCGTCATCTTGGAACGCATTAGCCATATATCGGGGCAACAAGCCCTCACCCATAAAACACACTGTAGCTCGGAAAGAGTGAAACTAGTACTCACGTACCACCCTCATAGCTTGGCAGTTAAAAACATACTGTTTCGCCATCTCCATCTCCTTCAGACCGAGCCTGAGACACGTGAACTTTTTGGGGAACCCCCATTGGTGGCCTACAGACGGGACAAGAACCTCAGGGACCTTTTAATTCGTAGTCATCTTAAGACAGATGACACTTTTTATGGTACCAGACGTTACGGACGCCGTAGATGTAACACTTGTCCGTTTGTTGTCGAGGCTAGCCAGATCTCCTTCCCTAAGTCCACGTTGTCATTTCAGGAGGGTTTCACCTGTACTTCACGGAATATTATTTATGCTATCATGTGCAAACGGTGCGGTTTGAAGTACATAGGTGAGACTGGCTTACGGTTAGGAGATCGATTTCGCCAGCATCTCAATGATATTTCTAAGAAGGCCTGGACACATGTGGCTAAACATTTTTGCCTTAACAACCACAGGGGTAAACAGGACATTTCTGTTAGTGCGATCCGCTCTTGTTCTGCTGATGTACGATCTCGGAGGGTCCTAGAACAGCGCCTCAATTTCCAGGCTGGCTGTCTCCACCCATCTGGAATTAACAATGTCTTCAGCTTTCTCTAACTTCTTTATTTTTCCACTAGCTTTTTTTAAAACTCTACTTTCTTTCTCTATGCTACCCCTCCCTACCACCATCCTATTTTCTTATCTGCCAACATAGTGGTGTCTTCAGGGTCTTGTCCTATTCACCAGTTTCACATTTTCTCCCTGCGGGTGTTTATGATCTTCATTCATTATCTTTCCGCGTCCCCTTTTCACTCCTCCCCCCCCCCCCCGACACCTCTAGCGGCTATCATGTTTCTATTGCCTTCCCCCCACCACTTTCGCCCACTTGTTCTCCTCCCCTCTC
Organism: Achatina immaculata; assembly: GCA_009760885.1. Taxonomy (NCBI): domain Eukaryota; kingdom Metazoa; phylum Mollusca; class Gastropoda; order Stylommatophora; family Achatinidae; genus Lissachatina; species Lissachatina immaculata. The sequence continues at coordinate 11,307,275 of CM019720.1, read as the reverse complement.
TCCACCCCTTCTTTACAATTGGCTCTATCGGGCATCTTTTGTTGGAGGCAGCGTGGTCTTTCCTTCTCCCTTCTACTACACACATTTCTGTTTTCGACTTGGAGGAAGACGCATTCAGATAAGTTCTTCGTGTTTTTGTCTTGTTTTTTATGTATCCTCGAATAAGGCTCACGCCGAAATATCGGATGTTGTATGTTTTTCATTTATACATTCTCATACTTTCTATTCGTTTCTTTCTCACCTTACTCCCTCCCTCCCTCACTTTGTAAAACTGCACCATACACCTTATTTGGTTAAATGAACAATGCAGACAAAAAGAGGACTCCCATAAATAAATACATCAAAAACGTGCACAAACGAATTAGTGAACTCATGGGAAGGAAGATAAAATATACCACAGGATGCCCGAAATCGAAAGAAGGTAAAATGTTAATGGTAAAAGAAGACATTGTGGACAGGTTGACAGAATACATCGGTGATCTGTATGGAGGAGAAAGACCAGAATTAAACACCAGATACTGAAAACTCTGATGGACCACCAATACTTGAAGATGAAATCATAGATGTCATCAAACACATGAAGAAAGGAAAAGCGACTGGGCCTGATAATATAACAATAGAAGAAATAGAGGCGCTAGAGGAGATAGGAATAAAAATAATAACGTAATGAAACGTAATGAAATTACAAAATGCTTGAAGACATCAGTATAGACGGCAAGGACCTGAGGATTGTAAAACATCTATACTGTTAGCAAGAAGCAGCAATTCGAGTTGAAAATAGAACTAGAAAATATCAACCTATAAACAAGGGGTGCGACAAGGATGTGTACTATCTCCAGACCTTTTTTCTCTGTACAGCGAGAATATTCTAAGAACCATCATCACAGAACTAGGCATAAAAATTGGAGGATACAATATTAACAACCTTCGGTATGCTAACGACACAGTACTGATAGCTGAGAACCAGCAAGGCCTGTAAAATCTCTTGGATAAAGTCGCCAAAGAAAGCGAACAGAAAGGCCTTACTTTGAACATCAAAAAGACAGAGACTATTGTTATATCTAAGAAACAGAATCCACAACATGCAGTATAAAATTAAATGGAACTATTCTAAAGCAGGTGCAGAAATTCAAATACCTTGAAGCAGTAATAACTGTAGATTGGAAATGCAGAACAGAAATTAGGAACAGAATAGGCCAAGCAAAGACCGCATTTCAGAGAATGAGAAACATATTATCCAACACATCCTTATCAATGAATGTTAGAAAACGAGTCCTAAAATGCTATTTTGAGCCTATCTTATTATATGGAAGTGAATCATGGGCAATAGGCAGGTCTGCACAACAATCATTGGAAGCAGCAGAAATGTGGTTTATTAGAAGAATGTTGTGAATCCCCTGGACAGCAAAAATAACTAATGAAGAATGTATGAGAAGAGCTAGAGAGACAAAAAAATCTTGTCAAAAATAATGAGACAATGCACTTTCGTAGGGCATGCAATGAGAAGAGGAGGCATTGAAAATATTATAACAACAGGAAAAATAGAGGGAAGAAGATCAAGAGGAAGACCGAGAGAAATGATACTGGACAGTCTAACGGGATGGTGTGAGAGGAGATCACTAACTGAGCTGATGGTCTGCATGAAGGATCGTGTACTCTGGAAACGCATAACAGCCAACGCCAGTCAGCACGGCACCTGATGATGATGATATATATATAAGTGACATCCGTGACATTCTATAAGCGACGATGGCGATATTGTTGGTAAAAGATGTGGTCTTGATATGACCCTGTTCTTGATGATAAGTGACGATAACGATTTTCGTGATACTAAGGTACGACGGTGCTGCTCTTGCTGCGAAGGGCAAAGATGAGAAAGAATATTTATGCTAACCAACGGCTGTGGTATTGCTAATGATAAGCAACGGCTGTGATATTGCTAATGATAAGCAACGGCTGCGATATTGCTAATGATAAGCAGCGACTGTGATATAAGTGATGACGACGATGAAAATGATGCCAGCGATAAGGGTGCTGTTCTTGACCATGAATGACGGCGGTGCCATTCTTGAAGTTCTGAATAGATCGATTTAGGAGTGACTTTTGATGGTGTTCTTGAAGTTCTGAATAGATCGATTTAGGAGTGACTTTTGATGGTGTTCTTGAAGTTCTGAATAGATCGATTTAGGAGTGACTTTTGATGGTGTTCTTGAAGTTCTGAATAGATCGATTTAGGAGTGACTTTTGATGGTGTTCTTGAAGTTCTGAAAAGATCGATTTAGGAGTGACTTATGTTGGTGTTCTTGAAGTTCTGAATAGATCGATTTAGGAGTGACTTTTGATGGTGTTCTTGAAGTTCTGAATAGATCGATTTAGGAGTGAATTTTGATGGTGTTCTTGAAGTTCTGAACAGATCGATTTAGGAGTGACTTTTGATGGTGTTCTTGAAGTTCTGAATAGATCGATTTAGGAGTGACTTATGACAGTGTTTTTAAAGACCTGAAGTGGACCCTCTTAAAAAAAATGAAGTCCACCGAAAACCCTGCCTTGTTAATCATGCTGAGGCTATTACTTGGAGCACCAACGAAGAGGTGGGAAAGTCTGTTTGATCCGCTCTGTTTCGTTGGTCCTGATTTACCTTACTATCACAGCACCACACTCATCATTTTTCCTTCGCACCAATCAATTGCAAACAGAGGACAACACACAAAAAAGACCATAGTTAAAATACCATAGTTACCTCGTCCTCTTTGGAGGACACTCCTCTTTTCACAAAATACTCCAGGCTGTTGATTTGGCTGAGGTAGCAGTACAAGTTTCTTGTCACGATGTATCCTGTGGTACAAGAGCAAGGGGGAGGTAATGCTTTCCTTTTCTTGTTATCTCTGATTTATGTATATTGAATCAGATCCGTGAGGCAGAGAGAAGAGGGCGAAATGGGAGACAACTTACAAGGATACTGTTACAATATGCCCTCATATTATAACAGATATTAGACAGATAGACAGACAGACAGACAAATAGATTAGATCCATTCATTGCGCCATTAATTCTCCATCATAATGATCTCCCCATCCTTTTTCTACATCCGTTTGTCCATCTACGGATCAATGAGGATCTGTCCAACAATCTGTAATTAGTCACCAACAAACTCGTACCTATCTGTTCATCAATATTTCCATCTAGAATCTAGCAGTTATAATATTGAAGACTGTGGAGTTTTATATTTCTGAATAGTTCCATATGATAGAATTGAAGCTTAAAGATGCTCTTTGATTAACACATCACAGGTTTCACAAAACATTACCACTTCACTAAATCAGAGCACGTCCGATGAAATGTTTTTCCATTCTTTAATTCTGATTAATAAGATCACGATGTATTGTCGACAACATCACTTGGATTGAATCACTTAATCATTTGTTTGCTCAATCAAATAAAAGGGATGGCGACTGCAGTAAAACTGGTTTAAACAAAAAAGATCTACTTGGAGGAAGACACATTCAGATAAGTTCTTCGTGTTTTTGTCTCATTGTGTATGTATCCTCGAATAAGGCTCACGCCGAAATATCGGATGTTGTATGTTTTTCATTTATACATTCTCATACTTTCTATTCGTTTTTTTCTCACCTTAGTCACTCCCCCCCTCACTTTGTAAAACTGCACCATACACCTCTACCTACCTTTTTTTGCTCAATCAAACTCTATCATTTTCTACATACAGCATTTCGGCAGTCTTCTCAACTTCACAATATTCTTCACATGATACGAGGACAATTCTAAACTCTGTACTATATTAGATCTGCAACACATGGTCAACTAGTTTCTCGTCTAAAATCACTGTACTCGAATTCTCAAAAGTGTCATTTCTTCTTAATCACTTGAATCACTTGAAAACCATCTTCCGTCTAACACTACTTCTGATTTTATATCGTCTCGTCCTCATTCTTCTCTGGTCTGTCTTCGATTTCTTCTGACGGTCTTCCTCGGCCGTCTCTCAATCGCAGTGTACTAACGAGCAAAGTCTACTTACCTCTTCTCTGGAATTATGTATTATCTGTATCTCAGCGTCAATGAGTTTCGTCTTTTTCTATTCACTTTTTCCATTGTTTACTTTTATCCGCGTCTTGTTCTAATGTCATGGAAGTTTTACATCTTTCTCTTCCTTTCCTACCTACTTTCTCTGTTGCTATTCGATGTTACTATTTTGTTTACAGTATTTTTTCGTAACCATATTCATTAATAATAACAACAACAACTATAATCAGTACTTACAAGGCCATGCTACACAGTCACAGGAAAACTCAACGGAAAAGAAAAGAGGATGGTCAAAGAAGAATATCTGAACTGTCTGGCCAAATGACGCGGAGGAAAAAAACAAAAGCAGCATTTCGATTGTTTGAAAAAAAAAGTACTTAAAAAGGTGGAGAAACATTATTTTGTCTCAGTTTCAAATAGTTTTCTGTGTTCAGGGACCTCCATAAGAAACTGCATATCCTACAAATGACCATCCATTCACGTGACATGTCCTTTTCAGAACATTGTCCCTCTCACAGGCTCCCTGAGTGCAGTGCGGTCTTGCGCAGGTTGACCAGCGTCTCGCAGTGACACATTCAGACTTTATGTGATGTCAGAGTCCATCTGCGGCCAGGTAGTCCCTTTTCTCTTTTGCCCGACACACTGCCCTCTACTATCAATCTCTCCAAGCTACTGTCTCTCTTGATGTAGCCAAAGTATCTCACAAATGACCGGATGGCCATATATATTATATATTATATCCTTCCCGTGCCGTTAAACGTCACATAGGGCTCGCAAAGTAGTTGGCCAATTTTTCCTGTCTTCAGCGAGTCTTTCAACCTCATCAAAGGATTTTATGCCTGTTAATTTGGCATCCCTTAATAATGTCCTCTTCAGAGTTTCACGCGGTCTGCCTCTTTTTCTTCGGCTTGTTGTGTTCCATTTGATAGCTTGTTTTGGGATTCTCTGATCATTTCTTCTCATCAGGTGACCAACATATGTCCATCTTCTTTTCCTGATCACCCATGAGACTGGTTGTTGTTCAGTCATCTGTCTTATCTCTGCATTGTTCTTGAATTCATTCCACTTGATGCCGAGTATTTTCCTTATGCATTTGTTTTCAAAAGAGTCTAATTTCTTTTCTATTTCTTTAGTTGTTTTCCAGCTTTCGCATGCATAAATGAGGGTGGATATTACATTTGAATTGAATAGTCTTAACTTGATTTTTGTGCTTATAACTTTTGAATTCCATATGTTCTCAAGATTCTTGAAGATTGATGCTGCTTTTGCAATTCTGATCCTAACTTCCTTTCTAGTGTCACCATCCTGGTCTAAGTAGCTGCCAAGGTATGCAAATTGATTGACTTCTTCAATATCTGTCCCTTCTATGTGTATTTTTCCATTTTGATTGAGAGGAATTGTCATTATTTTTGTTTTGTCCTTGTTAATTTCAAGTCCTATTTTGCAAGCCAGTGAAGACAGGCTGTCTGTTTTTTCTTGCATGAAATTCACATTATTACTGATAAGAGTTATGTCATCAGCAAAATCAAGATCTTCTAGTTGGGTCCCATGTACCCAGTCAATACCTGTGTTACCTGTGCAGCATTTTTTCATTATGAAGTCTATTGTAATCCCAAATATATATATATCCAAAACCTAGACTTGATCTTTACAAGAAAAGCTTTATTTATTCTGCTGCTTATCTTTGGAATACCCTCCCATCCTGTATAAAAATATAAATTATACTCCTTGCTACAACTACAAGCTTTCCCAATATCTATTTGATGTCGACTACTTGCCTCCATGAATTATAAAACTTAAAAATTATCTTAAACTGCTCTTACAGACACTGAATACAATTAATTGTTTTCTGAATAGTCCCGAAAATTTTGTTTAGTAGATAGTCATTTATAATGTATGTAGTTACTTATAGTCATTTATAATGTATGTAGTCACTTCTGTACTGAGTGAATGATTAAGAGCGAAACGTAAATGTTATATTTTATTTTATGTCTCTCAGCTTCAATGTTAATTATGTGTGTTACATGAACACCATATTTGTAGAATGTCTGGAATAGAGTGAAAGATGTATGATAAAGAGCAGAATGTCAGACGGGCATGCGTGCCAAATTCTTAACCCTTTTGAAATAAAGATCAATCAATCAATCAATCAATCTAGTATACATTTCTGATTAGCTGTTTCTCTGAAACTTATTTCATACATTAAACTAGGAAAAATATAGGAATTTTTCGCTTTCTACATAATTGTATACTTAGACACTAATTACGGCGGAGAAACATGACCACCAGCGTTGTCTGGCGTGGAAAGGAGTGAATGAATGAAAGACCTGGGGTACTTCCTGGTGGACTTTCCACGACCAATGTCCCTTCGAGCGCAAAAGAGAAAAGTCGACCAGACTTAAACGGAAAAGTGAGAGATTCAGCAACCATCTTGTAGTCTTTGCTCCACCAGTGCTCTGCTCTCACGTACAAGTCTTGAACCTGTGAAAAAACAATCATCAAATAAAACACAGATATCAATATTCTTCTATACAATGTGCATTAATCAGCATTTGGCTTAAAAAAAAACATCTAAATCTGTTGCATAACATTAGCATTATTTTTAAAAATCTGTTGTTTAACATTAGCATTATGCATAACATTTGTCGGGGCTTTTTTTCTGTCGAACGTTATTTATGCACCTTTCTGATGAAAAACAAATAATGTCCAGAATCTTATATAAAGCTAAAAATGGGTTAGATTTCGTTTCCCTACATATATGTGCTAAAGGAATGAGATGGGACGCCTTATGGCATATTCCTTTACATGAGAACAGCGCTGACTGCAGTCAACATTTACTTGTCAATTGCTTCTACGTTTTTCCCCCTTGGTTTGCGGTTCTACGCGTATATAACATAGATCCAGCCAGAACCAGTCAAATATTTACTTCATATATTAGAGAATTATTGCATTAGAATAATAATTATGTTAAAAAAAATTATACCCCGTGCAAGATTTTAGTCATTCATTAAAAACAGGTCGTGCTACACAAATAATACATCTTTAAAAGAACCGCTTTATGTTATGGTCCAACTGTCGATGAAATTATCTCCCCTAAGATTACCTATATATCCCCACATGAGTCGAGAGAGCGGTTTTTCGCTAACGATGAATTAGTTTTGACCATATCGTTTCTAATCATGAGAAACATCATTTTCTGTGCTTATATGTGTGATGCAGTTGCAGAGTATGTACAAATTTCACCGATCAATAACACTTCCATAATTTTAAGTAAAGGCAATGTTTTCATTTCTTATCTCGTCATTTTTGAAGCTCTGTATGATGTTACTTTAAAAACTTTTGTATCAATCTACTCTTAGGTACTAATATATAAACAGTGTTGACTGTTGCTTATTTGCTGTTTACCAAAATATAAACGTATAAACTAGAAAATGTAAAGGCAGATCTTGGACAAGTTTTGGCAAAAGCAGCATACAGAGAACTAGACAATAAAGTAAAAAGTAAAGCTAGAAGAGACAAAAAAAGAGAATATATAGACAATATGGCAAAAGAAGCAGAAAATGAAGCAAAAACAGGAGACAGCAAAAGTCTATATAACATACAGAAGAAGCTAACAGGTACTATTACCTCCAGAGCAAGACCAGTCTTTAGCAAAACAGGCAACCTATTAACATCAAGTAAAGACCAAAAGCAAAGATGGGCAGAACACTTCCAAGAAATACATAATCGACCATACTCAAATGAATTAATAAATCTTGAAACCGATTTGCCAGTCCCACAACTAAATGTCAGCTTAGATGAAGTTACACTGAATGAAAATGAAATAGCAGTGAATCTAATGGCTAACAACAAAGCTCCAGGTGAAGATGAAATATGTCAAAAGCTATTAACAGTGACAACATGAGACAACTACAATGTTTAATAAAATTTGAAAAGAAGAAAAGTCCCTTCTCAAAGGAAAAAAGTAATCATTGTTAAAATACCAAAAAAAAGGCAACCTCACTGACTGCAATAACTGGAGGGGTGTGACCTTAATGGGTGTCTGAGTGGCGAAGTGGTTAGTGCACTAGTCTCTCATGGCGAAGGTCGGGGGTTCGAATCCGGCCGGAGACACCCCAGTCACCCAGCTGTAGAAATGGGTACCCAGTTTCTTCTGGAGTTGGGGAAGGAAAGGCGGCCAGGCGTGATACTGACCATATCACCCCCTGGTGTGCTGACAGGTCAAGGAAAATATGGGCACTAACACCATATCCCTATGTGCCTCTAAGGCATGACAAGATTATCTTTACCTTTTTTACCTTTGCAACCTTAATATCAGTTGTGTCAAAGGTGTTTTGTAAAGTGATCCTGAATAGAATTAAGGGTGTAGTGGATACTGCAATGAGAGAAGAACAAGAAGGATTTCGAAAAGGTAGAAGCTGTCTCGACCAGATCTTTACCCTGAGAATAATACTTGAAGAACATATTGAAAAGCAGAAACCATTAATCCTGAACTTTATAGACGTTACAAAAGCATTTGGTAGCACACACAGAGATTCACTGTGGAGAATTTTAAGACTATATAGAATATCATATAAAATTATCAACATCATTAGAGATCTCTGCAATAGGCATGTTTGTGCGGTCAAGACAGTAGAAGGAATGAGCGAATGGTTTCAGATTGAAACAGTTGGTGAAACAAGGATGTATATTATCTCCATTGGTTTTTGGAATTGCCATAGACTTTATAATGAAAAGATGCTGTACAGGTAAAACTGGCATTGATTGGGTACATGGGACCCAAATAAAAGATCTTGATTTTGCAGATGACATAACTCTTATCAGTGACAATGTGAAATCGATGCAGGAAAAAAACAGATTCCCTGTCTTCCTTGTCTAACAAAATAGGTCTTGAAATGAACAAAGACAAAACAAAAATAATGAAACTTCTCATTAATCGAGAAGGAAAAACATATGTAGAAGGAACAGTCGTTGATGAAGTAAACCAATTTGCATACCTTGGCAGCTACACAGACCAGGATGGTGACACCAGGAAGGAAGTTAGAATTTGAACTGCAAACGCAGCTTTGTCCTTCAAAAATCTTGAGAACATATGGAATTCAAAAGTTATAAGCACAAAAACCAAGTTAAGATTATTCAATTCAAATGTGATATCCACCCTCATTTATACATGCAAAAGCTGGAAATCAACTAAAGAAATTGACAAGAAATTAGACTCTTTTGAAAATAAATGCCTAAGGTATAAAGTGGAACGAATTCAAGAACAACGCAGAGATAAGACAGATGAGCAAACAACAATCTGTCTCATGGATGATCAGAAAAAGAAGTTGGACGTATGTAGGCCATGTAATGAGAAGAAACAATCAGAGAATACCAAAAATCAAGTTGAGCACAACAGGTCGAAGAAGAAGAGGTCGACCGCGTGAAACTCTAAAGAGGACATTGTTAAGAGAAGCCAGTTTAGTGGGCAAAACATCCCTTGATGAAGTTGAAAGACTCGCCGAGAACAGGAAAACTTGGCAAACAACTATGTCACATGTTTAACGGCGCGGGAAGGATATAAAATGTAAGATGTAATAAAATATAAACACTATATTTTAAATTAGCAACAGCTTTTGAACAACTCGGCACTTGTCAACCAACGTAGTCATTACTGCTGATTCAGTACTTTTACTGTAAGCACGGGATTCTTGTTCACCGTCGGAAAGTGTGCGATCCTCAGTTCACATTAGTCTGCATCATGGATTGGTTGCACTTGTTGTGTATTACTTGGAACAAGTAATTTTTATTTTAAATAAAAATAAAATGAATACAAGATGGATCGATATTAACTTACCCGGACAATTTCGATTATCATGTCGAATCCGCTATCTCGTGCTCGACTGAAGACAACCGCTGCAGACTCCCGATGATTTCTGTCGAGACAGTGGTGAAGCAAATCCTTATATTTACATCAAACGGAAATGTAACTGGCGAACATTAAGTACGCAGAAAATTTCTGATAAAGACGTCCATTTATTTGGCGTCCTATCCGCAAGAATCGGCGATCTTTCGTATCTACTTTGTGCGGCCCGTACTGTTGCAATTCGATCTGCTGTCTTTTCTGTCTTGTGCCATTTGACCTGCTCTTTCAAATACTTTTTTTTTCCTACCTACGTCTCCTGTTCGTCCGTTTTCCCTTGAGTTTTCCTATGACTGTCGGGTTCTCAAAGAGCATTCATTGTCCTCTCCTCGAGCGTTATACATGGTTTCCCACATTCTGACACTCATCTCTGAAAGTCTTTCCTTTATTTCCGGAAGTTCCAAGTACCATTGTCCAAAACCTCATCTTTCATACTCAGTTATTGTCAATGACAAAATATGAATACCTTCTTCTTCTACTTCCTCCTCTTCAGTTTTCGCCGCCATTAAGGTTCATTGCTGCAGATAAAGTTTGCCTACTCCAATCTTCATTCTCCAGTTGGTGACACCATTTTCTTGTATATCTTCTCTTAAGTTTTCTTTCCACCTCTGTCTTGGTCTACCTCTCGGTTTTGTTTCCTTGATCATACATTATTTTCGTCTGTATGTTCTCTTCTATTCTTTCTACATGGCCCAATCAGCGTAGTCTGTTCAGTTTAAAGACGTTTATAAACTGCTTTGATTTAAATAAGCTGCTGATAATCAATTGTTAATAACCAGTTATTGTTGTTATTGTTTATAATCAGTTCTTGTTGTTATTGTTTATAATCTTTTCTTGTTGTTGTTTATAACCAGTTCTTATAATTGTTTGTAGTCAGTAATTTTCACAGGCTTGATTAGAATTATTTTCCTTTGAATTTTTATAGCTAAATCTTAAAAGAGGTCTACAACTAAAAATGTCGATTATTTTATGGTTATTTATACCTTGTATATAAGGTAAATATTTGGATGTTTACAGTAATGTTGTTATGATGTGGACGCGTAGCGCTACAAGCCTAAGAAACTGCAGTACTGTATATTGGAAGTTACCTGTATCTCCACATAAGTGCTACGGATTGTTTGAGAAACGACTCATCCGACTCGGCCATAGCCATGTCGGTCAGCGGTGGGCCAAAACGGAAGTCCTGTAACACTGTTTTCCCTGTGGAGGGAAATGATTAAAATATTTTTTTTCCAAAGCCAAACTGTGCTAGAGGGAAACAGATTATTTGGACAGAAGGCATGCAGCAGGCTTGACCCGGCGTCTGCTGCAAAGCCAGGCTAACTAGAGCCCTTTAGCAGGCCATCCGAGGTCTCCAGGAAAGCTTTGGCAAAAAAGCTGCTGTTGTACTGCTGTGTTAGTGTCACTGATTATCTAGACTCGATGACCCGTTGGCTGAAGACTTTGAGCGTCGAGGCTGGCGATAAGGGCTAATGCTCGCTCTCGTTTTATAGAACTAAACCAGTGCTGGAGCAAATCTGTGGTGAAACAGATGGGAGTAACATGTGCTGACCAAAGTCATCAGCTCATAGACGGAAAGACAAAACTATTAAAAACATGACTTCTCTTTCAAGCTATGAAGACAAATAGGGCATCAGGCAATAGCAACCATTTTTTCCCTCCCCAATAATTTATATAATAGATATTGCTATGGTCAGTGCTACATTCGACTATCTTCTCTCTCTCTCTCTCTCTCTCAACACCAAGAGGAGATTACTCAGTCAGTCATTTGCATGTCCCTTGCAGAACTTTGCCTCCCTAGCAGCTCTCCTGTAGGCCTCCAGGTTGTAAGCTTGTAAGTAAGATGGCCTGGTGCTGTTGCATCCATTCTCAGATCATCAACGATGTCTTGCAGCCATCTTCGCCTTAGTCTTCCTCTCTTTCTTTTTCCCATTATGTACCCTTCCAAGAATGTCTTATCATGACGTTTAATGTGTCCAAAATATTTAAGTTTTCTCTGTTTAATATTCCTTAGTAGCCAACGTTCTTAAATATTAAGTTCTTGTAGTATGGATATATTTGTTCTTTTTTGTATACATGGTATTTGAAGAACTCTTCTGTAGCATTTAAATTCAAAGGCATTTACGTGTTTCTCAGCTGTTTTGTTAAGTGTCCAGGTCTCACAGACATATGTTGTGATGGGAAAGATGCATGCCCTTAAAAATCTTATTTTTGTAGTTCTGTCTGTTCCTCTCCACAGCTTCTTTAGTTGTTTTACTTTCTGAAGAGCGATAGATGTCCTTCTTTTTTGCAGCTATGTTTAGCTGATCCTTTCTCAGACCAGAATCGAACCCGTGGAGCCCTTGCTCTCCGCACCCTATTCTGACCCCCCACCCCCACTCTTCGGCAACGAGAGAAGCGTATACAGTAACTACTACACTGCAAAAGCACTGGCGATAAATTCATAACAAAAAATAATAACATGATCTATTCATACGACGCGGGTTTAATGATCTTCATATCTGTGGTATAACAGCCACTGTGAGAGGAAGCGAGTGTGTGCAATTTATAATCTTCAGTTAAATCAGTTTTCCAATGCGCATATAATTAAACCAGTATTTCACTGGCATATCTGGTATTTCATCTAGAACACTAACGATGTACTAAGTTTATCTCTTTCGTTAATATGTGTATTTCAAATTCAGATATTTTTAGAAACATGTATAATTGTAAATTTTACTCCACAAAAGACCGTCTTTACATTTTCCATGAAAAGTAATGTTGAAAGTCTCGTACTTTGTTGGCATTTTTTCTCGAATGTATGTGCTTTTTTTACTTTCATGAATCCCACCTGAGGTATAAAACATATAGATTACATATATATGACACATATAAGACATATATAAAACATATATCTTCCATCTTACATCCTTCCCGTGCCGCTAAACGTCACATAGGGCTGGCATGGTAGCTTGCGGAGATTTCCTGTCTTCGGCGAGTTTTTCAACCTCATCAAGGGATGTTATTCCCACTAAACCGGCCTCTAGAGTTTCACGTGATCGAACACTTTTTTCTTCGGCCTTTTTTGTTCCACTATGTTTTTGTTTGTTTGGTTTTTTTTTTTTTTTGGGGGGGGGGAATTCTCTGGTTTTTCTTCTCATCACATGACCGACATATGTCCAATTTTCTTCTGATCACCAATGAAACAGATTGTTGTTTACTCATCTCCTTTTTTCTTGAATTCGTTCCATATGCAGGAAACTTTCTACCGTAGAGAGCGGAACAACAACACAACTCCTCAGATCACCAGAGGAAGTACCCCCCCCCCCTCAGACAAGTGTTTCGGCCCTTTAAACTCCTGACACTCTAAGGGGGGTGGGCCACTCTGGGTCATGACTACCGAGTATTTTGCTGAGGCATGTTTCCAAAAGAGTCTAATTTCTTGTCTATTTCTTTAGTTGTTTTCCAAATTTCACATGCATAAATGAGGGTAGATGTTACATTTGAATTGAATAATCTTAACTTGGTTTTTGTGCTTATAACTTTTGATTGCTATATGTTCTCAGGATTCTTGAAGGACAATGCTGCTTTTGCAAATCGAATTCTAACTTCCTTTTTGGTGTCACCATCCTGATCTATGTAGCTGTCAAGGTATGCAAATTGGTTTACTTCAACAGCTGTTGCTATTATGTATATTTTTTGTATTCATGGTTGATGATAAGTTTCATTATGTTTGTTTTTTCCTTGTCAATTTCAAGTCCTATTTTACTAGCCATTGAAAACAGGGTATCTTTTTTACTTGCATTGATTTCACATTGTCACTGGTAAGAGTTATGTCATCAGCAAAATCAAGATCTTCCAGTCGGGTATCATGTACCCAATCAATATCCATTTTACCTGTGCAGCATTTTTTCATTATGAAGTCTACGCCAATTCCAAAAAAACCTATTTCACTCTGGAACCATTCGCTCATTACTTCTACTGTCTTGACTGCACAGATATATCAATTTAGAGGTCCCTAATGATGTTTACAATCTTAGATGGTATTCCATAAATTCTTAAAATTCTCCACAATGAATCTCTGTGTATGCTATCAAATGCCTTTTTAAAGTCTTTAAAGTTCAGGATTAACGGTTTTTGCTTTTCAATATGTTCTTCATGTATTATTCTTAGAGTAAAGATCTGGTCGAGACAACTTCTTCCTTTTCATTTTTAACATTTCGGGTGTTATTTCATCTTCACCTACAGCTTTGTTGTTAGCCATTAGATTCACTGCTGTTTCATTTTCATGCAATGTAGTTTCTTCTAGGTTGACATTTAGTTGTGGGATTGGTAAGTCAATTTCAAAGTCTATCTATTCTTTTGGGTGTGGTCGATTACGTATTTCTTGGTTCTCTCCATCTTTTCTTTTGGTCTTTAGTTGATGTTAATAGGGTTCCAGTTTTGTTAAGGACTGGTCTTCCTTTGGATGCAATAGTACCTGTTGGCGTGTTTTGTATATTCTATAGAGTTTTGCTGTTTTCTGTTTTTGCTGCTTTCTCTGCTTCTTTCGCCATATTGGTCATGTATTATCTTTTATCCCTTCTAGCTTTACTTTTTACTTTATTGTCTAGTTCTTTGTATGTTGCTTTTGCCAAATTTTTTCCAAGATCTATCTTTACATTCATCATGGCTAATTTGTCTGCTCGTCTTTCATGTATATATTTCCATGTTTTATCTGATATCCATGCTTTTCTACTTGTTTTTTGCAGTCCATATATAAAATATATAGATTGCATATATAAAACATATACATTACATATATATGACAAGCGGGGGAGACATTTCTGAACCATTGAATTAAATGGTGTAACTATAACTATATATTGTCGTAAATGTTAAATCGTACACGGAAATTGCACTAAGTGATTATAGCTATGATATTTGCATTGCTTGACTATGTCTGCATGTGCTCGCCTGTTTACTATGATATTTGCATTGCTTGACTATGTTTGCAAGTGATCGCCTGTTTACTATGATATTTGCATTGCTTGACTGTGTCTACATGTGCTCGATAGTTTGCTATGATATTTGCATTGCTTGACTGTGTCTACATGTGCTCGATAGTTTGCTATGATATTTGCATTGCTTGACTGTGTCTACATGTGCTCGATAGTTTGCTATGATATTTGCATTGCTAGACTGTGTCTGTATGTGCTTGATAGTTTGCTATGACATTTTCATTGCTTGACTGCGTCTGTATGTGGTTGATAGTTTGCTATGATATTTGCATTGCTTGACTGTGTCTGTATGTGCTTGATAGTTTGCTATGATATTTGCATTGCTTGACTGTGTCTATATGAGCTTGATAGTTTGCTATGATATCTGCATTGCTTGACTGTGTCTATATGTGCTTGATAGTTTGCTATGATATTTGTATTGCTGTCTGCATGTGATCGATAGTTTGATACGATATTTGCATTGCTTGACTGTGTCTGCATGTGCTCGCCTGTTTTCTATCATCTGTGTTTGCCTGCCAGTTTATCATCTGTTCTGTTTGCTAGTACATTGTGTCACATTCTGCAGTTTATCAGTTTATTTGGTTACCACAAAACCTGTGCATTTCTTGCTACGAGTTACGCTCAATAATTTATTGTACGTCTTATCTACTAGTTCACATATGACATACAATAATTTATCGACGTATCGGGTTTTAAAAGGCATTTATAACATCAGACATTCATGTGTTTTTTTTCAGGTGGAAAAAGATAAAACTCTTCACAGATTTCTGGTGTGTGTCACGTTACATATTTCAACTATCAACATTTAAAATACTTTAACAGAATTCAGCGGTGTGTGTCACATTAGATATTAGATATTTACAATCATTTCAGCTGATAAAAAAAGATTTTTTTTTCGCAGAGGTCTGTGTCACATTACATATTTACCATATACCCAGTTTGCGACTGATAAAATTCTTTCACAAAGGTCTGCGTCACATTGGATATTTACCATCTACCCAGCTTGCGATTGACAAAACTCTTTCGCGGATTTCTGGGAGATCTTCATCGCTTTCTTTGTCCTCTACCTTCTCTTCCTCTTCTTCCTCCGTCACCTCGGGGGCTTCTTCCTCTTGCACAGGCTCCTCCGCCTGTGGCGAAAGTGGCTTTTTCGGTTTGGCGGCAATCCCTACCACCACAGCGTAGCTGCTCCGTGCAGGTTCCAGATTCTGTGGTTCAGATGCAGAGCTAACATTATGTAAGGAAAATGAGCATGGTCAGAAACTTCACCAATAAGTTCATTTTCTCAGAGATAACACTGCGGATCAAGAAATTACAAAATGTAAAGAAGGTGCAGATCGTCTATAAATGCAGCCATCAATGTAACTATACAGAAACCTCAGACAATTGGCCAGTTCTCGACTCAGGGTCGCGGAGGGCCAATTAAGGCCCCGAGGAGAGTAACAAACATGATTCCAATCCTTACACGGGGAAAAGAACTCTCATATGCGCTTTCATTAGTTTATTTTTTCATGCAACTGTCGGACCATTATAATGTTTTCCTGAATTTTTTGCCTCTTATACGAAAAGATGAAACTAGGGCTCGCCCCCTCAACAGCATGGATCACAGGGATGCTGCACCGACCCGTTATAACTATGTATACCCGAAGAACAATATGAGAAGGAAATGTATCGCTGTAGTAAAATGAGGAAAATATGCAGCTAAATGTACTTTATGCAATCATTCATTCATTCATTCATTCGTAGCATACTTCATACTTAACCGTTTTGTACAGTCACGTGCGTGAATAAGCAAGGTACCCTTTTTTCAGACTGTATCAATATTTCTCTCTCTTTCTCTCTCTCTTTCTCTGTCTGTCTGTCTGTCTGTGTGTTTATCTTCTCTTTGACTCTCTATCTCTTTCTTCACTCTTTTTTTCTCTGTCTGTCTCTCTTTCTGTCTCTCTGTCTCTACCTCTGTCTCTGTCCTGTCTGTCTCTCTTTATTTCCTGGATTATCTAATCTGAGTATATGAGGTTCGAGAAACTCTCTCCTAACGTGACACCCACGTAAAAGTAGTCCTCTTTGGATGATTTTCTTTTTCTTTCTCATGTTCTGCAACTTTTCTGAGAACTTCTTGTTCTGCTGTTTTTTTTTCAATCTGGTCGTTCAGAATAAATTTCAAACCTTTCTACAAATAAACAAACAAGCAAGCAAGCAAACAGGCAGACGAACAGACACACAAGCACACAAACAAACACACAAACACAAATACACACACAAGCACAGACATACTTCTACTCTTTCCATTGTATGTTTCGCTTATTCATTTATTCTCAAAGTTTCGCAAAAAATGGAATAGCACAGATTCTACATAGAACAATAATACTAAAACAAAAGATGGAAAAACTCTAGCTAATGAACTACAATACAAGACTCATCTAACAGCAAGATGCAAAGAAAAAGCTGAAGCGTAGACTGAGACGAGATATGACACAAAGTTCTCACTTGCATTGCTATGAGTTTGTATACCCTTTAAAAAAAAATCAAAACCAGCAAACAAACAAATGTATGTAATCATATGTTTTTTCTTATTTAGGAGCTCATAATGTTAAAAGTCTGTGACATATAAATCATTTGCTTGAACAACATGGCGGCCATGATGAACGATAACACAATAATGTTGATGTGTCATGGCTCTTATTAATTTACTAGCTGATTACCCGGCGTTGTCCGGGTATTTATTTATCCCAATCAACAAAGTTCTATTCAGTTCCACAGCCTTCTAGAAGGCTCTACAGAGGTCTATTCAGTTCCACAACCTTCTAGAAGATTCTACAGAGGTCTATTCAGTTCCACAACCTTCTAGAAGATTCTACAGAGTCTAGACAGCTCTACAGAGCTCTATTCCTTCTATTCGACTAAACGTGGGCTTAATTGCCATCAATC
Organism: Achatina immaculata; assembly: GCA_009760885.1. Taxonomy (NCBI): domain Eukaryota; kingdom Metazoa; phylum Mollusca; class Gastropoda; order Stylommatophora; family Achatinidae; genus Lissachatina; species Lissachatina immaculata. Next base: position 11,289,428 of record CM019720.1, on the reverse strand, counting down.
AGCTTAGCGACCCCAAACACTAAGGATTCGACATTAATCTCGGTCAATTTGGACATTTTATATTTAACTACTTCTCACTCCCCCCCCCCCTTTTCCAATACCGATGGGGGCTGAACTTGCGAGTGTCATTATTCATCTCAGCGACCACGAAAACCATGGATTCGACAGTAATATCGGTCGTTTTCGATGATTTGTACATGTCAACCCATCCTACACCACCCCTAGGATTCCATGCCGACGGAGGCTGAGCTTGGACATATCAGCATCGATCGGGAGTGTCACTATTCATCTCAGCGACCCAGAAAACTATGGATACGACGCAAAAATCGGTAGTTTTCGATAATTTTTACATGTCACCCCCATCCCACCCCCACCCCTAGCCTCCCCCATGCCGGCTGAACTTGGACTTAAACGGCATCGGGAATGTCACTATTCATCTCTGCGACACCATAAACTATGGATTTGGCACTAATATCGGTCGAGTTCGATGATTTGTAAATGTCACTCCCATCCTACCCCCAGTCCGAGGCCCAGCCATGCCGATTGGGGGTAGGGGGGGCTGAACCTGGACTTAAACGGCATCGGGAGTGTCACTATTTATGTACGCGACCTCTAAAACTACGGATTAAACACAGATATCGGTCGTTTTCGGTTATTTTTACATGTCACCCAGACCCCTAAGGGTCATAGGAGTATTCTAGGGGTGATCTAACCCCCGCAGTACTTTGTCCAGATTGTAAGTCATGTGTGTGCCAAGTCTGGCTGAAATTGCTCCAGGGGTGAGCCAATGTTACAGAAGACACGTTTAAAGAGCTTTAATATTCTAATTTCAGTTTCATTACAGCCTGCACGTGATAACACTGTACCCTACGGATGTCTTAGTGAGATCTTGCTTCACTTCACGCAAGAGGATGAAACAGACTAGAATAGTCTCGGAAACCGGCCGATTTGTTTCATTTGCTCTATGCGGCCAAAAACTTACCGGAAGTATGTCATGAGAATTATGGGAAAAAAATGTCCGCTGTTCAAACATTTCAGGCGTTATCCTTTGCTAGTCCTCCTTTAACGAGTACTCTTCTTCTTCTTGAAACTGCGAGCTGGTGTTCTTTATAGGTGAGGCAATAAGGATGTTGAGATACAGCATCTTGTCGGCTTGGGAGTGGATCATGGCAGCTACCGTTTTTTTCACTCCCTGAGATCAGTTAAACAAGTAGGGAGTGTACATTACTTCTTTAGCAGGCTCCAGTATTCTCTTCCTGCCTCAACTAATATCCTAATCCTACTTCAACGAGCGTCCTAAATCTACATTAACGAGTATCATTATTCTGATATTCCTAATCCTACCTTAATTAGTGTCCTAATCCTTCCTTGACGAGTGCCCTAGCATTACCTAGTCGACCGCCCTAACTTTACCTTGACGACTGTCCTCTCTTCTGGCGCTAAACTCTCTTCATCATCGTCCTCTTCATCTAGCTTTTGGTTGGTGTTTATGTTGGCTTTCTCCTCATTCTCTGGTCTCTCGGTAGCGCTGTTGTTCACATTGTAGGGGCCATTGCCGTAGTTATCGTTTTCGTTCAAACTGGACCTGCGTATTTTGGAGTGGCAGAAGACAGACTTCAACAGACGGGTAATAGATAGCAAAGATCAACAACAGGTCAATAAACTGAGCAGTTTGAGTAGATGAAACGAAGTTCTTTTTCAGTATCCCTGGAATTGTGAGCTGATATATATATATATTTTTTTTTTTTTGCAGTTCAAGTAGTAAAGATGTTGAGGCACAGCGTCGATTCGGATTGGGAGCGGATTATTTTTGGAGTTCCCGAATGGGGCTAAAAAGCGACTTTAGAATATTTCCATCCCCATCACATCCCTGCCCCGGTAGTCAGCTCATTAAATATGGCGATCCCTGCCCCGGTAGTCAGCTCATTAAATATGGCGATCCCTGCCCCGGTAATCAGCTCATTAAATATGGCGATCCCTGCCCCGGTAATCAGGCTCATCACATATGGCGATCCCTGCCCCGGTAATCAGGCTCATCACATATAGCGATCTCTGCCCCGGTAATCAGCTCATTAAATATGGCGATCCCTGCCCCGGTAATCAGGCTCATCACATATAGCGATCTCTGCCCCGGTAATCAGGCTCATCACATATAGCGATCTCTGCCCCGGTAATCAGCTCATTAAATATGGCGATCCCTGCCCCGGTAATCAGGCTCATCACATATAGCGATCCCTGCCCCGGTTATCAGGCTCATCACATATAGCGATCCCTGCCCCGGTTATCAGGCTCATCACATATAGCGATCACTGCCCCGGTAATCAGGCTCATCACATATAGCGATCCCTGTCCCGGTTATCAGGCTCATCACATATAGCGATCCCTGCCCCGGTTATCAGGCTCATCACATATAGCGACCACTGCCCCGGTTATCAGGCTCATCACATATAGCGACCACTGCCCCGGTTATCAGGCTCATCACATATAGCGACCACTGCCCCGGTTATCAGGCTCATCACATATAGCGATCCCTGCCCCGGTTATCAGGCTCATCACATATAGCGACCACTGCCCCGGTTATCAGGCTCATCACATATAGCGATCCCTGCCCCGGTAGTCAGGCTCATCACATATGACGATCCCTGCCCCGGTAATCAGGCTAAGTTGGGGGGGGGGGGTACCAACGGAGAGCTGGGGCAAAGTCTTGGCTTGCTCTGACGACAGACGAGCTATTGGTCGCTTATTGTCAGTTCGGACAGTGTCTTAGTTCGCCTTTTTTTATAGCACGGAAATTCAAGACAGGGAGACAGGGAGATAAGGAAAATAACAACCGTCGGAAACCAAGGTTATTTAATGCAGACTGGCTGAAAAATAGGATATACTAATTCATGAACATGTAAGAATAATAATTATATTAAGAAAAGAGCAGACGGCACAGTAAGCAGAAGAGTATACAGAATGAGCAAGCTGGATAAAGAGACATTGTGACAAACGGATTAGGCAGACAGAAAATATCTGCTTATATTCATTGTCAAATGAACAAATAAACAGACAAAAGTTACAGACATACAGGTAGACAGGCAGCCAGACATGCAGACAGACAGAGAGATAGACAGGCATATACACAGACAGACATACAAGATAAACATTTATATATACACATACATACATACATACAGGTAGATATACAGACAGGTAGATATGATTCAAACGAGGTCTGGTAAAATTCGTAATGACCAAATCTGGCAGTTTAAAAAAATTGTACTGGTTTGCTCTAATACGGCAGGTAGGTCTAATTTGTCATGGAGACACTTAGTAGGTACTGTATTAGTGTCCGTATTTCCCTTCACCTGTGGGGCACGCGAAAGCAATATGGGGCCAGCATGACGCCTGGCTGCATTTCCTACTTCAGCTCCAGAAGAAGTCAGGTACCTATTTTCCACAGCTGGGCTGGGTCTTCAGGCCCGGTTTCGAACAGCCTATTTTCACCATGACAGACTAGTATGCTGACCAGTTCCGCCACTTGAGCACCCTTTGATCTAGTAGTCTACAGATAATATAATCAGCGTTTAACAGTACAAATTTTTGTTAAGAATGATAAAGGGGAATTTGCCTGTTTATGTTGTTGGCATTTTCGTCTTTGCGTTCCGCTTCTGGGCGTTCGGCAGCACCAGCTTCAGCGCTACGGGGCTGAAAGAACACAGTACAGTGTACAAGATAAAGAACACAGTACAGTGTACGAGATAAAGAAAACAGTACAGTGTACAAAATAAAGAACACAGTACCGTGTACAAGATAAAGAACACAGTACAGTGTACGAGATAAAGAACACAGTACAGTGTACAAGATAAAGAACACAGTAAAGTGTACAAGATAAAGAACACAGTACAGTGTACGATATAAAGAACACAGTACAGTGTACGAGATAAAGAACACAGTACAGTGTACGAGATAAAGAACACAGTAAAGTGTACGAGATAAAGAACACAGTACAGTGTACGAGATAAAGAACACAGTACAGTGTACGAAATAAAAACACAGTACAGTGTACCAGATAAAGAAGACAGTACAGTGTACGAGATAAAGAACACAGTACAGTGTACAAGATAAAGAACACAGTAAAGTGTACGAGATAAAGAACACAGTACAGTGTACGAGATAAAGAATATAGTACAGTGTACGAGATAAAGAAGACAGGACAGTGTACGAGATAAAGAAAACAGTACAGTGTACAAGATAAAGAGCACAGTACAGTGTACAAGATAAAGAACACAGTACAGTGTACGAGATAAAGAACACAGTACAGTGTGCAAGATAAAGAACACAGTAAAGTGTACAAGATAAAGAACACAGTACAGTGTATGAGATAAAGAAGACAGTAAAGTGTACAAGATAAAGAACACAGTAGAGTGTACGAGATAAAGAACACAGTACAGTGTACGAGATAAAGAACACAGTACAGTGTACGAGATAAAGAACACAGTACAGTGTACGAGATAAAGAACACAGTACAGTGTACGAGATAAAGAACACATTACAGTTTACAAAATAAAGAACACAGTACAGTGTACGAGATAAAGAACACAGTACAGTGTACGAGATAAATAAGACAGTACAGTGTACGAGATAAAGTACACAGTACAGTTTACTAGATAAAAGAGACAGTACAGTGTACGAGATAAAGAAAACAGTACAGTGTACGAGATAAAGAACACAGTACAGTGTACAAGATAACGAACACAGTACAATGTACGAGATAAAGAACACAGTACAGTGTACGAGATAAAGAACACAGTGCAGTGTACGAGATAAAGAACACAGTACAGTGTACAAGATAAAAAACACAGTACAGTGTACGAGATAAAGAACACAGTACAGTGTACGAGATAAAGAACACAGTACAGTGTACGAGATAAAGAACACATTACAGTTTACAAGATAAAGAACACATTACAGTTTACAAGATAAAGAACACAGTACAGTGTACGAGATAAAGATCACAGTACAGTGTACGAGATAAAGAACACAGTAAAGTGTACGAGATAAAGAAGACAGTACAGTGTACGAGATAAAGTACACAGTACAGTTTACAAGAAAAAGTACACAGTACAGTGTACGAGATAAAGAAAACAGTACAGTGTACGAGATAAAGAACACAGTACAGTGTACAAGATAAAGAACACAGTAAAGTGTACGAGATAAAGAACACAGTAAAGTGTACGAGATAAAGAATATAGTACAGTGTACGAGATAAAGAATATAGTACAGTGTACGAGATAAAGAACACATTACAGTGTACGAGATAAAGAACACAGTACAGTGTACGAGATAAAGAAGACAGTACAGTGTACGAGATAAAGAACACAGTACAGTGTACGAGATAAAGAACACAGTACAGTGTACGAGATAAAGAAGACAGTACAGTGTATGAGATAAAGTACACAGTACAGTTTACAAGATAAAAGATACAGTACAGTGTACGAGATAAAGAAAACAGTACAGTGTACGAGATAAAGAAAACAGTACAGTGTACGAGATAAAGAACACAGTACAGTGTACGAGACAAAGAACACAGTACAGTGTACGAGATAAAGAACACAGTACAGTGTACGAGATAAAGAACACATTACAGTTTACAAGATAAAGAACACATTACAGTTTACAAGATAAAGAACACAGTACAGTGTACGAGATAAAGATCACAGTACAGTGTACGAGATAAAGAACACAGTACAGTGTACGAGATAAAGAAGACAGTACAGTGTACGAGATAAAGAAGACAGTACAGTGTACGAGATAAAGTACACAGTACAGTTTACAAGATAAAGGAGACAGTACAGTGTACGAGATAAAGAAGACAGTACAGTGTACGAGATAAAGAACACAGTACAGTGTACAAGATAAAGAACACAGTAAAGTGTACGAGATAAAGAACACAGTAAAGTGTACGAGATAAAGAATATAATACAGTGTACGAGATAAAGAATATAGTACAGTGTACAAGATAAAGAACACATTACAGTGTACGAGATAAAGAACACAGTACAGTGTACGAGATAAAGAAGACAGTACAGTGTACGAGATAAAGAACACAGTACAGTGTACGAGATAAAGAACACAGTACAGTGTACGAGATAAAGAAGACAGTACAGTGTATGAGATAAAGTACACAGTACAGTTTACAAGATAAAAGATACAGTACAGTGTACGAGATAAAGAAAACAGTACAGTGTACGAGATAAAGAAAACAGTACAGTGTACGAGATAAAGAACACAGTACAGTGTACGAGACAAAGAACACAGTACAGTGTACGAGATAAAGAACACAGTACAGTGTACGAGATAAAGAACACATTACAGTTTACAAGATAAAGAACACATTACAGTTTACAAGATAAAGAACACAGTACAGTGTACGAGATAAAGATCACAGTACAGTGTACGAGATAAAGAACACAGTACAGTGTACGAGATAAAGAACACAGTACAGTGTACGAGATAAAGAAGACAGTACAGTGTACGAGATAAAGTACACAGTACAGTTTACAAGATAAAGGAGACAGTACAGTGTACGAGATAAAGAAGACAGTACAGTGTACAGGATAAAGAACACAATACAGTGTACAACATAAGACAAAAAGCAATTTAGGATTAAAGAAAACATAGAAACTATGGAAACGTTTGTCGTGAAATAGTATTGCAGTTCTTTTCATTTTCCTTGGTTGTTTGCTTGCGTTTTGGTTCGGTTATTGAAATTATCTATTTTATTTTGGTCATTTCATTTGTTTTTTTGTTTGTTTGTTTTTTTTTTTTTTGGGGGGGGGGGGGGGGGGAATTGGCTATTGATGTTGTTTGTTTTGTTTCGGTTACTAGTATTGAATGTTTTGTTTCGGTTATTTTGTCAGCCCCGCAGAGCTGTTGCGCAGGCCGACTGTTCATTTGGCGAAAAAGTGCTCTCGAGTTCCGTGCGTGGGGAAAAAGGTTTTCGCTCCCTTCCGAGACGGCGAGAGTTAAGTTGTTTCGATGCAGAAGCGAGTGGTTTGTCCGTCGAGCGAAGCCAATAAACGGCTAGCCAGCCAGGTTCGTGCTAACGGTGTACTACGGTTTTGTCGACCGATGGTCTCGAAATTAGCCCATTTCTCGTAAAGAGTATCGGGTCTGCAGTATGTAATGTGCGTTGGTTGTGGGTGCCGCGCTTTCTTTTCGTTCGTTAGAGCAGAGAGAGTCGGCTGCCGCCGGTTAAAGGAAATTAAACGCCGCCGGGGTCGAAAAGGATCCGCTGTAAGCAGAGCGCTGTCTCCCTTGCCCCGCATCGGTCTGTCGGCAGATATCCGACTAAGGTTCGGTGAAGAAAGCTATCTGGTTGATCCTGCCAGTAGTCATATGACTGTCTCAAAGATTAAGCCATGCATGTCTAAGTTCACACTGTCTCACGGTGAAACTGCGAATGGCTCATTAAATCAGTCGAGATTCCTTCGATGACACGATCCTACTTGGATAAATGTGGCAATTCTAGAGCTAATACATGCTTACCAAGGGGGTAAGTTTCTATTCGTAAGTCTTGGACTGAAGCAGGGACTAGCATCTGCATGAACTGGAAACACCTTCACACATGATCTTCTTGTCAAGCGCGACATCTCGAAGGTTGCTGCAGACACATTTTGAGGAGATGAAGTAGTAGAAAATTGTATTCATACTATATTTATTTGCAATATCAAGCCGACTACTAGTACCAAAGCCCAAATCAGAGGACCGCCTCAAAATGAACAAATCGGACATGTACATATCCATCAAACAACACCTCGATGAACAAAACAGGGCAACTTCCTCCAAAGTACCTATCACATACGACTCAATGGATAAACCATATCTACACTAGACAGGCGTAGATAGTGTGACTGTTTTATATAATATCTATAGTTTTGTTTTGACGTTTTTCAAGGATATACAGGTGTTGGAAAAGTATCTACATACATATGGCATACAAGTTTGGGCGAGGACACCAGGCTAAGAATAGTGCAAGCTCGTGCGTCACTTGCCCGCGTAGTAACTTGAGTCCTATATATAGGAAGGTTGTTGGCACGCAGACAGAGAGAAAGTTAGTTCGATGGCGGAGTGAGTTCGTTTGCCTTATGTATCGTGAAATACTCAGCGCCTGCCAACTCACACACTATTTGACTATATTATGTCGTAAATTCATATGTGATGTGGATTATGTCTTTCACGTAGTATGAGGAAATTCTATCAGATTCGTGGTTGATCGTCACAAGTTCGATGGGCACATATATAGTCCACCAAGGCCTTCGTTCGTATGGCTGGTAGATATGTATATGTCGAGACGGCATTCTACGAGATAAAGTACACAGTACAGTTTACAAGATAAAGGAGACAGTACAGTGTACGAGATAAAGAAAACAGTACAGTGTACGAGATAAAGAACACAGTACAGTGTACAAGATAAAAAGCACAGTACAGTGTGCAAGATAAAGAACACAGTACAGTGTGCAAGATAAAGAACACAGTACAGTGTACGAGATAAAGAAGACAGTACAGTGTACAGGATAAAGAACACAATACAGTGTACAACATAAGACAAAAAGCAATTTAGGATTAAAGAAAACATAGAAACTATGGAAACGTTTGTCGTGAAATAGTATTGCAGTTCTTTTCATTTTCCTTGGTTGTTTGCTTGCGTTTTGGTTCGGTTATTGAAATTATCTATTTTATTTTGGTCATTTCATTTGTTTTTTTGTTTGTTTTGTTTTTTTTTTTTTTTGGGGGGGGGGGGGGGGGGGGAATTGGCTATTGATGTTGTTTGTTTTGTTTCGGTTACTAGTATTGAATGTTTTGTTTCGGTTATTTTGTCAGCCCCGCAGAGCTGTTGCGCAGGCCGACTGTTCATTTGGCGAAAAAGTGCTCTCGAGTTCCGTGCATGGGGAAAAAGGTTTTCGCTCCCTTCCGAGACGGCGAGAGTTAAGTTGTTTCGATGCAGAAGCGAGTGGTTTGTCCGTCGAGCGAAGCCAATAAACGGCTAGCCAGCCAGGTTCGTGCTAACGGTGTACTACGGTTTTGTCGACCGATGGTCTCGAAATTAGCCCATTTCTCGTAAAGAGTATCGGGTCTGCAGTATGTAATGTGCGTTGGTTGTGGGTGCCGCGCTTTCTTTTCGTTCGTTAGAACAGAGAGAGTCGGCTGCCGCCGGTTAAAGGAAATTAAACGCCGCCGGGGTCGAAAAGGATCCGCTGTAAGCAGAGCGCTGTCTCCCTTGCCCCGCATCGGTCTGTCGGCAGATATCCGACTAAGGTTCGGTGAAGAAAGCTATCTGGTTGATCCTGCCAGTAGTCATATGACTGTCTCAAAGATTAAGCCATGCATGTCTAAGTTCACACTGTCTCACGGTGAAACTGCGAATGGCTCATTAAATCAGTCGAGATTCCTTCGATGACACGATCCTACTTGGATAAATGTGGCAATTCTAGAGCTAATACATGCTTACCAAGGGGGTAAGTTTCTATTCGTAAGTCTTGGACTGAAGCAGGGACTAGCATCTGCATGAACTGGAAACACCTTCACACATGATCTTCTTGTCAAGCGCGACATCTCGAAGGTTGCTGCAGACACATTTTGAGGAGATGAAGTAGTAGAAAATTGTATTCATACTATATTTATTTGCAATATCAAGCCGACTACTAGTACCAAAGCCCAAATCAGAGGACCGCCTCAAAATGAACAAATCGGACATGTACATATCCATCAAACAACACCTCGATGAACAAAACAGGGCAACTTCCTCCAAAGTACCTATCACATACGACTCAATGGATAAACCATATCTACACTAGACAGGCGTAGATAGTGTGACTGTTTTATATAATATCTATAGTTTTGTTTTGACGTTTTTCAAGGATATACAGGTGTGGGAAAAGTATTTACATACATATGGCATACAAGTTTGGGCGAGGACACCAGGCTAAGAATAGTGCAAGCTCGTGCGTCACTTGCCCGCGTAGTAACTTGAGTCCTATATATAGGAAGGTTGTTGGCACGCAGACAGAGAGAAAGTTAGTTCGATGGCGGAGTGAGTTCGTTTGCCTTATGTATCGTGAAATACTCAGCGCCTGCCAACTCACACACTATTTGACTATATTATGTCGTAAATTCATATGTGATGTGGATTATGTCTTTCACGTAGTATGAGGAAATTCTATCAGATTCGTGGTTGATCGTCACAAGTTCGATGGGCACATATATAGTCCACCAAGGCCTTCGTTCGTATGGCTGGTAGATATGTATATGTCGAGACGGCATTCTAGAGATACGTAATCTGGCTGCAGCATCTGCATTTAGTGAGGCGATTAGCAAATGAAAATTGTGAAGCGGGGTGGTGGAGTGATTATTCAGTGCATTAGTACACCAGAATTGTGTAGTATTATTCCAGTGCATTATCACACCAGGAGATGTGTAGTATTATTGCAGGGCATGAGCACACTAGTAGTTCAGGATATATATATATATAGAGAGAGAGAGAGAGAGAGAGGGGCGTGGCAACAGTGCAGTAATTGCAGGTGGAGTGATCCAGGAAGATGAGTGTGTCATAGATCAGCAGTAGGCAAGGCTAGAATAAGTGCGATGGCATAAATGGATAAATGTGTGTGACATAGCTTATGCGGTGAGGGCCCAGAGGAGATCAGGCCAGCATCAGGCACATATAGATTTTAATTTTATCTCTAGACAGTTATTATGTTACATTGGTGTTCATCATCATCATCAGGTGCCGTGCCGACTGGCGTTGGCTATTATGCTTCTCCAGAGTACCCAATCCTTTATGTTATAACATTGATGTTATATTATACAATTAACATTACTGCTGTATCTAGACAAAAAACCAGCAGTAAGAATAAATGGTGAAACAACTACTTGGTTTGACATAAAACAAGGTGTTCGTCAGGGGTTGATATTGTCGACTTACTTATTTAACATGTATACTGAAAATATAATGAGGAAGGTTAGAGAAGATATAGACAAAGAATATTACGATACCATAACAATTGGAGGTTATGAAATACCAGAGATTGGATATGCTTATGACACAGTATTACTCTCCAAAACACAAAATGAAATTGAAAAACGAATTATGTCACTCTGTAAGAATAGTGAAGAGCAAAACCTCTATCTTAATATCGAAGGAAACTAAACTGATGACAACTGACAAAACAAACAAGGCAGCTGAAATATGTATCAATGAGGAAAAACTGAAAGAAGTGGAGAGTTTTGAATATCTTGGATCACTGATAACTAATAATGGAGATAGAATGAGGGAAATAAAAGGAGGACATCTATCGCTCTTCAGAAAGTAAAACAACTAAAGAATTTGTGGAAGGGAACAGACAGAACTACAAAAATAAGATTTTTAAGGGCATGCATTTTCCCATCGCAACATATGCCTGTGAGACCTGGACACTTAACAAAACACCTGAGAAATACATAAATGCCTTTGAATGTAAATGCTACAGAAGAGTTCTTCATACACCATGGACACAAAAAAGAACAAATATATCCATACTACAAGACCTTAATATTGAAGAGGGTTGGCTAGCAAAGAGGATTAAACAGAGAAAACTTAAATATTTTGGACACATTAAACGTCATGATAATCTAGAGAAGACCGTCTTGGAAGGGTGCATAATGGGAAAAAGAAAGAGAGGAAGACCAAGGCGAAGATGGCTGCAAGACATCGTTGATGATCTGCAAATGGATGCATCAGCAGCAGGCCATCTTTCTCACAACCGAGAGGCCTACAGGAGTGCTGTTAAGGAGGCAATGTTCCACAAGGGACATGCAAATGAATGAATGAATGAACAGTAGAAGTTGATTTGTGACCAATAACTTGTTTACTACAGACCTGCGAAATTCGCAAATGTAATATTTTTGTTTCGACTAACAGCGTTGAAATTGGTGAATAATTAGAAAACTTGTTGTACAGACTATAGTCAAGATGACAGTGAGTATGAAATTTAACAATGCTCAGATAATGGCGACTATGAACAGAACCAAGCACGGATGAGTATAATCCCCGCGAGTCGACGACTGCTACTTTCAAAACTGCAACGTGATAATGGACCTATACTTTAATATTTAATGATTCTCACAAAGTGGTAAAGGCCTGCCAAAGACGCTTTAAAAAAGATTCCATTGGCACGCAGAGACAGTTTCCAAAAGATTTAGGGGCTCACCAAAGACTTTATTCAGGACTTCAGAAAAGCCCAGGAAGACTATTTCTAATCGATATTAAGGTCCAGTGAAAAACTTTTTGTCAGGATTGGCGTAGCTTGTTCTCGCCCTCAGATGATGATATGAAAGCGGCGAAGAAGATAAAGTGGAACGTACCTGTGGGGTGGTAGTCTCTACACCACGACCAGCACTTTCTTCGCCAGCAGCAGCAGGGACCGCACCAGAGGCCAACTCTCCCCGACTTTTCTCATCATCTCCCTCCGCCCTTTACAGAGAAATTGGTACAAAACAGGTTAATCATTTCATGTAATTAAGAAAACATCTACTTTCATCAATACTACATCTTTTGTCTTAGGAGCAATTATAACTTTATCTGCATAGACCAGTGGTTCCCATACTAAGTCTTCAACGCCATGTCCCTAGCGCCTCTAACAAAATTCTCTTCAGCTGGTTCACTCCCTTTCCCGTACCACGCCCCTGGATCTTCCTAACGCCCGCATAAGGCGGCACCGCGCACTTTGGTAATCACTGGTGTAGACTGTTCACTTGTTTTGTCCAGTGTTGTTTCATCCATGCTGTAGACAAGCGTAGATAGTGTGACTGTACCAGTATAACAATTACAAATTGTGAACTATTTTTCTTGATGACTGAAGACATATAGTGTTCTTTATTTCTCTTTTAATGACTTGATAGTAGAATTGTTCTTTGGTTCTCTGATCATAACACAACGATGTTTCACAAATATTACACTTCACTAAAGCAGAGGAGAGCAAGTCCGATGATGTTCCTTACATATTTCATTTAATTGTCTTCTTTCTCTGTTGTGTCGTTCCTTCTCTTCTCTTCTTCTCTTGTCTGGACCGGTCTCAGTTCACTGACCGTCCTTGTTCCTCCGTCTTCGGGGCTCCGTCCTCTATCTCTTCTTCTTCCTCGTTCCTTACTGCTTGGTTCCTCTTCGTTCTTCGTTCTGTCCCCCTCCCCCGTTCTGTTTTGTTCCCCTACTGCTTCGTCGTGCATTGAATACATAGTGGATAAGTTACCTGGACTTACCGTGGAGGAAATGAAGGCAGGAATTTTCAATGGTCCACAGATCAGACAACTTATAAATGACCCACGTTTCATAGCATCAGTGAATGAAATCGAATCATGAGTCTGGTCTTCATTTGTTCTTGTTGTGAAAAGTTTTCTTTGCAACAAGAAGGTAGACAACTACACACAGTTAGTAGTGGATATGCTCTTCATCTCAACAGGCTTGGCTGTAATATGAGTTCATTCATTCATTCATTTGCATGTCCCTTGCGGAACTTTGCCTCCCTAACAGCACTCCTGTAGGCCTCTCGGTTGTGAGAAAGATGGCCTGCTGCTGATGCATCCATTTGCAGATCATCAACGATGTCTTGTATCCATCTTCGTCTTAGGTCTTCCTCTTTTTCTTTTTCTCATTATATACCCTTCCAAGACGGTCTTCTCTAGATTATCATGACGTTTAATGTGTCCAAATTATTGAAGTTTTCTTTATTTAATCCTCTTTACTAGCCAGTATTAAAATCCATTATCTTCACATTCACTTTCCAGAGAACCTTGGTGATTTAAGGGAAGAGCAAGGTGAAAGATTTCACCAAGGCATAAAAACAATGGAAGCTATATACAAGGAAGATGGGATGCACACTAATGGCAGACTTTTGGTGGAATCTTATGCGGGATTGTCCTGACAGATCCCACTGTCGGAAGTCTTACAAAAGGAGCTTCTTGTGTGTCGAATGAGTGGAAAGTTTGTATAATAAACTTGCGCTTTTTGTTTAAAATAATTAGATGTTTACTCCTCTTTTAATTTTTAATATGTTTCCCTCATTCTTAAAAGATATTAATTTAAACACTACATTAAAATATCCTGATTTGTTATGGGCGAGCAGAGTGAAGAACGGTATATGGCACATGTTTTTGTGTGTTAAAAACTAGAACTGAGAGAGGAAAGATTGTGCCATTTTTTTTTTTTTGGAATCACCAGGTCAGATATACCCAGAACCAGGTCTAACATTTGATGCATCATTGGCCAATGTTATTTGTACGGGCGTGACCGGCATAACGTCCACGTTCCGTGAAAATATATAGGACGTTATGTGATTTTGACGTTGTACAAACACCATATTATATACTTCACAAGCCTACATGGAATAACGTAATGTACCTGCACTGACTAGATGTCAAGAGACTCTACTTCAACTAATTTAACTGTCAAGGTTACGCAGGCTTTCTCTTCAAAAAGAGGTAACATTTATTACGATCGGTGCTTTGTTACGCCAGTAATAATTTTTTTAGTGTTCAGCGACTTTATGTACACCCTGTATTTTAGGTTATATATGTACTGTTTCATTATACTCTGGGCACTGTTTATGCGAGACATGGGACAAAAGATACACATTTCCCTTTTGCTGGAATCGTGAGGGAAGCTGTTTAGTTCGCCACTTGCAGTTACGTCCGCTACGTCCCTTTCTCCGAACGGCACCTTTGTACTCTGTTATAATACGGACCACGGACGTTTATGCAATCAAACGTTGTTCGCATGGACGTTTAGCGAAGAAACATATGCCGGGTAAAGAGTGCAAAGATACGCGTTTACATACATCTGAGATATACACAAAAAAAGGCACACAAAACGAACAAGGCAGATCCTTACATTTATTAAAAATTACAAAATAAGTGACTTTCAGCAAGACAAAAAGAATAGCACATTTTTTTTAAATGTACCTAGTATAGTTAGTATGAATAATGTGCTTTTCAAGAAAGTGAAATGTAAGAAACATGAACAAAAAAAAAAAAAAAAGAAAGAAAGAAACGCCCAGATAGACCAAGATTTATCAAACTCAAGTACAGAAGATGTAAAATCAAAACATTTAACTCTCATCTTTCACAAGCCGCTGAAAGGGATTTTACACGCGGGATATGGGTGTGAAATGGTTTTGTTCTGTAAGTTAGCAGTTTGTATTTTTGTGTTACTGTAAACGTCAAAAACCATCACCATTGCCAGATTAAGAAAAACATAACACATGGTGTTTAAATTAAAAAAATAAAATAATACTCGCCTGAAGCGAGTGATTTTCTGTAAGATTAGCGTTAAAAAACATTGTCAATATTAGAACAAAAGTTTCCTTTTCCAAAACAGATAAAGAAAAGCATGAAATACAAATTAACAAACAAAAACATAGAAGAAACAAAAGCGTGAAATAATAAGCAAACAAAAGCATGAAATAATAAGCAAACAATAGCATGAAATAACAGGCAAACAAACGCATGAAATAATATGCAAACAAAAGCATGAAATAAAAAACAATCATGAAATATGAGTAATAAGCAAACAAACGTATGAAATCGTCAGCAAACAAACGCATGAAATAATAAGCAAACAATAGCATGAAATAATAAGCAAACAAAAGCATGAAATAATAAGCAAACAATAGCATGAAATAATAAGCAAACAGAAGCAAGAAATAATAAGCAAACAATAGCATGAAATAATAAGCAAACAATAACATGAAATAATAAGCAAACAAACGCATGAAATAATAAGCAAACAACAGCATGAAATAATAAGCAATCAACAAAGGCGTGAAATACGAGTAATAAGCGAACAATACTGAGTTCCTTCTCACACTCCTTCTTCCTCCCCCGAAGGTTGAAAATTTTCGTCTGTGCTGTCATCATCATCGCCGTAGTCTTCCTTCATCTGTATCGTTCGCCTCCTCTTTATGCTCTTTCTACTCTTCCTCCTCCTCCTCCTCTTGGCCGGCGCAACAGGCTCTTCGCTTTCCGGGGGCACAGCCGAGCTCAGTCTCTGCGAGACACTTTTCCTTTGCTCCTCTTCCCCCCCTGCTTCCCCTTCCTCCCCTTCCGCCTTGTCCTTCACCGCCTCTGCCGCCTCCTGCGCCTCCGGCTCCTCCTCGGAGCTGCTCTCGTCGTCGCTCTCTGCCTCCCACTTCTGGGTCCCTGTCTTCAGCTGAACCACGACGAACCTGCGAGCAAAGCAGGAGATGCATTAAGTCAACGTTACATGATGTGGATGTGCTGCAGCCGGTGCGTACGCGGACACTGGTGGCCGTGATAATAACCAGTGTTGGATGTTTTGTTTTTCTTTTTTAAGAAGCTGTCTCCGTCCTTTTTTTTTCTACCAGCTAAGCGTCCCAGAACTCCTATATAACAGGATTCTTCTGTCTAGTAAGGACAACAATGTCACATGATGTTAAATATGATGATGGTGACTGCGGTGCCAATGGTAAAGATGGCGGAGATAATATGACAATTACATAATGTTTTGTCATGACTTTTCTCGTGTTCCAGTGGCATACAAGACAGGTCTACGCCTCTCTCACGCCATCTTGTGATCTAAAGCTCAAACCGCGGGAGAAAAGAGTGGATCATACCCGACAGGAAATGTCAGTTACCTCCTTGCATGTAGTGCACACATAAAAAAAACTAAAACAACACAGACAGAACAACGAAATGTCAGTTACCTCCTTGCATGTAGTGCACACATAAAAAAAAACTAAAACAACACAGAGAGAACAACGAAATGTCAGTTACCTCCTTGCATGTAGTGCACACATTAAAAAAAACTAAAACAACACAGAGGGAACAATGGAAACAGAAACTGACTGCATCATCATCATCATCATCATCATCATCAGGTGCCGTGCCGATTGGCGTTGGCTATTATGCTTCTCTAGAGTATCCGATCCTTCATGCAGGCCATCAGTTCAGTTGGTGATCTCCTCTCACGCCATTTCGTCAGACTGTCCAGCATCATTTCTCTTGGTCTTCCTCTTGATCTTCTTCCTTCTATTTTTCCTGTTGTTATAATATTTTCTATGCCCCTTCTTCTCACTGCATGTCCTATGAAAGTACATTGTCTCTCTCTTATCTTTTTGACAAGATTTTTTGTCTCTCCAGCTCTTCTCCTACATTCTTCATTAGTTATTTTTGCTGTCCAGGGGATTCGCAACATTCTTCTAATAAACCACATTTCTGCTGCTTCAAATGATTTTTGTGCAGACTTGTCTATTGTCCATGATTCACTTCCATATAACAAGATAGGTTCAATATAGCATTTTAGGACTCGTTTTCTAACATTCATTGATAAGGATGTGTTAGCTAATATGTTTCTCATTCTCTGAAATGCAGTCTTTGCTTGGCCTATTCTGTTCCTAATTTCTGTTCTGCATTTCCCATCTGAAGTTATTACTGCTCCAAGGTATTTGAATTTCTGCATCTGCTTTAGAATAGTTCCGTTTAATTTAATATTGCATGCTGGTGGATTCTGTTTCTTAGATATAACTATAGTCTCTGTCTTTTTGATGTTCAAAGTAAGGCCTTTCTGTTCACTTTCTTTGGCGACTTTATCCAAGAGAATTTGCAGGTCTTGTTGGTTCTCAGCTATCAGTACTGTGTCGTCAGCATACCGAAGGTTGTTAATATTGTTTCCTCCAATTTTTATGCCTGGTTCTGTGATGATTGTTCTTAGAATATTCTCGCTATACAGAGAAAAAAGGTCTGGAGATAGTACACATCCTTGTCGCACCCCTTGTTTTATAGGTTGATATTTTCCAATTCTATTTTCAACTCGAACTGCTGCTTCTTGCTGCCAGTATAGATGTTTTACAATCCTCAGGTCTTTGCGGTCTATATTGATGTTTTCAAGCATTTTAATAATTTCATTATGTTTCACCTTGTCAAATGCCTTGGTGTAATCAATGAAGCATAAGTAGATATCTTTCTGTACTTCTAAAGCTCTTTCTGTTAGTGTTCGTAAAGCATAAATGGCATTGTGTGTTCCCTTTGCTTCAGCAAATGCAAACTGTTTATGTACTATTTCCATTTTTATCTTTTTCCTTGTTCTTCTCATAATTATTCTCAGAAGTAGCTTTGTTATGTGACATGAGAGGCTGATAGTCCAGTGGTCGTCACATTCCTTTGCACCTGGTTTCTTTGGTAGTGCTATAAACGTGGATTTAATCAGGTCACTGGGCATATAACCACTGTTGTAAATGTCATTCAGTAACTTGGTTATTATTTTTATTCCTGTCTCCTCTAGTGCCTCTATTTATTCTATTGTTATATTATCAGGCCCAGTCGCTTTTCCTTTCTTCATGTGTTTGATGGCATCTATGATTTCATCTTCAAGTATTGGCGGTCCATCACAGTTTTCAGTATCTGGTGTTAATTCTGGTCTTTCTCCTCCATATAGCTCACCGATATACTCTGTCCACCTGTCCACAATGTCTTCTTTTCCCATTAACATTTTACCTTCTTTCGATTTCAGGCATCCTGTGGTATATTTTGTTTTCAAGACTGTGAGTTCATTAATTCGTTTGTGCATGTTTTTGCAGTCTTTACTGCACTGTTCATTTAACCACATTTCTTTTGCTTCTCTGCATTTGCGTCTTATTTCATCGTGCTATATTTTTCCTCGTTATTTTTACTCCTCCTCCTCTTGTCCATCAGTCCTAAGATGTCGTCTGTCATCCATTTATTTTTAGAGGCTTCTTTTTTGGTGGTATTATCTCCTTAACAGTTTGGTGGATAGAATCTGTTAATATTTCTCATTGTTCATCTATACTATTTATCTTTGCTATTGCATTGTATCTATTTGTTATAATAAATTTGTATTGTTCTCGCAGTTCTTGGTCATTTTTAAGTTCTGTATTCAGTTTGATGTTTCTCACTTTTCTGCCTGCTTTCTTTAGCTTTATTCTAATTTTTCCACAGAGTGGATCATTGTCACTATTGCAATCAGCTCCTGGCATGGTTTTTGTTGTCAGTAATGCGTTGCAGAATCGTTTGTTGATTAATATGTAGTCTATCTGGTTAAAAGTCTTTTTGTCTGGACTGCACCATGTTGCCAGTCTTCAAGGATGTTGTTTAAACCAGGTGTTTCCTACAACCATGCTGTGTATTCTTGCCCATTCAATTAATTTATAACCTCTGTCATTCCTCTCCCCCAGTCCATAGTCACCAACGATGTCTGAAGTTCTTCCTTTACCAACTTTGGCATTAAAATCTCCCATGACTATGGTAACTTCATGTGACTTTGTGTGTTTTAGTGCTGTCTCTATGTCATTATAAAATATCTGTACATCTTATTCAGAACTTTCAGATGTTGGAGCGTACACTTGTATAATATTTATGTTTATTGGTTGTCCTTTCAGTTGGGCTAGCAGGACTCTGTCCGAGATGTTCAAATATCCTACAATTGTCCTTGCCGTTTTTTCATCAAATATAATTCCTACTCCTCGCTCATGTTTCTCACTTCCTGAATATATTATTGTATATTTATCTATAAACGCTAACAAAAAGAGCTTTGGAAGTGCAGAAAGATCTTTACTTATGCTTCATTGATTACACCAAGGCATTTGACAAGGTGAAACATAATGAAATTATTAAAATGCTTGAAGACATAAATATAGACCGCAAAGACCTGAGGATTGTAAAACATCTATACTGGCAGCAAGAAGCAGCAGTTCGAGTTGAAAATAGAATTGGAAAATATCAACCTATAAAACAAGGGGTGCGACAAGGATGTGTACTATCTCCAGACCTTTTTTCTCTGTATAGCGAGAATATTCTAAGAACAATCATCACAGAACCAGGCATAAAAATTGGAGGAAACAATATTAACAACCTTCGGTATGCTGACGACACAGTACTGATAGCTGAGAACCAACAAGATCTACAAAATCTTTTGGATAAAGTCGCCAAAGAAAGTGAACAGAAAGGCCTTACTTTGAACATCAAAAAACAGAGACTATGATTATATCTAAGAAACAGAATCCACCAGCATGCAATATTAAATTAAACGGAACTATTCTAAAGCAGATGCAGAAATTCAAATACCTTGGAGCAGTAATAACTTCAGATGGGAAATGCAGAACAGAAATTAGGAACAGAATAGGCCAAGCAAAGACTGCATTTCAGAGAATGAGAAACATATTAGCTAACACATCTTTATCAATGAATGTTAGAAAACGAGTCCTAAAATGCTATATTGAACCTATCTTGTTATATGGAAGTGAATCATGGACAATAGACAAGTCTGCACAAAAATCATTTGAAGCAGCAGAAACGTGGTTTATTAGAAGAATGTTGTGAACCCCCTGGACAGCAAAAATAACTAATGAAGAATGTATGAGAAGAGCTGGAGAGACAAAAAATCTTGTCAAAAAGATAAGAGAGAGACAATGTACTTTCATAGGACATGCAGTGAGAAGAGGGGGCATAGAAAATATTATAACAACAGGAAAAATAGAAGGAAGAAGATCAAGAGGAAGACCAAGAGAAATGATACTGGACAGTCTGACGGGATGGTATGAGAGGAGATCACCAACTGAACTGATGGCCTGCATGAAGGATCGGGTACTCTGGAGAAGCATAATAGCCAACGCCAATCGGCACGGCACCTGATGATGATGATGATATTTATCTGAGTTTATCTTCCCTGCACCTGTCCATCTAACTTCACTCATTCCTAATATGTTGATTTTCATCCTTTCCATTTCCATCTTTACATTTTCTAATTTTCCAGCCTGGAATAAAGTTCTAACATTCCATATTGTTATTTTGAACTTGTCAGTTTTGCCACCAGTAGCTTGATGACGATCTGGCCTCACCTGTGGCTCGTGAGCTGCCCTACCAGACGAGGCTGTTCCAGAGGAACATCCATTAACGTCGTTCATGATGAATCGATTATTCTGTTCAAGCATAACTATTCTTGGGAACTACAACAGTGGTTTCCTGGGTAAAGCTGGTGCGACCATCCCCAACCCAGCGCGTCACAGGTGGCGGATGGTGAAAGTCCTCCAGATATGGAGAATCACTGTGAATAAGGAGTTGTCCAAATAAGCAGGCGCGGACCAACTGGCGGTAGACTCAGAGAGCGAGGTGGGGTAGTAGGTTGCTCTACTACTCCTATAAAGTGCCTCAGGTGCTGAGTGAAGGGAATACCAGGCGGGTCAGGGGCGCCTTAAAACCTCTCGCTCCCGCTGCCTTGCGGGTAGGACAGGGAGTCCAAAGGCTAGCGGAGAGTCCGTGCACAAACTGACTGCAGCGAAATGAAATAAAAGTGGCCTAGAAAGAAGCAGATACTGGCTGGAGAAAGTTTGCTGGCTTTTTTTAAAATTCAGGTGATGAAATTTCACGGCAGATTTACAAAATATTGCGGCACGCTGAAGACCCACAGCACACCGTTTTGGAATCCCTGCTAAAGGGTCAGTGTCAGATTATTCATTAGAGTGAACAAGCTTGAGCCTGGGGGTATGAAAGAGAAGATGGACAGCCATCAAGCAATAAAAGCCTCTGCAAATACTGAATATTACTTAATGAATTTTATATCGGGAGATGTCTGGTTGAAGGGGACTGGGGCTTTTGCTTAAGTTTAACAGAGACCAGGCCAGTGAAGAGGACGACACTGCTGCATAGAGATGACCTTGTGTTCTTTTTCGTTTCTATTTACGGTAGGTTCTTTCTATTCCTTTTATTATTTTCCCCTTTCTTTCTCCCCTTTCATGCGACCTATTTATATTTAGTAAAATATAACACTGCCAGACGGACTGCCTTCATTTTTAAACATGTATTTTGTCCCGCAAGTTCCTGGAATTATTTCTTATTATCAAGAGCTGAAATGAGATGATGTGGATAACGACTGTTTAATGGCACATTTCTTAACATAAAACTGTAACACAAAAGTAAAACTTACGTCGTCAACTTGTTTGTTTCAAAGATAACTCTTGTTTTCTTGTTGACAATCCCAGAAGGCAGAAGTGACCATCTTTCCTTCTCTCTGGCCAGCCAGTACGCTCCCCTGCGCAGGAAAATATATTTTTATGTTGATTTAGGATTATAACATTTTCAAATTTAATATTCGTATCTTACCAGATAAAGCAACAGATTATACGCCCAAAGCCAAACTGGGATGGAAATTGCTAGGACTGGCCAAGAGTTGTATTTCAGTCATTTAAACAGTGTCACGATATGCCGACATCGTCATGCAAATCACTTATTCCAGGTCTTGGAGCTTACATTTTTGTGTCAGTTTGGTCGAGGGAGAAAGAGTCGTGAGTTTAAGGGAAAACTGTGGGGGTGATCACGAAATCTGTGAGGTGACTGTGAGAAGTTGGAGTAAAGAATCTATTAGCATTACTGCACTCCATACACATCCACCGGAGCTTTCATTTTCTCGTTGGAAGCAGGATCTCAGTATAGGTGCAAGTACTTCGCAGCACTGACAGTGGCTGGTTTGGTTTCAGCAGTTTATTGCTTGATCTTGACAAATTTGTGCACATTTATTAAACAAGAGATCTGATATGATGCGTTAAATTTTGTTTCAGAGGTAGATTTGGGTTTCCATGAACCAAAACCATATTTTTAACAAAAATGAAGCTATGAAATATGTCCCTCCCAACACTATGCTATCAGTGTTAAACATGAACACTAACAGCCAAGAGCAAAAGAAAAATCATCACGACAGAAATGAGATGTTTAAGGAGAGTACTAAATGTGACAAGAAGAGACTAAATGAGAAATGACACCATCAGGGCAAAGGTTGGAGTAAACCCAGTATTACACTATATACATAAAAAGCAAGTCAAGTGGTTTGGTCATGTTACGCGGTTATCACCAGACAGCACATCACAGAAAACATTCACACTAAGACTTGTAGATAACAGAGAAGGAAGTAGCCCACACAGGAGATGAAAAAATGAAATTACAGAAGTATTAGACATCCCATTATATGAAGCAAATCGTCGAGCCCTATCAAGACGTCTGTTTGTCCCCTCAACACCGAAAGGTATGTGAGTAAGGAGACAGGGCAAGATACAAGATAAGCTGTGAAAACAATATGTGTTGTTTAGACGTTTCAGCTGTAATATGTGTTGTTTAGACGTTTCAGCTGTAATATGTGTTGTTTAGACGTTTCAGCTGTAATATGTGTTGTTTAGACGTTTCAGCTGTAATATGTGTTGTTTAGACTTTCAGCTGTAATATGTGTTGTTTAGACGTTTCAGCTGTATCACGCCTAAATCCGTCTCTCAGAAACATTGTCTCTGGTCCCGAAGTGGGCGAGCAAGGCGAAATGTTAGGACGGAGTCAGGCAGTCAGAACCTTTTCATTTCAGATCAGACCATAATGCAGGGCAGATCAGATCAGATCAGATAGTGCCGTGCTCACAGGTCAGATCAGACAGTGCCATGCCCACATGCGTAGGCGGTCATCTCTCTCCGTCTTGCTTGATCCTCGGTGTCTCGAATCAAATCTGTTGCTGTTTTCCCGTCAAACCATGCAGTCAGGCCAACCAGTCAGGCCATCCAGGTATTTCTGTCTTCTCCGCCTTCTCTGTCTTTTGTCATTTATCTTTCCAGTCATGACCAGTTTTTCGAGACCTTGACATCTGCTGGTGTGTCCGAGAAACTTTGATTGTCTTATGAACGGCAACGGTTTGAGATATTCATTTGCCTGTTATAATACTTCTTCATGTGTCTTTCTGGCTGTTCATGGAACGGGAAGCATCCTTCATAAGAGCCATATTTCAGTAGCCTTTATTCTTCGTTCTAAATGTTTATTCATTGTCCATGTTTCACGTACATAAAGTACAATATAGCACCTAGAGTTAAGGGGGTGGCCATAATATAAATAAGTCATCTGATTGGTCAGCATGGAAAGGTCATAGGTCAAAAGCGGTAGGGGTCAGTTATGTTTTTTTTTATTCTGGAGCATCGCTCATGAGATTTGAGATATTTCATCACGAGGCACGAAAACCTCTCTAGGCCGGATCCTATGGCTGTCCTTACCTGAATGTAACTGCTTTGATTTGGTTTATTTCGTTTGCTAAGCAATGGAACAATCTACAGACGGTCATGCTGAATAATATACTCGAGCGCTTGTTAGGCCCATCGTGAATAAACTTGATGATTTGTTACTGATCTCGATGTCTGGCAAGCCTCTGTTGCTGCCAACCACTATGTGAACATAGTGATAGACATACATATGTTTATAACAACTTCAGTGTTGAAATGAAAAAAAAAACATTTTGTAGGTAAGAACATTCATGAACAATAAATTCCCGCAACGGAAATTATTCACAGATTAACAGTAATTTCACTACGGAAATTATTTACACATGAACAATAATTCCACCACGGAAAGTATTTACAAATGATGAATAATTCCAATATGGAAATTACGTTATAAATTATCGTGTGGATAATGTTACAAAGGAAATTATATGATATTTACAAAAAAAGTTTCGTACAGTAGCTAATATACAAAAGAAGAAGAAGGAGATGATGATAATGTTACAAAGGAAATTATATGATATTTACAAAAAAAGTTTCGTACAGTAGCTAATATACAAAAGAAGAAGAAGGAGATGATGATGATGATGATAATGATGATGATGATGATGATGAAGAAGAAGAAGAAGAAGAAGAATGCTTTGACCTCACCACGGAATAAACTGAAATGACAAAAGTTGAAATAAATCTAAGATACTTGTACTAACAATCACGTTACTTGTTATACAAGAAAAAAAGCGATAGCAAAATGATGAAATAATTTTTAAAATACTTATAATTTAATCAGCTTCGAGCTCGATCTTTTACTGAAGCGACACGAGTGTACGGTCTGTTATGTTTCCTGGCTAGCAGTAATGTAGTATTTCCGTTATATTTCCTGGTTAGAAGTCGTGTATTTCTTTATATATTGCTATATTTTGTGCGTCCTCCGTGCATATTCTGGTCTAATGGATTAATTCATCAGGTATCTCAAATTCTTTCATAATTTTCCATACGCTGCTCCTATATATGCTGTCATACGCTTTCTTGAAGTCAATGACGATATTATGTACTTATTTTCCACATTCCCAGTACTTTTCTGATTAAATATTTGGTCTCCGTTGTTCTATTCTTCTTAAAACCTGCTTGATAGTCTCCCAGTATTTTCTAGCAATATAATAGATAATATTTTGTAGCTTCTGAAAGTCCGAACCCTTCTATATAAGAACTGGTTTAAAACAAAATGATACTTTATCTCCATTACTATTCAGCCTAGTAATAGAAAAGGCAATTAGAAAAGTGAAAGAAGAAACCAGTACAGAAGAACAAGCTAAAATGCTAGGATACGCTGATGACATCGACCAGATGGGGGAAATTATGAAAGAAGTCATCAATACCTGCACACACCTGAGAGATGTGGCACTAGAAGTGGGCTTGACCATTAACCAAGATACTATAGAGTATACGAAGATGTCAAGAGACTACGGCAGATATGATCATTAGGAAAGTAGAAACATACAGATATCAAGGCACAACCTTCAACAGAAGCAGCATAGTAAATGAGGATATTAAAAGCAGAGTACCGATAGGGGATAAAATATACTTCGACTTGCAATACCTGTTAAAATAACAAAATCCTGTCCAAAAACACCAAAATCAATTAAATCAATGCAAGAAAAACAGATACCCTGTCTTCAATGGCTAGTGAAATAGGACTTGAAATTACCAAGGGAAAAACAAAACTAATGAAACGTGGAAGGGACAGCTGTTGAAGAAGTAAATCAATTTGCATATCTCACCAGGATGGTGACACCAAAAAGAAAGTTAGAATTCGAACTGCAAAAGCAGGATTGACCTTCAGCAATCTTGAGAACATATGGCATTCAAAAGTTACAACCACAAAAATCAAGTTAAGATTATTCAATTCAAATGTAATATCCACCCACATTTATGCGTGTGAAAGCTGGAAACAATTAAAGAAATAGACAAGAAATTATACTCTTTTGAAAACAAATGCTTCGGGAAAATATTCGGTATAAAGTGGAACGAATTCAAGAAAAACGGAGAAATAAGGCACATCAGCAAACTACAATCTGTTTCAAGGGTGATCAGAAAAAAAATTTACATATGTCGATAATGTGCTGAGAAGAAATAATCAGAGAATCTCAAAACAAGCTATCAAATGGAACACAACAGGCCGAAGAAAAAGAGGTCGACCACGTGAAACCACGTGAAGAGGGCAATGGTAAAAGAGGCCGGTTTAGTGGGAATAGCATCCCTTGATGAGGGTGAGAAGCTTGCTGAAAACAGGAAATCTTGGCAAAGTACCATGCGAGTCCTGTGTTACGTTTAGCGTCACGGGAAGGATGTAAGAAGATGATACGATGAAAACACCAAAATAGCAATCTACAAAACTATAATACGACCAGCCGTCATGTATGGATCAGACACGTGGAGTACAACAAAGAAAGATGAACAACAATTGCAGATCTTTGAGAACAAGATCCTAAGAATAAGCTTTGGGCCCATAAAAGACACCAGCAGTGGAGAATGGAAAGCCAGAAAGAACACTGAACAAAACAGCTTATTTAAATCCAAAAGAATTATAAATGTTTTGAAACTGGACAGACTACGCTGGTTGGGGCATGTAGAAAGAATGGAAGTGAACAGACAAATTAAAATGATGTATGTACAAGAGAAGAGGGAAACAATACCAAGGGGTAGACCAAGACAGAGATGGCAAGACAACATAGAATATATATAAAAGAAGAAGAAGAAGAAGAGGTAATGTATTTTCATTCATTTGCATGTCCCTTGCGGAACTTCGCCTCTCTAACAGCACTCTTGTAGGCCTCTCGATTTTGAGCAAGATGGCCTGCTGCTGATATATCCATTTGAAGATCATCAACGATGTCTTGCAGCCATCTTTGCCTTGATCTTCCTCTCCTTCTTTTTCCCATTATGTACCCTTCCAAGACGATCTTCTCTAGATTATCATGACATTTAATATGTCCAAAATATTTTTAGTTTTCTTTGTTTAATCCTCTTTACTAGCCAGCCTTCTTCGATATTAAGTTCTTGTAGTATGGATATATTTGTTCTTTTTTTGTGTCCATGATACTTGAAGAACTATTCTGTAGCATTTACATTCAAAGGCATTTATGTGTTTCTTATCTGTTAAGTGTCCAGGTCTCACATGCATATGTTGCAGTGGGAAAGATGCATGCTCTTAAAAATCTTATTTTTGTAGTTCTCTCTGTTCCTCTCCACATATTCTTTAGTTGTTTTACTTTCTGAAGAGCGATAGGTGTCCTCTTTTTAATTTCCCTCATTGTATCTCCATTTTAGTTAGTAGTGATCCATGTAATGTATTATTTCCGTCAAATGTCCTGGCTGTAGTGATAGTTCATGGTTGGCTGGGACTGAAACATCCATTAGTGTTGTTTGTACTGTTGAGGATATTGCAGAAGAAGCGGAGTGGATAGAAGTGAGAGATGACAACAACCGGCTCACCAGAGTGCTCATCTCCGCGATTGGCAGAGAATATAGAGAATGGACGGGAGGCAGGACTGAGTTTGCAGTTCAGGAGCTGGTTTACGCTCACGCTCAATCACGTGACTCATTCTTCTTCATGGACGGCTCAGAGCTGCCGGACAAAAAGAGTGGATGGGGCTTCGTTGTCTGTAGGCGAGGTAGAAAGAGTGGATGGGGCTTCGTTGTCTGTAGGCGAGGTAGAAAGAGTGGATGGGGTTTCGTTGTCTATAGGCGAGGAAGAAAGTGTGGATGAGGCTTCGTTGCCTACAGGCGAGGCAGAAAGAGTGGATGGGACATCGTTGTCTACAGACGAGGTAGAAAGAGTGGATGGGGCTTCATTGTCTATAGGCAAGGAAGAAAGTGTGGATGAGGCTTCGTTGTCTATAGGCAAGGTAGAAAGA
Source organism: Achatina immaculata (assembly GCA_009760885.1). Taxonomy (NCBI): domain Eukaryota; kingdom Metazoa; phylum Mollusca; class Gastropoda; order Stylommatophora; family Achatinidae; genus Lissachatina; species Lissachatina immaculata. The sequence goes on along the minus strand of CM019720.1, from coordinate 11,261,446 downwards.
GTGGATGGGGTTTCGTTGTCTATAGGCAAGGAAGAAAGTGTAGATGAGGCTTCGTTGCCTACAGGCGAGGCAGAAAGAGTGGATGGGGCATCGTTGTCTACAGACAGGAAGAAAGAGTGGATGAGGCTTCGTTGTCTATAGGCGATACAGAAAGAGTGGATGGGGCTTCGTTGTCTATAGGCGAGGAAGAAAGTGTGGATGAGGCTTCGTTGCCTACAGACGAGGCCGAAACTGTGGATGAGGCTTCGTTGTCTCCAGGCGAGACAGAAAGAGTGGATGGGGCTTCGTTGCCTACAGGCGAGGTAGAAAGAGTGGATGAGGCTTCGTTGCCTACAGTAGAGACAGAAAGAGTGGATGAGGCTTTGTTGTCTACAGTAGAGACAGAAAGAGTGGATGAGGCTTCGTTGTCTACAGGCGAGACAGAAAGTGGATGAGGCTTCGTTGTCTACAGTAGAGACAGACTGGGTGGCACAGAAAGCAGGGGTCTCCTTCATGACGACATCCAGGATGGGGATGGAAACTGAGGCAATGACCAAGGCTCTGTCCTGGCTAGTCCGGCGGGATGCTACACACGCTGTGACGGTAACGGGCTCTCAGACATGCGTCGCAAGACAGACACAGAGGCGCTTTTGCAACGTCAGGAATGGGTCCAGCTCTTGTGACAACCCAGTGTCACAAAGCTGGCCTGGATATGTTGCCCAGGGCATGCGGTGGTGAGAAGCAATGAGGTAGCCGGTCGTGTTGCACCATCAGTGTTGCAGCAGATAAGATTCCTATGGATAGGACGGACATACTGAAGTCGACGACCAAGGAGGACCTGGTGCAGGAGAAGGAACGGACGTGTGCTCGTAATATAACGGAGGATGAAAGACAGATTGATTGATTGATTGATTGATCTTTATTTCAAAAGGGTTAAGAATTGGGCACGCAGGCCCGTCTGACATTCTGCCCTTTATCATACAATTTTCACTCTATTCCAGACATTCTACAAATATGCTGTTCATATAACAAACATAATTAACATTGAAGCTGAGAGACATAAAATAAAATATAACATTTACGTTTCGCTCTTAAACATTCATTTAGTACAAAAGTAACTACATACATTATAAATGACTATCTACTAAACAAAATTTTCGGGACTATTCAGAAAACAATTAATTGTTTATTCGTTGTCTGTAAGAGCAATTTAAGATAACTTTTAAGTTTTATAATTCATGGAGGCATGTAGTCGACATCAAATAGATATTAGGAAAGAGGTGTGATGATAAGGGAAGAAGAGCCAAGCGAATGGCCGGCAGAATTTGAGGTTGCTAGAACCAACAGCTCAACAGAGATGCACTGTGAAAAATCCTAAGATGGCATGGCCTCCCCCATAAAATAGTTAATGTAATCAAAGCCCTATACGAGGGTTTTCAGTGCAAAGTTATCTGTGGAGAACATACCTCCAGCAGCTTTAGGGTACAAACAGGAGTGAAACAGGGATGTGTACTATCACCAACATTATTTATCTTGGCAGTAGACTGGTTAATGAAGGAGGCAACATCAGACAAACGCAGAGGATTACAATGGACCCTTGACACAGTGCTGGAGGACCTTGACTTTGCGGACGACATTTGTCTATTATCAAGCAGTCACAAAGATATGCAAGATAAAATAAACAAGCTAACTCAGAATGCAAACAACATAGGACTAAAGATTAACGTAGGAAAGACAAAGTTAATGAAGCAAAATGTGAACAACAGAAATGTACTCAGAGTAGATAACAAGTTAGTGGAGGAGGTCAACGAATTTGTATACCTTGGCAGCAGAGTAGTAGAAAATGGAGACAGCACAGAGGACATCAACAGCAGACTTACTAAAGCAAACCAGGCTTTTGCAATGCTGCAGACTATATGGAAATCCAAAAAACTAAGCATAAATATGAAAATCAGGATATTTAAGAGTAATGTTCTAAGTGTACTACTCTATGGAAGCGGATGCTGGAAAATCACCAAAACCATAGAAAACAAGTTGAATTCTTTCCAGACTAAATGTTTACGAAGAATTAGAAAAATATTTTGGCCAAACACTATAAGAAATAACATCTTATTAGCAGAAATGCAGATGAAACCACTGACAACAATTATTGAGGAAAGACGCTGGCAATAGTTGGGACATGTGCTCCGAATGACTGACAACTCACTACCAAAAATAGCACTAAGATGGACACCACAGGGGAGCAGAAGTAAGGGTAGACCAAAAGAGACATGGAGAAGAACAACAGAAAGGATGTTGAGCAATAGAGGGCTCACCTGGGCAAGAGCAGAAAAAAAGGCGAAGGACAGGCATTTGTGGAAAACCTTTGCGGAAGCCCCATGTGCCCTAGGCACTTAAGGTTCAGAGAGAGAGAGAGAGAGAGAACCAACAGCTGACTGGCACAGCTATTGTTGATAATCTTTTGGTGGTTACTGAAACAGAGAGCAGAGCATGTAAGGGTGTTCTGCCCCCACCCCCCCACCCCCGAGTACGTCGACGCAAGATTCAAATCCTGGCTAGCGCAACGAAGTATTTCGCCGCCATCACAGTGGATTAACTTTGGTTGTGGCCACACACAACACAGACCGCCACCTCCCTCCCCCCGCCCCCTATAAATTTCTGGATGAGGCTCTGATACCATTATAAAATTATCCAAATGAGAATTTATAATATAATTTCCATAGTGAAATTATTGTTCTTGTGTAAATAATTTTCGGCGGATTATTGTTCTTGACTCTTATATATACAATTTACTTTATTGTTTGCTGCTCTTATTTCATCACTGATTTTGCTATATGTTTATGTACATCCACAAGTCATATGTTCACACAGCGGTAGGCAGCAACAGAGACTTGTGAAAAATCAAAATTTGTTTAAAAAAATCTGCCCGACAGGCGCCCGAGTACATTATTCAGCATGAATGTTTAAAAGTTGTTCAGTTACTCAGCAGACAAAAGGATGGAAATGAAAGCGTTTATATACTGAATATAACTCCGAGCGAGGGTACTAGCTAGGGATCCTGTCTTGGAGAGGCTTCTGTTACTTCATGTTGGGATCTCTCAAGGTTCGCGTAGGATGGTTTTTTTTTAATCTCTCTAGTCTCCAGTATAAAAGCTGACCTATCAGCACATTGTAAAGAGACGTGGGCAGTTATCATAGCCGGCCGCCTTTTCCTCCCCAGCTTCAGTAGCTCATTTCCACAGCTAGGAGACTGGGGCCCCTCCGGCCACACCTGGAACATTACTTTGCTATGAGAGATTATATACAGGAAGATCTAGAAATACTTGGAGAAGGGAAATTATAACAGTGCTCAGAGACAAGAGATACACGTGGAAGGAAGCAGAGATTAACTCCAAGAACAGGTACGACTGGAGATCCTTTATCTGTGGCATATGCTCCCAAGGGAGTGAAAGATGATGATGGTGATGATGATGATGATGATGACCAATAAGTACAGTTACCACTCGGCTACTCAAGCACCCTTAGTAACTTTGCGCGTGAGAATGATGACTGCGAGTGTGATGGCCCCATAACTTCCGCTCTAGGCGACTAAGTCCAGACTCACCAGACATTTTTTCCGTCCGACGACAGGAAGTGCTCATCGGCCTGATCATCCGGGTCTGGAAACTCCGTTTCTCCGGGCCCTAGTTCTGTCCTGTATGTGACAGAGTTTCACAAATATACTTTCTCTTGTACTTATCAATTCTACCACACGTGAATTAAAGTAGGCAGAGGTTTGTGGTTCAGTTTTATAAAAAGAAGAAAAAAAAACATATACAAAGAGTGGGGAAAGTGGCAAGAATAAGAGTTGGCAGAAGATAAGCTGAGCAAGTATAAATGAAGAATATACAACAATCCAATATTTCGACAAATGCCTTTAATCAAGGACTACGTACAAGATAATATAAAAAAAGCAACTGACAAAAAAAAAAAAAAAACGCGAAAATCAGAGAACATAAAAAATAATAAGTCATTAGATGTAGGTGTTTATTGGGAAACTGGAATAATGCGTGAAACCATTTATGTCATAGAATGTACGTATATATGACTGCACGAGTGTATACACTCACACATATACATACATGTACGGATGTCCCACATTCTCCCAGATTTTCATATACAGTACATGTTAACAGTTTATAACAAACTTTCAACACCCTTTCCTTTACATGCTAAAATAGAAAACCTCAGACTGATATTCGATGAGCTAACTTTATATACTGGAAAAAGAAAATATAAAGGAATGGAAACAGAAAATATTAAGCAAGTTCAAAGCCGGTGTATTTGTAATTAAATGTGAAGATATATAAAGCAGATTCATTAAATGACAGTTCGGCCTTTTGCTTGAGACTTATGAAGGATCTGAGCTCTCATTAAAGTACAGTTTTCAACGCTCCTTTCTTTCTTTCTTTCTATCTTTTTTTCTTTTTCTTCTTTCTGAGCTTCTCAGCTTAAACATGATGATCAGCTGAGCATACATACCATACACTGCATGTAACGTACCTCATGAGTACTAGTACTGTCCCAACCTTCACAAAAGCTTCAGTCTTGGGGATTTGAATCCTGCACTTCTTGGTTGGATGCTGTCTGGAAGAGTGGGACACCCGGTAGAAGTTGGTGGAGCATGCAATGAAGTTCCGCTCTTGTACATTCTTATCTAGAAGGAGGTTCAGTGGCAGCGTGATCCGACACTGAGGAGGAGGAGGAGGAGGTTCATGACGATGAGGGCAGTTTAATAAGAAAGATAGCGGAATTAACAAGGGTTTGATGATATGTACATCTTACATCATTCCCGTGCTGTTAAACGTCACATAGGACTCGCATGGTAGTTTGCCAAGTTTTCCTATTTTCGGCGAGCTTTTCAACCTCATCAAGGGATTTTATGCCTAACTAATTTTGCCTCTCTTAACATGTCCTCTTTAGAGTTTCACGTGATCGACCTCTCTTTCTTCGGCCTTTTGTTTTCCACTTGATAGTTTGTTTTGGGATTCTCTGACTGTTTCTTCTCATCATGTGACCGACATGATCCATCTCCTTTTTCTGATCACCCATGAGGCTGGTTGTTGTTTGCTCGTCTGTCTTATCTCTGCGTTGTTCTTGAATTCGTTCCACTTTATACCGTGTATAAGGTAGGCATTGCAAAAGTGATGATATATAACAGTATATTAATTATGACTATTTAGTCTCTACTGCAACACACGTTTAAGCAAGTGACAGTGTGAACGCTGATCACTGCGTCATGTTTTTAAGTTATTAGTGAATTTGGTTCTTTTGGAGAGAGAATGGCTGTGTGAAAACTAGAGGATGGACATATGGAAGTATGTGAAGTCTTTTGTGTCTATATGAGTGCTGAGAAAGTGATTAAACATGGAGTATATATGTGAGATCTTGAAGCTGGGCTTAAGCTTGGACCTGTTCTTCAAAGTTGAGGTAAATTGCGATCAAGGTCAACGTGAAGTATTCGTTTGTTTCGATGCTGTTGTATTTTGAGCTGTCACTACTTACGACATGAGTCGTCACATATACACTCATCAACCATTAGATCATGGCGTGCATGTATAAGGGGCAAATGTGTACAGAAAAACGTAGTTGAACTGTTGACTAGAAAACACATGTATGGACAAAGTAAAGGAACAATATACATACCCTACTAAATTGTAATTAGGCATACACATTATCTCCGCAGGCACGGAAAAAGTACCTGTTTGTATTAATGTATTCAATGCTAAAGGACTAGTGATAATCGATAGAAAAACAAACATAAGCTGTGATCCTTTCAGCCGGCAGTTCTTCTTTCTGTGTACACTATTTAATAAATTGGACAACGGAACTTGAGTAAATAATGTGACAGGACAAACATGTAAGATGAGACTGTGTACTGTAACTCCAGAATAATCAGACATGTTGGGCTCTAATCACTTTACTTGTTTTTAGATAGAAGCTGGATTTTGTGCATTCTACCCGGAAGGCAACGCCTTTTTTTTTTTTTTGCTGTCACATTCAAACCATTTGTACTTTCGTTATAGGAGCCATTTATTTTTCTGAGCCACTATGTAGAAAAGAATGGATTATACCTGAAAGCGTTCTGTTCCAGCTTTTCGGCAGATCACCCCGAACTCCCTTTGCAGCTCACATTAATATTAAAGTGAGAAAAAAGAATAGCATACATAGTTTCGTTTGTGCCCTGCATACACTACAAGTACTACGTTACATATACAAATCTATACACGTGCACACATAAGCAACAAATAGTATAAAGTACAGCCGACATGAATACCTATATTACTTCATACACAACAGCATATACGCACGTCTTCTAAAAAAAAGACACCATGAATGTATATGTAATTTCCTAGGTCGGTCGTTGCGACTGCAGCTTTCAGCGTTTGCGTCACTGATATATGCTTATGACACTTGCTCGTCAACCTAAATTCTGACAACTATTTTCGCAGACAATAACAGAAGTGTGCGCATTTTTCCCTCCAAACTGAAAAAGAGGTTGCACCGTCAATAATAGATTCAAAGTTCCAATTCCGGTAACTTCTATGTCGGAACTCAGAATATACCAACTCTATTTTGTCATTTAAATCTTATCTTATATATCTTATATCCTTCCCGTGCCGTTAGACGTCACATAGGGCTCGCAAAGTAGTTCGCCAATTTTTCCTGTCTTCGGCGAGTCTTTCAACCTCAACAAAGGATTTTATGCCTGTTAACTTGGCCTCTCTTAATAATGTTCTCTTCAGAGTTTCACGCGGTCTGCCCCTTTTTCTTCGGCCTGTTGTGTTCCACTTGATAGCTTGTTTTGGGATTCTCTGCTCATTTCTTCTCATCAAGTGGCCAACATATGTCCATCTCCTTTTCCTGATCACCCGTGAGACTGGTTGTTGTTCAGTCATCTGTCTTATCTCTGCATTGTTCTTGAATTCATTCCACTTGATGCCGAGTATTTTCCTTAGGCATTTGTTTTCAAAAGAGTCTAATTTCTTTTCTATTTCTTTAGTTGTTTTCCAGCTTTCGCGTGCATAAATGAGGGTGGATATTACATTTGAATTGAATAGTCTTAACTTGGTTTTTGTGCTTATAACTTTTGAATTCTATATGTTCTCAAGATTCTTGAAGATTGATGCTGCTTGTCATTTAAATACAACAACAAAAAATGAGTTAAGAAGAAATAATCATTATTGATTAGAAGTCAGTGTTGCTTGTTCACTCAGTCTGAGTAAACAGATTACGCCGTGAAAAAAATCATGACTGATTAGGCGAGTTTTCATTTGGTTGTACGCTTATCGCTTCTGACTGCGGTATTCATTATACAGGTAATTTTGTTACCAGGGGGATCAACTATAAATATTTTGGATGCTTGTCTGAAACATTCACCGGTCTGATGTCAGGTTGAGCGTCGTGGCTGTGAATGAAAATTAAATTCCCATTTCTTTTGCTGTCATGCTTTGACGTGTTGCCGTTAAATATAGCACATATATCTAAAATAATACAGAATGGAAACCTCCAGATACAGGCCCCATCCTACATATATCTAAAATAAGACAGAATAGAAACCTCCAGATGCAGCCCCCATCCTACATATATCTAAAATAATACAGAATGGAAACCTCCAGATGCAGGCCCCATCCTACATATATCTAAAATAATACAGAATGGAAACCTCCAGATGCAGGCCCCATCCTACATATATCTAAAATAATACAGAATGGAAACCTCCAGTTGCAGGCTCCCATCCTACATATATCTAAAATAATACAGAATAGAAACCTCCAGCTGATCGAACCCACAACTGACTGCATTTTCATAGGAAATACAAACTCAATACAGGCCCTTCAGTGTTCGCGAAGAATTCGTTCCAATTCCTCCCCCCCCCCCCTTTTGCGTGGATATAAAAATCCACGGATGGACAAGTCCTTTATATCAAATGGCGTAGATTTTGCGATAACCTATGCACACCCTATCTTATACTTCAGATTATCTCTAGCTGACTTATAATACCTGATACAATGTAAATGTTATGTAAATAATTGCTATATTGTATTGTTTTGGGGGGAAATGACCAGAAAAACGTCCGTACATGTTCAGTACAGACGCAGTCAAGCAGGCCTAACTACATATTACACGTCATCAGGCACGTAATATTTTATTAATTTCAACACCCACAAATTTCTTTCGTTTAATGACCTGGAAGAGTTTTACTTACTGCACTTTTTTTTAGTCGAATACTTTTTTTTTAAACCCGAGGTTGGTTGAATACTCGAATACGGAGGACCGACTATATAGCAATTCTGACACATTTGATAACAATAGACAAAACAAAAGATTTAGATGAACGATACAAGTACGCATGTATTCGATAACATTAGACAAAGCTGGCTTCCCCTTAAGGAAAAATCTATCTGTCTATCACGTGCCGTGCCTACTGGTGCTGCCAGTCATAACTGTCATCAACTCTCTGTTTTGCCTCCATGAGTTGTTCTGGTGCTCTCTTCTCACGACATCTTGCCAGTCAATCCAGGATTATCTCTCTTGGTTTTCCTTGGCCTCTTTTCCCTTCTTAACTTTTCCTATTGTCACAGACGTGTTTTATTTTGCTTTTTTTTTCATGACATGTCAGATAAATTTAGACTGTTGTGATTATTTGTCCTCTCCAATTGGTCTCTCTCAAAATTTCTTTGTTTTATTTCCTTGCAGTCCATGGTGGCCTCAACATTCTTCTAAGAAACCACATTTCTGCGATTTACAGACTTTGCTTTATTAACTGTCCAGACTTCACATTCACAGACCAGAACTGGCTCTATGTAGCACTGAAGCGCCATTCTGCTTACAGGCGGTGACCATGATTTGTTGCACAAAATACTTTTAGTATTTGTGAACATTATCTTAGTTTGGGTTATTCTGCTCTTTATCTCCGTCAGGCATTTTCCATCCGAGATCAGGAATGTTCCCAGAAGCTGGAACGTGTCTGCCTGCTTAAATATTCTGCCATTTATTGCTATTTTGCATTTAGGGATCCCTCTTTTCTTACAGGTGATTATAACTTCAGTTGTCTTAGAGGCTTGTTTGTTTATTTGTACACTCTCCCTATAACTGCGAGCTGTTGTTCTTCGCAGCCGATGCTGTAGAGGTGTTGAGGCACAGCATCGTATCGGCGTGGGAGCGGGTTATGGCAGCTATTTTTCAGACCAGGAGTACAGCTAGAAAAGCAGGGGGTGTGCAATGCTTCTTTAACATACTCCACCACCATTGGGACTATGGCGATCCCTACCCCGTTAGCCGGGCTGGGCCTATTACTGGGGGTACCACGGAGAGGTGGGACAGGGTCTTGGTCAGCTATGGTTCGCTAACCCTGACGCTAGCATATCAGCAACGGGTCGCTGATTGTCTGCTCGGACAGGCGTCTTCACCTCTTTGTCTTAGAGGCATACCATGACACATTTGTCCTTCCTCACTCTCCGAAATGTTTTATATCATGCGATGTCACCCAGCGATTCTCAAACCTTTTTCCGGACTAACCCCCCCCCCCCCCAACCACCTCCTTCATAAGTCACACTCCTAGAGCTCTCAAAAAATCTTTTTCACTCAATTAGGTCTGATGGCCGCTATCGCTCCTTTTCTCTGACAGTCCCCCTGGATCTTCCGATTACCCCAGTTTGGAATATGGCCGGGGGGGGGGAGGATGGGTGGGAGGTAGTGAAGTTGCGGTGTTTGGATATTGTTGCCTACTCTGAGAACCTCTAATGTAATCCTGTTTCACTGAACTGTCCACTGTTTGGTCACGTTTAAGTGTATTGCTCCCTTAATCTCACCAGTGCTCTGCCTCATGCTACCAGTGTTCCCATCAATCTTATCAATAATCTGTCTCAGTTCAACACAAATTCTCTGTCACGTTGTTATGCCATACTTAACCCCACCGTAAAATCCATTATGTAACCACGGGTCATAAAAATGTTATGTCATACCAAGTGTTCTCAACCTGTGAGGAATCCGCCCTTCTCTCGGTACTCCAGTGTTTCGGAGAAATTTGGGTCACAGACTGACAGGCTCAAACTTTGGAATATTGTTCTACGTTGTAGAAATAAATGCCTAAGGAAAATACTTGATTTAAAGTGGAATGAATTCAAGAACAACGCAGAGATAAGGCAGATGAGCAAACAACAACCTGTCTCGTGGGTGATCAGAAAAAGAAGATGGACATATGTAGGCCATGTGATGAGAATAAATAACCAGAGAATACCAAAACAAGCCATCAAGTGGAGCACAACAGGCCGAAGAAAAAGAGGTCGACCATGTGAAACTTTAAAGAGGACATTGTTAAGGGAAGCCAGTTTAGTGGGCATAATATCCCTTGATGAAGTTGAAAGACTGGCCGAGAACAGGAAAACTTGGCAAACGACTAAGCAAGCCCTATGTTCCGTTTAACTGCACGGGAAGGATATAAAATGTAAGATTGTAGAAATATCAATAAAAAAAATCAAAGCGTTTGTTTCTGTTCTGTTACATAAGTACACCATATTATGTGATACTTTCCTATTGTTTCTCACAACATCCCATTAACTATCTGCAACAACGAGCCAGTAGTATTTTGTTATGTAACAAAATATCACTAACTATTTTAACTTATCATGCCATCGGTGATCTTTTATACTGTACCGCTGTTGTCCTGCTATGCAGTACAGCCAATTTTCTTCCATACTATGAGATCAGTATTCTTTCATACGGTGAAATTATGTTCTACCGTGCTGTGATATAAATGCTCTGTCATACTGTGAGATCAGTGTTCTTCCATACTATGAGATCAACGTTCTTCCATACTATGAGATCAACGTTCTTCCATACTATAAGATCAACGTTCTTCCATACTATGAGATCAACGTTCTTCCATACTATGAGATCAACGTTCTTCCATACTATGAGATCAACGTTCTTCCATATTATGAGATCAATGTTCTTTCATACTGTGAGATTAATGTTCCCCATCGTACTATTATATCACTGTTCTGCCATAGTGTTAGATCAATGTTGTGTCGTATTGTGAGAGTAATATTCTGCCATACTTTGCCATCAGTCCCATGTCATACAGCTTTTTTTTTGCACTACACCTGTTTCTCTAATTCTATACCGTCAGTGTTCTCTCACAGTATAAACCACCAACCATCTCATCATCAGACGACCTGCCACAGTTAGCATACCCTCGGCGTCATGAGTCTCTGGCTGCTGGTCGGCGTTGGTGTTCTCGTTTTCTTCAGTTTCGGCGGGTCCGTTTGTTTCCACTACAGAGAACAGAAAGAAAACAAACCCGCGTGTCAAAATGTAAAGATAAAGGTTTGAGTTGTGGAACAGCGTCATCGCACAAGATCAAACCACACGTTCCCTGCTGCCTAGTCAGTGGCTGACCAGAAACCGCCGACTAGTGTCACCATCAGCACGAACATCGTCGACATCGTCATCATTTTTCTTGCTTACAGAGCGGTAACCCTGGTGTCTAATTTTTTTTTCCCGTTAGGGTGGGTGACCCCGGGAGTCTTATGCCGGGCCACGGTCTGGGCCCCACTGTGGTGAGTGGAAATCAAAACCGGGTCCCCTGGTCGGCGAGCGAGTGACTAATCCACTGCGCTAACGCAGAGACAGAAAGTCAAGTTCAGCCCAAACCAACACATTTCTCCTTCTATCTCCCTGGAGCTGCGAGCTTCGTGTTCTTTGCCGCCGATGTAATGGATCGCTCAAGTACAGCGTCGTGTCGTACTGGGAACGGGATGCGGCGGCTATCTTCTTTCAGTCCTTGTGTGAAGCTACAAAGCGCAAGAATGTGCAACACTTCTTTAGCAAACTTCTCCGCCATGAAGATCATGGCGATCTCTAACCTGTTAGCCAGGATAGGCCTGTTACAGTAGCGTATCAAAGGGGAGGCAGGACAGGGTCTTGGCCGACTGCGGTTCGCCAACCCTGACGCTAGCATGTCTGCTATGGATCGCTGACTGCCCCCCTCCTCCTCCAATCCCCAAACGGCACCCCCTCCAAAAAAGAACATGCTGCAATTATAAAAACGAGTTCACTTCAACAGTTTTAAGAATTCGCTATATAATACAGTGAAAAGAGAGTTTAATTCAGCAGTTTCTATGAGAATGAATGCTATGTGCTACACCTGGCGCAGAACAGCCCATCCAAAGAAATATACAAGCAGACAGATAAACCGACAGAGAGAGAGACAGACAGACAGACAAACAGGTAGATAGATAGGTAGATAGACAGACAGACAGACAGATAGATAGATAGATAGATAGATAGATAGATAGATAGATAGATAGATAGATAGATAGATAGATAGATAGATAGATAGATAGATAGATAGATAGATAGATAGATAGATAGATAGATAGATAATAATACCGATATATATATATATATATGTATATTATACACACATGCTGATGCACATATAACGCATACATACCTACACCTATTCATACATGTATATAAAGTATGCGAAACACAAATAAAGGAGGCATATAGTCCATTTCAAACAGACATTGACAAAGTTTGAAATTATAAGAATGAATATTACATATAAGTTTTACATGAGTTGGTAGGGTATTCCAAAGTGGACAGCTGAGTAAGATAAGCTTTTTTTTAAACATAGTCAAGCCTTGATTTTGGAAGAATACAATTGCTTAAGCATTGACCGTTTTTTTGGGTTGGATTTGAACAATGACAACAAATAGAGTGGAGCATTGTGTGATAGAATTTTATAAATTAACTTGGCCTTGTTTAATAGAAATCTCTTATTGAGGGGTAGAATGACAAGATGCTTGCCCTTATGTGCTACATGTTTGTTGTATATAAGCTTTACTGCTCATTTTTGGAGTGAGTAGTCTTTTCATGGAGCAATCATCTCATATTGTGAAACAGTAGTCCAAGTGTGTTTGTATTTGTGATATGTAGTATATTTTCCTAGTGCCTGTGTTAAGAAAGTGTTTAACTTTGGGAAATTGGTAAACTTTTTGTGCGATGAGTTTGATTAGATTGTCTACATGACCACTCCAGCTAAGGTGGTGGTCAATCGTGAGACCTAGAGTTTTATATTGTCTAACATTCTCTATCTTTGAAGTTACAGTGCGGAGCTGTACTGTTGTTGCTGGTGAATTTATCAATTTCTGTCTTCTTGTAATGAGCATGGATTTTGTTTTGCTAGTGTTTATGAGCCTTCTGTTGTTGTTACTCCATTTAATTAGAATGTTTATTTCAAATTGAAGAGCTGACTCGAGATTAATACAGACATTGTCACTAGTTTAATGTATGTAGTCACCAGCAAAAAGATCACAAGATGATTTTTTGAGATGAAGTGGAAGATCATTGATGTAGATGGTAAAAAGCAGAGGACCAAGAATAGAACCTTGTGGAACACTTATCAACTACAGATGAACCTGACTTAGAGTTTTTGAGGCAAACTACCCCATTGATGTAGATGGTAAAAAGCAGAGGACCAAGAATAGAACCTTGTGGAACACTTATCAACTACAGATGAACCTGACTTAAGAGTTTCTGAGGCAAACTACCTGCTGAAAGAAAAGATGTAAAACATTTTGTTAACTCCGGGTGTAATTTATAAGTTTCAAGCTTTCTAACTACGATTTTATGATCAGTCATGTCAAATGGTTTTTTAATGTCAACAAAGACAGCACCACATAATTTATCATTTATATTAGATAACCAACATTCTGTCATTTTTGTGAGAGCGCTGTGTAGCATGAATGTCTGGGGCTAAAACCTGACTTACAGCCAACAATCAAATCATTTTCTTGCATGTGATGTAAGGTTCTCTTTTGTATATCTTTTTCTAGGGGTTTTGACAAAGTTAGTAGAACTGAAATTGGCCTATAGCTTGAGAGATTGTTCTCTGAACCAGATTTGAAAAGGAGATTTATTTTTACAGTCTCAAGAAGTGCGATGCACTGATTGTAAATATATATTAATGTATCAGTAATTACGCAGAGTAGCGCAATATCTTGTTGCTAATTTCATCAAGTCCTGATGTGTTGTTGTTCTTTAAAGATAAAAGATAATTATAGACTTCACTAACTGACATGAAAGGAGTACTGGGTTGCTTTAGATTTGCACATGTATTACCCATGAATTTATTTAATTCGCTTAAGTCACAAGTAGGGGCTGGCAGAGAAGATTTTAAGACATTGGTTACTTCTCTGAAGTGATTGCTGAACTCAGCACAAGCAGGCACACGATGATAACTGCAAGTCAGGCTGTTATCTCTTGTTTGCAAGAGTGTTAATTGCTCACCTGACAGACTTCGATTTGTTGTGAACTAGTTTCTCAAAATATGTTTTCTTCTCTTGCCAAATGAAATATTAAACTCTATTTCTAAGTAATCGGTAGCTAGTGAATTCCTTATTTTTGTGGGCCTGATCTCTTTCCCTCATGACTTGCAATATCTCAGGTAGTTATCCAAGGGACTTTAATTGATGTCACCTCCTTAATGGGAACATGTTGAACATGTTTGTCAAACATATTCCGAAAGATCTTTATCCATTACTCCAGGGCCTTATCGTGATCAGTTAATTGGTACACATGGTCTAGAGATGCTGTTTGCAACTCATTCATAAATGATTCTAAGCTGAATTTGTTGAGATTTCTAACTGTAATGCTGGTATGTTTGTTTTCTAGAACTTTAAATCCATTTCGTGTCCATGTGCAAGAGACCGGATAGCGATCATTCAGTGATGTGTGAGGGACTTTACATTCTACAATGTTTTCTGGACGAGCTACATACACTTGTATGTGATCTATCAGTGTGGATGATGTTTCAGTTACTCTGGTGGGTTTAGTTACAGTTTGGGATCAATTGTATGATAAAACAATATCATTCCATGTAGCATTTGATTGTCCGTAATCAATAATAGACTTCATAATGAAAAAATGCTGCACAGGTAACACAGGTATTGACTGGGTACATGGGACCCAACTAGAAGATCTTGATTTTGCTGATGACATAACTCTTATCAGTAATAATGTGAATTCCATGCAAGAAAAAACAGATAGCCTGTCTTCACTGGCTAACAAAATAGGACATGAAATTAACAAGGACAAAACAAAATTAATGAAGATTCCCATCACTCAAAATGGAAAAATACACATAGAAGGGACAGATATTGAAGAAGTCAATCAATTTGCATACCTTGGCAGCTACATAGACCAGGATGGTGACACTAGAAAGGAAGTTAGGATCAGAATTGCAAAAGCAGCATCAATCTTCAAGAATCTTGAGAACATATGGAATTCAAAAGTTATAAGCACAAAAACCAAAAGACTATTCAATTCAAATGTAATATCCACCCTCATTTATGCATGCGAAAGCTGGAAAACAACTAAAGAAATAGAGAAGAAATTAGACTCTTTTGAAAACAAATGCATAAGGAAAATACTCGGCATCAAGTGGAATGAATTTAAGAACAATGCAGAGATAAGACAGATGACTGAACAACAACCAGTCTCATGGGTGATCAAGAAAAGGAGATGGACTTATGTTGGTCACTTGATGAGAAGAAATGATCAGAGAATCCCAAAACAAGCTAACAAGTGGAACACAACAGGCCGAAGAAAAAGGGCCAGACCGCGTGAAACTCTGAAGAGGACATTATTAAGAGAGGCCAAGTTAACAGGCATAAAATCCTTTGATGAGGTTGAAAGACTCGCCGAAGACAGGAAAAATTGGCAAACTACTTTGCGAGCCCTATGTGACGTTTAACGGCACGGAAAGGATATAAGATATAAGATAAGATAATAATCAATATTGAAATCTCCTAGAACAATTATATCCTTTAAATTAAATGACGAAACATAATCCATCACTATTGTAAAGCGATCATACCACGATGATGTTGCATTTGGATTAAGATACAGAGACCTAAATAAGTTTAAACTCTGCCTTGTAGGTTTGATTTCCAACCACCTACATTCAATATCTGGTGCTTCAAGATCTGTTCTACTGCAGGAGCGCACAGCAGTGGTAACGTATATAACTAATCCCGTTTCAAGCTTCCTAGTAGTATATACGTTGAAGTATAGTATAACCGTCTATTCTAATGTCCTCGTCAGTTTTATTTTTATTTAGACGACTTTCTGAAAAGCCAAAGATGTGGAAGTGACTGTCTATGTTTGATGCCTCAGGAAGTTTGCCTAACAGATGATAAATGTTTAGATGAACAGTTCTGAGACCATCATTTGTAGCCACTTATCAAATATGTGGGTCATTTTCTACAATTTAACAACAACTATGGTAAGATTATAACTATAACTATAATTACACAACAGGAATCGAGCAATCAGCAGTCAAGCAATTAAGCAAATCAAGGAATCATGAGATTTCACTAACAGACAAGTACGACTTACAAACTGCAAATATCTCAAATAAAAGTTACAGGAATTAGACAAATAAGTAAAAGAAATGGAGGCAAGAAATGAAATACAATAATATAAGGCAATGATTTCTAAATAAGCTTAGGAAAAATGATCACACCGTATGTCCTGGTGAATAACAAATCTTTCTTGCCATTATGGAAAGAAGGCTTTCAGTTTGTGACACACACAGACAGACAATCAGACAGACAGACAGACAGACAGGCAGGCAGGCAGGCAGACAGGCAGACAGATGGATATTCACTTTCAGTCTGCTTCATTAATTCTTGTATCATGGCCTCGTTCTCCGCCCAGGCTCTGTCTCTTCGAGTGGCTTCCCAGTCATGTGGTGGACCTGGCAGGGTGCCCTAGAGAGAAGCAGAAGCCCCGAGTTCTAGCAACGAGCTCATGTGAATAACTGTCGACAGCTATACAGGTACTTCTACAGTGTGTTACTGGGTTAAGGGCAAATGTGGTACAGTCATTGTGCCAAAGAGTTTTAGTGACAGCTATAGGCAAAGATAGTAGTAACCACAGACAATGTGAAGAGAGAGAGAGAGAGAGAGAGAGAGAGAGAGAGAGAGGAGTAATGATGATGAACAGGATAGAGAAAGATGGTAACATAAGTGACAAGAGTAATTATAGATTACGTCTGCTGCTGGTATTGTTCTTTTTGCTTTCAGCTGTCAGTGGTGAAATAAAGATTTTTATAAAAATTGCGATAAAATTTTGAGTGAAAAATAAAATAACTTCTTTCTCTCTCTCTCTCTCTCTCTTCTCTCTTTCTCTTTCTTTCTTTCTTTCTTTCTTCATTAGGGACTACATAATTAGATATTTAAATATATACGCTTCTCTCAAAGTTTTTCCATGCGTTTTAACATTGCGTTTTTGTGGGTTCTTTTTGCGTGATACAGCCATCATTTCTACTTTCTTGCTGTTTAGCGCAAACTCTTTCTCTCCGCTGTCTTTTACTTCTTCCTATGTCTAATAGTTTTATATAGGCTCTTTTCGTTTCTCGTCTTGGTGCTGTAGCGTCTGCATGTCGTAGGCTGATCGCACTGTACCCCTTAACTCAAAATCATGGCATATTTTTTTAAAATTTCTCTCATGTTATATTTTCACGGTATAGTGTGGACAAATATACATGTGAGATAACACAACCTTGCTTCACTGATCGATATTTGCCTATCATATTTTCGACACTGACGGGTGCTTCTTCTAAATACAAATTCATATATCATAAAAGGGATCATTGCTAACTAACGACCAACAATAATAGTTGTGATTATACAGATACATATATCAGGCGAGTGTATTGAAAACTGTGCCAGCTTGGACCAGTGTCTATGAATAGAAAGTGAAAAAAGCGACTCCAGAATAGCGATCACGTGACGTTTGATAAAGGATTGTGGATCGTCTAGTTAGAGGCAAACTGATTTAAGTGTGTGGTCCACCACTGGAAAACACTTTCTAGAATAATGTAGTCTTATAAGGCGTGATGCTTTCAAAAGTCTGAAATGTTCCAAAATCATTGCTCATCATTCTTTTCACATTTGATATCTGGACCAACTTTCTGCTGACTTTTAACATTGTACCATATTGTATATAAACGACGCTGAATGCATAATTTCGCGATGTTGATTCTTATAAAGATATCACATAAAATTATGTATTAAAAACATATAAATTAAGAAAACTTAATATTTAGTTTGTTAGTTAGTCAGTTTATCCTCTTGGGCCAAAGGCGGCGCATAGGGCAGAGGACAAGGCTCTCCATGTCTGGCGATTCCTTGCTACTTGCTTTAGATCTTCGGTGTTTCTGGTGAGCATTGTTCAACACTCCTTGGTGATAACTCTTCTTACTGTGTCTTTGGGTCTTCCCCGCTTTCTTTTACCCCCTGGTGACCACGTAAATGTTTGATGTGGAAGTCGTTTTTCGTCCATTCTATGTACGTGGCCGATGTAGTTCCAGCGACGTCTTCTGATAAAGTTTGATACGTAGTCTTGTTTAGTTTCTTGTCTTATTGGTGTAACCGATCTGAAGTCGTGCCAACAGATATTTAGCAGTCTTCGAAGGCACTTATTTTCAAAAGCATCTAGTCTCTTTTCTATTGCTGGGGATGTTTTCCAACTCTCGCAACCATAGGTTAGTACTGGCACTACACAGGAGTTGAAGATCTTGAGTTTCATGTGCCTAATGAGTTGTTTTGATATCCAGATGTTAGTCAGCTTGTTGAAAGCGTTTGACGCTAAAGCAATTCGGGTCATAATTTCTGTTGATATGTCTCCCGCGGGTGTTAAATGAATATACTGACACAAATAATAGACCTGTTAATTCATTCATTCATTCAACTTTCCGAGCCGGCTCACTGCTGCAGACAAGACTTGTCTCATCTCCTCTCTTTTCTTTGTCTTCTCCTGCCAATTGTCTTCTTCCATGTTGTCACGCCACCGTTGTGTCGGTCTGCCTCTTGATCTGTTTCTGTTAATCACTTCTGTATAAACTTTTTTTTTGTCTGTCTATTTTCGTCCAACATCTCCAAATGTCCAAGCCATCTCAATCTGTTGTTTTTCATAAAGCTATTTATAAGTGAAGACTCTGAAATAGCGCATCTATTTCTTTGTTGTTTCTAATTTTCTTTCTTGTGATATAGGATCTCTAATTTGTCCAGAAATTCTTCTCAAGATTCTGTTTTCAAAGATCTGTAGCTGCGCTTCATATTGCTTTGTAGTGCTCCATGTTTCTGAACCATACTAGACAAGTGGTCTAATCTGTGTCCTGCATATATTTAGTTTGATTCTGTGGGACAGGATTTTTTATTGCAACAAGTGTCTAAGGGCAAAATAAGTGTTGCTTCCTGCTTGTATCCTAGCTCTAATTTCATCTCTCACAATGTTGGAGCTACAGAAAATTGCCCCCAGATAGTTATATGAATTTGTTCTTTTCATCTTTATACCTTCTATTTGGATCTGACTGTCTTGTTTTTCATTTATTGGCCTTGGTATTCTCATGTATTCAGTTTTCCCACAATTTATCTTTAGCCTCAATTTTTCTACTTGTTATTAGAGATATCTGAAGACTGATTTATGTGGTCTCTTGCAAAGTTTCTCTTGTAATATCAACATCGTTGGCGTACCCTGACCACCCCAGAGTTATACCAGCGAGGGCTCTACTCCTGGCAGGTTCAGTCGACCTGGGAAGATTTGCGCGGGTACGGGCGTGAAGAAACTAGCGCCTGTTTTTTTTTTTTTAAAGGCATGTAAAAGACCTGTTAATGTTTTAAAATCTCGACTTACCTGCGGAAGGTCAAATTTGAACATCGGGAATTTGGTGTGGGAGTACACCCCATCTAACCCTTTTGTAAGCAACACGGGCGTCGGACGCTTGACCAGAACAAATTGGCCTGCATCTTTCAGCTCAATCTCCGTTGATGCCAGGAAGCAGGTAAAGTTCTGAGGATTTCAATGTTTACTAATTATACTGCACAAAAAAGACCATTTTTTTTTGTTGGCCCGTGCGGTTACATCCTTAAATCATGGAAGTGTCAGGGGCAGTTCGTGAGGTAGAGCTGTTAGGACTGAGCCACCACCATTTTTATTTTTCTGAGGTTTCAAGAGAAAAAAAAAATTTTTTTACCATAGAATTTTGTCTAGTAAAAATTTATAGAGAGTCAAAGCAATTTCGCTGTAACTGGGCGTCAGCACACGACAAAACACCACTGGACTTGTTTGAATAAGCAGCCGGAGACATGCTTCATGGAAACTAGGGAACTGATTTGTGTACAGCTGAAACATTGCGCACTAAGCAACGGTAAAGTGATGCTCGGCCACGCCCAGACAATGTTAGTGCTTCTATTCTGGAGAACGTAAACGGAGTAGATTGCAACATTCCTTTCAGTTTTTTAAGACTTCTTCTTGTATTTTATAATCATTTGTTGATTCATTAGTTTTGTTATGTTTAGCGTCGGGATTAACATTCATTTTCACAATAAGCGTGTGGCGAAGTGTGATAGATCTGCACGAACAATGACAATCTTCGAACACGACCGGAATAGCAAATAATAATAAACTCTTGTCGAGTGGCTTGACTAGAATGTGAAATGTTGCAGCGAAACAAATTTTTGTATCTAGAGAAATCTTGCATAGTTTTAAGTAAAAATCGTATTTTAATTTCCTGTTTCATCACTTATGACGGGTTACAGTTAGTATTTACTAGTATTTCCCCATGAGTCTCTGTAGTTCCACGTTTCACTGCTATCAACACTGTTATATCTGGTTCCCGTATAAAGAATATTTCTTAAGATTCATTAAAAGTTTATATTTCTCGCACGATTTCTGCTTAGCCACGAAACAATCCAAGATAAAATAAAACAACTAGAGCCTCTTAACAAAATTTTTAACGACTTGAAAAGTGTTATCAGACGTATTGTTACATGTAACATCTATTTATGAAATCATTTCCAGTTCGCATTCCTAACTATTATTCATATTTTAATTAAAGAGCAGCTTCTCACTAACCATAACATATTTTGTTAAGAGTTTTTTAAAAAGCGCTTGCATAGTTTTAGCAAAAAACAAAAACAAAAACAAACAAAAACCCATCATGTTCTAAATTAATCTCTCGTCATTTTTGACAAGTTTCAGCTACTGCTTCTAATGAGCAACTAATTCTCCATGGCTTCATCTATTCATTACTGAACATTACACAACTATAAAGAGGCTTCACTGTTAACAGTTCACCTGGGTGTATCATACTTACATCTTGTGTGTACGTGCTCAGAGAAACCGGAACTTCCCCTAAACATTTGGATTTGGACGTAATCTTTAGAATTAACTGGCTGGACAGAAAGTGCTCAAACAGCAAGAAATAGGCTTGAACTCGATTCTGACCCGGAGGTAACTTGTACATCATCCTGCCAGGCGAACAGACAGCTTGTTATTTCCCGATTCATTTGGCGATATACTTTGGTACAAAACTAATTTATTTTCAGGAAATATGTGGCATGTTAAGTTTATTTCATGAACCGTCTAGGCAAAGCTCGTTTCATTTCATGAAATATCTAGACAATGTCAGTTTCATTTCATGAGTTGCCTAGAGCAGTGATTTTAAATTTTTTTTTTGCCCCTCCCAACCTGAGAAAAGATGTGGATCCATTATTAAAAATAAACCAATAAAAAGAACCCAGGTTATGCTACGACTACCAAGAATGTAATTGAGCCCAATCCATTTCCAGGTTCATGAATTTCCAAAAATTCTTCCGTGCACCATCTGGGAATCCACGAACCCCATGTTAAGAACCACTGGTCTAGACAGAAGCAGTTTCATTCCAATAACTGTAAAGGCACATCCAGTATGACGTCATTAAGTGTCGGGAAAAGACATCTTGACTTTGTTTAAACGGTAAGACAAAATTAGTGTCTTACAATTTATCATTTTGTATTCTGAAACATCAGAATCTTCTTCTTTAAGGGTCATGACGACGTTAAATTTATCACATGCACATTCACAACAAATCTACCTTCATTTATTTAACACTCACAACAAAATACCCATCATTTCATGAGCTATCGGGACAAAATATTCCCTCGTTACTTTGATTCTCAGAACAAAAGCCACGTTAATTTTATCAGCTCTCAGAACAACGTATTCCTAACCATCACTGATGAGTCGCGTTCGTTGCACAAGACAAACTGAGCTTACTTTGGACGTACTATTGAGCTGTTTAATGAGTTTAGAAAGACAAGAAAGAGGCGAAGACGAAGCTGGATCATTTAACTATGAACTTACAAATTCTCGAGCTGGGACAGCCATGATGCTGACCACTTCACTCTCTTGTGTGCTGACTGGTCATGAGAAACATGGGTTCTGTTTATGGATCAATATACTTTTTTCCCCTTAGGAGACATGGAGAAGAACAACAGAAAGGATGTTGAGCAATAGAAGGCTCACCTGGGCAAGAGCAGAAAACCCTTGCGGAAGCCCCATGTGCCCTGGGTACTTAAGGTTCAGAGAGAGAGAGAGAGAGAGAGAGCGCTCACCTGGGCAAGAGCAGAAAAAAAGGCGAGCCCCATGTGCCCTGGGCACTTAAGATTCAGAGAGAGAGAGAGAGAGAGAGAGAGAGAGCGCTCACCTGGGCAAGAGCAGAAAACCCTTGCGGAAGCCCCATGTGCCCTGGGTACTTAAGGTTCAGAGAGAGAGAGAGAGAGAGAGAGAGAGAGAGAGCGCTCACCTGGGCAAGAGCAGAAAAAAAGGCGAGCCCCATGTGCCCTGGGCACTTAAGATTCAGAGAGAGAGAGAGAGAGAGAGAGAGAGAGAGAGAATGCGAAATAGCATTGCACTGTTGCTAGCTCCCCCCTCTCCTCTCCCCTTGGACCTCAAGTTGTATCTCCGTAAATAAGCTTCTGCTGTGAGTTTTTTTCCTTTGTTAAATTTGTTAAATATTTCTTTTACCACTCTTCTAACTAGTTTTATATCATTCATAGATATTTAAAGATTTGTTTTCTTTTAAACACAGTATCTTATACAGTCTTATCTCGTTTTTTCCCTACATTTGAATGTACCATATCTACATACAGCTTTTTTTTCCAAGTTCGTTAGCTCGCTTTTATTCTCATCGGCCATGGTTACACATTATGGCAAAAGTTGATAGTTGGGCGGCAGATACAAGAGCACATGTTGTTACTTCTAGGGGCAAGCGCTTTTTGTTGGTAATTATTTCCTGTAGCGACAGACATGGTAGGACTCGGGCTGCTTCCTGTGCCGACAGACATGGTAGGACTCAGGCTGCTTCCTGTAGCGACAGACATGGTAGGACTCAGGCTGCTTCCTGTAGCGACAGACATGGTAGGACTCGGGCTGCTTCCTGTGCCGATAGACAAACTAGGCCGCAGATTGTTACTTGCAACATCAGACACGCTAGGGCACAGATTGTTATGTGTAGCGGCAGACACGCTAGGGCACAGATTGTTATGTGTAGCGGCAGACACGCTAGGGCACAGGTTGTTATGTGTAGGGGCAGACACACTAGGGCACAGGTTGTTATGTGTAGCGGCAGACACACTAGGGCACAGATTGTTATGTGTAGGGGCAGACACACTAGGGCACAGGTTGTTATGTGTAGCGGCAGATACACTAGGGCACAGGTTGTTATGTGTAGCGGCAGACACACTAGGGCACAGATTGTTATGTGTAGCGGCAGATACACTAGGGCACAGGTTGTTATGTGTAGCGGCAGACACACTAGGGCACAGATTGTTATGTGTAGCGGCAGACACACTAGGGCACAGATTGTTATGTGTAGGGGCAGATACACTAGGGCACAGGTTGTTATGTGTAGCGGCAGATACACTAGGGCACAGGTTGTTATGTGTAGGGACAGACACACTAGGGCACAGGTTGTTATGTGTAGGGGCAGACACTAGGGCACAGATTGTTATGTGTAGCGGCAGACACACTAGGGCACAGATTGTTATGTGTAGGGGCAGATACACTAGGGCACAGGTTGTTATGTGTAGCGGCAGATACACTAGGGCACAGGTTGTTATGTGTAGGGGCAGACACACTAGGGCACAGGTTGTTATGTGTAGGGGCAGACACACTAGGGCACAGGTTGTTATGTGTAGCGGCAGACACACTAGGGCACAGGTTGTTATGTGTAGCGGCAGATACACTAGGGCACAGGTTGTTATGTGTAGGGGCAGACACACTAGGGCACAGGTTGTTATGTGTAGGGGCAGACACACTAGTGCACAGGTTGTTATGTGTAGCGGCAGACACACTAGGGCATAGGTTGTTTACCTGTAGCGACACACACATTATGGTAAAAATTGTTACCTGTAGCAGCAGACACACTAGGGCACAGGCTGTTTACCTGTACTGACACACAAATTAGGGCAAAAATTGTTACTTGTAACAGCAGACACACTAGGGCATAGGCTGTTTACCTGTAGCGACACACACATTACGGTAAAAATTGTTACCTGTAGCAGCAGACACACTAGGGTACAGACTGTTTAGCGACACACACATTAGGGTAAAAATTGTTACCTTTAGCAGCAGACACACTAGGGCACAGGCTGTTTACCTGTAGCGACACACAAATTAGGGTAAAAATTGTTACCTGTAGCAGCAGACATACTAGGGCACAGGTTGTTTACCTGTAGCTACACATACATTAGGGTAAAAATTGCTACCTGTAGCAGCAGACATCCCCAAAAAACATCTCGTCCTGGCGAAGTGGGATGGGTGGCATGGCGTAGTACGGCCTAATCCGAACGTTGAAGATGAACTGCATGTCATTCGACCACAAACCGGAAGTGACGAACATGAGATATCCGTTAGGGCCTATCATGTTCAGCTGCTTGCGTCCAATGAAGGCGCTGCATAGCTCCACTCTGTACGATCAGAGGCGTGAAACATCTAAAATTAGGTTTTAGGACACAAGATATTTTATGAAGAACACACATGGCATCGCTAACTGAAAAGCTATCAACTGGGAACAAGTGCTCCATCACAGCATAAGAAACAGCGGCATTGTATCGGTACAGGGGAGTGGGAAGATGAAAGGAAGTGGCAGGCGGTATCTGAGACTGGAGGATTAAGGCAAGAAGGGGCAGGCGGTTTGTGAGACTGGAGGATTAAGGCAAGAAGGGGCAGGCGGTATCTGAGACTGGAGGATTAGGGCCGTCACCACAGAATGTTAAATCTGAGTTTTTTAACATTGGTTAGGCAGAAAAAGCCCTGACTTTACCAGAGAGAAACTGGCATTCAACGCTCACGGCCAGAAAACACTAGCACATATTTAACATTAACAGTCCAAAAATGTGTGAGTCGATCAGATCAGTCAAGACTGAAATTCATTTCGCAAAGCTATTCTTTTCAGATGTAAAATTGTCCACTACAAGGTTTTTCTGATGAAGAGTTTTCTAAGGTTTTATTTGGAGTCGTTTCCCTTTATTCGTGGTTTTCCGAATTGTTTTTGTATCGTTCTTTCTTGTCGTGATATGCCGAACAAAGACACAAAACATGTAGATTTATCTGTTTTTACACCACATTTTGCAAGACGACATCGCTATAGTGAGGCAAAGATTGTCAGTGCTGGCGAGTCGGAACTGATATATACCTTTCACGTCTTTTCATGGTAGGTTTATTTGCCAGCTGACATAATCGTTCAGCTTGGCTGTCTGATGTGATCCTTGTACTTCGCTATCTGATATAATCCTGAAACCTGGCTAACTAATGATATCTTTCCACTTGGTTATCTGATATAACCCTTCAACGTGGTTAACTGATGCGATTCTTGAACTTGGTTATCTGATGTGATCCTTAAATTTGGCTTAACTGGCGTCAACATTCTGCTTGGCTATCTGAAGTAGCCTCTCAACTTGGCTAACTTATATGATCCTTCTATTTGGCTATCTGATATAATCTACTTGGCTAACTGTTGTGACCCTTTAACTTTGATAGCTGGTGTGATTCTTCTATTTGGCTATCTGATGTTATCCTTCTATCTGGTTATCTGATGTGATTTATATATATATTTTTTATGTGCACATTTAAACCCTTAATTCGTATTTTACTAAAGCATGTGAATCTTACATAAACAATTATACCTTAACCGTGTTGTGATTATTCATATACCATTCAACTAACACAGTCATTACCTAAGTGTATCGGGACTGGACCGGAGGAGTCGACTGCATGGCTTGCATGCATTCACATCGCAGAATACAAAGCAATATTAACCTACACATACATGGTTCTCCTTCGACGAATAAACATTCTCATTCGCGCTTGAACAATAACATGACTCCCCCGATCCGCTGGCATCCTACGTGCTCAGATCCCGACCTATTACAATTCTTTAACATTTTCTTCATATACTGGGTCCAACGAACTGACCTCACTCATAATTACGCAGTCTTGAGCTCCGAATGACTGACAACTCACTACCAAAAATAACACTAAGATGGACACCACAGGGGAGCAGAAGTAAGGGTAGACCAAAAGAGACATGGAGAAGAACAACAGAAAGGATGTTGAGCAATAGAGGGCTCACCTGGGCAAGAGCAGAAAAAAAGGCGAAGGACAGGCATTTGTGGAAAACCCTTGCGGAAGCCCCATGTGCCCTGGGCACTTAAGGTTCAGAGAGAGAGAGAGAGAGAGAGAGAGAGAGAGAGAGCTACCTAGTTGCTGACCCATTATTTATTATGTAAGGAATGCCAGTCAACCTAGGTTTGCTATGTTCTTATTTCTTCCCTTGCATTTTAACAAATGTTTCACTTGTTTTTCCTGTTCCATTTAAAAAACTACTTTGCCATCTATTCTCCAGATAGCAAACTGTAGTAAATTCTATTCATACTGAAAGCGGTTCTTCAAGTCAAAAAAAAACATAAGAATGGCACGTGCAGAACAGATAGAGAGGCAACGTGGTAGAAGATCCCGGGGAACCTAGAGAAGACCACTGGCGACAGAAAGCCAGAACAGTGATCAATGCAGACAGATTGGAAAGGCAGCAATGAACAGTTCTAAAAGGCTTGGAATCGTGACGAAAGAAAGAAAATAAAAGAAAGAAAGAAAGAAAATAAAGGAAAGAAGAAAGAAAGAAAAGAAAGAAAGAAAAGAAAAGAAAGAAAGAAAGAAAGACGAGGGCTATTTCATAATATAATTGGCTGGTAGAAAAGTCAAAGACAGAGAAGAAAATATATTTTGTTATATACAAAACTTACATCTATAACTGCATTACTTTTCCAGTCGTCAAGCGAATTCAGGCACTTGTATCGTGTCACCAGCTCTTGCACACCTTCGTCGATAACGGCGCAGCCAGGTATCATCCACCCAGTTGTTCACTTCATCCATGAGCTTTTCGCTAGCTTAGAAGCACTGCGTAGCCAGATGGACTTTCACTCAGCTAAAGAAACGACAGTCATACCAAGTCCAATTTGTTAGAGAGGTGGTCGAAAATCTCCCAGTTGAACTGCTCTAGTAAAACCCTTTGCACTATCCACAGTGTGTGGCTGCGCGTTGTCGTGCAGGAAGCGACGCCTTTGGTGAGCATTCCTCACCTTTTGTTTTAGATCGACCTCTGAAGCTTATCCAGAACTTCATATTAAACCTCTGACGTTACTGTTGTCCCTGGTGTCACAAATTTCGTTAACAAAAATCACTTGCGGTCGCAGAATACTGACCTCACAGCTGGCGGGAATGATGGCTACAGAGCCCATGGTTACTTAGTCACTACTCGTGCACAACACAACAAAATTGACTATTTATGGACATGTAGTCAGATAATATTTTACTAGTTACCATAGGAAATACGGCGTGTCGCTTTGGCAATCGGTTTAATTTTACAAGGCAGTCGGAGGTTGATTTGTGTAATTGCCAACATATTTCTTTGTCAAAGAGGTTCCCACTAGTTCGCGGGCTTTAAATTTTGAGAGAAAGAAATCGATACTCACGGGCAGTCGTCCAGATTGTATGCTTGCCTTTGGAGCATCTGACGTATCGGGCTATCCTCTTCGCTCATGTCCACTGGAGTTTCATCTTTCTTATAGACAGAAGCAAGAAAATTGTGAACATCTACATCACGGACTGTCCGTGGGGGAAAAAAACTACGCACGAAAACGGTGGATTACGTAAGAATAGTTACTGTAATAACTTTGCTCAGTCTTCCTTCTGCATTTCCTTGGAACTGCAAGCTAGTAGCCGATGCCGTGATGATGCTGAGACACATCATCGTATCGGCTTCGGAGCGCGTCACGGCAGCCATTTTTTTCAGCCCCTGAATGGAGATAAAGAAGCTCGGTTTATGCAGTACATCTTTTGCAGGCGCCATAGCCAGAGGTCTATCAGTTGGCGGGTACAACCTTAACAATTTAAGATATGCAAACGACACAGTCCTGATTGCTAAATGTGAAGGGGAGCTACAGGCTCTTCTGGACGTCTTGGTTCGTGAAAGTAAAAATAAAGGTCTCAGCCTGAACAAAAAGAAGACTGAAGTGATGGTCATCTCAAAGAGAAGAATACCACCAACATGTAGCATTACCATCGATGGCACAGAACTGAAACAAGTTAATGGTTTTAAGTACTTAAGAACGATTATAACAGCTGATGGGAAATGTCACAACGAAGTACAAAGCAGACGTGCTCAGGCCAAGTCAGCATTCCAGAAAATGAGAAACATCTTGTGCAACAGATCTGTATCAATGGAAACAAGATTCCAAGTATTTAAATGTTACATCGAGCCAATTTTGTGTTATGAATGTGAAGCATGGTCTATGAATAAGAGAGTACAGCGAGAAATGGAGGCCATGGAAATGTGGTTCATAAGAAGGATGTTGAAGGTACCATGGACAGCTAAGAAAACCAACGAAGAAGTCTTAAGAGAGGTTGGAGTTAAAAAGCAGACAATCGAGATTTGTAAGACATTTTCTGAGAAGAAGAAAATTGGAACAGCCTGTGGCAATTAGGAAAACTGAGGGAAGAAGAGACAAAGGAAGACAGAGAGAGAAGTTACTTGATGGGCTGTCAGTGTAGCTAGGAAGAAAGTTACCAGTGGATCTCATAATCAAGTCTAAAGACAGGGAATTGTGGAGAGAAATGATCACCTACGCTGGTACTATTGCGATGCCCGCCTCTTTAGCTAAGCTACGTCTGTTACTGGGGGTGTCAACACAGAGGCGGGACAGGGTCTTGGTCAGCTATAGTTTGCCAACCCTGACTCTATCATATCAGCTGTGGGTGGCTGGTTGCCAAAACGTACAGCGTCCTCACCTCGTGTGTATTCTACGTATTACGTTACTGCTTCTCCATGCACTTCCTACATATTTCTAAGACATTCAAATGCGAAACCCTTAAACAGGTTTTCTTCAGTTCTTTATTTCGAGTTTCTTCCTATCAGAACAAAACAAACGCCCTATAGTTTTAAATCACTTTGATTAGCCCTGGTGTTTTGTGAGAATATCATTTGGTTTCGCGAAATCTTATTATTTTTTATACAGTACGTTTTATGCAGTTGAGGAACTCAAATGATGCAAGGTTGCCTAGTTCGAGTTCACTAGCTACAACATGTCAGAATGATGGCAGAAGAAATAAAAAAAAATATTCATGCTTAAAACTGTATCAGATGTCACAGAAAAAAAGGGTTTTTGGACAAAACTCTAAAATATTGATTATTGATCGATGTGAAATATACCTGGCTTTCTGGCGAGAATCTCCAATGAGTTCGCTATCAAATGGACGATACTCAGAAAGAGATTCTTTTGGAACATGGTCTATTACTGAAAATCTTTTAGCTGAAAACATTGAAATCTCGTCAGTAATGAGTATTGCTGTTTCGCATTCATTGTTTGAATCTTAAAATGGAATTCCTGCACTCAGTAAAGACGTTTCATGAACAGGAATTTTGTTTTAAATTCTCAATGGTCTATGCAATCTCCTTTCCCGCCTTCGAAAAAGAAAATACAAATGATTGTATTGCCTGGGATCTCATTCATATGAAAGATATGCTTAAGCGCACGGTCAAATCAAGAATATTATATACTGTCCAGGAAAAGAAACGCATAGCTTATATAAGCTTCATTTTGTATATGTTACAACAAAACTTTTTTCACGGGTATCTCAAACCAAACAAGAAATTGTCTCCAATATATCAGGTCCATGATTTAGCGTGAACTTCGCTATTCTCATGTATAGTCAGAACGCAGAAGCTGCCCATGCTAATCTCTCATTTTTTTTACCATAACTCACGTTGCGTTTATGGAAAAGTGATTTTTGTGGTGAGTACTACTCACTTCCCACGCAAATTAAACACTATAAACGGATGAGGTTACACAAATAAATTCAGTTAATTTTTAAGCAGACAATTATGGCGCGTCTATCGCAAAATTTACGAAACAATGGTATTGGTTGCCTGTAAGTAGGCGAAAGTCAAAGTCAGGTTGCCAGGCATTTAAACGTGCAGCAGAATACCATCAATCGACTTTGGCATTGTTTACAAGCCACTGGCTCAGCTGAAGACCGGCACCGCAGTGGACGACACAGGGTGACAACAGCAGCTGATAATCACTTTATTCTGATTTATCACTTCAGAAACAGGTTTACAACAGCTTCCTCAAGTGCCCAGTCATTGCTTGCAGGACGTCGTGTGTCTGATCAAACTGTCCGGAATAGACTGCATGAAGCTGGACTGGTGACACGACGACGTCACTTAGGTCCTGTCTTAACGAGACGTCATCGCCAAAATCGACTTGTTTGGGCCAACCAGCATCGGCCCTAGACAACTGACAATCAATGGAGACGTGTCTGATTTAGTGACAAATCTTCCTTTTTGTTGCACCGCCATGAAATGCGGAGAAGGGTTTACCGTAGGTCAAATGAACGTTTTGCCAAAAATTACGTTGATGAAGCTCCGCCGCACGGTGGTGGATGTGTAAATGTATGGGGAAAGATCAATTTCAACAGAACATTGAAGTAGGCTCGAATGCGTAACGATATGTAAATAAAATTCTTCGACCCCATGTCCTTCCATTTTTGGCTGCACAAAGGTCTGTGTTTCAACAGGACAACGCCAGATCCCATTCTGCACAGTTCAACACACAGTTCCTGACTGCCAACAACATTCTCACCCTTCCATGGCCATCCCTTTCTCCAGACATGAATCCGATCGAGCACCTATGGGATGAGCTGCAAAGACCTGTTTGTCGCCGAAACGTTTCTCCAGCCAATCGTCGTGATCTGTGCTAGGCACTACAGGAAGAGTGGGCAGCCATCCCACAGGCGCACATCAGACACCTAATCGCATCTATGCTCAGGAGATGCCATTCGCTGATCGATGCAAGCGTAGGCCACAAACCGTATTAACTTAAGAACCGCTGTGAGTAACAAATTCTCGTCCCACAGATGGAAGAAATTGTCAAGTGAGTGTTTAAACCCTTAGGTATTATTGTGTGCAATTTGAAAAATGTATTAATTCAGTTTAAAAAGCTATAGAATATCAAAGTTATGGCTAAAATTGGGTTATCAGTAGTTTTGTGTTTCTTTTTTTTTTTGGACAGTATACATAAAAACACTCAGAAAATGTTTACCATGTCAGTATTAAAGCTTATGTTAATTTTTAGTTACCTTATTTTTCAGGTTAACATCAGCTCCAGCATAAAGTAACCAGTTGATTGCCTTCTCATGTTGACCTCTGACGGCCAAGTGGAGTGGTGTCCAACCTTCCTGAAATTGCCGTTGGTTTACTTTTGTTAGGGAAGAAGGTTAGAAAAACCTGAGCAAAGTTTTAGAGTTAAAAACTGGAAGGGTTGAAGAAGAAAGTGTTTGTGTGCCAAGATAAAAAGTGAGACAAATAACAGAGGAAACGAAAGAGTGAACTTTATTTCCAGATGGTTGTAAAGTGGCACACAAGCCAGTCTGGCATTCAGCTCTTCATTAGTACACTTTCATTAACTTTTGAACAGACATGAAGCTAACTAACAGAGACGACTTGAATTAGGGAGGGCACAGAAGAGAACCCAGTTACACAAAACGTGTTGAAGACGGAGACAAAAATGAGCACAGTTCTTCTACTTCTTCCTGTCCTATCTCTCTATAACTTCCAACCAAGATGGTCCTTGCTGCCGATCCTATCTCTCTAAAACTTCCAACCAAGATGGTCCTTGACGCCGATCCTATCTCTCTAGAACTTCCAAGCAAGATGGTCTTGCTGCCGATCCTATCTCTCTAGAACTTCCAAGCGAGACGGTCCTTGCTGCCGATCCTATCTCTCTAGAACTTCCAAGCAAGATGGTCTTGCTGCCGATCCTATCTCTCTAGAACTTCCAAGCAAGATGGTCTTGCTGCCGATCCTATCTCTCTAGAACTTCCAAGCGAGACGGTCCTTGCCGCCGATCCTATCTCTCTAGAACTTCCAAGCGAGACGGTCCTTGCCGCCGATCCTATCTCTCTAGAACTTCCAAGCGAGACGGTCCTTGCGCCGATGAGTTGAAAGAGTTGAAGCACAAACATCTAAGTGGGTTACGGAAGGGGTGCTTTTGCACACACAGAGTGAAGCTAAAGAGCAGGAAAAAGTACAGGTAAAGTGACCAACCCTACCGTATTACACAGGACAATCAGGTATTTCAAGAATTTGTTCCGGGAATTGTGTTACTTCGATCGAGAAATCTAAATGTACCCTTTTTTTTTTCTTTGAAATACGTGTTCATACTGTCCCATATTCTCATTTTCGCTCTCTGCATGCTCACAAATACCCAGAATTTTAAATATCACCTTAGTGGAAAATGTTGCTATTTTCAAGAAATTTTACTCTGTAGAGGAGCACATCAAGCAAACTTGACTAGCACGTTTGTGAGTAAAGTTATAGACCTGGCCTACTCATTTAAATTTAACTGTACACCTCCCTCCTCCCCGATGACTGAGTGTCCCGTATTTGAAATTAGAAAAGATGATCAGGTTTAGGAGAGGGCTTATTTTAGCAGACTCCACCGCCCGTAAGTGCTATCTCCACCGGCAGTAGGTGCTATCTCCACCGCCCATAGGTGCTATAGTTTTCTCTACACCGTTGGTCAAGCTGAGCTTGTTACTATGAGCACAAACGGAGAGATGGAACATGGTGTTGGCTAGCTGTGGTTCCTTGGCCCCGAGAACTATGCCATCAGTCTAGGACTGCCATTTTCGCTCATAAAATCATCAAATAAATACATGAAAAAAGGGCTAAGAAAAGATGCACCTAAGATGAGAACAGACTCAAAAAGTAAGTTGTAAAAACCAAAAGAGGGAACAGTGAGAGTAAGGCGATCTGCAGTAATAAAGGTAAAAGTCACTGGGTCAATGCAAGATAACAGATCAAACACAAGGCATAATAAATGCTTTATGTACAGTGTATCGATCTCTTTTTATTGCTTTGTTAATTAATTATACCTGTAAGTACATCAGCAATGTGCCGGCAAATACAGAGACAGTTCTGTGACTTCAAGGCCAATAAATGTCGGCATCAAAGCACAAGAATTAGATAATGAGTGGAGCTTGGCCAGAATCTTGAAAGGACACGGTTCACTGCAAAACATGGCAACAAGAACTAGAATCTCAGCCAGAACATGTAAGAGGGTACAAGCATCAGCAGCGTTCCTATGTCTACATACGCTGATGGAGTTGATAAAGCAAGTGTTGAAATGGCGAAGTACACTGAAACTTGTCCAGACGAAAGATTATAAACCCGTGGGAAAAAAATACAGAACCATCTACCAAAGATCGGAAAGCTGGGGTGGACCTCAGATCAGGCAAATTACATGAAAATAGATGGGAGACTTGCCTGATCTCAGTAGCTTTACTGCATTCAGGACTTTCTTAAAACTGCACTGATGCCCGTTCCGGTAACCAACGTAAGGTGTTTATATGCACGCACGCACGCGCGCGCGCTCACACACACACTCTGTCCCTGTCGCGCGTTGATTGCGAATTCGTCGCTTTGGTCGAAAAGAAGTTTATTCTTCTCTCAGTTTGCCTAACACCTAGTTCTTCTCTCAGCTTGCCTCACACCTGGTTCTTCTCTCAGCTTGCCTCACACTTGGTTCTTCTCTCAGCTTGCCTCACACCTGGTTCTTCTCTCAGCTTGCCTCACACCTGGTTCTTCTCTCAGCTTGCCTCACACTTGGTTCTTCTCTCAGCTTGCCTCACACCTGGTTCTTCTCTCAGCTGGCCTCACACCTGGTTCTTCTCTCAGCTTGCCTCACACCTGGTTCTTCTCTCAGCTTGCCTCACACCTGGTTCTTCTCTCAGCTTGCCTCACACCTGGTTCTTCTCTCAGCTTGCCTCACACCTGGTTCTTCTCTCAGCTTGCCTCACACATGGTTCCTTCGTTCACTGATGTGGTGTGGGGAGGAGGGGGGTGTATTCTGCCTATTTACATCTTTATCCCCGTTAAATTCAACCACAGCAGTCTTCTTAGATGTCCGTCTTGCCTAGCCTCAGAACGCCATGGGTGTAGGGCTGCCAGCCGGTCGTCAATCAAGAGCTTTCTGCAAACATCTAAACATTTTTTAATATAAGATGCAAAGACTCATTAACTGACTTTTTACATATTCAAGAACTCGACGAAACTGTTCAAGTCCCTCAGCGATACAGAAGTGATGGGAACGCCATTGTCAACGTGTCGCTTGTGGAGGGCATGGGAGATGTCTGTGTAATTCTAGGACCAGGTGCTAAAAATGAACAATAAAAGGACATGCAGGGCTGGGGCCCTTTCTAGTGCCAATGGCCACATCACTAGTTTGTCGAAATATAGCCTGTGACGCCACGACGATAACAACAACGATGACAATGATGACGATGACGACGACGACGACGAAGATGATGATGATGATGATGATGATGATGATGATGATGATGGTTAAAACGATGACGAAAAATTACATTGTCCTGAACGTTGACGGAGCTGTCCTTGGAGACTAGAAGGGGCGCAATCAGTTCTCTCCGGCCTTGCATGGCGGCCACGTGTAGGGCTGTGCGGCCCAGCTGTCAGAGGGAGTGTCAACTTAAAACACCAAAAATTATGGTCTCTTTCGTTCACTCGTTCATTTATCTATCTATATTTTTTTCTTCCGCTCTACCATGAAAGTAAAGACATGAATTAACGGTAAGAATCACATGTGTTATAGGCATAGTGCTGCTGCTCCTTCTTCTCACTGATGTTGATGAGCTTCTTGCTAGGAGTTTCTTGTCTAGCCGCCATAGCAAACCATCGCCTTCTCGGAATCTAAATAACTATGCACTGAAAAGTGGTCAATGCACAATGTCTATAGCAGACTTGTGAGCAGACAGATGAAGCTGAGAGGGTAAGAAGGGGGGGGGGCACAGGTTAGGGCCTGGCACTTCTAAAGGCTGAGGTATTATTAGAGCTGATGGAAAGACAAAGAAAGCTGACAATTAAGTTAACGGTAGGCCCCTACTTAATTACAAATAGACGTGCTCTTATGCTTGGTTTTCCGATTTGTTAGTTTTGTCTGTTCAGTGCTTGCTGTGAATCTACCTACCTACCTACCTGCCTACCTACCTACCTACCCATCTGTCTGCCTGTCTGTCTACTGCAGCCGAGAAAACTATCAACACTACAGACAAGAACGAACGAACACAGCAGATCCGGATTTTTGTATGTTTGTCTGTCTGTGTGTCTGTCTGTCTACTGCAGCCGAGAAAAATATCAACAGTTCAGACAAGAACGAACGAACACAGCAGACCCGGATTTTTGTCTGTCTGTTTGTCTGTCGCCCTACCGGGTCTCGGACGCTGGGCTCGGCGCCAAAGGAAACCAAGATCCGAGCTATCTCCGCTTTTGCGAGTGCCACAGCTTTCTTGAGCGGTGTCAGGCCTTGCTGTTGACAAAGTAGAACAGACTGCTGTGTTATGTTTTACAAATATAACAGAATACTCTGCTGTTTAAGCTTTACAAATAGAGTTTATTACCTTACTGTATTAAGTTATATAAACGAAATAGAGTGTCCTACTACATTAAAATATACCAGTGCCACTCGTATACTGCTGTTACACCTCTTCTTCGGACCTGAAACTCTTTCTGCCCATTAACTCTTTACGTAGTCCAAAATTAGCGAAAACACTATGGGGAGATCTCTGGCGAATATGGCGAATGTGGAAGAAACTCTAAGTGCAGATCCTTAAAGGTTTCAAATGTTGCACAGGCAGTTTGGGGTAGAGCGTTGTCATGCTGCAAAAAGGCACCGGTAGACAGAAGTCCAAGTCGTCTGGATCTGATCGCAGTCGAAAATGGTCTTTGAGAAGATCATGCATCACGGTACTGAAGCTAAATTGCCGATGAATTTGGATGGGTTGAACACTTTCACTACTCAGTAAAGCCGATGACCAAAGGATCTTCCACTTCTGTGCATGCCACTAGAAGAGTTATTTCGTCACGCTTAATATGACGTCATGTAGCTCGATGGCACCGTGTCGCAAACATTCAAGACACTCCGTAGCCGTGTCGCAAACGTTCAAGACACTCCGTAGAAGTCATTAGTAAAAAAACAAAAACAGTTCACTTATTTCTGCAGTACTACAGACACTGACATGACAGAAGCTGTGCAAGGAACAGAGACATGAAGAAGAAAATAAAGACAGAGAACTAAAATTGTGAGAAACAGAAAAATGTAAGGGGATTAAGGAGAACTGGAAATAAGATTTTTTTTAAAAGACAAGATATCTTCTTCTTCTTCTTCTTCGTTCGCATTGTCTGTCTATACCTGCAGTCCTGTCTCTTGGATAAATTTCACTGTTTTTTGTAATTCATGTATGGAACCGTAGAGCTTATCTTCTTTAGTGGTTTCACTGGGCCAGTAATTATTTCTCAGTGCTTCATAGTTGGTGCAGTTCTGGAGGATATGTTCCACAGTTTGGGGCACCTGGGCACATGTACATAGATTAGTAGTACCAACCTTAAACTTTGTATACATATGACTTCAGAGTCGGCTGTGTCCTGCTCGGAGACGGAAGATAGCGACTTGTTCTTTTCTGTTTAGCATGTGATAGTCATGTGGTGGTGTTTGTGGCTTCCTGTAGGTTTTTATCATGCTTTTTCTTCTGATTATAGGTGATTGGTATGTCTGGTTGCTCCATTTCAGTGCCCTCTTTGGCCAGATGGTCAGCTTTCTCATTGCCTGGTATCCCACAGTGAGAAGGAATCCAAGAAGACAAGATATAATATATAAATAGACTATATATCAAGTATATCAAGGATATCATGTCCTTCCACAACCCTCGATCCCTTGTGCATCTCAACAGGCTTGTCACTGACCATTTCCCATGCCAGGAAATATGCCTCTGTCTCTTGTAACCTTCCATCTTCCCTCGTGCCATTAGGTGCTCTACCCCGCCTCTTCTCCAAACACGCCCCACAAATCTGGTTGTCGTTTTCTAATATTCCTTACCATTATCCTTCCTTTTGTGTGTGTGTGTGTGCCTCTTTCAGAATGTCTGATTTGATTTTCTCGCTGTTCCTTGTACAGCATTCTTAAGAACCACAGTACGGCTGATTACCGTCTTTGTTATATCACAGTTACTGTAAAATACAATATACAAAAATAAAAATAATTTCTTGTCTATTACTTTAGTTGTTTTCCAGCTTTCACATGCATAAATGAGGATGGGTATCACATTTGAATTGAATAGTCTTAATTTGGTTATTGTGCTTATAACTGTTGAATGCCATATGTTCTCAAGATTCTTGAAGGTAAATGCTGCTTTTTCAATTCTAATTCTAACTTCCTTTCTGGTGTCACCATCCTGGTCTATGTAGCTGCCGAGATGATATCCAAATTGGTTTACTTCTTCAACAGCTGTTCTTTCTACATATATTTTTCCTTTGTGGCTAATGAGAAGTTTCATTATTTTTTTCTTTTTTCTTTGTTAATTTCAAGTCCTATTTTACTAGAAATTGAAGACAGAGTATCTGCTTTTTCTTGCATTGATTTTACGTTGTTACTGATAAGAGTTATGTCATTTGCAAAATCAAGATCTTCCAGTTGGGTCTCATGTTTTCAATCAATGACCGTTTTACTTCTGCAGATTTTTTCATTATGAAGTCTATGGCAATTCGAAAAAGCAAGAGAGATAATATACATCCTTGTTTCACGCCTGTTTCAATCTTGAACCATTTGCTCATTACTTCTTATGTATTGACTGCACAAATATATCCATTGTAGAGGTCCCTTATGATGTTGACAATCTTAGATGATATTCCATATAGGCCTAAAATGCTCCACAATGAATCTCTGTGTATGCTATCAAATGTCTTTTTAAAGTCTATGAAGTTCAGGATTAACAGTTTTTGCTTTTCAATATGTTCTTCAAGTATAATTCTTAGAGTAAAGATCTGGTCGAGATAGCTTCTCCCATTTCGAAATCCTGCCTTTTCTTCTCTCATTGCAGCATCCACTATATCTTTAATTCTATTCAGAATGACTTTGCAAAATACTTTTGATACAACTGATAGTACGGTTACTCCTCTCCAGTTATTGTACTCGCTAAGGCTGCCTTTTTGGTACTTTAGCAATGATTTCTTTTTTCCATTTAGAAGGGACCCTTTCTTCTTTCCAAACTTTATTAAACATTCTCTGTAGTTGGTTCATGTTGTCATTGTTAATAGTTTTTAACATTTCGACTGTTATTTCAACTTCATCTGCAGCTTTATTGTTAGCCATTAGATTCACTGCTGTTTCAGTTTCATGCAATGTAATTTCATCTAGGTTGACATTTAGTTGTGGGATTGGTAAGTCAGTTTCAAGGTCTATCAATTCTATTGGGTGTGGTCGATTAAATATTTCTTGGATGTGTTCGGCCCATCTTTGCTTTTGGTCTTTACGTGATGTTAATAAAAAAAAAGTAAAGGTAACCCTGTCATACCTTAGAGGCACATAGGGATATGGTGTTAGTGCCCATATTTTCCTTGACCTGTCACCACACTAGAGGGTGATATGGTCAGTATCACGCCTGGCTGCCTTTTACTTCCCCAACTCCAGAAAAAGTCGGGTACCCATTTCTACAGCTGGGTGACTGGGGTGCCGCCGGCCGGATTCGAACCCCCCGACCTTCGCCAAGAGAGACCAGTGCACTAACTACTTCGCCACTCAGACACCACACGTGATGTTAATAGTGTGCCAGTTTTGCTAAGGATTGGTCTTTATTCAGATGAAGTAGTACCTGTTAGCATCTTTTCTATGTTATATACAGTTTTGCTGTTTCCTGTTTTTGCTGCTTTCTCTGCTTTTTTCGCCATATTATCCATGTATTCTCTTTTATTTCATTTGGCTGAACTTTTTACTTTATTGTCGAGTTCTTTGTGTATTGCTTTTGCCAGATCTCTTCCCAGATCTTTTTTACGTTCAATATTGCTCATTTGGCTGCTCATCTTTCATGTATGGATTTCCATGTGTTTTCTTCTTCTTCTTTTTCGTTCGCTTCTACCACCAAGACCGCCCCCTGATCCTACTGAATTTACTCATGTGGTCCTCGATAGGTCCCGTAGTCCCCCGAAAGGACCACACGAGATCCCCGAGAGGACCACAAGAGGTTCAGAGTATCGCAAGACTTGAGCCTGTATTCTTTGTGGGTCTCAGTAGCGGGATTGCGTGACACCGTGGTTTTCGTTGCACTAGTTTAGTCTAGAGTTGGACTTTCTCACCGGAAAACCTCGACGTGCTTTGGGATACCCGTATATCCCCGCCGGGTGAGAGGTGGTTGTCCATCCAGCCTAGAGTTGGACTTTCTCACCAGACAACCTCAGCGTGATTAGGACACACATACATCCCTGCCGGGTGAGAGGTGGTTGCCTATCTAGACTGCCCTGGTCCAGTGTCTCCGACCAGCATTTTGTGGTCGTGGCGTTACCCTTCCTAGTTGTGACCAGGACGGAGGTTTTGTCCATGAGGACGAATCCTCGCCACTAGTAAGTTTCACCCCTGGATTGAGCCGGTTTAGGCATATTATCCCAGTATGGGCGTGTTTAGGACGTGAATGACCTCTAGAGCGGAGGTACCGTGACATGAGTAGCCATCAAATTTCACCTCTGGTTTAAGCCAGTTTATGCATATTTCACCAGTATGAATGTATATCGGACGTGGCCGACCTCTAGAACAGAGGTGCCGTGGTATGAGTAGCTCTCGCCGCGAGACCACTGGACATACCGACTAAGCTTCATTTTGTCCTCTCCATCACCTTTTCACATCGGCGCCGCACGGCAATCCTAATTTCTTTTTCGCATTTTCTTCATTGGCCGGGAGGAGTTTCACTCCACGCGCGGCATCCGAAGGAGCTCCCCAGCAGTGTCTTAACCTCTGGGTTAAGCCGGTTCAGGCATTTCGCCCGATTTGAGTGCATTTAGGACGTGGCCAACCTCCAGACCAGAGGTGCCGTGATTTGACTACTGATTACTTCGATTTCTCATTTCTTTCACCTTTTTTCACAGCGGTGCCGGGCGTCACCCCCGTTTGCACCTTTCTTCATTGGCCGGGAGGAGCACCGCTCCACGCACGGCAGCTGAAGAATCTCGCCAGCAGCGGTAGATGAGCAACCAAACATGACTCTCATCTACCCGAAGCGTCTGGTTTTCAGGCGCCAGATATTCGCCTTCGCACCTTCTCCTGTTAGTTTGAACAGTTCTGCCACGAGAAGGCCAGGAGCTGGACTTGACTGTCAGAGGTTATTTGAGACGCACGCCTTGAGGCATTTCATTGGAGTGGAGAGGGTATCCCCCACCCCACTTCCGGCTATAACAGTCCTTAGAACCCATGTGTTATCTGATATCAGTGCTTCTCTACTTGTTGTTTGCATTCCAGCACTTGTTTTAGCTGATGTAATTATGGCTGTACTGTAAGAATTCCATAAGTCATCTTTTTCTGTCTCCTCTACCTCACTGAATGCAGTGAATATTTACAAAACAAAAATTTCGGTACTATTCCGAATAAACAATTAACTGAATTTGGTGTCTGTAAGTCTAATTCTAAGTGCCATGTCGCGTGGTACTCATACCACTGCCAAAAAAGGGTAACATGAAATTATGCACAAACTACAGAACTGTTGCCCTGATTAGTCATGCCAGTAAATTCTGTTAAAAATCATAATGGGTAGACTTCGTGAGAAAATAGAAGAAGAAGTCAATATGGTCCAAGCTGGTTTCAGGCAAGGAAGAGGATCAAGAGATCATATATTCAATCTAAGATTAATACTAGAGAAATGAAGAGCGTTTAATGTGAATCAATAATTAGCTTTTATAGACTATTCAAACGCATTTGATTGTGTACAACACCAGAAACTTTGGGAAATAATGGAAAAAATAAGATTTCCATCACATTTGATACAACTAATATCAATGCTATATCTAGACCAACAGGCAGCAGTAAGAATAAATGGTTTGACATAAAACAAGGAATCCGTCAGGGGTGCATATTGTCGCCTTTCTTATTTAACTTGTATACTGAAAATATAATGAGGAATGTTAGAGAAGACGTAGACAAAGAATATTACGATGCCATATCAATTGGAGGTTATGATATACCACAGATTATATATGCTGATGACACAGTATTACTGTCCACAACACAAAAAGGAATGGAAAAACTAATTATATCAGTTTTTAAGAACAGCGAAGAGCAAAACCTCTATATTACTGCGAATAAAACTAAATTGATGACAACTAACAAAACAAACAAAGCAGCTGAAATATGTATCAATGAGGAAAATTGGAAGAAGTGGAGAGTTTTGAATATCTTGGATTACTGCTAACTAATAATGGAGACACAATGAGGGAAATTACAAGGAGGACATCTTTCGGTCTTCAGAAAGTAAAACAACTAAAGAATCTGTGGATAGGAACAGACAGAACTACAAAAAAATAAGATATTTAAAGGCATGCATCTTTCCCATCGCGTGAGACCTGGACATTTAACAAAACAGCTGAGAAACACATAAATGCCTGTGAATGTAAATGGTACCGAAGAGTTCTTCAAATATCATGGACACAAAAAAGAACAAATATGAACATACTATAAGAACTTAATATTGAAGAAGACTGGCTAGTAAAGAGGATTAAACAGAGAAAACTTAAATATTTTGGACACATTAAACTTCATGTTAATTTAGAGAAGACTATCAATCTAGAGAAGACGATCTTGGAAGGGTATATAATGGGGAAAAGAAAGAGGAAGACCAAGGCGAAGATGGCTGCAAGACATCGTTGATGATCTGCAAATGGATGCATCAGCAGCAGGCCATCTTGCTCACAACCGAGAGGCCTACAGGAGTGGTGTTAGGGAGGCAAAGTTCCACAAGGGACATGCAAATGAATGAATGAAATGAATGCCGCTTAAGCGATCATTTCTCATCATAATTCCCTGTATTTTGCGTTGATTATGAGATCCGCCAGTGACTTTCTTCCTAGACACACTGACAGCCCATCAAGTAACTTCTTTCTCTGTCTTCCTCTGTCTCTTCTTCCCTCAATTTTTCCTGCTGCCACAATGTGTTCCAATTTTCTTCTTCTCAGGAAATGTCCTATAAATCTCGCTTGTCTGCCTCTGATCTTTGCTATAATTTGCTTTTTAACTCCAGCCTCTCTTAAGACTCCTTCATTGGTTTTCCATGGTACCTTCAACATCCTTCCATGGCCTCCATTTTCGCTGTACTCTCTTATTTATAGACTATACTTCATACCCATAAAACAAAATTGGCTTGATGTAACATTTAAGTACTTGGAATCTTGTTTCCATTGATATGGATCTGTTGCACAAGATGTTTCTCATTTTCTGGAATGCTGACTTGGCCTGAGCACGTCCGCTTTTTCCCATCCTTTGTTATAAATCGTTCCTAAGTACTTGAATCTATCAACTTGTTTGAGATTTGTGCCATCGATGGTAATGCTACATTTTGGTGGTATTATTTTTGTTCAGGCTGAGACCTTTATTTTTTAACTTTCACGTACCACGATGTCCAGAAGAGCCTGTAGCTCCCTTTCACTTGCAGCACTCAGAAGATGGTTAAGACAAGACAGACAGACAGACAGACAGACAGACAGATTAGTTAATACTGGATCTACATAATTGTGCTGCAGAAAAACAATGCTTGTGTGGCCATGTCCCTTGCCATTGTGCTTGAAACAAATTCCGCCACCCATAATTTGAGTCACACCTTGTAGTTCAAGCAAACATGAAATAATCATACACCACCTAGCGACTCTTTCAGATAAAGATAGGTGGAAAGATGAAAAGGAAAGTTGTTCAAATAAAGATAGTTGGAAAGATTAAAAGAAAAGGATCTGTTTAGAGAGAAGGAGTTGGAAATTAGATTCTAATAAGAAATTTATGTCGAGTGAAAGATTTTTAGACGATAAGAAGGCGTAAGAAGAGAAATTAGTAATTTTTCTTCTTCTTCTTCTTCTTCGTCTTCTTCTATCTCCCTGGAGCCGTGAACTGGTGTTCTTTGCGACCGATGCAGTGAAGATGTTCAGATATAGCATCGTGTCGACCTGGGAGCTGATTACGGTCGCTATTTGTGTGTCCCTGATTGGACCTTAAAAAACTTGTGCAATACTCCTTTACCAGACTCCACCACCATGTGAACTATGACGATCCCTGCCCCATTAGTCAGACAAGGTCTGTTATTGGGGGTTACCAACAGAGAGGTGGGACAGGGTCTTGGTCAGATGCGGTCAGCCAATCCTGACGTTTAGCTTGTCAGTTGTGGATCGCTGACAAAGTCTTCACCCCGTTTTATACTGATAGAAAGAATAAAAATGAAAACGAACTTTAATAATTTAGCAAGTAAAGATTCCGCCATGACATGTTTACAGAAACATGGTACTTAACAGTGTTGTCAGTGATAATGTTGATAGTATTATGACAGCAACGATGACGATGACGACACAGTTATTATAATTGATATACTACACAGAACAAATACAACTCGTATAAATCGCTTACAAGATCTTTCTTCCTCAGCAGCTCCTGGGGATTTGAAGTTGTTTGCAGTATCTCTGTTATCTTCTCCTCGTCGCCCATGCCTATGGCATCAAAGAGGTCCTGGTAGCTCTGAGTTCTGTACACTTCCACTTTCTCTTCAGCTTTCGTCTTCCCATTCTTCGGAGTCCCCGTCATCTTGTTGTGTCAGTATATGCAGGTTCTAGTGAGAATGAGAAATATGTCGTATGTGTTTCTCTGAATGACCGAGCGTAATATACACGGCCACCTTGGAGAAATTCAAAGTGTTTAAGACGCGAGAGAGGAGACAAAAATAGCAAGAGAATGATTGTGACTCGCGTTGAGCCATGAGAAGACAGCGCGCTATCTACTCGGCCTTTTTATTTTGCATCTTGTGTTGTCCTCTTACGGGCAGGCGGCTGTGTGGAGCGCTCAGTTTCATTTTTGTTACGGCAGATCAGAATTAGACTGACCGCTTCACGGGGCAACAGGTGTTGGATATATAAGGAGGCGCGTGTTGTCCAGAGACTCAGTGTTCTGTGTAGAGAGGTACAGCCGGGGGGGGGGGGAGAGAGAGAGAGAGAGAGGAGGGATTGTGATGTTCTGTGCTCGAATGTATTCGTAGAGATTATTCGTGATGCGTTCTTGATGTAAGTCTACCCCGTGTCATCCGTAGTTTGTTCCAGTATCGTCAGATGTCCTATGGGGAGTTTCAGTGTATGTGAAGTGCGACGTCTATGGTGTGTAACTGTGGTAAGTGTTTTCAGTTCGTTCTGTTAGAGGTCTTCGTGGAAGACCAGGAGCGTAAGTGTAAAGTAATATAAGTCGTGATACATCAAAAATGTTGGAAGAATTAAAAGTTGTTGGGAGATTACTGATGAAGTAATGACTCCTAATTGTAATACAGTCATTTATATGTTATTGGTGGAGCTCCGTGAGATTAGGTGACGT
Organism: Achatina immaculata; assembly: GCA_009760885.1. Classification (NCBI taxonomy): domain Eukaryota; kingdom Metazoa; phylum Mollusca; class Gastropoda; order Stylommatophora; family Achatinidae; genus Lissachatina; species Lissachatina immaculata. Next base: position 11,216,587 of record CM019720.1, on the reverse strand, counting down.
GAGGTGTGTCATGTGATGTTTTGTATGGTTCGATGGCTTAAACCCTCTTGTCCTGTACAATCATTATTGGATAGCGTAATTTGCAGTCATTACCATGTTTTATTTCTCATCATTCATGCTGATAAATGTTGATAACTGTGTATGTGAGTCCAGAGATTGGGGGGGGGGGGGGGGTAATTTTGTTTGTTATTAAACGGTGCCACGAGGCCCACGGGTTCTCCATGTTATGTTTATGTTATTTTTCCAGACGAAGGTTAATAAGATAATGTAAGTGTCGATACTGAATGTCTAGACCGAGCTGTTGGTACGGCTCATTAGTATGATGAAGATTGACTTAATGTAATAAGGAAATGATGTGTTATAAATGTGCATTTTCTGCTTTTTCATGTGAAGTATGTTCACCCTTGTTTTGGTGTTGTGTGATAAGTGTAATGAACTGGAATCCAGATATAAAATGACAGAATGTATGTTCTCTGTAAAAGTAAATGTTCTATTGGGATTTAGTGTTAACTGCACAGGTTTAAAAGTATGAATAGCCTGGGGTAGGAATTCAATATTTATATGTATACACTGTCCCCCCAAAAAAACCCCAGAAACGCATAGCTTGTATAAGCTTCATTTTTTTATATTTTATGACAATTTTGGCACATTTATCACAACATTTACGAAACATTGCTATTGGTTGCCTGCAAGCAGGTGAAAGTCAAAGTCAGGTTGCCAGGCATTTAAACGTGCAGACGAGTACCATCAATCGACTTTGGCACCGTTTACAAGCCACTGACTCAGCTGAAGACCGGCACCGCAGTGGACGACACAGGGTGACAACAGCAGCTGATGATCGCTTTATTCTGGTTCATCGCTTCAGAAACAGGTTTACAACAGCTTCCTCAAGTGCACAGTCATTGCTTGCAGGACGTCGTGTGTCTGATCAAACTGTCCGGAATAGACCGCATGAAGCTGCACTTGTGGCACGATGGCTTCACCGAGGTCCTGTTTTAACGAGACGCCATCGTCAAAATCGACTTGTTTGAACCTACCAGCATCGGCCCTGGACAACTGACAATCAGTGGAGACGTGTCTGATTTAGTGACAAATCTTCCTTTTTGTTGCACCGCCATAATATGCGGAGAAGGGTCTACCGCAGGCCAAAATAAACGTTTTGCCAAAAATTGCGTTGATGAAGCTCCGTCGCTCGGTGGTGGATGTGTAATGGTATGGGGAATGTTCAGTTTCAACGGAAGGAATCCACTGATGCAGATTGAAGGAGGCTTGAATGCGCAATGATACGTCAATGAAATTCTTCAACCCCATGTCCTTCCATTTTCGAGTGCGCAAAGGTCTGTGTTTCAACAAGACATAGCCAGACCCCATTCTGCACGGTTCACCACACAGTTCCTGACTGCCAATATTATTCTCACCATTCCCTGGCCATCCCTGTCTCCAGACATGAATCCGATCAAGCACCTATGGGATTAGCTGTAAAGACGTGTTTATCGCCGAAGCGTTTCTCCAGCCAATCGTCGCAATCTGTGGCAGGCACTACAGGAAGAGTGAGCAGCCATCCCACAGGCACACATCAGGCATCTGATCGCATCTATGCCCACGAGATGCCAGTCGCTGATCGATGCAAGCAAAGAACCAGAGCAAAATACTTCTGCAAATTATAAACTTTAGAATTATAATTTTTTTTCTCTTGAGAGTACAAGTACCCAGTTGGTAATAAATTCAACAGTCATGATAATTCTAGGATAAAAGTTAATTTAATTCAGCATGCAACAAGGTTCTGATAAAAAAAAGTACTTAGAAAACAAAGCAGGAACCTAACATAAAAGCGTTTCCTGTGAGAATCTTGTTCCATGTCCTGGAACTGCCGGTGGGATGTTTTTGCAGTCGATGCAGGAAAGTTGTTGAAGCACAAACATCGTGTCCATGCAAAGTACAGATGATAGGACCAGAAACCAGATAGATTATTTTTGTATTAGACAACAGTTCAGAACATCTCTGATAGATGTAAGAGCACAGAGGGGTGCAAATGTCAACAGTGATCACAGTCTGTGTATAGGGAGGATAAGATTTAAACTGAAACGCCAACAAGAGAAAACAGTACTCAGAAAGATAAAACAGTTATAGCCTACAACAAGAAAATACCAAAAGTGATTTCAATATGGAACTTACCAAACATTTCGCAGACCTGACAGATATGGATGAATTATGGAATTTATACAGCACAACCATAATCACGGCAGCAAAAGCAAGTGCTTGACTGCAATCAACAAGTAGAAAAGCTTGGATATCAGATAACACATGGAAATACATACATGAAAGAGGAGCCGCCAAATTAGCCATGTTGCATGTAAAGACAGATCTTGGAAAAGTTTTGGCAAAAGCAACATTCACAGAACTAGACAGTAAAGTAAAAAGTTCAGCTAGATGAGACAAAAGAGAATATATGGACAATATAGCAAAAGAAGCAGAAAATGCAACAAAAATAGGAGACAGCAAAACTCTATATAACATAAAGAAGAAGCTAACAGGCGCTATTACCTCCAGGGAAAGACCAGTCTTTAGCAGACCAGGCAACCTATTAACATCAAGTAAAGACCAAAAGCAAAGATGGGCAGAACACTTCCAAGAAATACTTAATCGATCAAACTCAAATGAATTAATAAATCTTTAAACCGGTTTACCAGTCCCACAACTAAATGTCAAGTTAAATGAAGTTACACTGAATGAGATTGAAACAGCGGTGAATCTAATGGCTAACAACAAAGCTGCAAATGAAAATGAAGTACAGTCGAAATGTTAAAAGCTATTAAAAGTGACAACATGAGCCATCTACAAAGAATATTTAATAAAATTTGGAAAGAAGAAAAGTTCCTTCTAAATGGAAAAAGGGAATCATTATTAAAATACCTAAAAAAAGGCAACCTCAGTGACTGCAGTAACTGGAGGGGTGTAACCTTATTATCAGTTGTGTCAAAAGTGTTTTGTAAAGTGATTTTAAATAGAATTAAGGATGTAGTGGAGTGTATAAACTAGGAAAAATGTAGGAACAGATTTATTACTTAACGATTACAAAGTTGTGAGGTTTCGGCGTGAGCCTTAATCATACAAAAACATACAGGACGAAGAAACAGAGAGAGGAGATAAAGTATAGATTCATATGAATACTTTTAAAAAGAAAAAAGAAAATAGAGTACTTAGCTGTAAATTGTAAGGTGTGGCTTGTCCGGCGGTGTGTATCAGGGATGGATTTAGTAAAACCGATACAACCCGTTCAAATAATGACGTAGTGGAATCAACCATTAAAGACCTGATTACAGAAGATGGCCTCCCACCCAAAGCTGTTTCTCTTCATATTACGGACAGCTGTTTAGGCACACCTACCTTCTATCTTCTTCCTAAAATCCACAAACCAGGTAACCCTGGACGCCCCATTGTATTAGCGTGTTCATGCCCCACTAAGCACATTTCTGACTTTTTGGACAGCATTTTCCAGCCGCTAGCACACAAACTACCCTCCTTTTTAAAGATACCAACCACGCCTTAACAACTTTTGATACGATCACACTCTCTCAATACCACACCTATCACATCTTTCTCCTTGATGTCTGCTCCCTATACACTTTTAGCACTCCGCTATTTTCTCGACAAAGATTCTCACCCCACCACTAGCACTGACACCATAATCAGACTTATACGGCTAGTACTAAACCTAAATTCTTTCGAATTCAACGGCGAATACTTCGAGCAAATCAGTGGTGTTGCCATGGGAACGAAAATGGGTCCCAGTTATGCATGGAAGTCAAATTATGGGAAACCTATACTGGCAGAATTCCAGAATTCTATAAAAGGTACATCGATGATGGCATTAGAATCACAAGTATGCCACAGGAAGAGCTACAAAAATTTATTAAATTCACCAACTCACTCAATAACAACATAAAATTCACATATGAAATTTCTGACAAGTCTGTTAACTTTTTAGACATTAAAATTTCTATTGGCACAAACAGGCTTGTCACCTCTGTATTTTACAAGCCCACCGACAGCCATACCTATTTGCTTTACATTTCCTCCCATCATGAAGCTTGTAAGAACTCCATCCCATACTCCCAACTCCTCCGTCTTCGCCGCATATGTCAGGATAATTTGGACTTTATAGATCAGTCCAACAAGTTATTAGAATTTTTCCGTCATCGCCACTACCCAGAAAAGATCCTTCGTGAACCGTATCCAACTAGTGAGCCGCAAAGAAGCATTTAAAAAAAGCCTGTTACTCCATCTGACAGAGTTAAGTTAGTACTGCCTTTCCATCCGCATGGTCAGATGGTTAAGAAAATTCTTTATCGTCATCTGCCGCTAATCCAACTCGACCCCCACACTCGCGACATTTTCTCTGATCCACCCCTATTAGCATACAAGTGTGAGCCAAACCTTAAGGACATCCTCGTCCACAGCCACTTGAAGCAAAGCCTTACATATGGTGGCACCAGAAAATGTAACCGCCCCCGCTGCGTTACCTGCCCGGTAGTCTGGGAAACGAAAACGATCACCTTTCCCAAAACTATCCTCACTCTTCATGAAGGATTCACATGCGAGTCCCATAATGTGATATATGTCATCGTTTGCAAAAGATGCAGGATAACGTATATTGGTGAGACTGGCCTCAGATTAGAGGACCGCATGAAAAAACATCTGTATGACATTACCCAGCATGCTTCGAAACCAGTCCCAAATCATTTCAATGGCCCCAACCACACAGGAAAATCTGATTTTCTGGTAACAGCCATCAAACAATGTCACGCAGATGACACAAGCCGCCTGACGCTTGGGAAAAGCTGCATTCAAATTTATGGGACGCTGGAGCTACATGGGTTAAACTCACTGTTCAGCTACACTTAACATTCTTTTCAATTATTATAGTACCCCTCCACTAAGCTCCACCCCTTCTTACTTGTCAAACCTCCTCACAGCATCACTTTGCAACCTCTCTTCCCTAATCATCTATTTCAACTTCTCCTGGCTAGGTCAACATTGTATCACTCTCTCTCTCCCCTCCCCGGTTCCCCATCCACCACCCCCAGTTACAACCCACCGACCACATATCACAGGTCTCCATTTAAACAGTCTCCACGTTCTACTAAATCCATTCCTGACACACACCACCGGACAAGCCACACTTTACAATTTACAGCTAAGTACTCTTTTTTTTTTCTTTTTAACAATATTCATGTGAATCTGTACTTTATCTCCTCTCTCTATTTCTTCGTCCTGTATGCTTTTGTATGACTAAAGCTCACGCCGAAACGTCACAACTTTGTAGTAGTTAAGTAATAAGGCTGTTCCTACATTTTTCCTAGTTTATACACTCTGATTATCACAGCTTTGCTGCAGTGCTTCGTGTATAGTTATATACTTTTACACTAATTATTGTGTGTTACTAAGGATGTAGTGGATACTGCAATTAGAGAAGAACAGGAAGGATTTCGAAAAGGGAGAAGCTGTCTCGACCATATCTTTACTCTAAGAATAATACTTGAAGAACATATTGAAAAGCAGAAAACATTAATCCTGAACTTCATAGACTTTAAAAAATCATTTGTGAGCCTACACAGAGATTCATTGTGGAGAATTTTAAGACTATATGGAATACCATCTAAAACTGTCAACATCAATAGAGATCTCTACAACGGATATGTTTGCGCAGTCAAGCCAGAAGAAGGAATGTGCGAATGGTTTCAGACTGAAACAAGCGTGAAACAAAGATGTATATTATCTCCATTGCTTTTTGGAACTGCCATAGACCTTATAATGAAAAGATGATGTACAGGTAAAACCGGCATTGATTGGATGCATTGGCCCAAACAGAAGGTTTTGATTTTGCAGATGACATAACTCTTATCAGTGACAATATGAAATCAATGCAGGAAAAAACGGATTCCCTGTCTTCCTTGGCTAGCAAATTAGGTCTTGAAATCAACAAAGACAAAACAAAAATAATGAAACTTCTCATTAATCAAGAACGAAAAATATACGTAGAAGAAACAGTTGTTGATGAAGTAAACCAACTTGCATACCTTGGCAGTTATATATATAACAGTATATTGGAAAATTTACTGTTATGGTATATGGATTGTCATAAAATAGTTATATTCCGGGGTATTTTAATACTTTGACCGTTTGATTTAAAGCCCTTGGTATTATTTTTTGTTATATAAGAGTGCAAATAAAAGGTCAGGGTTGAGACGAGATTTTTTATGAACTTAGCCTTGACATGTTATTAACAGAAAAGTTATTTTCGGGATGAAGGTCGTAAACAGGTAGAATCAAGGGCTGAGTGATTCTCGGGATAGAAACTTCGGGAAGATTTAGGAATAGGAATTATGGTTGATATTTAAGGACCAAACTCTTACGTAGAAAAAGGGTTAGGATTAGACTGATTGGCAGTTTGAGAGGCATTATGATTGTAAATTCGTTATGTAGATGTTGAGTGAGAAGGATATTTCAGACAGTATGCTAGGATGTGAACTGTTTGTTTTTTTGCTTCCTCATGGATCCAATGTGTAAATTTTTGATGCAGCTACGAATTGTTAGAAATAGTTTGTAACAGAAGAAATGTGAAATATTGAGATTTTTTAGGACTTCAAGTCCGATATTTTTGGTGATGTGAAGTTGTATATAAGGATCCATGTAATTTTCAGTGAGCTAGTGAGTTGGCTCTTATTCCATCATGTTGAATGCCTGTTTTTTCTAACTGAGAGTAGTAGTCTGTTGTGTACTCCCTCCTTACATGGCGAACTAGTTCTCGTCTGGAGAGGAGTTTGATTGTTCATCTGTTTACTCAGTTTATTTGCTACATCATCATTTATTCACCACTCATTTTTCCCATAATAAATATGTGAAATTGCTATTATCAATTGAGTGTTAGTGGTTCTCAAACTGTTGAGATGTGTTCGTTCTCAGTTCCACATTAAAATTCCTCAGATGTAATCAGAAGGTAGAGTAAGGAAAAGTAGTACAGTTTACCATTTGGATGGCGGCTTTTACACAATTGCGAAGTACTTTAATTATTGCCGTGTCTGTACTAGCAGACAGATGCACAGCACTTCTAATAGTGGTGCAGTACGGCTAGACATAGACCATGATGGTGGCACCAGGAAGGAAGTTTGAATTAGAATTGCAAAAAATTCAAAAGTTATAAGCACAAAAAAACCACGTTAAGATTATTCAATTCAAATGTGATATCCACCCTCATTTATGCATGCGAAAGCTGGAAATCAAATAAAGAAATAAACAAGAAATTATACTCTTTTGAAAACAAAATTAGACTCTTTTGAAAACAAATGCCTAAGGAAAATACTTGGTATAAAGTGGAACGAATTCAAGAACAACGCAAAGATAAGACAGATAAGCAAACAACAACCTGTCTCATGGGTGGTCAGAAAAAGGAGATGGACATATGTAGGCCATGTGATGAGAATAAACAATCAGAGAGTACCAAAACAAGTTATCAAGTGGAGCACAACAGGCCGAAGAAAAAGAGGTAGACCACGTGAAACTCTAAAGAGGAAATTGTTAAGGGAAGCCAATTTAGTGGGCATAACATCGCTTGATGTAGTTGAAAGACTCGCCGAGAACAGAAAAGCTTAGCAAACAACTATTTGAGCCATATGTGGTGTTTAACGGCACGGGAAGAGTCTATCTTGTTCCTTCGATGCCACAGACACATGGGATTGCATGTAGCAATAGATTTCCTTCTACCACTTATATATCTAGGGTAATCGACGGAACAAAAACCATAGGAAAGATAGTCTGATAGGAATTTTTCATTTGTGTGTGCCTCTGGAAAATACCCGGTATAAAGTGGAACGAATTCAAGAACAGTACAGAGATTGTCTCATGAATGATCAGAAAAAGAAGATGGACGTATGTCGGTCATTTGATGAGAAGGAACAGTCAGAGAATACCAAACAAGCTATCAAGTGGAACACAAAAGGCCAAAGAAAAAGAGCTCGACCACATGAAACTCTAAAGAGGACATTGTTAAGAGAGGCCTGTTTAGTAGATAATATCATCCCTTTGAAAAACTCGCCGAAATTATGAAACCTTGGCAAAATATCATGCGAGCCCTATGTGACCTTTAATGGCACGGGAAGGATGTAAGATGTAAGAAGTAGTTCTTTTTCGTCCAGTTTTCTTACCTTTGAAGTAAAAGTTAATTATCAATAGTTTTGCTGATTATTATTGTTTTCCCCAAGAAACATAGCAGGTCCTATATGTCTGTAGGTCACCTTATCTTGGTGCATATTTTATTATGCGCTTTAGCTCTATTCTAAGCTAGAAACAACACAGTCATCGTTCGCAACGGTCAGCACCAAATGTTTCTTGGTTCAGCTTCTATGACGCAGTGTGTACGCACCTTTCATATGCCACTTTTCATGTGCGCGGCGGTGCGGCTGTTGACTTATATATTGATATGCTTATATACAGACAAATGTACACCAGAATTTCTAGTGAAGTACAGGGCAAAGATATTTTTTTACAACTGGTGTAAATAAGAATAAGTTCAATATATTTAACATTGATCTTGGTGGAGTGGTACTCTACTTTCGTATACGTCGTGATCGGCGATGGACATATATCAGGCTCTTTAGACTGTATCATGTCCTGAAATGACCCCGAGAAGACTCGACTAATCTCTTTCATGTATAGAAAAAAAATACTCGTTCTTTGAAGAGAAAGGGAGTTAAGAGAGTACAGATTGGAGGATCAGACATTGCTTATTTATAATGTTTCATATTCACAAAAGCAGCATCTTTATCCGCTTATGCTTATAATAACATCTGCAGAGTTACATAACAAGAGTTACATGTAGCACAAAATATATTAAATCCAAAACTTTCAGGACCTAAATAAACTTTCCAAACTGGCGGCAGGTGAAAATTTCTGGCAATAAATAAACAGATTTGTGTTCTTTATGAGAGTTATAATCTAAACATGATTGCCATAGAACCCTTTTCTGTGCATTCTGAGTCGCAACTGAAAACTAATAATGTATTAGATTTTTTTTTCCCCTATTCATTTTCTATTTCAGTCGTTTATGAGACATTTATATATTCGGGAAACTGAGTTGCCTAGAGCTAACGATTTCACGATCTTCACACGCAGGCGCTGAGTCGCACGTTCTTTTTATAACGGTGGTTTGCTGTGAGCTGTCGTGCTCTCTTCTGACAAGGCCGTCTACTTTGTACAGAGCAGTACGTCTCAGAACTCAATACTGCACACTTCTGAGATCATTGCACCAGGCTGCCGCTTAGCTGGTCCTACGGTGGCACCAGCCCTGCGTGTTAAGTTGAAGTGCAAAACGATTCAGGAAGGTCGCAATGATGATGTGCTGCAAGTCACAGACATACAGACAGACAGATACACATACAGACAGACAGACATACAGACAGACAGACAGACAGACAGACAGACAGACAGACAGACAGACAGACATACAGACAGACATAGAGAGAAAAAAAGTAAACATATCTTCCCGGACTCTGACAACTGTGTATAGCTCTTTTATACTGGGACTTACACGTGGTGATGTTTTCAGCACTGCTTTTTTTTTTGGGGGGGGGGGGGGGCTCTCACATTTATGCATATCTCCAGTCGTCTGTTACTCAACCGCTGAAAACTAATGCATGTCTCCAAAAGATATATTACGCAGGCCCTTCCTTGACAATTAATATATGTCTCCAAAAGATCAGGCCCTTCTTTGACAACTAATATGTGTCTCCAAAAGATGTAATACTCCGGCCCCTCCTTGACAACTAATGCAAGTTTCCAAAAGATGTATTACTCAGGCCCTTCCTTGACAACTAATGCATGTCTAAAAAAGATGTATTACTCAGGCCCTTCCTTGACAACTAATGCAAGTCTCCAAAAGATGTATTACTCAGGCCTTTCCTTGACAACTAATGTATGTCTCCAGCACACCTGTAGTTCAGGGCTTGACAACTAATGTATGTCTCCAGCACACCTGTAGTTCAGGACTTGACAACTAATGTATGTCTCCAGCACACCTGTAGTTCAGGACTTGACAACTAATGTATGTCTCCAGCACACCTATAGTTCAGGACTTGACAACTAATGTATGTCTCCAGCACACCTATAGTTCAGGGCTTGACAACTAATGTATGTCTCCAGCACACCTATAGTTCAGGGCTTGACAACTAATGTATGTCTCCAGCACACCTGTAGTTCAGGACTTCACAACTAATGTATGTCTCCAGCACACCTGTATTTCAGGACTTCACAACTAATGTATGTCTCCAGCACCCTATAGTTCAGGGCTTGACAACTAATGTATGTCTCCAGCACACCTGTATTTCAGGACTTCACAACTAATGTATGTCTCCAGCACACCTGTAGTTCAGGACTTGACAACTAATGTATGTCTCCAGCACACCTATAGTTCAGGACTTCACAACTAATGTATGTCTCCAGCACACCTGTAGTTCAGGGCTTGACAACTAATGTATGTCTCCAGCACACCTATAGTTCAGGACTTCACAACTAATGTATGTCTCCAGCACACCTGTAGTTCAGGACTTGACAACTAATGTATGTCTCCAGCACACCTGTAGTTCAGGACTTGACAACTAATGTATGTCTCCAGCACACCTGTAGTTCAGGACTTCACAACTAATGTATGTCTCCAGCACACCTGTAGTTCAGGGCTTGACAACTAATGCATGTCTCCAGCACCCTATAGTTCAGGGCTTGACAACTAATGTATGTCTCCAGCACACCTGTATTTCAGGACTTCACAACTAATGTATGTCTCCAGCACACCTGTAGTTCAGGACTTGACAACTAATGTATGTCTCCAGCACACCTATAGTTCAGGACTTCACAACTAATGTATGTCTCCAGCACACCTGTAGTTCAGGGCTTGACAACTAATGTATGTCTCCAGCACACCTATAGTTCAGGACTTCACAACTAATGTATGTCTCCAGCACACCTGTAGTTCAGGACTTGACAACTAATGTATGTCTCCAGCACACCTGTAGTTCAGGACTTGACAACTAATGTATGTCTCCAGCACACCTGTAGTTCAGGACTTCACAACTAATGTATGTCTCCAGCACACCTGTAGTTCAGGACTTGACAACTAATGCATGTCTTTAACAGATATAATACTTAGGTCCTGTCTCCACCCCTGACACATGTGAATGTCTACATCACATCTATTACTCAAGCTCCGACACATGTGAATGTCTACATCACATCTATTACTCAAGCTCCGACACATGTGAATGTCTACATCACATCTATTAACTCAAGCTCCGACACACGTGAATGTCTACATCACATCTCTGACACATGTATTCCTATTGCACCATTTTTTCTCCCTTACAAGATCAATTTCTCTGTTACCCAAACTTCGTTTCTTCTTGTTTCGAACCTTCTTTTTTTCTACACAGAATTCTTTAGTGCCAGTGTTAGTTTTCATTCGACCGACAAGTCTCAGACACGTTGGTCTGTTTGACTATGGGGCGAATTATCGAACCGAGCATGCTCTATTAGATCTTTCTGTTTGCTAGTACCTTACCCAAGCTGGCTATTTAATACCAGAGACTTTCAGATTTTCGTTATTTGTAGCATGTTACTATTAAGTATACGACTGGAGATTTATTATCTGCCCTTATAATCAAATTTAACGTTAGATGTAACATTTGTGCACTCTCCAGTAAGCCCATCGGGGGAGAAATGAGGAGAAAGTAAGTTGCATTTCTCCAAAGTCCTGAGGATTTCCCATTTTTAATTAAGTGTATGGGGTGAGGGAGGGCTATGATGCATGACAACAGAATGGCTAATCAGTAGGCTAGGGGCCAGAAAATTGTTCTGCATTTCTACTCAAAGGCCTTGCTTGTCACCGATACAGAGAAAAAAAAGCTTAAAGTATATATATTATATATATATATACAAATGCCTACTTCTGTTGTTATGCTTTAGACATCGAAGGTCTTGAAAATACAGGCTTACCGCCATATCTCCAACACGCCTTGCCTTGCATTGCCTTACCTTACCTTACCTTACCTTACCTTATCTTACCTTACCTTATCTTACCTTACCTTAATAATTTAATATCAGATGCATTTTCTCTCTAAATTTTGCTGACAAAATTATAGCGCATTTCAGAAGGCTCTTGCTCGCATTCTCCAAATGTAATTTGACTTCCTTAGATACGGTATAGAAGTGAGGAACCGTTTCGAAATCCTGATGGCTGTACAGCAAGAGACGACATCAGGTGAATTGGCTATGCAGGCCAGAGATATCTTAATAACAACAGCTAAAGTGGTTCCAATAAAGAAAACACAACAGACTGGATGGATTACAGCAGGCACACTAGAACTGATAAAACAAAGTAGAAAAATAAAGACACAATGGAAAATGACAAACAACAACAAAGAGGAATATAAATGTTTAACAAAAGAAGTAAGAAGAAACATAAGAAAAGACAAAAACCAATACATACAAGATTGTTGTGAAAGAATAGAAGGACATCAGAAGTGTGGAAGAAATAGTGAAATGTTTAAAGAAATGAAGACATTGACGAGAAATGTCACACTTAAGCTAAATGTAATTTGTGACGAGATGAGTAATACCTTGACAGAGACAGAGGAATGTATGAAACAACCGACTATGAAAGCAGAAATCAACAGTGTGAATTATTATTTGAGGAGAAAGAACCCGAATCGACAATAGAAGAAGTTTTATGGGCAATAAAGAATCTGAAAAATGGTAAATCACCAGGATGTGATGAGATAACAGCTGAACTTATTAAAGCAGGAGGAAAGGAATATGCAACAATCTATCATGCACTAAGTAAAAAGATATGGCATTTAGGTATTTGGCCAAAAGAATGGAAAAGAATTGTATTCATATCACTGCCAAAAAAAAGGGTAACCTGAAATTATGCACAAACTACAGAACTGTTGCCCTGATTAGTCATGCCATTAAATTCTATTAAAAATCATAAAGGGTAAACTTTGTAAGAAAATAGAAGAAGAAGTCAATATGGTACAAGCTGGTTTCAGGCAAGAAAGAGGATCAAGAGATCATATATTCAATATAAGATTAATAATAGAGAAATGCAAAGAGTTTAACGTGAATCTATATTTATCTTTTATAGACTATTCAAAGGCATTTGCTTGTGTACGACAACATAAACTTTTGGGAAATAATGGAAAAAATGGGATTTCCAACATATTTGATACAATTAACATCACTGCTGTATCTAGACCAACAAGTAGCAGTAAGAATAAATGGTGAAACAACTTGATTTGACATAAAACAAGGGATCCGTCAGAGGTGCATATTGTCGCCTTACTTATTTAACTTGTAAACTGAAAATATGAGGAATGTTAGAGAAGATGTAGACAAAGAATATTACGATGTAGTAACAATTGGAGGTTATGAAATACCAGAGATTAGATATGCTGATGACATAGTATTACTGTCCACAACACAGAAAGAAATGGAAAAACTAATTATGTCAGTCCGTAAGAACAGTGAAGAACAAAACCTCTATCTTAATGCAAAGAAAACTAAATTGATGACAACTGACAAAACAAACAAGGCAGTTGAAATATGTATCAATGGGGAGAAATTGCAAGAAGTGGAGAGCTTTGAATATGTTGGTTCACTTCTAACTAATAATGGAGATACAATGAGGGAAATTAGAAGGAGGACATCTATCGCTCTTCAGAAAGTAAAACAACTAAATAATCTGTGGATAGGAACAGACAGAACTACAACAATAAGATTTTTAAGGGCATACATCTTTCCCATCGCATCATATGCCTATGAGACCTGGACACTTAACAAAACAGCTAAGAAACATATAAATGCCTTTGAAGAGCTCTTCAAATATAATGGATACAAAAAGATCAAATATATCCATACTACAAGAACTTAATATTGAAGAAGGCTGGCTAGTAAAGAGGATTAAACAGAGAAAACTTAAATATTTTGGACACATTAAACGTCATGATAATCTAGATAATACCGTCTGGAAGGGTACATAATGGGAAAAAGAAAGACAAGAAGATCAAGGCGAATATGGCTGCAAGATATCGTTGATGATCTGCAAATGGATGCATCAGCAGCAGGCCATCCTGCTCACAACCGAGAGCCTACAGGAGTGCTGTTAGGGAGGCAAAGGGACATGCAAATGAATGAAATAAATGAGGTAATTTATTCAAAGTTTTGAATCTCATGTTGTAACATAGTGATTTTTAATCTTTTTGTTCGTGGATCATCTTTCTGGCCTTACAATAGCTGTGGCCTGGCTAATTAAAAATAAAGAAATGTACGAGATCCAGATAACGCTAAGTTTTTAAAAATCGAGCTATGTTCACCTTCATCTATGTTGCTGGGCATACAGGTGTCCAGGGATGGACACACATCAAGGTCCATTGTTTTCATGGTGCGTGGATAATACTATGTCAGTGTATCAGGAGATACCTATCCTAGCAGCAGGCAGCTGCACCGTCAATAGCACATGGTAATTCCTGGAGAGGGGAGGAGAGATATGTTTGATATTTCAGTGCAATGGCACAAGGGGGAATATGTGAATGATTCAGTGCATTGGCATAAGGGGAGAGATGTGTGATATATTAGTGCGTTAGCACAAGGGAGAGATATGTGGTTGATTCAGTAAATTGAGAAGAAAGAGAGATGTGTCATAATTCAGTGCATTAGCACAAGGGGGAGATGTGTGGATGATTCAGTGCATTGGCACAAAGGAAGATATGTGGATGATTCAGTGCACTGGCACAAGAGGGAGATATGTGTTACGATTCAGCACGTTAGCACAAGGAGATATGTTGTAATAATCAGTGCATTAGCACAAAGGAAATTATGTGTAGTATGGGGAGATGCGAGTTTCATAAGAGCAGCAATAGCTGCAATGTTAGTAAGTGAGTTGGCACAATTTAAAATGAATGTATGTATATGCTTATGAGGGGCAGGAGATTTCAGTTGCTATTTAGAGTTATACATTATATTGATGTCATACTTGTTTTCACTCATGATGATACCTGTTGATGTACTGTGCATGCTATGTCTGTGTGACGTTAAGATAGTGTATGTAGTGCGGATAATATATTGATTGATTTAATTGCTTGACTTGGTAATGCGTATAGCATGTCATGCAAATTGTATGAATGTATGTAATATGCTGCATAACTGGCACACAGCATCCTTGAGGAGGCGGGGGGAGAATCCTAGATTGTAGGTTAGATGGGTTTTGAACCTGGCCAACCAGCACGGTAGTACATAGGCCATTGATTTGTGGGTTTCAGCTGGCTGTGGTCATGTCCCTTCCCACTTTCATCCCCAGTTGTAGATTTAGCACCAGCAAAGTCTATATCATCTTGCTCACAACCGAGAGGCCTACAGGAGAGCTGTTGGAAGGCAAAGTTCCTCAAGGGACATGCAAACCACTGGTAATGCACTTTATTTGTGGGGTGTCATGTGAATACACTCATATACAGACATGATTTTACAAAGATGGTAAACTGAATTGCGATGTCCGGAGAGAATACAGTTATGTTGTTCAGGACACATACCCACTTCATGGCGACGTTTAACAAACTCTCTTGACGGAAGAAAGCCTTGAGGGAAGTGAGCGGAAGATATAGCCCAGTTGGAGTGCACTCATGAAAGTACTGAACTCAGTGAGCACCTGCGTGAAGAGTAACTATTAATAATTGTCCCCCATTTCAAGAGATACGTATATTAAGTTGAAGCGGACCATATTAAAGTTTTGGGCTCTGGGTTCTCCATAGTGAATAGTCATATTCCCGTTTAGATCAACTTTTCAGTCTCATCTCTTTCATTATTTATACAGTATAGATTCTGTGCTTAGGAACTGTTCAATTCTGAGTTCAGGTAAGCTTTATATTTTCATCAGTTCTACCAAGTACATATTGTATATTCGGTGTTCTCAATTGTTCTCTATCTTCTGAGCTGCTATAGTGGTGTAGTGATATATTCTGGAGCAGAGAATTCGACCCTCGTACTGAAACCTCTTCCAGCATTCTTGAGCACTGGTCAAGTTTTTTTTTTCTGAAATGGTTTGGTTCTTGGGTGTTCTTTGTGAAGGCGCTTCAAGATCTCTGTTTCGTTGATTTCTGGAACCCCACTGATGAACCTCCCGGAGTTTACGTTGTTGTAAAATGAAGTTATATGATCTCAAGGCGTAAATTTTCGCTCATGAACTTGGTCTGAAGACATTGGCATTCCAGTTATCAGTGGAGTATGCTAACGTAACGTGTTTATTAACTGGATTACAATATCACAACATATTCATGATAAAACCTTTCTCATGCGACCAGTGACACTCTCAGAACAGTGTGAAAACCGCTGTTGTTGAACACAAATGCCTAACTTTTGCCCATAGTTGAATAAAATGAGCTTATGTCACGAAATCTTAAGCGGTTTTCCTTCTTGATTTATCATCATCCTGTGCCATGCCTAGTGGTTTACTTCGTCTCATACCTCCATATTTAAGGCTTTCCTTTGTCTGTGTCGTCAGTATCAAACAAGTGGTTATTATCTCTCCATATATCATTTTCACCATTATCTCTACCGTTTCCAATGAATTAATTATTTTCTTTTTTCATTTGCTGCATCATGAATATCAATTTTTGAAGACTTTGTTCGTTTTATTCCTTGCGTACCGAGCTTCTCTCTTGAGATTATTATGCATTCTCAGTTTTTTTTATGTCAGGTGTGACTGTTGTTCTCTCCACCTGGAAGTGAGAGCAGGATGTTATTAGCAACAGGCGCAGTGAAGTTGTTGAAGCATAAGCATGGTGTAGGGTGGGGAGCGGGTTACAGCTGTTAGCCTACAAACTTGGAGATATGCTAAGAAGTTATTCTATTGACTTGGAAATAAGCTAAGAAGCTACTCTACAGACTTGGACATAAGCTAAGAAGTTAGCTTACAGACTTGGAGATCGTCTTCTTCTTCTTCTTATTCATTCGCTTCTACCACCAACACCACCCTGTCATCCTGCTGAATTTACTCATGTGGTCCTCGATGTGTCCCGTGATCCCCCTGTGGTCCCCGAGATGCCCACAAGAGATCCCCGAGAGGATCACAAGAGGTTCAGAGTACAGCGGGGCTTAGGCCTGAATTCTTGGTGGGTCGCAGAAGCAGAATTGCGTGACACTGTGGTTTTCGTTGCACTAGTTTAATCTAGAATTGAACTTTCTCACTGGAAAACCTCGACGTGTTTTGGATGTCAGTATATCCCGCCAGGTGAGAGGTGATTGCCCATCCAGTCCAGGGTTGGACTTTCTCATCGGAAAACCTCAGCGTGATTAGGATACGCATACATCCCAGTCGGGTGAGAGGTGGTTGCCTATCTAGACTGCACTGGTCCAGTGTCTCCGACTTCAGCATTTTGTGGTCGTGGCTGCTACTCTTCCTAGTTGTGACCAGGATGGAGCTTTTGTCCAGGAGGACCAATCCTCGCCACTAGTAAGTTTCACCCCTGGATTGAGCCGGTTTAGGTGTATTATCCCAGTATGGGCGTGTTTAGGACGTGTCCGACCTCTACAGCGGAGGTACCGTGACATGAATAGTCATCAAGTTTCACCCCTGTTTTGAACTAATAAAGCGCTCTTTCCACGAGGGTCGGAGCGTGGTAAGCATGTATTAGCTCTAGAATTGCCACAGTTATCCAAGTAGGATCGTGTCATCTAAGGAACCTCGACTGATTTAATGAGCCATTCGTGGTTTCACCGTGAGACAGTGTGAACTTAGACATACATGGTTTAATCTTTGAGACAAGCATATGACTACTAGCAAGATCAACCAGACAGCTTTCTTCACAGAACCTTAGTCGGATATCTGCCGACAGACCGACGCGGAGCAAGGGAGAGACCGCTTTGCTCAGAGCGGTTCCTTTTCGACTCCCATTTCCTTTAACCACCGGTGGCGGCTGTTGGCTCTCTCTGGTCTAACGAACGAGAAGAAAGCGCGGCACCGACAACCAACGCACATTACATACTGTAAACCCGATACTCTTTGCGAGAGATGGGCCTATTACGAGATGATCGGTCGACAACACCGTTGTACACCACGAGGCGTTAGCACAAACCTGGCTGGCTAGCCGTTCATAGGCTTCGCTCGACTTACAAACTACTCGCTTCTACATCGAAACACCTTAACTCTTGCCGTCCGGGAAGGGAGCGAAAACCTTTCTCCCGACGCATGGAATTCGAGAGTGCTTTTTCGCAAAAAAAAAAAAAAGGTCAGCCTAAGCAACAGCAGCCTGACTGAATTGGAGATAAGCTAAGAAGTTACTCTACAGACTTGGAGATAAGAAATTAACATACAAACATGAAGAGACGCTAAGACGTTAGCCTACTGACTTGGAGAGAAGATGAGAAGTTAGCCCACAGACTTGGAGAAGCTAAGAAGCAGGAAAAGATACGCTGCTTCCCGCAGACTCCACAACTATGAGGATCACATCTATCCTTTGCCCTGTTGGCCAGTCTGAGTCTGTTCCTGAGAGCACCTACGGAGAGGTGGGACAGGGTCTTGGCCAGCTGTGGGGTCTCTTGACCTAACAATTGTGCCGTCTTTGTCATTGTTTTCTTCGCTCGATTCCCTTCCCGTCTGAACATAACTAGTTCCTTTACCCTTACTCTTCGCCTCCCACCTATCTCTCTTTCTCTCTTTCTCTCTCACTCTCTCGCTCACTCCATTTCAGTAGTTTCCAACCTATATATGTACAAGGACCGCTTTTCCTGTTATAGTTAAGTTGGGGGCCACCATCTTGTTTATAATATCGCAATGCCATTAACTCTTAACTTTTTTTAAATTCAGTAGATCGTACTTAAAATCAAATAATTAACTTAGCTGTTGGCCACCTGATAACGGTCCGGAGACCATAGATTTGGAACGACTGCTCTAATGCATCTCGATTTCCTCTTCTGTCCTCTTCTCCGCTCCTCAGATCGATACGAGAGCTCTTACAGTGAACAATGCTAAATAGAAATACGAGACACAGAAAGGGCAACTATTTCAATATTTACTTACATGATTCAGTTTCAACATATCTCTCTCTCTCTCTCTCTCTCTCTCTCTCGTTCTCGCTGGCTCGGTTATATAGAAATGCTGTTCAGTTAATGTGTAGTACTGCTCTTTGTATGCTTGTAATACATTACTGTACTAGCACTCTAAAGATGCTGAATGATCGCGTTATAGCACTATACTGACATACTGATGCTGAATTACCTCGTTATAGCACTATACTGATATACTGATGCTGAATGATCGCGTTATAGCACTATAATGACATACTGATGCTGAATGATTAGATTAAAATGGCAGTCGAAAGATGAAAGGCATCATTTCAGACAGGGATGCACCCCTAAATGCTTGGCCATCTGAAAATAAAGTTTGTTGGTTCATCCGTTCTTTCTTTTTATCTGTCTATCTCCTTCTCTCTCCTTATCCCTCTCCGCTCTCTCTCTCTCTCTCTCTCTCTCTCCTTCAGTGTTGCTCAGCTACCCCATGTACTGAAACCTCATCTTTGAAAACATGACACGTGACCAATCGTCACATCCCCTGCCTCAAACCACAGTTCTTTTGAACACTTCCAACTCTCGCCCTTTATCAAGAACTATTTATTTCAACGTTTTCTCCTCTTTCTTCACCTCGACTTTATTTCTTCCCATTAAATAAATAATTGAAGACTTTCCATTGATCTGTGTGTTGCCTTGATTAAGTGTGCATGATCTATAGTTGTATATTTCTCTGATGCCGCGGCTTCTATTTCAAACGCGTATTGATGCACTAAGGGTTTTCCCAAATGTTCTATAGATATAAGGAACTCTTCAATCAGGCAATAGACACGTTGCAGGAAATTGGAAACAGACCATAGTAGGGGTATTTTTTCTTCATCTGATTCGCAATTTTGGACTGGAGGAGACAATACGCCAAATTCTGGTGTGTAGTTTATTTTTACTAATTGCGAGATTCCGTTTCTCCCGAATTGGTGCCCGAGGTTAGGACTTTGAAACATGGCGTCGAGTTGGATAGTGAGTGGGAATGATAGTGATTCTTACATTCTTGAAGTAGATCGAAGATTCCAGCTCCTCAGTTGTCTGAGCAAGCCCAACAAGAAAGGGGTGGATCGCACCGGGACTCAAAGAGCTTTCATCAAAGAGTTTTACGAGGGGCCTGTGATGGATGAAAGACAGAAAGGCTAATGAACAGGGTAGGGGGCCCGAAAATAGCATTTCGCCACCTCAGAAAATTCTTCTCAGAAGCTCTACTTGTAAACAAGGCTGCAGTTAAACTGGAACATTCTTTTTTTTAATTGGAAGCACCAAAAAAGAAGTGAGGTAGATCTATCTAGTTATATCTCGTCACCCCAGTTATTCGTGACATTGCTGCTGTAACACAGCCTCTTCTCTCTCATGCCAGATGTACAGAATAATTAAGACAGACTGCATAACATACATTCACTTAAAAAAAAAAACCCTGGAAAAAAATCTACGGTTATCTTTCTTTGATTTGTAGCAAACCTGGCAGTCTTGGTTATTTCCAATGTTGTATATTCCGCGCAGCATTTGTTCTCTCCCTTTTGCGTTACATTCCATGAGTGTTATTTGTATGTTACCAATATAGATCCTGCTTCGTTGTCTGAAAGCAAACAGAGCACAAATGCAGTTACAGTTTACACTGGAGAAATAATGAGATATATTTAACTTATATACGTTGTATAACGTTATTGGAAATAGTTGTGAAAGGATGGACAGAGTGGAGAAGAATAAAGATGACCGTAAGAGTTAAAGCACCAAAGCAAAATACGCGCCAATGAGGTTGATGTAGTTTGTGTGGACGAACGAAAAATAAAGGAGACGTAAAAGTGTGCTATCTTGAAGACGTTGTGATTTTCTTTAACATAAAAAAACGGCAATATAACGATGTTGATAAGTTTTACAAAGCTCAAGAAGTACGTATCTTACATACAACAGACTTTCTTTCTTGAAGCAAAGTAAGCATATAGCCCTCTAATACAGTGGGCGCACACAAGGGAAATAAGTGTCCATATTTTCCTTGACCTGTTGACACACTAGAGGGCAATGTGTCAGCATGAGGCCTGGCCTGGATTCCACGACTCCAGAAGAAGGAGCCAAGTAGTCTTTTTACAACTGGGTGACCCGGGCGTCTCCAGCTGGATTCAAACCCACCTCTGCTCAGTTATACTGTCGATCACGCAGTCATGTACACATGTACACTGTACTGGCTCACCTATTCTCATACTTCACACCTGTGTATTACACATATGTGTGTGTTCTCAAGCTCACGGCAACATAGCACACATCCACAAACACGCGCTCATGAGCATGTACTCGTCAGAGTCTACGTAAACAAATTTTCTTTCAAATATTTACGCACGTTTAAATCACACTACAGGCAGGCATGCACACGCTGAGCAGCCAGAACCTAACATATTCACGGCCTAGCTAATGAGAGGAGACTAGCCTGACAGACCAGAACTTAACATATTCACTGCCTAGCTAGTGAGAGGAGACTAGCCTGACAGACCAGAACTTAACATATTCACGGCCTAGCTGGTGAGAGGAGACTAGCCTGACAGACCAGAACTTAACATATTCACAGCCTAGCTGGTGAGAGGAGACTAGCCTGACAGACCAGAACTTAACATATTCACGGCCTAGCTGGTGAGAGGAGACTAGCCTGACAGACCAGAACTTAACATATTCACAGCCTAGCTGGTGAGAGGAGACTAGCCTGACAGACCAGAACTTAACATATTCACAGCCTAGCTGGTGAGAGGAGACTGGCCTGACAGACCAGAACTTAACATATTCACGGCCTAGCTGGTGAAAGGAGACTGGCCTGATAGACCAGAAGTTCTCAAACGCCTGAATCGTTCCCATTGCTACGTTTCCATTCCGCGTGCACCCACCTCAGCCACACACTTTTCCTTCTTTTGCACTTTCTTCTTTCTTTCCTTCTTCTACAGCGTTGTCCCTTGGATAATAATTCATCCAGAAATTCATTGGTTCTAGATACCCAGCCACTTTTTTCTTATCATCAAAGACTTTTGCTACCCAAATTTCCCTCTCTTCCCTCCCCACCCCCCCCACACACACACACATACACACCTTCTGAATATCCTCTTTCCCAGATCTATACAGTCCGTCCACTTCTTAAGTTCAAGCAAGTTTGTCATCTGATGCTGCATTTACCCTCTTCCCTAGAATAATGTCTGTGCTGTTTAAGGAAAAGTTTTGCTAGGGCCCAACTATCGATCGCGGCAGACGCCTTAATGGCTACAAAATTTATCACTGAGAACTTCATGAGCGATATCCTTGTGTCGTAAGACAGAGAAATTGTGGACCTGTTTCCACAACACCGGAAAAAAAACAGTGACAGTTCCCGAAATTATAAAGTAAACGAATAGAGGCAAGCGGGTTTTGTGAAAGATAAGAGAAACAACGGCTACGGTAGAACTGCTTCCAGCAATGAAGGCAGATAGAGGTGATAGAGGAGTATGGTTCAGTTTTACAAAAAGACAGAAAGAGTGAGGAAAATTGGAAGAAATAAGAATGACAGAAAGTGAGATGAGCACATATAAACAAAGAACATGCAACAATCCAGTATTTCGTTGAAAGCCTTTTTTTTCAAGGCTCACATGCAAAAACAGCACAAAAGCTAAAACACAAAAATAGATGAAAAATTAAAAACTTAATTATTTTGGTCTCTTCCTTGTATGAAAGACGGCATCATCATCATCATCATCATCATCATCATCATCATCATCATCATCAGGTGCCGTGCAGACTGGCGTTGGCTATTATGCTTCTCCAGAGTACACGATCCTTCATGCAGGCCATCAGCTCAGCTGGTGATCTCCTCTCACACAAAGAAAGACGGCACACGATCATAAAAAACGTTTTATCATTACTCAAAGTAGACAGCCTCTTAAAAGAGTTTTTGTTAGTCTTTATATGGCGTGAAAATAGAGGTTTCCACACGGAGAAAGTACCATATGGAGGAATATTATAACCTTGTTGGTGTCGGTCTTTTCATATCTACTAAAGTGAGCTTTCTTTACAATTGTCCTGCTGAAGATCGGAAAACATTGTCATTAAGTCGGATGAGGAGTGAGCCACTCACATAAATTTCGTGAACGGAGCCAAAAATCTGGCTTATGGCAAGTCTACAGCCCAGGGAGTAGACACAGAAGTAAAATATGCTAGTATCTGTTTATAAACCAGCGCTAGTATGTGGCATATTAGCTAGACGGTACAGTATGCCTCCACAAACTTATGTTAGGGTAGTGCCGTAACCAGCTACCAGGTGTTGGACAAGGTCTTCATCGGCCAATAGGTATAGAATAAAATCTGTATTAGCCACTACATGTAGGATAAAGTCTGTTTTAGCCAACAGGTATAGGATATTGTCTGTATTAGCCACTAGGTTATGGCAGTCTATATTAGCCACTAGGTGTAGGATAAAGTCTGTATTAGTCAACATGTGTAAGGTAAGATCAATAGGTGTGAGATTCATCATCATCATCATCATGTGCCTTGCCGACTGGCGTTAGCTATTATGCTTCTCCAGAGTACGCGATCCTTCATGCAGGCCATCAGCTCAGTTGGTGATCTCCTCTCACACCATCCCATCAGACTGTCCAGTATCATTTCTCTTGGTCTTCCTCTTGATCTTCCCTATAAGAGATTAGGTGTGAGATTAGGTTTGTATTATTCAATAGCTGTAGTATAACGCCTGTATTAGCCAGTACACATAGGATAAAGTCTTCATCAGTCAATAGGTGTAGGATAAGGTCTTCATCAATCAATAGGAATAGGATAAGGTCTTCATCATTAAATAGGCATAGGATAAGATCTTCATCCGCTAGCAGGTCTAGGATAAGGTCCTGGTCAACTCTAGTTCACTGGCTCTGACAGCTACACATCATTTAGCCATAGTCATCGTCGCTCCATCAGTAGCAAAGAAAAAAAAATATAATAACAGAGACAACGGAAAGGTCAAAGATAGGAGATACTGATGCTTTAAACAGTAGACTTGACACTTGAATAACATACGAGTACATGCATGCAGCACTTTACAACCTTTTTTTAACACGCGGTATTAAACTAAGACTCTTTTTAGATATTCGAATAATTAGTGTATAAGTATATAACTATACACGAAGTCACTGCAGTAAAGCTGTGAGAACAAGATGTATAAAGTAGGAAAAAAAATAGGAACAGTTTTATTACTTAACAAGTACACAGTTCTACGTGAGCCTTAATCGTACAAAAACATACAGCACAAAGAAATAGAGAGGGAAGATAAATTATAAATTCACACGAATGCAATGTAAAAAAATATGAATGGAAAAATTTTTAATAAAATGAATGGATCACTTAGCTGTGACTTGTAAGAAGCAGTGGCTTGTAAGAGGCTGCATTCAGAAATGCGGACGGTGGAGTGGAGAATGTTCTTATAATTTGTACTAGTTTCCATTTTTCTGAAACTTCTTTGAGGACCTATTCGTTTGTTTTCCTGTCTGTCCCTGGTATTTGTTGCATCTTTCTCCAAGACCACATCTCTGTTCCTTCCAGTTACTTTTTTTTATTCTGTGCACAAACCGATGGGAAAGCAAAGGGAGACCACCACAGTGCCGTCACTCATTTGTAAAATCATGCTTCACGAATCAATGAATAACTGCCTAAAGGGCTGCTCTATTGGCACGGTCCCGCATGTACCCCAGATGACACCAGACAGTCCACACGATACCGCTCGTTTAAGCAAATGTAAGAGTCAATTCAGCTGTATACTTTTTTAAAAATTTATTTCATTATAGTTATTTTTTAAAACTATATGGGATATATTTTCTCACTTGTATATTTTGGTGGGCTCACGCGACCCAATGATACTAAATATAATTTTATAGCTGATTAAAATATACTAAACAGAAAATACAGCTTTTGTCATATCTTGTGCACTCATTAAAGCAGTTAATTAGTCAGTTGGTTGGTTGGTTGGTTGGTTGGTTGGTTGGTTGGTTGGCTGGCTGACTGGCTGGTTGGCTGCCTGGTTGGTTGGCTGGCTGGCTGGCTGGTTGGCTGGCTGGCTGGTTGGTTGGATGGTTAGTTGCTTGCTTGCTTGCTTGCTTACTTGCTTGGTTGCTTGGTTGCTTGGTTGGTTGCTTGGTTGCTTGGTTGGTTGCTTGGTTGGAACGACAGAATATCATCACTGCACGTCGAACACATTGCTTAGATCTCCTGTTCAGTATACCCCCCCTCCCAGCGTGTATCGGCTGTTGACATCAGTTCTGTGTTGGTTGAGTAGTCTTCTTTGGTTGCCCGTATAGTGTTCTTGGTTTACTGCACCCCGTTTGACTTGCAGTTCCAGCAATCTGGTTAAGGTTATTTATCTTATCACCCGAATCCTGCTCTCCTCCCGCCTCTCTAATAAATGGTATTTAATGAGATGTAGGTCTAAGAGATGGTATTTAATTACATGTAGGTCTCAAAAGATGGTAATTAACGAGATGTAGGCTTAAGAGATGGTATTTAACGAGATGTAGGTCTAAGAGATGGTATTTAATTACATGTAGGTCTCAAAAGATGGTAATTAACGAGATGTAGGTTTAAGAGATGGTATTTAACGAGATGTAGGTCTAAGAGATGGTATTTAACGAGATGTAGGTCTAAGAGATGGTATTTAATGAGATGTAGGTCTAAGAGATGGTATTTAACGAGATGTAGGTCTAAGAGATGGTATTTAACGAGATGTAGGTCTAAGAGATGGTATTTAACGAGATGTAGGTCTAAGAGATGGTATTTAATGAGATGTAGATCAGCAGAATGGTGATACTAGAAAGGAAGTTAGGATCAGAATTTCAAAAGCAGCATCAATCTTCAATAATCTTGAGAACATATGGAATTCAAAAGTTATAAGCACAAAAACCAAGTTAAAACTATTCAATTTAAATGTAATATCCACCCTCATTTATGCATGCGAAAGCTGGAAAACAACTAAAGAAATAGACAACAAATTAGACTCTTTTGGAAACAAATGCATAAGGAAAATACTCGGCATCAAGTGGAATGAATTCAAGAACAATGCAGAGATAAGACAGATGACTGAACAAAACCAGTCTCATGGGTGATCAGGAAAAGGAGATGGACATATGTTGGTCACTTGATGAGAAGAAATGATCAGAGAATCCCAAAACAAGCTATCAAGTGGAACACAACAGGCCAAAGAAAAAGAGGCAGACCGCGTGAAACTCTGAAGAGGACATTGTTAAGAGAGGCCAAATTAACAGGCATAAAATCCTTTGAAGAGATTGAAAGACTCGCCGAAGACAGGAAAAATTGGCGAACTACCTTGCGAGCCCTATGTGACGTTTAACGGCACGGGAAGGATATAAGATATAAGATAAGATCAGCAGTTAAAATAAATCTCCAGTATTTGTAGTCTTTTATACACGTATGCGTATATATTATAACACAGGATAATGATGAATTTAGCAAATTGGATGAAAAAAATATATCAAGTTACACGTCAAATTGATCAGCAGATAAAACAACAACTAGTTCTGAACGACTAGTGATCGAAATCACTACTGCCGTTGTGAGAACATCAAATAATCCATAAACACAACAGCTGCTACATTGCTAATAGGTCCAGCAATAACTTCACAGCCAACGTAGCACAGAGAAAATCTTTTACACAAGATATCCTTCCCAGACCAACGTTAAACTCAAACTGGCTCAAAATCATCTCAGGTAAAAACTGTTCACTCACAGACTCGCATGCGCGAGATCCCCAGATTACATGACAGCAACGTCTAGAGACATCTGTAAATCAGGGTACATAAATGTGAAAAATCAGAAATTCTGCGAAAATATGCATGTCGAGAATTGCCAAAAACCATAAAAGTTAAGTCCCCTGTAACATACTGTTAACACTTCCTCTCTGAAAGACGTTAGTGCTAAACTTTGCTGACCACATACACAGAGAATGCAAGGCTGGTTCGATGTCACAATTGTATATATATATTTCTGCTTGTAGAGCACCTCGGTCCTAAGCATGTTTCACTCTTTCCTATAGGTAGAGTTGGACGGACGTGTACAGTGCAGCTTTATGAAAACAGATAGAGACATAACGCGAGGAAGAAATGTCAGTAGTAAGGATTAATAGCAATGAAATGGTTAAGAAAGACAACAATACCAATGAAATGGTTAAGAAAGACAACAATAGCAATCCACTGTTTTTGGAAAATATTTGGATGTGCCAATGTTGTTTTTAATAACCAATTCAGTGTTCCTACTCCTTCCTTCCTTCTTTCCTTCATTCCCTGTTTTCGTAAAAACTACACCGTACACCTGGATTTACTTTACTAGCACCGGTTTTTATAGCATTTACTCTCATAATTATCCCTTACGATAAGTAGAACTCACGGATTTTCTGATAATAATCTCCCGACATTTAAGAATCTTCAAAATATAATCTGATTTTTTTTAACTGGGGTTTTTTTTAACTGCTTTACCAATGAGATACATTATCTCGCAATAATAAAATTCCAGTGGCATAATGTATCCTAAACTTTTATCATGCCTAAAATTTTGTTTAATTTGTCTGAATTTTAAAAGCTATTTTGGTCATCAATATTTAGTCATAAACTAAGGGGTAGGCCAGAATTTATTTTATATTTTTGGAGAAAAAAAATTCCTGGTAGCTACTGTCCGATTTTCTGGCGTTTCATTATGCACAGAACTTAGTATATTAAAACTTCAGGTTTCTCTATGTATCCTAACATGACACATCATGGATCCCTAGCTTGTGATTCTTCTTTCTGTAGTCATGTATTCACTCGCTACTTTCCCAGAAATTCGTAACCGATGTTGTGGATCGACATTTTAAGAACCGCTGAAAGAGGTGATTACATCTAGCCAGGAAGGACAGCTGAGAGGTTCTATCTGATTTTTTTTAAAAAGGCGAGAGAGCTGCATTCATTCAGACAAAAACGTTCTCGAACGTGATCGTTGCACGGTTGCGATAAGAACAATAGAAATGCATTTATAACTGCACTAAGCTGAGATAAAACTCTCCTGACCAGTGGAAGACAGAATGCTCACTCAAATGGGGCAGTCTCTCTACAGACTCAGAATGGAGAAAAGCATGCAACTGAGATATTAAAAAAAAAACTAACGTACTAATACATCAGCTAAGAACTAACGTAGCAAACACAACTTAAGAACTAACGTAGCAAACGCAGCAACTAAGAACTAACGTATAAACATAACAACTAAGAATTAACGTAGCTAACGCATCTAAGAACTAACGAAGCAAACACAACAAATATGAACTAACGTAGCAACACAGCAGCCATGAACTAACACTGCAACATATGAACTATGAGCTAAAATAGCAACAAAACGCCAGCAAAGGAGATCACGTTGCAAATAAAGGCCAAGAAACACAAACGCAAGAACAGACAGGAATGTTGCTGTTCTTGTTCTCTGTCTCCGTTGAACTCTGAGAAGGCGGTGCAGGTTCCGAAGCAAAACTATGGAGTCGGATGAGGAGTGGGTTACCCCGGCTCGCTTTCACATTCGGAGTGAAGCACAAAAACTTCTTGACAGGTAATGTAAACGATAAATACGTTTGAGCTTGAAAAATTAAAAGCTAGCCAAGAAACGGACTGCACCTCCACAAAAGCAAGAAGACAAGGCAAATACAAGAATTTGGAGACTATTCTACAGGTAAAACTTTAAACTATTGAGCGTATGAGTAGCGCAGCCGTTAGTGCACTCGTCTCTTACACAAGGGTTGATGATTCAAGTCCCGCGGAAGCGCGCGCAGGCACTCGTCGTAGAAGTTCGTGCACGGCTCCTGTGTAGATGAGGAAAGTAGAGGGGCCATATGACCACATCACCCTCTAGTGTGCCAGCAGGTCACGGAAAATATGGACCTCATGTACTATCAAAACAGGGCTTTTGTCTCAGCTTTAGGTGACGATGTTTTCAACGATGACTGATAGATTGACTGATTGATGATGACTGCGCTCTGTTTATATTAAAGAACTGTTTTAACACAGAAAACATTCATCATCATCATCATGTGCCATGCCAACTGGCGTTGGCTATTATGCTTCTCCAGAGTACACGATCCTTCATACAGGCCATCATCTCAGTTGGTGATCTCCTCTCACACCATCCCATCAGACTGTTCAGTATCATTTCTCTTGGTCTTCCCTTGGCTCTTCTTCTCTCTATCTTTCATGTTGTTATAATATTTTCAATGCCCCCTCTTCTCACTGCATGTCCTATGAAAGTACATTTGTGTCTCTCTTATTTTTTTTAGAAGATTTTGTTGTCTCTCCAGCTCTTCTCATACATTCTTCTTTAGTTATTTTTACTGTCCAGGGGATTCGCAACATTCTTCTAACCACATTTCTACTGCTTCCAATGATTTTTGTGCAGACCTGTCTATTGTCCATGATTCACTTCCATATAACAACATAGGTTCAATATAGCATTTTAGGACTCGTTTTCTAACATTCATTGATAAGGATGTGTTGCATAATTTGTTTCTCATTCTCTGAAATGCAGTCTTTGCTTGGCCTGTTCTATTCCTAATTTCTGTTCTCCATTTCCCATCTGACGTTATTACTGCTCCAAGGTATTTGAATTTTTGCACCTGCTTTAGAATAGTTCCATTTAATTTCATGCTGCATGCTGGTGGATTCTGTTTCTTAGATATAACCATAGTCCTGTCTTTTTGATGTTTAAAGTAAGGCCTTTCTGTTCACTTTCTTTAGCAACTTCATTCGGTTGAATGAAACATCGATACTTTTAAAATCTAAAAAATATAGGCTGGAAAAACCATATGTGCCTCTAAGGCATGACAGGATTACCT
The DNA here is from genome assembly GCA_009760885.1 of Achatina immaculata. Classification (NCBI taxonomy): domain Eukaryota; kingdom Metazoa; phylum Mollusca; class Gastropoda; order Stylommatophora; family Achatinidae; genus Lissachatina; species Lissachatina immaculata. Next base: position 11,186,586 of record CM019720.1, on the reverse strand, counting down.
TTACCTTTTTTTAATATGGCACAAGTCACCAACAGATCTTACAGACGGTAGCAAGGACTCAAGGGTTATGAAAGACATTACTGTGTAAACAATTCAACTCGTCATATTGGAAAAACTGGGGGACAATGAAGAGCGGGAATGGAAGGTCAAGGTAACTGTGATGAGACTGCTGGAGGTTAGGACAGATTAAGGGGGTGCTGATAGGAAACCTGAACTGTGTGGCAGAAAACAGGAACCAGCACTTGATGAGAACTATTAGCAAACATTACTCTTGGATGGATGCTGCCGCATACGAGGGGAGCATATATAAGGCTATCCTGAAAGCCGTGACGCCGGAGTCTGATTCTGAACCTTTGAATTCAACACGTATTTTTGAAGAGCTTATTACCCTGGTAAAGGCAGAAAGAGTTCCGTTGAAAGAGGGTGTGGATGAGAGTAGTGGAGAGGATGGAATGGGGGACGGGCCGCAGAGGAAGGCTGGAGTTGGGCGGAAAGGGGGTAGGGGTGGATTATTTAGGCGCGTGTCTGATGTACGCACGTGTCGGGAAATCAATAATGTCGAGTTAATTACCTGACACCACTGGCCACTTTTTGCCGGATGTGTGTGTTTGTATGTGTGTGTTTGTGTGTGTGTTTTTAAGCTCTCGCCACGTTCTCGTGAATGTGTGACCTGAACAAAAGACACCTCCTCCCCTCGCAACATGAAAAGGAAACTGATTTGAATTTGCACACCATCAATTGTTTTTTTTTCTTTTAATACGGACACAGAAGCTAAACCACATGAGATTGTACATTTTATATGCATTTTATATACAGTTTATATACAGTTTATATACAGTTTATATACAGTTTCATGCATATTTTTAAGAGGGGGAAATACTGGACACGGAACTGCAATTTGATTCTGAAAATGCTAAAATAATTAAGCCACAGTATGAACATTTCAGTCAGTCAGTCAGTCATTTGCATGTCCCTTGAGGAATTTTGCCTCCATAACAGGTCTCATGTAGGCCTCTCGGTTGTAAGCAAGACGGCCTGCTGCTGATGCATCCATTTGCAGATCATCAACGATGTCTTGCAACCATCTTCGCCTTAGTCTTCCTCTCTTTTTTCCATTGTGTACCCTTCCAAGACGGTCTTCTCTAAATTTTCATGACGTTTAATATGTCCAAAAAAATTAAGTTTTCTTTGCTTAATCCTATTTACTAGCCAACCTTCTTCAATGTTAATATTTGAGGACACATATCATGGACACAAAAAGAACAAATATACCACAAGAACTTAATATTGAAGACGGCTGACTAGTAAAGAGAATTAAACAAAGAAAACTTAAATATTTTGGTCATATTAAGCGTCATGATAATCTGGAGAAGACCTCTTGGAAGGGTACATAATAGGAAAAAAAAAGAGAGGAAGACCAAGACGAAGATGGCTGCAAGACATAGTTGATGATCTGCAAATGGATGTATCAGCAGCAGGCCATCTTGTTCACAACCTAGAGGCCTACAGGAGTGCTGTTAGTGAGGCAAAGTTCCACAAGGGACACGCAAATGAATGAATGCATGAATGATATTTGAGGAATTATTCTACAGCATTTACATTCAAAGTCACTTATGTGTTTCTCAGCTGTTTTGTTAAGTGTCCAGGTCTCACGTGCATATGTTGCAATGGGAAGGATACATGCCCTTAAACATCTTATTTTTGTAGTTCTGTCTGTTCCTCTCCACAGCGTCTTTAGTTGTTTTATTTTTGGAAAAATGTCCTTTTTGATATATGTCCTTTGAATTTCCCTCATTGTATCTCCATTATTAGTTAGCAGTGATCCAAGATATTCAAAACTCTCTACCACAAACAAGTTTTCCTCATTGATATATATTTCATCTGCCTTATTTGTTTTACCAGTTGTCATCAATTTAGTTTTCTTTCCATTAAGATAGAGGTTTTGCTCTTCACTAATTCTTACAGACTGACATAATTAGTTTTTCCATTTCTTTCTGTGTTGTGGACAGTAATACAGTGTCATCAGCATATCTAATCTCTGGTATTTGATAACCTCCAATTGTTATGGCATCGTAATATTCTTTGTATACATCTTCTCTAACATTCCTCATTATGTTTTCAGTATACAAGTTAAATAAGTAAATCGACAGTACGCAGCTATGAAGGACCCCTTGTTTTATATCAAACCAAGTTGTTGTTTCACCATTTATTCTTACTGCTGCCTGTTGGTCTAGATACAGCAGTGATGTTAATTGTGTCACATATGTTGGAAATCACATTTTTCCCGCTATTTCCCACAGTTTCTGGTGTTGTACACAATCAAATGCCTTTGAATAGTCTATAAAAGATAAATATAGATTCACATAAATTCTCTGCATTTCTATATGGTTAATCTTATAATGAATATATGATCTCTTGAACGTTTCAAAATTAGCAAAACGCCTACTTCTACCTCTTCTTCTTATCAGTCTGCTTATGCCACTAGCGTCGCAGGGAGTTTCAGACATCGGTCCAGAGCAAGGTGCGAGGCCTGGCTAGCTTTCATTTGATGTTGCCTGGCTTCTTCCTTGACCGTTCTCGCGCCCTATAGCCAGATGTTTCCGAGCTGTTTGCGGAAAATGTCCACATCCTCTGAAATTGGGTTTTAAAAAAATAATAATAATAGCGAAACTCTAGACCAGGGGTTCCCAGCCAGGCCTGAGTGGGGGTCCCCAGGTGGATGTGGAAAATAGGAAAAAAATTACAGGACTTTGGGGAAATCTTTCTGCTTTATATTTTCAAACCTAAATATTAAATTAACAGCAACAACAACAACAACAATCATATGTGCTACTATTCATTTCAATATTTTTAAAATTTCAATATAAAATATTATTCTCATGTATTATTGTTGCTTTAGGATAGCGTTCACAGAAGCTTATGAAAGTCAACAAGAGTGCAAGCTCTTTGAACATCTATATCGAAGACAATAAAATCCAGCAAGTTAAAGGATTCATGTGTCTTGTTAGTATATTTACAGAAAAATGGGAAATTTGATAGAGAAACTGATGTTAGAACACAAAAAGCAAATGCCATTACATACGAGCTATTCCCGCTGCTTTCTCACCCTAAGATACCAGCTATCCCCGCTGTTTTCTCACCTTAAGATACCAGCTATCCCCGCTGTTTTCTCACCTTAAGATACCAGCTATCCCCCCTGTTTTCTCACCTTAAGATACCAGCTATCCCCGCTGTTTTCTCACACTAAGATACCAGCTATCCCCGCCGTTTTCTCACACTAAGATACCAGCTATACCCGCTGTTTTCTCATACTAAGATACCAGCTATCCCCGCTGTTTTCTCATACTAAGATACCAGCTATCCCCGCTGTTTTCTCATACTAAGATACCAGCTATCCCCGCTGCTTTCTCATACTAAGATACCAGTCGAAACGAAGAGACAACTAATTAACAGCATATTTATACCAATGCCAAACATGGGCACTAGCCCAGAAACAGCAAAATAAAATCTTTATATGTGACATGAGATGCATAAGAAAAGCGTTTGTGTGGCATATATATATATATATATATATATATATATATATCTGAACCTTAAGTGCCCATGGCACATGGGGCTTCCGCAAGGGTTTTCCACAAATGCCTGTCTTTCGCCTTTTTTTCTGCTCTTGCCCAGGTGAGCCCTCTATTGCTCAACATCCTTTCTGTTGTTCTTCTTCATGTCTCTTTTGGTCTACCCTTACTTCTGTAACCCTGTGGTGTCCATCTTAGTGCTATTTTTGGTAGAGAGTTGTCAGTCATTCGAAGCACATGTCCCAACCATCGCCAGCGTCTTTCCTCAATAATTGCTGTCAGTGGTTTCATCTGCATTTCTGCCAAGAAGATGTTATTTCTATGGTCTTTGGCCATGTTTCTAATTCTTCATAAACATTTAGTCTGGAAAGAATTCAACTTGTTTTCTATGGTTTTGGTGATTTTCCAGCATTCACTTCCATAGAGTAGTACACTTAGAACATTACTCTTAAATATCCTGATTTTCGTCTTCATGCTTAGTTTTTTTTAAAATTTCCATATAGTCTGTAGCATTGCAAAAGCCTGGTTCGCTCTAGTAAATCTGCTGTTGATGTCCTCTGTGCTGTCTCCATTTTCTACTACTCTCATTCATTCATTTGCATGTCCCTTGCGGAACTTTGCCTCCCAAACAGCACTCCTGTAGGCCTCTCGGTTGTGAGCAATATGGCCTGCTGCTGCTGCGTCCATTTGCAGATCGTCAACGATGTCTTGCAGCCATCTTCGTTTTGGTCTTCCTCTTTTTCTTTTTCCCATTATGTATCCTTCCAATATGGTCTTCTCTAAATTATCATGACGTTTAATATGTCCAAAATATTTAAGTTTTCTCTCTTTAATCCTCTTTACTAGCCAGCCTTCTTCAATATTAAGCTCTTGTAGTATGGATATATTTGTTCTTTTTGTGTCCACGATATTTGGAGAACTCTTCTGTAGCATTTACATTCAAGGGCATTTACGTGTTTCTCAGCTGTTTTGTTAAGTGTCCAGGTCTCACAGGCATATGTTGCGATGGGAAAGATGCATGACCTTAAAAATCTTATTTTTATAGTTCTGTCTGCTCCTCTCCACAGATTCTTTATTTGTTTTACTTTCTGAAGAGCAATAGATGTCCTCCTTTCAATTTCCCTCATTGTATCTCCATTATTAGTTAGCAGTGATCCAAGATATTCAAAACTCTCCACTTCTTCCAATTTTTCCTCACTGATATATATTTCAGCTGCCTTGTTTGTTTTGTCAGTTGTCATCAATTTAGTTTTCTTTGCGATAAGATAGAGGTTCTGCTCTTCGCTGTTCTTACGGACTGACATAATTAATAATCCTGCGTGCTCTTTTCGAAGTTTTCCCTTAAGTGCTGGTACAATTTTGTTGATGATTATTCTTCAAAATACTTTACTAGTGAGTAGCATTAGAGTAATGCCTCTCCAGTTCCTGCAATCTCTGAGGTCACCCTTCTTTGGTAGTTTTACTATAAGTCCCGTTTTCCACTCCTCTGGAGCTTTTTCTAGATCCCAAATTTGTTGTAGTATCCGGCAGAGTTGCTTTTGTGTTTCTGTTTCTTCTGCTTTCAGTATCTCAACAGTCACTTCATCATATATATATATATATATATATGGACGTATGGATGTGTGTATGTATGTTCCAGCATAACAACGCCTGGAGCAATTTCAACCAAATTTGGTACACTTATGACTTACTGAAAGATACTGTGGAGGTACGACACACCTAGCACCCCTATGATGGGGGTTGGAAGGGGTAACATGTAAATGTAATCGAAAACGACCGATATTAGTGTCGATTCCATAGTTTTCTGGATCGCTGAGATGAATAGGGACACTCCCGATGCCACTCACGTCCAAGTTCCGCCCCATCGGCATGGAGGTGAGAGAGGGGTGGGGTTACGTATAAAAGTAATCGAAAACGACCGATATTGGTGTCGATTCCATAGTTTTCGGGATCGTTGAGATGAGTAGTGACACTCTCGGTGTCGTTCACCTCCAAATTAAGCCGCTATCGAAATGAGGGTAAGAGGGGGTGAAAGTTAGGGTAAGATCTCCTAATTATTTTACTACGGAACATCGACCCGCCAAAGCTTTGCAATGACGCAAAGCTGTGTGTAAAGAGGATATTATGCAATGTAATTGAAGGAACTATCTTAGCAGGACAGGGAGAGGGTGAAGCAGTTTTTATCCCACGGATACCACTCATTCCAACGGATCTCCCTTTTAACTTTAAGAGATTGCAATTTCCAGTGAGACTTGCGTTCTCGATCACGATCAACAAGTCACAGGAATAGTCTACACATTATAGAGTAAAGTCTATTTTTTAGAAATTCACAATAATATTAATTTAACTCAAAGCTTGATTATAAACAACATTTTTAGATTCACCTCCAGGAGGGAGAATAAATAATTTCTTGGATGAACCCATCCTTGAGCAAGCAGCATAAGGTTGTCCGCGAGAGAAACGTGGCGATCTCAAGTTCACTCCGCAGTGTTAATAATTAATAAATTCCCGAGCAGCGCCGGGTACTCAGCTAACATATTTGTGCGCGTGCGTGCGTGCGTGCTTGCGCGTGTGTGTGTGCGTCTGTGTGTGTATGTGTGTGTGTGTGTGTGTGTGTGTATCTCACTTTCATGCGGGGTTCAGGTTGGACTGCCGCTTCAGAAAACGAATGGACGTAAATCGAATTTGATAGGGATGAATTTGCAGTACCTTACTGTCAATACACAAGCAGGTTTTTAAAATTAAAAAAAAAAAGACTAGAGTGACTTTACAAAAAGCAGTTTTACATTAAATAAGTACTTCATACTCTGAAGTTATTTTAAAATTTACGGTAAGAAGTCCACTTATTTAAGTAGAACGATGGTCTGAAAAATGCATCATAAAACGAAAAGTCGGAAAGGGGGGAACTATTTGTATATAACAAAGTACAAGCCTCCATTTTAGTATTATAGCACGGGGAAAATAACGGGCGGTGTGCTAGATGAGTGTCCGAAGATTATTGATCTGAAGTAGAGCATTTCCAGACTTAGAGGGTACGCGGCTTTGCCACTTCAGAGAGTAACTAAGTTACTTGTGCCTTTACTAATTTTCTTCTTCTCCTCCTCCTCCTTCTTCGTGATCTTCTTCTTCTTCTTCTACGTTCGAATATTCGTTAGTCATGCTATATCTGCAGCTCAATGGCCCTGACGCAGTCTGGGATCTTCTCCAGTCTTGAGTGGGAGCCCCATGGTTTTCTATACAAATCAAATACAGACACAGTAGTACTGAAGTAATATATTACAGCTAAGCAACATTTATGTCATTTATGTTAATATGTGAGAACGATTTACATGTCTAGAAAAGGAGTTTCATTATCTTTTAAGAGTTCTCTCGTAAAATGCGATCGCACATCTGTCTGCCTGTATATTTGTCTGCCTGTATATCTGTCTAATCAAAATGGAAAAATACACATAGAAGGGACAGATATTGAAGAAGTCAATCAATTTGCATACCTTGGCAGCTACATAGACCAGGATGGTGACACTAGAAAGGAAGTTAGGATCAGAATTGCAAAAGCAGCATCAATCTTCAAGAATCTTGAGAACATATGGAATTCAAAAGTTATAAGCACAAAAACCAAGTTAAGACTATTCAATTCAAATGTAATATCCACCCTCATTTATGCATGCGAAAGCTGGAAAACAACTAAAGAAATAGAAAAGAAATTAGACTCTTTTGAAAACAAATGCCTAAGGAAAATACTCGGCATCAAGTGGAATGAATTCAAGAACAATGCAGAGATAAGACAGATGACTGAACAACAACCAGTCTCACGGGTGATCAGGAAAAGGAGATGGACATATGTTGGTCACTTGATGAGAAGAAATGAGCAGAGAATCCCAAAAACAAGCTATCAAGTGGAACACAACAGGCCGAAGAAAAAGGGGCAGACCGCGTGAAACTCTGAAGAGGACATTATTAAGAGAGGCCAAGTTAACAGGCATAAAATCCTTTGATGAGGTTGAAAGACTCGCCGAAGACAGGAAAAATTGGCGAACTACTTTGCGAGCCCTATGTGACGTCTAACGGCACGGGAAGGATATAAGATATAAGATATCTGTTTGCCTGGATATCTGTCTGCCCGGATATCTGTCTGCCTGTATATCTGTCTGCCTGTATATATATATATATATATATATATATGTCTGCCTGTATATCTCTGCCTGGACATCGGTATGCCTGTATATCTGTCTGCCTGTACATCTGTCTAAAACATGATTTAATACTTTCAAAACAGCACTGACAATTTTATTCAGTCTTGCTTGATGTTTATGCGAATCAATGCTCAGCATGATATTTAGAAAAAAGTCTAAATAAAATGAAAAGTAGCACATTTCTAAATTCTAACTATAGTGTAACTTCCTTCCAGCTTCTTTCTGCGAAAATTTCTCATCAAAATTTACTATGCCAGAGCATGGAAATTAATTCTGGATTGAGACAGTTAACTTTTATTTGTGTCAGTTTTTGTATGCACGTTAATAACTGTACTTCTCGTCCCGTACCGTCTCTCCGAGAAAGTTGGCTGTAATAGTCCTCCACATGTTCTGGATTATTTGCAGTTTAAAATTGTATCTTTCAGTTTCTCGAATACGATTTGTTACATTCATCTTTTTTTTAACTCAGTCTTGGCTACACACACGAGGCATACTGAGACAGGGACCCTGTTCTCAAACTTCTCAGTCTAGTCTATTTAAAACTTTCTGTTTCTAGTCACATGTAGCTCCTCCTTACTGGGGCAGACTTAAGCGATCCACATTGTCCAATCTATAATCACCAGCTCTGGCTCCGGGACCAGACTTTGTTTATCGGCATTAGCCACTGTTTCTTCTGTGACCTTAAATCTTCACCCCGTGTCTGCTCAAGAAAATTCTGGACTATCTACTCAATTCCAGAGAGCAGAGACCGCTCTCCCCCCCTTTCCCCCACCCCCTCCCCCGACACACTCACTCTTCGATGCCCAGACAGTTATCTATCCAGGAGATCAATAGCAATACGGAAATATCCAACAAACTCCCTTGCGTCTTGTACAACTAGTGTCGGGGAAAGCTGAACTACCAGCAGCCGTACGCTGAAAGATACATTCAAAGGGAGATGATCCAAAGTACATCTGGACTTACCCGGGGTGGAAGAATGACAAGCTTAAATAACGTACTATGTAAGGGAAAATTCCAAGTTTTCCATACGAGCTTTCAGTATTGATTTCGCGTGAGCTGGAGACACTGATACGAACTGTTAGCCGAATATCTTAGCTAATAATAACTCAGTAGTTTATATGATTAATGTCATTTTATAAGAAATTATTAAATGATCATATTTATTTTGTTTTGCTTGACAGTGCTTCTGAATTACCGAACCTCCGAAACTGGATACATCGATAAGTTCGCATTTTAAATGCCCTTTATATACAAATGGGGTTGCTGATTCCGTCCATTTTTTTAAAAATTGTAAATCAACTGTCTCGGCTGTGTAGAATCGATGTGAAATAGCTTTGAAACGAGTAACTGAACTCACGAGAAGACTTGACCGTAATTATATAAAAAAGATGCTGGAAATAGGTTAGTCGAGCATTTTGAAAAGATCCACAGCCTCACTGTTAGAACAGCTCCTGCGAAGGACACTTGAAGAATAAAGAGAGATAGACCAAATGTAGCCGTGACACTGGTTGTGCTGTAACCAGTAAAGCTGAAGGCACGGACCTGAGTATATTTAAATGCCCCACTGGTCGGAGTGTGAGCGGTAACAGCTCTCACCTCTACACAGTGTCCATCACGTGATGTTAGAAACCTATGCCGGGCTGGTCCGTCTGTTGTGGACCCTATGAAGACAGTCAAGACCGCCACAGACCACCTGTCAACGAATACCGTGAACGAACACGAACTACTCAGACTTCGGCTGCACGCTTCAGTGACTTTGTTCTCCTGTCTAGCACTTACCAGGTTTCACTCGCTCTCGATACTCCTCTCAGCTGCTGATATCGCTTCCGTAGTACAGCGCTCATTCTCATCCGACCCTTCCCGATGATCTGTACCTGTCCCGTCGTAGCTGAAAAAACAGTACATTTGCTGTTATCATTCTTCCCTCATTATTCGCCTTGCTCCAACACACACACACATACACACGCACACACACACTCTCTGTCTCTCTCTCTCTCTCTCTCTCTCTGTGCACCCCCCCTCTATATAGGATTTTCATTTTATCATTTTATATTTTACATATAATTTTGTAACCACTTATCTAAGGTATCGATCTCTGTGTTAGTACTGTACCGCCTTCTCTTCTTCCGCTCCCCTTTCTCTCTCACTGGCGTTCCTGTGAGGGACAAATCTCTCCTAAGATGTAAACTAAATTATCTGTGTATAGATCCTCCTAACATTAGATATCCTGGTTCATCGTCTACCCTGATCCTATTCTCCACAACTATATTTATCTCAAATATATTCTACTATTACTTACGTCTGTTTAGAAATTCAACCGGTACAGTTCTTGAAAGTAGGACTATTTCTCGTCATGCCATTTTTTTTTGTACTCACGTGACCACCCTGACGTCACTTCCTTATGTTTTGCTTTCTCCGGTTCCGTACGGCGACACAAGGACAGCCTGTGGAAGAACTGTGGACGCCATGATCTACAGCATACAGCACAGCTGGGGCACAGAATGAAGACAGGTTGCAGAGCTTGATAAAAGCTGTAGGGCGAAGCGTCACAAGGGTCACTGGTCGATGACTGCTTTGTCGATGATCACCACTCTACGGGAGTGTGTGGAAATATGAATAATACCGTGGTAACTTTCCTACTTACATAAATCTGCAAGTAAACGCTTGCTTTCTCAAGTCTAAATGATTTCCCATGCTCTCTTCGTTAATCCTTCTTTTGCTCTTTACGTGCAGTACGCTGTTAGTAAATGTTTCTGAGAGACATGCCACACATACTAGTTTTGTCTCATCCACCTAGCCAGACTTCACCAGATCTCCAGGCACAGAGGCGTAAACCGAGAGCTTTTGGGGTCTGTGATCTCCTTCACTACAGCAAACGGATCTATTATCTGAATCAAAGTTTTCTCAAGCGCTTCTCCTTCACTACAGCAAACGGATCTATTATCTGAATCAAAGTTTTCTCAAGCGCTTCTCCTTCACTACAGCAAACGGATCTATTATCTGAATCAAAGTTTTCTCAAGCGCTTCTCCTTCACTACAGCAAACGGATCTATTATCTGAATCAAAGTTTTCTCAAGCGCTTCTCTTTCACTGCTGAGAAACAACATAAATCTAAAACATTCTTGTTCCATTCACTCTTACAAACATGAGATCATTTATTTTCGTTAAAAAAAAACGACCATCCACAGTTGATTACCAAAGTGTAAATTACCTTTAGGAAGAGAGCAAAAAGGCTGTAATTTCCACATTTATGTTTTTGTCTGTTGTGTTGTTTTTGTATGTGATCCTTGAATTGCTATATGTTCCTCATTTCTGTGTGCTCATTTTGCTTTCTGCCATTCTTGTTGCTGCCCAGTTTCCTCACTATTTCTATCTCTTTTGTAAAACTGAGTTATAAAACCTCCATCTACTTTCGTTACCGCAACCAGTTTTACTTTCATTACCGCAACCAGTTTTACTTTCATTACCGCAACCAGTTCTACTTTCATTACCGCAACCAGTTTTACTTTCATTACCGCAACCAGTTCTACTTTCATTACCGCAACGAGTTTTACTGCAGCCGTCATTTTTCTTATTTGTCACAGCAGAATTTTCAATGTAACTTGAGAATACGTTATTTCCGTTTTAGTTCGCTCTCTCTCTCTCTCTCTCTCTCTCTCTCTCTCTCTCTCTCCATCTCTCCCCACACCCCCTCTACACCAAAAAATCGCCCTGCATATATGAAACTCTCTACCAGGTACACCACTGCTCGCACTGCGCGAGACACATATTTTATTATTTTCATTATGCTCTTCACGGCCGATATCATTATTCCAGTCTAGTTTCAGATATTCCTGTCTAGTTTCAGCTTTCTGCCGTATTCAGTCAATGAATACGTTTTTTTTTTCCTCCTAGCAATAATAAACAAAATGATGAATAAATGTATCCTTGAAAGAATCGATCTTTGTCCACACTGAGGAGTCAAATCTAATGTTGAAAGAACATGGCAGTTTCCGCACATTTGTAAACGGCGCAGACGCAAATATAAATGCAAATGTGCTGACCTCATTGCCCCATTCTACCTTCTTTAGGGGGGGAGGGGGGGGTTCCTTTTTGGTAATTTGTTAAATTGGACTGCTAACCCAAGGCACAACATCTGTTAAGTTGAAAATGCTCTGAAAATGTTAGAATCAAGTGAGGCTGACTGAAAAAAAATGCGAATCGGAAGATGCAGAGAAAAAAAACCCAAAAAACCTCTGCTTCAAAAAGGGAAATAACTATTGCTTGTTAGAGCTGCTTTTCATTTCGTACGTATGTTCTATCGTGGATGGAAACAAGTACTGCAAAGCAAGATGTAAAATGAAATGTCGTCTAGAATTTTGAAAAAGTTAGGTATTCTGCTATACAGAAGGAGAAAGAAAGGAAACGCTGATGCGAGAAGCGAAAGAACCATATATAGTCTTTAAGTATTCAGAGGAAGCGACGTTTTCCGACAAACATTAGAATCCCTTAAAACAATGCTTCTTAGACCTTTTTTAACTCTTCGATTCCCTTTCCGGCCCGAGAACAGTTATGAACCCCCTTTCTGGCCTGAGAACATTTTTGAACTCCTTTCCTGATCTGAGAACAGTTGTGGACTCCCTTTCTGGTCTGAGAACATTTTTGAACTCCTTTCCTGATCTGAGAACAGTTGTGGACTCCCTTTCTGGCCTGGGAACATTTATGAACCCCCTTTCTGCTCTGAGAACATTTTTGAACCGCCTTTCTGGCCTTAGAACATTTGTGAACCCCTTTTCTGGCCTGAGAACATTTTTAACAGCCTTTCTGGCTTGATAATATTTTTGAACCCCCTTTCTGGCTTGAGAACATTTTTGAACCCCCTTTCTGGCCTGAGAACAGCTGTGGATCCTCTTTCTGACCTGAGAAAAGATGTGGATCTCCTTTCTGGCTCGAGAACAGCTGTGGATCCTCTTTCTGGCCTGAGAACAGCTGTGGACCCCCATTCTGATCTGTGAACAGTTGTGGATCCCCTTTCTGGCCTGAAGACATTTTTGAATACCCTTTCTAGCCTGGGAATAGCTGTAGATCCCATTTCTGGCCTGAGAATAGCTGTGGATCCCCTTTCTGGGTAGAGAACTGTTGTGGACCCCTCATTCAAAATAAAGCACTAAATAGAACTCAGATGATTCTAGGATTTCTTTTAATCGAGCCAATCCACTTGCTGGTCCATGAACCCACAAAAATCCTTCTTTTGTACTGCCAGAAGGTCCATGGACCCCATGTTAAGAACCATTGATCTAAAACTCTCCATCTTTTTTAGGAGGACCGCCGGCTGTTCAAGATCTAGATCTTTGGGCTGTTTGTTTCTAATGTTTTCCAAGAACAGAGATGCTATACAGCTGCTTGTGTTGAATTCTTTTTTATTTGCTAGCCCGTTTGAGCTCTTCAATGCAGATGACAAGACCCAATCTTGCCCCTTACATTCTGTGCAGCTGCTACAATCTTGTTTTGTCGTATTCATATCCCAGCTGTTGCATGGCGTCTTGCTTCTTTTCATTATAGATCGCTGGTTTCGTTCTTTCGGTTTGTTTAATTATGAAGTCAAGTACAGTTTTCTACCTCATGCATCTATAGGTCACCATTACAGTAATCGGCCCCTGCAACACTTTCGATCTCTGTATCGATCAGATAAGGAAACGATGCGGCGATAATTACATCGAGTCCTGAAATCGCTTCATAAAACATTGTATCGACCACGGTACACTTGCATAAAGAAAGCCAAGAAAGGCTCTTGAAATAATGAGTCTCAAATGAACAAGTATCGATATTCAAGTAATTCATTGCTGCAGAAAGGTAGTAGTGCTGTACGAGTATGTTTATGCTGAAAACATGTTAGACCATGATTTTATGTTTAGAGACTGTGTTCATTTTTGTTCATCTAAAAATTATCATCAGATTCAATTTTTTTCTTAAAGTAAAGAAACTCTGTAGGGCTGTGAGAAATAGTCCATGCTGTAAACAGACAATGAGTCCTAACGAAAATTCCTTGATAGAAAACAGAGGTTCAGTTTTCAGATTGGCACTAGTAAATGAGATGAACTTATGCGCTTATACATGTGTGGAAGTAATCATAATCCCATCAGTTGTAATCATAAACTTGCCTACCGCAGTGGATATTCAAAGAATTGTCTTCCCTGTATTGGCACTTTTCTTATAAGGAGACGGTTTGTAAGCAGACAGATATCATCTGTTGTGTTTTACCAGGCATCATCTTAATGGGCAGCTCGTCTCGTAGCTGACTATCAGATTTGGACTTGCGTAATCGGTCACAACATGACCAAGATATATTTCTGTTGCAAAATCCAGTTTCCTCTACTTGTTAGGAAGGACCATCATCCATGCACTCTGGATACATCCATAGATGCCCTGATCTTCTCTTCAGTATCTCCTTTAACGTACAGTAGCTGATTGCACCAGTTCTTTTCTTTGTTGACCATCCGTTTGTAGCTCTTCATGAATCGTTCGTTTTCCTCATATCAAACTTCACCTTCGACTCCTTTATTCTTGACAAGAACGCCGACCGATTCACAGTTGTCAGTGAAGTTCTTTGTTTCGATAGCTTTATTATAGCATTGATAATGTATGCTCGATCCATTGCCTTTCCATGACAACTGAAACGCCCAGTTGGTCTGCTTTCATTTCCCCTAACACCTGCATGGTCTGGTAGAGAAATAAAAGTCAGTCATGGATCTGTGACATCTGCAGTGATTCAAGCAATTTTTATCTGAGTGCCAGCATGAATTTTATTTAGCATTTTCGAGTAGCTAAAAATGTATGCTTGGGTGTAGTCTTGTGACTTGAGCCAGCTCAGAGTTTCTGTCACAGCCATGATTTATGTGTTAGTCTTGTGACTTGAGCCAGCTCAGAGCTTCTGTCACAGCCATGATTTATGTGTTAGTCTTGTGACTTGAGCCAGCTCATAGCTTCTGTCACAGCCATGATTTATGTGTTAGTCTTGTGACTTGAGCCAGCTCAGAGCTTCTGTCACAGCCATGATTTATGTGTTAGTCTTGTGACTTGAGCCAGCTCAGAGCTTCTGTCACAGCCATGATTTATGTGTTAGTCTTGTGACTTGAGCCAGCTCATAGCTTCTGTCACAGCCATGATTTATGTGTTAGTCTTGTGACTTGAGCCAGCTCAGAGCTTCTGTCACAGCCATGATTTATGTGTTAGTCTTGTGACTTGAGCCAGCTCATAGCTTCTGTCACAGCCATGATTTATGTGTTAGTTTTGTGACTTGAGCCAGCTCAGAGCTTTTGTCACAGCCATGATTTATGTGTTAGTCTTGTGACTTGAGCCAGCTCAGAGCTTCTGTCACAGCCATGATTTATGTGTTAGTCTTGTGACTTGTGCCTGCTCAGAGCCCTTGTCACAGCCATGGTTTCCACTGTGAGGTTCCTTGTTGTTACAGCAAAAGCACCACTGGTTTCTTTCACTGTTCTTCCGTTTGAGTTGACTCTAAAGACTCAGGCACATTTTCTGCCTCGAACCACCGCTCCGTGGGTCTGTATAAATAACGGCTTCGCCATCTCTGATATTTTCACTAATTAGTGCTTTCATATTAGCATCTACTGCAGCAGGAATATGTTTTCTGCATCTTCTGTCCAGTGTAGTATGAACAGGCAGAGCAACTTTGAAATTTGGTGATGGGGGTACCCATTCCTTTGCGGGATTTGTATTTTCAGGGCAGAACACCTCACTGGATTACATCTTCCGCACGGGTCCATCCACGATTTTCCTCTCTTGAGTATTTTCCTTTTTGATCTTATTAGTTCATTGCTGAGTGGGTGTGCCTTGCTTGCATTTATTTTGAAGTAGGATTGTACCCTGGCTAATTTTGTTTTCTGCTGTCCGTGGTGGGAAAGTAAGGCAGATACCCCGTGGCCTTGTAGGAGAGTCTCTGGTACATCCAAGTTTCCACTATGTTTTGTTAATCTTCAACTCACTCCACTGCAGTCCACCCCATCCCAGATGCCGTATAGGTGGACCTGAGTGTGAAGTGGTTAGTGCACTGGTCTCTCACGGTGAAGGTTGATGGTTCGAATCCGGCCTAAAGTGCCCCAGTTACTCAGATGTAGAAATGGGTACGTGGGTTCTCCTCGAGCAGGGGAAGGAAAGATGGACTGACATGATACTGGCCACATCGCCCTCTGGTGTGCTGACGAATCAAAGAAAATATGGGCGCTAACACCACAGCTCCTATGTGCCACTATGGTATAACATGGCTACCTTTACCTTATAGGTGGACCTCAATCTGGTGACACATTTTTCTTTGAAGTGGTAAATTTTAAGATAAGGAGAATTCGAATTTGATGTAGACCTAACTGTTGTATGGTGCATGTTACTCCATCTGACAGAGTTAAGTTAGTACTGCCTTTCCACCCGCACAGTCAGATGGTTAAGAAAATTCTTTATCGTCATCTGCCGCTAATCCAACTCGACTCCGACACTCGCGACATTTTCTCTGATCCACCCCTATTGGCATACAAACGTGAGCCAAACCTTAAGGACATCCTCGTCCACAGCCACCTTAAGCAGAGCCTTACATGTGTTGGCACCAGAAAATGTAACCGCCCCCTCTGCGTTACCTGCCCTGTAGTCTGGGAAACGAAAACAATCACCTTTCCCAAAACTATCCTCACCCTTCATGAGGGATTCACATGCGAGTCCCGTAATGTGATATATGTCATCGTTTGCAAAAGATGCAGGATAACATATATTGGTGAGACTGGACTCAGATTAGAGGACCGCATGCAAAAACATCTGTACGACATCACCACATGGGTTAAACTCGCTGTTTAGTTACACTTAACATTCTCTTCAATCATTGCAGTACCTCTCCACAAAGTCCACCCCTTCTTACTTTTCAAACTTCCTCACAGCATCACTCTGCAACCCCTCTTCCCCAATCATCTGTTTCAACTTTTCCTAGCTAGGTCAATATTGCATCACACACTCTCTCTCCCTTCCCCGGTTCCCCATCCACTACCCCCAGTTACAACCCACCGACCACATATCACAGGTCTCTATTTAAAGTCTCCACGTTCTACTAAATCCATTCCTGACACACACCACCGGACAAGCCACACCTTACAATTTACAGCTAAGTACTCTTTAGAAAATTTTTTAAAATTATTATTTTTATTTATTTATTTATTTGTTTATTTATTATTTAATTATTATTTATTATTATTATTATTATTTTAAATTATTTTAAATAGCATTCATGTGAATCCATACTTTATCTCCTCTCTCTACTTCTTCGTCCTGTATGTTTTTGTATGATTAAGGCTCACACCGAAACGTCACAACTTTGTAATCGTTAAGTAATAAAGCTGCTCCTACTTTTTCCTGTTTTATACACTCTTGTATGGTGCATGAGCATTTGCAAAATATAAAACACAAACTGATTTAGTCTGGGTGAAAGTAATTTTTTTCTGTCTTAGTTTGATCATTATATCTGTTAAAATCTTACATCACTACACATTAGACAATGCTCTGATCTCCTACTGTGAGCACAACACAATGTACACGCTCCGTAGCACTAGCAACAGCCAAGACGAACTGGAGAAGAAGGAAGGGATTCAATCCCCCACCCTATGTCGGAGACTGACCAAGAGACCACGTAGCCGTCGATTCGGTCAATCCTACGCCCAACTTTGTTTGTGAATTGAGAGGACGATTATATTTTATTGCTAATATTGACTTAATACTTTTACCAGCGTTAAGCGATGCCTAAATATTCTCTGTTAATGCATGACTGACTACACTGACAGCTCATTATTCTCATCGTAGGCAGCTAGACGGTTCACATCATTATCTCGCTTTATTTTGGTCTTCGGGTACATCTTGGTGACAGTAACCAATCAAAGCCAGCGACAGTTTGATGGAAAGATTCCAGAAGCACATTCTTAAGATAACATCTCTCCTTGCTGCAGTGTCCCCCCTGGCTGGATCTTCGCTGGCCATTGTTATGCTCATAAGATTTCACTTAATGTATACTTTGGCGTCTATTAACACGTTCTGTGCACTATATGTTCTCTGCTAGTTCATCTAGAAGCCATCTGTGCTTGTATCTCCTGCTCATTGTGTGGGATCCAGTCAGTCTCTCAAACTCTGCATGAAAACTCTATAGGAACGCGGCCCGTAAAGTTAATTTACTTTATCGCATTTCGACTTTCGAAAATGACAGTTTACTCCGCAAGAGACACGAAGCTAGATAAATATCGAAATACGCCTAGACTTACCCTCCTGTTACTAACATATCAATTCTTTACTAACCAGACAAGAATGTAAGAGAGAGGCAATGCTTCTATGGCTCAACAAGTCTTCGAGCTACACAGCTGTACTTCTGCTCTACAATAATCATAAGCCGAAAAAAATGAATGTTTCTTAGTTACGAGTTCTACCTTCACTCATTCAGACTTTCTCATGAGGGAGTTTAGTTTCTTCCATCCCACTTTCTCATTTCCGTCCACTGAATCACTTTCAGTTCATATGAAGATTTTCTACAGTGCTGATACATGACTGTTATATGCACACTTCTCGAGTTACATCATAGTGAATTGTTACTGACAAATTTACTAAAGCAGGCATACGAAAAAAAAAGAACAATTCCGACATAGAGTATCACTAGAAGAAGCAAAAATGTTCGCTAAAGGAAATTACAGTAATACGTGGAGGGATGTAACAGGAAGAAGACATATGAAATCCACCAATGTAACAAACCACAATTTTCATGTTTCGAACATGACACTGCAGGTTACAAGCCCATTTACACAAACTGAAGACCGCTCAGTTTCCACTCTGTACACGCCAAAACGATCTCCAGACACAAGAACACATCCTGCAAACCTGCAGTCTCTACAGAGATCCATGAACCTAAACCTGGGGCAAAGGAAAAGAGCATGGATGGAAAAGTATAGGGCACACATAAAGAACTCCTACTGACCATTGGAGTCATGGATGCAACCCGTCTCCTTGTCTAGATAGTTGAGCACATGGAACTGAACGCAGAATAAGAGTTTCTTGAGGCTTACGCACTGGTCCATGGAAGCCTTCATGGTATACCTCAACAGACTCTGAAAACGACGCATGTTATCAAAGAAACAGCTCTGTCTGGGTGGATATTTTGGCTGTGAAAAGAAGTTAAGGAAAAAAAAAAACAATAGCAGGATAAGATTCTTCCGGTAAGCGTTTTTATCTTATGTTTGAGTGTTCTATCCTATGTTTGAGTGCTTCATTTCTTCAGCACACAGAAATCGTTTTCCTTGAAGAGCACATGAAATTTGTATGGAGAGGAAAGACAGGCGGTGTGCAGTGTATACACGCGCACAGAGTTACAAGCTTACTACGCTTCCATTTATGTTTGTGTAACACACTTCAGTGCACGTTGCCTCCAGTACCATCAGTTGATGTTGCAAACTCGCTCCTCGTTTGTGTCATAGCCTGCACAGATCGATTATCAATCAAAGCGTCGCTGCATGCGCCCAGCTCCAGTGCGAGTCCAAACATTTCACACTGCTATACACGAGTCAAAGAGTAAACTTAATTTTTGCTATTTTTTTAAAGATTAAATGGACTAGAAGACAGTTTTATAATGTTTAATATTAATATAATAATATAATATTTGTCAAATATTTTATACCATCCATTTGTAGATGTACTTGTGTGGAGACAGTCGGCCATTTTTAAATATGACGTCAGCAAACTAGGTTAAAAAAGGCCGCTAATTTGGAAA
The DNA here is from genome assembly GCA_009760885.1 of Achatina immaculata. Classification (NCBI taxonomy): domain Eukaryota; kingdom Metazoa; phylum Mollusca; class Gastropoda; order Stylommatophora; family Achatinidae; genus Lissachatina; species Lissachatina immaculata. The sequence continues at coordinate 11,167,042 of CM019720.1, read as the reverse complement.
CATGCATGAGAGAAGAGCAGCAAGTCTTTGTTCGATTCTTGGGTAGTCAAGGTGAATAACGTGCAGACATACATCGCAAAGAGGAGAGGCAGGATAGGGGCACGTATCTTTCACTTCATCATGTATACGAATGGCACAGGAAGTGACGTCATAGTTGGTAGATGCAGCCATCTCTGACCACCAGCACTCGGCGAATAGGTCTGACTCTGACCTTGAAGTAGAGGTAATGTGATACGGGAAAACCGATGGGTAGCGGTCCATGTGGTGGCTTTGAGAGCCGAAGATTAGTCATCTCCACCCACCAAGTCATCCTTGAATTGCTGCCGTACTGGAAATTCCGCGCCAGTTGTGTGCTAAACCAAGTCACCCTTGGTCTGAAAGAGCGTCGTGAGAGTGTTTGTGGGGGTCTTTTACGACGTTCTATATCTGAAGGAGATGATGGCTTTCTACAACATATAGTCACTGGAGACGATGGCTTTCTACAATTTATAGTCACTGGAGACGATGGCTTTCTACAACATATAGTCACTGGAGACGATGGCTTTCTACAACTTATAGTCATTGGAGATGATGGCTTTCTACAACATATAGTCACTGGAGACGATGGCTTTCTACAACTTATAGTCACTGCAAACGATAGCTTTCTATAACATATAGTCACTGGAGATGATGGCTTTCTACAACATACAGTCACTGCAAACGATAGCTTTCTATAACATATAGTCACTGGAGATGATGGCTTTCTACAACATATAGTCACTGCAAACGATAGCTTTCTATAACATATAGTCACTGGAGACGAATGATGGGTACATTACGTTCAGCCAGACAGAAGCTTCACAATAGAATTCTTCCTCTTCAGAACCACAGACATGTTCTAGTTCTTCAGTACAACTTCGTAATCCGAAAACAAAAAGTGATGCTCTCGTTCTTCTGGTAACGTGAAGGCCCAATCATGAAACATTGCATGCCCAGAGGAACCATTATCAACAGCGAAATATACTGGAATATGCTCAAGAACCACTTAACACATGCAATCAGGTCAAAATGTCGTGGTTTGTTCAGTTCTGGTATGTTATTTACAGCACAACACTTACAATAGATAAAAATATTACAAATCTGCGTTTGGAGTGACTTCCACATCCTACATAATCACACGACCACGCACCATGTAATTACCATGTGCTTGGACCACTCAAGGAAGCGCTAGGCGGGGATAAGTTCAGTACAGTCACAGAGTTTAAAGAGGTCGTGCATAGCTGGCTACAGGGTCAGTCAGAAGATTCGCTTTCCTCGAGAAAGTCGGGCATTAGTGGCGCGGTGACAGACCTAAACTGAATGTAGAGGGACTTTGTTAAAAAGTAACAAAGAGTTTTCAGTCATATTTGTACACTTTATTCAAACACAAAAATAGGATTACTTTTTTACTCACCCTCCTACATGTCTGCAGGTATATTTTGGAAACTTAATTTTAGCTGGTTGTAGGTGAAAAGTGGCTGATCGGGCCAGTCGGGAAGAGAATGGTATATTTCCTTTGTGATGTTGAACGACAAGTTTGCCTTGAGAGATCAATAATGGTTCCTTGGGGAAAAAAAAGAAGATGGCAGAGACAAGGCTGGGCCTAGGATATCTTCTTGTTTTTCTGCGTTCGATGTTGTTGGTCACTTCAGATCCTGATTCCTGTCGACTTGTCAAAGCCCGCAATCCTCTCCAGATCCTGATAGAAGCCCCAAAGCTTTTGCTCCAAGCTTGTGTCCTCTGGCTATGTCTCACGCCTCAACTCTGCATGGTTTTGGCACTCTTGAAGGATATGTTCTAGAGTCTGGACTCCACTGCCACATGGACACTCGTCTGTGTGAGACATTTTGAATCGATGCAGGTGGCTCAGTAGTCTGCAGTGGCCTGTCCTTAGGCAGAAGAGGATGGTTTGCTGATGTCTTTGTAGTTGGTGCATTGGATCCTGTTCATTGTTGCATTTCAGTTTATTTTTCCATTCAGATCTGCACTAGTTACGGATTATAGTTTTCGCTTCTTGGTAGTTTACTGGATGGTTTGTTTTATCTTCATTGCTGCCAGCTTTGGACAGGCTGTTGGCTATTTCATTGTCAGCTATTCCACAGTGGGAATATTCCAAACTGTTCCTACTGAAGCCTACATTCTGGCTAAACAACATTTGTTTTCTTCAGTCTGGTTATAAGAAGAATAAAGTTTTCACCGGGACGGGCCAAGTGAAGAAAAAGAATTCGGAAATGCGTATTGATTCGGTGTTTATAATAACCCGCGAAGCGTTTCTTTCTGTTTTGTACAAATGTTTCTTCTTGTTCTTTTCTCCGAATGCCTTTGAAAAGAGAGTGCTCTTCTGTCCAACGAATAATAATGAGGATGATGTTGTTCATATATGATGACGCTCGTTTATTTTTCATCTATGTACCTGTGTGTTGTTTTCGTATGTGATCCATGAAAAAGGCTTTTGCCGAAATATTAGATTGTTGTATGTTCTTCATTGTATGTGCTCATCTTGCTTTCTGTCACTCTTGTTTCTGCCCACTTTCTTCGCTATTTTTTTAATGTAAAACTGAACCATACTCCTCCATCTAACTATCCAAGTCACTGCTTCTGCACAAGAAGACATGCTGATGTTCTTACAGATGGCAACCATGCTCAGCGTCTCAGAAAACTCCTGTAAACAACATAAGTGAATGTTATATCTGCGTCACTGGACACGAGTGTTGTGTCATCTCTTGTCTGAAGTAAGGTTTTGGGCACGGAGTTGTTGGTCCAAAATAAAGGGCGGAGCCGTCTCAGCCGGACGCCGGATCAAAGAGTTTTAGAATGGGCTTATGTGTTCAAGGAATCTGGAAGAAGACTTTGACGTCAACAGCGAATATTCTGTCATTGCCTCAGTTCATGAGTGCTAGGATTCTCTGTCTCATATGTTTTAATACTTAAAGCCTACTACGTCATCATTCTTTGTGTATACGTAAGTATACCCAGTGCTCACATTTTTTTCTCTGCCAGGGGATCTGGGTGTAAATTTGGCACCCAGTCACAAATTGTTGTATTTACTGCCCGTTAGTGATGATGAGTGGGGGCGCTGCCTGGATCATCATCATCATACTTTGCCCTCTCCCAAGAGAAGTTTGGCTACACTGTTACTCCAACTTTCTCTGCCTTTGTTTTCACAGTGCACCCCCAGTTAAACTAAACCATGTCAGTTTTGTTTATGTTGTCCACTCATCTGTACCACTGCTGTCCTGTTGCTTCTTTTGCATTTTACTTTTTTCCCTCTTGTACGGTTTTCACTATTGTATAGCTTCTTAATATGACTGAAATATTTTTTATTATCGCTGGTTCTTATTGTTTTATCTCCATTAGCTTTTTTTCCAATATGACATCAGTGGCATTCTAAACACTACACTCACTGAAACAACTATCCTAGCTAAACAACGATATTTTTTTCCTAATTGACTGTCTACAGAACAACGTGCAATTAACCTGTCATAAGTGTAGCCACGTTTTTCTCCTGCGAAAAATTCTCAAGTTATTGTGCAGGCTGGACCTAGCGAGTGTTTGTCTTGCATGAAGAAAATAAAACGGATGCCCTGCTTTTTTCACTCCCATGACATGTTAGAAAGAACCCAGAATATGCTCTACTGCAGAGTTTAAACACGTTAAGAATAACCCAGAATATACTGCAGACAAGTTATGGAGAATCTAAAGTATGCTTTGCAACAAAGCTTAAATACCTTATGGAGAATCTAAGTATGCTTTGCAACAAAGCTTAAATACCTTATGGAGAATCTGAAGAATGATTTACAACAAAGCTTAAATACCTTACGGAGAATCTAAAGTATGCTTTGCAACAAAGCTTAAATAGCTTATGGAGAATCTAAGGTATGCTTTACAACAAAGCTTAAATAGCTTATGGAGAATCTAAAGTATGCTTTACAACAAAGCTTAAATAGCTTATGGAGAATCTAAAGTATGCTTTGCAACAAAGCTTAAATAGCTTATGGAGAATCTAAAGTATGCTTTACAACAAAGCTTAAATACCTTACGGAGAATCTAAAGTATGCTTTGCAACAAAGCTTAAATAGCTTATGGAGAATCTAAAGTATGCTTTACAACAAAGCTTAAATAGCTTATGGAGAATCTAAAGTATGCTTTACAACAAAGGTCAAATACGTTATCTCTCTCTCTTTGAACCTTAAGTGCCCAGGGCACATGGGGCTTCCGCAAGGGTTTTCCACAAATGCCTGTCCTTCGCCTTTTTTTCTGCTCTTGCCCAGGTGACCCCTCTATTGCTCAACATCCTTTCTGTTGTTCTTCTCCATGTCTCTTTTGGTCTACCCTTACTTCTGCTCCCCTGTGGTGTCCATCTTAGTGCTATTTTTGGTAGTGAGTTGTCAGTCATTCGGAGCACATGTCCCAACCATCGCCATCGTCTTTCCTCAATAATTGTTGTCAGTGGTTTCATCTGCATTTCTGCTAATAAGATGTTATTTCTTATAGTGTTTGGCCAAAATATTTTTCTAATTCTTCTTAAACATTTAGTCTGGAAAGAATTCAACTTGTTTTCTATGGTTTTGGTGATTTTCCAGCATTCACTTCCATAGAGTAGTACACTTAGAACATTACTCTTAAATATCCTGATTTTTATATTTATGCTTAGTTTATTTGATTTCCATATATTCTGCAGCATTGCAAAAGCCTGGTTTGCTCTAGTAAGTCTGCTGTTGATGTCCTCTGTGCTGTCTCCATTTTCTACTACTCTGCTGCCAAGGTATACAAATTCGTTGACCTCCTCCACTAACTTGTTATCTACTCTGAGTACATTTCTGTTGTTCACATTTTGCTTCATTAACTTTGTCTTTCCTACATTGATCTTTAGTCCTATGTTGTTTGCATTCTGAGTTAGCTTGTTTATTTTATCTTGCATATCTTTGTGACTGCTTGATAATAGACAAATGTCGTCCGCAAAGTCAAGGTCCTCCAGCACGTTTGTCTGATGTTGCCTCCTTCATTAACCAGTCTACTGCCAAGATAAATAATGTTGGTGATAGTACACATCCCTGTTTCACTCCTGTTTGTACCCTAAAGCTGCTGGAGGTATGTTCTCCACAGATAACTTTGCACTGAAAACCCTCGTATAGGGCTTTGATTACATTTACTATTTGATGGGGGAGGCCATGCCATCTTCAAATACGTTATGGAGAATCTAAATTATGCTTTACAACAAAGCTTAAATACCTTATGGAGAATTTAAATTATGTTTTACAACAAAGTTTAAATACCTTATGGAGAATCTAAATTATGCTTTACAACAAAGCTTAAATACTTTACGGAAAATCTAAAGTATGCTTTACAACAAAGCTTAAATAGCTTATGGAGAACTTCAGAATATACTTCGCCGCACAAGCTTAACACGTTATGTAAACCCAAAATATGCTTTTTTGGAGAACCCTAGAATGTGTTCTAGATCAGAGGTTTATAACTTTCCAGGCCTTCGGACCCCCAGTAGATATCCAAATGTGCTTCTAGACTTTGTTGCCAGATAATAATCATCATCATCAACACAATCATCATTATCATCATCATCACTATTAGTCCTGTCCTAACAGTCAAGCCATTATGACTTCAGACAACGTCAATAGCTTGGTTCTGCTTTACACATGGACAGCTAGGAACAGAACAGCTAGAGTAAAATTATATTCTAGCAACAATTTTTTTTTCAGATATAGAAACTCTCCACAGATCGACTCTCATGCCCCTATCATTTGTTCCCCCATAGCCCAAGGGATGTGAGACAGCCCCCAACTAAGAATCCCTGCTGTACAGAATTTTATGTATAAAACGTTAACATCATAAGTTCTTTCGATCACCAGTCTGCTAGCTTTCTCGGGCAGTTCTGTTCGATTGCCAAGCTTTTGTTGTTGTTTTTTTTAACATTGCCCTTACTATGTGAGTTAATCAATCGAGAGCAGAAGGAATTAGGGCAACATAAACAGCGTTATTTTGTTAGCGAAGCAGAAAATACAACAAAGATAGACGAGTTGAGACATGTTACAAAACTGATTCTAGTAAACAGAAATAGTTAGAGGTGTATGTTGTAGTTTTTTATGTGCGTCTATATATATATATATATATATATATATATATATATATATATATATATATATATATATATATATATATATATATATATATGAGAAGGACTGGCAAAAGAGGTAGTAGGATGACATATAAAACAAACAGTAACAGACCAACAATATTTTTGCTGTTCTTGATAAAGGCATATCGCTGAAATATTTGCTTGTTACTGCTTGCTATACATATCTAAGAAAATACGTCAGAACTGTTTGTGAAGAGAAAAGTAATACAGATAGCACTATGTATCTTAATATGCACAAGCCGAAATCATTACCTATAGGAGCACAAATTGACTCGTCTTTTCAGTTAAGAATTGTCCAGTGCAAACAATCAGTCGACATAAATCAGCAGTTTTCAACCACTTCCCTTTGGGGGTATGGAAACCTAATAATGGGATCTCTCAGCATTATCTGCATCTGATGAATGGGGGGGGGGGGAAGTATAGGAACGTACTGGGCAGTCTGTTGGGGTTTTGTAGTGATAAAAAAAGTTTTAGATCCTCTAACATAAACGAATGTACTTAGAGTGAAGCATTAATCTCATTCGTGCAAGTTCGCCAGAAGCAGACGTTACAGCAAACACCTTCCGATACAAAAGAACAAAGTCACTTCACTTCTCACGGTCTGCGATCAGACTTTTGTTTAGTGCCCCATTTCTGTTGATACTGCTCATCTCAGCTGTAATGTCTGCAGCCCAGGATATTTTTTCTCTCACGTGCTCATGACATGACTGTTTTGGCAATAAATTGAAGTCTTTCCTGAGCACATCATCAATTCAGTTACAGCTTCTTTTTTTTTAAAGTTATATTTGTAGTGGTATTCTGAATCTTATAAGAAAGTTTCCAAGCAAGTAGATGACAGTTGTGGTTTTTTGGAGAACTTAATTTTGCAGTGCAGTTCTTCTCCTGGTTGATTCTACTAATGTTGGGTTCGCATATGAGGCCGTAGTTACAGCAAGTATTGTCTGTGCTGGAAGAACCAGTCTCCTTGCTCTTTCATTTCTTGCCTTCACATTTGGCCCTCGTTTCCTCTTCAAATAAATATTCCTCCTTATGTAGTCGCTCTCCACGTGATTCAGTTCTTCATCAGTTCTTCTCAGATCCCGTTGATTTAAAAAAAAAGAACTCTCATGAATGATTTACAAATATCTTTCATATTTCAGTTTCTGTACACAAAGTGGCGTCTATCCTTCCACAAGTTTGCAATATCAGATTTGCTCCTCGTTCTTCATGTACTGCTTCATAATTCTATATACTCTGTATATGCAGATATAATTTAACGACCACCAGTCAATCCTCCAACAACGCTTCACCTTTCTGGCCAGCGTACTCAAGAGAGTATCAAAAACGCATTTATTTCCCTTCGGGTTGACAGCTGGTCAAGCTCTGCTACACTTTGTCCTGCTGGCCATGTCACAGGAAGCTCGCAAGTTAGCGGGAAGCGCCAGTCGATAGTCCAGCACCGATCTGGCATTAATCGCACAGCGACCACCACTTGTCAGTGTTAACCGATTCGTGTTGACATATTATTGAACGCTCGCCTGTAGCAGCCAGTGCCAGGGCGCCCTGCAACATCGTCTGAAGGTATTTTCGCGTTAACAGGTTGGAAGTATTTGCACCTTCTATTGTTTTTCAGAGTTAGTTTCTTTTACTTTCCTGCAGTTGCATTTATCTATTGGATACGCTTTAATAAACAGGTAAAATTATAACTAAGCAATTCTCTCTCTCTCTCTCTCTCCCTCTCTCTCTCTCTTGCCCCAGGTCTTCAGACACGCTTCATTGCTCACTCTTTTATTATCAGTCCTCCCGCTGTTACATCACACACTCACGTTTCTTTCCTCCTGCCTCGTCGTACATTAATTCTTCCTCTCCTTAGAATTAATCTCCCACTCTTGTTTTCTGTTCCAGCATACGAATGCCAGGCCAGTCCTCTAGATGCAGCCACACGATTCTGGAATTCGACTGTCCTCTCTCGCTGCTCACGAGATCTCTTCTCTCGTATCTGAGAATACGGCACTCGCGCAAGTCGGATGAATTTCTTGTTTCTGTTATGGTATTTCGCAGGAATTTTGCCAGGTTTGTAGCATATCAAGATTGTTCGTGTGCGTTATTGATCGTGTGTGATTTTCCGCTCACTACAAGGAAAAAAAAAGAGAAAACCCCGCTGTACTAAGAGATATTAGAGCATTCGCTTCGCCCTGTGAAGGTGTCTCGACCTGGCGGTTAGCACACAGATGTCGGTGGTGATTTATGTTTGCATAACTGTGCAGGAGCATACAGGAGAACATAACCAGCCTAGGGTGAGCTGCCTTTGCGGTGTCTTGATTTATCCTCAGTTCATTACATCCAATAAAAACTTCGCAGTTTCTGGAACATATGTACTACTATACCTAGGATTAGCTATTCATCCAGCACTCATTCAGTTTAGACTGCTCTTACAGACACAGAATACAGTTACTGTAATTGTTTATTCTGAATAGTCCCGAAAATTTTGTTTATATTTATATATGTATGTAGTTACTTCTGTACTGAGTGAATGGATAAGAGCTAAATGTAAATGTTATATTTTATTTTATGATGTTAATTATGTTTGTTACATGAACAACGTATTTGTAGAATGTCTGGAATAGAGTGAAAGATGTATGATAAAGGGCAGAATGTCAGACGGGCCTGCGTGCCCAATTCTTAACACTTTTGAAGTAAAGATCAGTCACTCAATCAATCAGGTTAAAAGTAGAAGTCTAGGGCATTTTGCAAAATGTTATCTTCAGGTTAAAAGTAAAAGTCTGGGGCATTTTGTAAAATGTTATCTCCAGGTTAAAAGTGAAAGTCTAGGACATTTTGTAAAATGTTATCTTCAGGTTAAAAGTAGAAGTCTAGGGCATTTTGTAAAATGTTATCTTCAGGTTAAAAGTAAAAGTCTGGGGCATTTTGTAAAATGTTATCTTCAGGTTAAAAGTAGAAGTCTAGGGCATTTTGTAAAATGTTATCTTCAGGTTAAAAGTAGAAGTCTAGGGCATTTTGTAAAATGTTATCTTCAGGTTAAAAGTAAAAGTCTGGGGCATTTTGTAAAATGTTATCTTCAGGTTAAAAGTAGAAGTCTAGGGCATTTTGCAAAATGTTATCTTCAGGTTAAAAGTAAAAGTCTGGGGCATTTTGCAAAATGTTATCTTCAGGTTAAAAGTACAAGTCTAGGGCATTTTGTAAAATGTTATCTTCAGGTTAAAAGTAGAAGTCTAGGGCATTTTGCAAAATAGTCGGATAAAAGTAGAAGTCTAGGGCATTTTGTAAAATGTTATCTTTAACTTAAAAGTAAAAGTCTAGAGGATTGTGCAAAATATTCGGATAAAAGTAGAAGTCTATTGAATTTTGTTAAATATTATCGTCGAGTATATCATTTCTGATATGATAATTTTACTGGAAAAACATAAAGAAGTATTTTCCCCCTAATTTTTCGAGTATAACGCTGTTATATGCTGGACTGTCTCGAGTATAACGCTGTTATATGCTGGACTGTCTCGAGTATAACGCTGTTATATGCTGGACTGTCTCGAGTATAACGCTGTGATATGCTGGTTTGAAATAATCTTTCCGAGGAAAGGTCCTCCAGCAACAAGTGCATGATGTCAGCTAATGCGGATTTCATGACGCGGATTCTTTTTTTATGCAAGTGTACAACAAGAACAACAACGGGTGAATGTATAATTTCCGAATGCGTAATGTTTCTCATTTGTTGTTGTTGTTATTGTTGTTGTTTTGTCTCCCTGGAACTGAGAGCATAATGGTTTTTGGAGTAAATGTTTTGATGGTGTTTTGTATTGAACTGGGGTGGGGGCGCGCTGTTACGGCAACAAGTTTTTAAGTTCCGGGATGCAACTAAATTGCGCGGGGGGGGGGGGGGGGTGGGTGTAGGGTTGGAGAGTGGTGGAGTTTTTTTTTGTGGGGTAGGTGTCGGGGGGGGGGTGTCATAATTATTCAGCAGGCTCCACCACCACGGGTACAACAGCGATTCCTACCGTATTAGGTCGTTGAGCCTGTTACTAAAGGTACCGTCGGTGAGAAGTAGGGCAGGGTCTTGGTCGGTTAGAGTTCGCTAACCTTGGCGAAAGTATGTTAGCTGTGGATCGGTGCCTACCGTATTGGATAGCGTCTTCAGCCTCCGTCTTCTGAACTCATTGTTTATATGCAGACGAGGAATTTCCTACTGTCGTATTTTCGATTTCTTTTCTAATCTTCTCATCTCTGATACGGAAGTGAGTCGTGGACAATAAGCAGGTCTACACAAAAGTCATTGGAAGCAGCAGAAATGTGGTTTATTAGAAGAATGTTGCGAATCCCCTGGACACCAAAAATAACTAATGGAGAATATATGAGAAGAGCTGGAGAGACCTAAAACAAAATCTTATAAAAAAAAAAAAATAACAGAGAGACAATGTACTTTCATAGGACATGCAATGAGAAGAGAAGGCATTGAAAATATTGTAACAACAGGAAAAATAGAGGGAAGAAGAGCCAGGGGAAGGCCGATACTGGACAGTCTGGCGGGATGGTGTGAGAGGAAAAGAAGAATCGGGTACTCTGGAGAAGCATAATAGCCGACGCCAGTCGGCACGGCACATGATGATGATGATGATGATGATGATGATGATGATGATGATGATGATGATATTTTGTTGCTGTACACTAACATGCATCCAATTAGGCGCCATAAACCCTGAAGATACTTAGTGCTGATGTCCAATTTTTTTGTTAATATTATTTTCATTATAGTTTATTCAAAGTTTTCATATTTTGAAACACGCACTTCTGTTAACTGTTTATAGTGTGTGCTTTGCTCACTTTCGTTGATGGTTTTGATCTTTTTTTTCATAAATAGAGCGACATAGATAGTGCCTGCGACTGATTGGCTATAAGGTTGAAAATGACGCATTGCAACATTTGCTGTGATCTAGAGTGTGTGTTCTGCGTCTTCTCTTCGTATCGACAATGAATATAATGGTATTAATAACGACAAATATGTTCGTGTGTCATGGATTTTGCTTGGTAGGTTAAGAGGTAACATAAATGTGTAATTCAAGAATTGGGAATATGTAAGATCCGTCATCGTTTTACAAGTTATGTATATACTCTCTCAGTATATGTGGTTGCTATAAGGAGACTATCTATCTATCTATCTATCTATCTATCTATCTATCTATCTATCTATCTATCTATCTATCTATCTATCTATCTATCTATCTATCTATCTACTTGATGAGCAAACACATTTAGACTATTGCTCAACAACCTGGGATGGTTGTTCAGTGTCAAATACAAAGAGGCTTTGCTCACTCCAAAACCGAGCAGTAAAGCTTATTAGTGACAAAGATCAAGCATTAACAACTAACCAGCACAAACGTATCAAAATACTGCCCTTTGAGGACGGGTTCCTCTTTATTAAAGCCCAGTTGGTGCATCAAATTCTTTCACAGCGTGCTCCGCCTAATCTATGGAACCTGTTTAAATTTACGGCAACAAGTTTTTAAGTTCCGGGATGCAACTAAAATGCGGGGGTGATGTAGGGTTGGAGAGTGGTGGAGTTTTTTTTTGTGGGGTAGGTGTGTGTGTGTGGGGGGGATGTCATAATTATTCAGCAGGCTCCACCACCACGGGTACAACAGCGATTCCTACCGTATTAGGTCGTTGAGCCTGTTACTAAAGGTACCGTCGGTGAGAAGTGGGGCAGGGTCTTGGTCGGTTAGAGTTCGCTAACCCTGGCGAAATTATGCTAGCTGTGGATCGGTGCCTACCGTATTGGATAGCGTCTTCAGCCTCCGTCTTCTGAACTCATTGTTTATATGCAGACGAGGAATTTCCTACTGTCGTATTTTCGATTTCTTTTCTAATCTTCTCATCTCTGATACGGAAGTGAGTCGTGGACAATAAGCAGGTCTACACAAAAGTCATTGGAAGCAGCAGAAATGTGGTTTATTAGAAGAATGTTGCGAATCCCCTGGACACCAAAAATAACTAATGGAGAATATATGAGAAGAGCTGGAGAGACCTAAAACAAAATCTTATAAAAAAAAAAAATAACAGAGAGACAATGTACTTTCATAGGACATGCAATGAGAAGAGAAGGCATTGAAAATATTGTAACAACAGGAAAAATAGAGGGAAGAAGAGCCAGGGGAAGGCCGATACTGGACAGTCTGGTGGGATGGTGTGAGAGGAAAAGAAGAATCGGGTACTCTGGAGAAGCATAATAGCCGACGCCAGTCGGCACGGCACATGATGATGATGATGATGGTGATGATGATGATATTTTGTTGCTGTACACTAACATGCATCCAATTAGGCGCCATAAACCCTGAAGATACTTAGTGTTGATGTCCAATTTTTTTGTTAATATTATTTTCATTATAGTTTATTCAAAGTTTTCATATTTTGAAACACGCACTTCTGTTAACTGTTTATAGTGTGTGCTTTGCTCACTTTCGTTGATGGTTTTGATCTTTTTTTCATAAATAGAGCGACATAGATAGTGCCTGCGACTGATTGGCTATAAGGTTGAAAATGACGCATTGCAACATTTGCTGTGATCTAGAGTGTGTGTTCTGCGTCTTCTCTTCGTATCGACAATGAATATAATGGTATTAATAACGACAAATATGTTCGTGTGTCATGGATTTTGCTTGGTAGGTTAAGAGGTAACATAAATGTGTAATTCAAGAATTGGGAATATGTAAGATCCGTCATCGTTTTACAAGTTATGTATATACTCTCTCAGTATATGTGGTTGCTATAAGGAGACTATCTATCTATCTATCTATCTATCTATCTATCTATCTATCTATCTATCTATCTATCTATCTATCTATCTATCTATCTATCTATCTATCTATCTATCTATCTATCTATCTATCTATCTATCTATCTATCTATCTATCTATCTATCTATCTATCTATCTATCTATCTATCTACTTGATGAGCAAACACATTTAGACTATTGCTCAACAACCTGGGATGGTTGTTCAGTGTCAAATACAAAGAGGCTTTGCTCACTCCAAAACCGAGCAGTAAAGCTTATTAGTGACAAAGATCAAGCATTAACAACTAACCAGCACAAACGTATCAAAATACTGCCCTTTGAGGACGGGTTCCTCTTTATTAAAGCCCAGTTGGTGCATCAAATTCTTTCACAGCGTGCTCCGCCTAATCTATGGAACCTGTTTAAATTTAGCCCAAAGTGCAGCCAGCGCTTGAACAACATATGTCTTCCAAAACCTAGACTTGACCTTTACAAGAAAAGCTTTACTTATTCTGCTGGTCATCTTTGGAATACCCTCCCATCCTGCATAAAAAAATATAAACTATACTCCTGCCTACAAGTACAAACATTTCCAATATCTATTTGATGTCGACTGCATGGCTCCATGAATCATTAAACTTTAAAGTTATCTTAGACTGCTCTTACAGACACGTTTATTCTGGATAGTACTGAAATTTTTGTTTGGTAGATAGTCATTTATATGTGTATGTAGTTAGTCATTTGTATGTGTATGTTGTTAGTCGTTTATATGTGTATAAAGTTAGTCATTTTATGTGTATGTAGTTAATTTATTGTTAATTATGTTTGTTTTATGAACAACATATATGTAGAATGTCTGGAATAGAGTGACAGTTGTATGATAAAGGCCAGAATGTCAAACGGGCCTGCGTGCCCAATTTTTAATCCTTTTGAAATAAAGACCAATCTGTCTGTCTGTTTGTCTGTCTGTCTGTCTGCCTGCCTGCCTGCCTGCTTGTCTGTCTGTCTGCCTGCCTGCTTGCCTGCTTGTCTGTCTGTCTGCCTGCCTGCCTGCCTGCTTGTCTGTCTGCCTGCCTGCCTGCCTGCCTGCCTGCTTGTCTGTCTGTCTGCCTGCCTGCTTACCTGCTTGTCTGTCTGTCTGCCTGCCTGCTTGTCTGTCTGTCTGCCTGTCTGCCTGCTTGCCTGCTTGTCTGTCTGTCTGCCTGCCTGCCTGCCTGCTTGTCTGTCTGTCTGCCTGCCTGCCTGCTTGTCTGTCTGTCTGCCTGCCTGCCTGCTTGTCTGTCTGTCTGTCTGCCTTCCTGCCTGCTTGTCTGTCTGTCTATCTGCCTGCCTGCCTGCCTGCCTGCTTGTCTGTCTGTCTGTCTGCCTGCCTGCTTGCCTGCTTGTCTGTCTGTCTGTCTGTCTGCCTGCTTGCCTGTCTGTCTGTCTGCCTGCCTGCCTGCCTGCTGTCTGTCTGTCTGCCTGCCTGCCTGCCTGCTTGTCTGTCTGTCTGCCTGCCTGCTTGCTGCTTGTCTGTCTGTCTGTCTGTCTGCCTGCTGCCTGCTTGTCTGTCTGTCTGCCTGCCTGCCTGCTTGTCTGTCTGCCTGCCTGCCTGCCTGCCTGCTTGTCTGTCTGTCTGCCTGCCTGCTTGGCTGTCTGTCTGTCTGTCTGTCTGCCTGCCTGCCTGCCTGCTTGTCTGTCTGTCTGTCTGTCTGTCTGTCTGCCTGCCTGCCTGTTATAGGTAAGTATTTGTATATACACACATACAGCTACTTACCTACTTTTGTGCTGATCTGTCTTTCTGCCTATCTATCCATCCATTTACCTGTCTATCCATCCATTTACCTGTCTATCCATCCATTTACCTGTCTATCCATCCATTTACCTGTCTATCCATCCATTTACCTGTCTATCCATCCATCAGCTTATTCCTCTATTAACGATCGATCAAACAGAGTGAATGTATGATATATATATATATATATATATATATATATAGAGAGAGAGAGAGAGAGAGAGAGAGAGTGAGAGAGAGAGCGTGTCACGAACGTATTGAAGTCCTGTAGGCAATCACCTAAATGCTAAGTAACTGTTTTCAACTTTTTAAATGAGAACTTAACTCTTGTAATCCATAACCCACAAAACGTCAGAGCTGTGCTATTTAAAGCGCACTATTTTAGTTTAATACACAGGCCAGCTAAATATTTTGTCAAAATATGTGGTGTTTATTTTTTAAAAAGTCTTCCTTTGCCAAAACCATGCTCAATTTTTATAGATTGAAATATAATTGACATGTAAACAAGTAAAACACTGGCGCATTCTGGGTTTTTTTGTTTCTATAAATGTGTGTATGTGTATATATATATATGTGTGTATGTGTGTGTGTTTGTACTCCTTCGTGAGTGGGTAGGAATATAGACATCTATACTGACTTTTTTTTCTGCGACTGTGTCAGTCAAATACTTCATTAACAAAGAGGAACATTCTACAAATTTTATGTATCCTTAGCGCTCAACTTTTATGATTCTAGAGGTCAGTTTTCATGATTCTAGCCGTCATTTTTCATTATTATAGAGGTCAGTTTTCATGATTCTAGCCGTCATTTTTCATTATTATAGAGGTCATTTTTCATGATTCTAGCGATCATCTTTCATGATTCTAGCGCTCATCCTTTGTGATTCTAGCGTTCAACTTTAATGACTCTAGCATATTAAAGGTGCTAAGATAAACTTGTTAAACAATGACATATATATATATGTATATATATTACTCCGAAGTTACAGTAGGGGAAAAGTGACAAATAAGAAAGCTAGATTAGCTCCATGGACTAATGATGCACTGTTGCAAGTGATTAGAGGAAGGAGTTTCATTGATTCTTATTATAAGCGTGAACGAGGCAGTTTCTTAATTAAAAGTAAATAATGCCAAATCTTTAAGTAAACGGTCGTCATGCTGAAGCCGAGATCTTACCAAACCGTATCACACAGACATGAAATATGCTGACGGATCTGCCTTTGTTTAACGTACACGAGACTGCGAGTAGAATTACGGCAATTATTTTATAATTTTATACTTTTTTTAAGCCGCGAAGTATTTGAACATTATAGACTTTTTTTATATTTTGAGAATATTTCACAGATCCGGAGTATCAAGAAATGTATCATTTGGAGGCAGGGAACGGGTCAGTTGAAGGCAGGGAATGTGTCATTTTGAAGGCAGGGAATGTGTCATTTTGAAAGCAAGGAATATATCATTTGGATGCAAGAAATATCCCTATAATAAAATATGTTATAATCTTTTCAAAACTTTTTAACCCGGTGCCTAGAGTTTTGTACAGTTATGCATATTTGTCAGTTCCATATTGTTACTGATGACAAATAATAGTAATATATTCTCATTATAGAGAAGCAGAAAGGAGCTTCAGATCTGCTTTATAAGACTCAGTTAAGGAGGAGGGAAGAGGGATTTTATTACACTTTAGTTATTGATTACTTTTTTTAATGCAAACTCTCCATAACTAATGAACATAGGACCATTCTGTAAATGTATTGATCTGGCTCTCTCTCTCTCTGTCTCTCTCTCTCTCTCTCTCTCTCTCTCTCTCGTAACTTTTTTTATGTATTTAGTTACCTTCTGTACAAAGTGCATGGATAATAGTGAAACGTAATGTTGTATTTTATTTTATTTTATGTTATTTTATGTTTCTCTCAGCTCTTCAGTGTTAATTATGTTTGATATAAGTGCAGCATATTTGTAGAATGTGCCACAGAATGAAAGTTGTATGATAAAGGGCAGAATATCAAAAGGGCCTGCGTGCCCGATTCTTAACCCTTTATAAAAGATCAATCAATCAATCAATCAATCAGTCTCTCTCTCACTCTCTCTCTCTCTCTCTCTGTCTCTCTCTCATCCTTCCAGTGTCCAGGACGCGCGGGGGCTGCTGGTAGCAAAAGATTTCTACTTCTGTCCGCCCTTTGCTATCTTCCTGGCTACCTCCCATGTCAGTCCTTTTTACCAGCATTTTCTCTGCTGTACGTCTCCAAATCTCTTTGGGTCGTCCCACGTGGAGACCACACCACGGTAACTGAATATTTCTTCATCTCCTCATCTGAATTCACTTTCTCGCCAGCCTACTCATCGAGATGGACAGCCTCCATGACTCCCACCGTTAGCAAGTTTTTCATTTTCAGTTGTGTTTACAAAGATTAGTAGACAAACACTGCAGGATGCAAAGGCTCGAGCTACTTTCGACTTCACGAGAGCGTTGGCTGGGAAAGCGGACACGGGCAATGTTAAGCTGCGATTTGGCCCTGGTGTGAGAAAGACGGCTGTGACACTGGAAATCATGTGCGTTATTGTTACATCTGGGATAGACGATCTTGAGTGTTTGGAGACATCAAAGTTATGATGACGTTTTTCGTCATTCTGTGAGTCATTCATTATCGCAACCATGCGGGAGTTAAACGTCTTCATCTGTGACTTGTCAATCTACCACAACTGATTTGACTCAGAGTGTTTGTCTGTGGGAAAGCTTGTTCCTGTGTGTTATTTTTCTTACACAAGCGAAGAGACTTTATTGAACTACACATTCATCACTGCTATTATGTGTATATACAACCTTGTCTTATAAAGTATACACTTAGAAGACAGACTCTCTTCTCCCATTTTTAGGACCTCTGTTAAAGGCGTCCTTCAGCTTTTCATATGTTTTCTTTCTTCCTGGTGCCAGAGTGAAATATTTCAAACATTTTCGATAGACTGCAGGTTTGTAGGGGCGCTCTGCAGCTGTAGGCCTTTTGACACATATACAGTTCTTGAAACACTGTAGCCATAGAGTTCTTGAAACACTGTAGTTATAGAGTTCTTGAAACACTGTAGTTATAGAGTATTTGAAACACTGTAGTTGTAGAGTTCTTGAAACATTGTAATTATAGAGTTCTTCAAACACTAGTTATAGAGTTCTTCAAACACTGTAGTTATAGAGTTCTTGAAACACTATAGTTGTAGAGTTCTTGAAACATTGTAATTATAGAGTTCTTGAAACACTGTAGTTATAGAGTTCTTGAAACACTATAGTTGTAGAGTTCTTGAAACATTGTAATTATAGAGTTCTTGAAACATTGTAATTATAGAGTTCTTGAAACACTGTAGTTATAGAGTTCTTGAAACACTATAGTTGTAGAGTTCTTGAAACATTGTAATTATAGAGTTCTTGAAACATTGTAATTATAGAGTTCTTCAAACACTAGTTATAGAGTTCTTCAAACACTGTAGTTATAGAGTTCTTGAAACACTGTAGTTATAGAGTTCTTGAAACACTGTAGTTGTAGAGTTCTTGAAACATTGTAATTATAGAGTTCTTGAAACACTGTAGTTGTAGAGTTATTGAAACACTGTAGTTGTAGAGTTCTTGAAACACTGTAGTTGTAGAGTTCTTGAAACACTGTAGTTATAGAATTCTTCAAACTCTCTAGTTATAGAGTTCTTGAAACACTGTAGTTATAGAATTCTTCAAACTCTCTAGTTATAGAGTTCTTGAAACACTGTTCCTTTTCCCGTTATGTACCCTTCTAATACGGTCTTCTCCACATTATCATGACGTTTAATGTATCCAAAATATTTAAGTTTTCTCTGTTTAATCCTCTTTAATACCCATCCTTCTTCACTATTAAATTCTTGTAGTATGGATACATTTGTGTATGTGTGTGTGTCCATGATATCTCAAGAACTCTTCTGTAGCACTTGCATTTAAAGGCATTTATGTGTTTCTCGGCTGTTTTGTTAATTATGTTTCCAGGTCTCTCTCATAGGTAGTGTTGCGATGGGAAGGATGCATGCCCTTAAAAATCTTATTTTTGTAGTTTTGTCTGTTCCTCTCCACAGCTTCTTTAATTGTTTTACTTTTTGAAGAGTGATAGATGTTCTCCTTTTAATTTCCCTCAATGTATCTCATTGTTAATTAGTAATGATCCAAGATATTAAAAATTCTCCACTTCTTCAAATTTTTTCTCATTGATACATATTTCAACTGCCTTATTTGTTTTGTCAGTTGTCATCAATTTAGTTTTCTTCGCATTAAGATAGAGGTTTTGCTTTTCACTATTCTTACGAACGGACATAATTAGTTTTTCCATTAATTAGTTTTTCCATTCCTTTTTGTGTTATGGACAGTAATACTGTGCCACCAGCATATCCGATCTCTGGTATTTCATAACCACCAATTGTTATGGCATCATATTATTCCTTGTCTGCATCTTCTTTAACATTTCCTCATTATATTTTCAGTATACAAGTTAAAAAAATACGGCAACAATATGTACCCCTGACGGACCCCTTGTTGTATGTCAACCTAAGTTGTTGTTTCACCATTTATTCTTACTGCTGCTTGTTGGTCTAGATACAGCAGTGACATTAATTGTATCAAAATATTGGAAATCCCATTTTTCCATTATTTCCAAAAGTTTCTGGTGTTGTGCACAATCAAATGCCTTTGAATAGTCTATAAAAGATAAATATAGATTCACATTAAATTCTCTGCATTTCTCTTTTATTAATCTTATATTGAATATATGATCTCTTGATCCTCTTCCTTGTCTAAAACCAGCTTGGACCATATTGACTTCTTCTTCTATTTTCTTACGAAGTCTACCCATTATGATTTTTAACAGAATTTTACTGACATGACTAATCAGGGCAACGGTTCTGTAGTTTGTGCATAATTTCAAGTTGTCCTTTTTTTGGCAGTGGTATTAAACACTGTAGTTATAGAGCTCTTAAAGAACTGTAGTCATAGAGATCTTAAAAAACTGTAGTTATAGAGCTCTTAAAACACTGTAATTATAGATCTCTTTAAAAAACTGTAGTTATAGAGCTCTTAAAACACTGTAATTATAGATCTCTTTAAAAAACTGTAGTTATAGAGCTCTTAAAACACTGTAATTATAGATCTCTTTAAAAAACTGTAGTTATAGAGTTCTTGAAACAATGTAATTCTATTGGCATAAACAGGCTTGTCACCTCTGTATTTTACAAGCCCACCGATAGCCACATCTATTTACTTCACACCTCCTCCCATCCTGAAGCATGTAAGAACTCCATCCCATACTGCTAACTGTCTTCGCCACACGTCAGGATAAGTTGGATTTTATAGATCAGTCCACCAAGTTATTAGAATTTTTCCGTCATTGCCACTACCCAGAAAAGGTCCTTCGTGAAGCCTTCAACTGTATCCAACTAGTGAGCCGCAAAGAAGCATTTAAAAAAAGCCTGTTACTCCATCGGACAGAGTTAAGTTAGTACTGCTTTTCCACCCGCATGGTCAGATGGTTAAGAAAATCCTTTATCGTCATCTGATAATAATTCAGGTCGACCCCGACACTCGCGACATTTTCTCTGATCCACCCCTGTAGACATACAAACGTGAGCCAAACCTTAAGGACATCCTCGTCCACAGCCACTTGAAGTAGAGCCTTACATATTTCTTACCAGAAAATGTAACCGCCCTCGCTGTGTTATCTGCACTGTAGTCTGGGAAACAAAAACGATCACCTTTCCCAAAACTATCCTCACTCTTCATGAGGGATTAAATTGCGAGTCTCGTAATGTGATATATGTCATCGTATGCAAAAGATGCAAAATAACGTATAATAGTGAGACTGGCCTCAGATTAGGGGACTGCATGCAGAAACATCTGTACGACATTACCCAGCATGCTTCGAAACCAGTCCCAAATCATTTCAATGGCCCCAACCACAGAGGGAAATCTGATTTTCTGGTAACAGCCATCAAACAATGTCACAAAGATGACACAAGCCGCCTAGCGCTTGAGAACCGCTACATTAAAAATTATGGGACGCTGGAACCACACGGGTTAAACTCTCTATTCAGTTACACCTAACATTCTCCTCTTCAACAAGTATAATCACTCTCTATTAAGCTCCACTCCCTTCTTACTTGTTACACATAGTTAAGAACCTCCGCACAGCATCACATTACAACCCCTCTACCCTAACTACAACCATCTATTTCACCTTCTCCTGGCTAGGTTAACATTGTACCACTCTCTCTCCCCTCCACGGTTTCCCCACCCACCACCCCCAGTTACGACCCACCGACCACACATCACAGGTCTCCATTTAAACAGCCTCTACGCCCTACAATGCTCATTTCTGACACACAGTGTCGAACAAGCCACATCTTACAATTACAGCTAAGTGCCCTATTCACTATTAATTTTTGTTAATCGCATTCACGTGAATCTATACTTTATCTCCTCTCTCTATTTCTTCGTTCTGTATGTTTTTGCAAGCCCTAACATGGAACCCACAGGGTAAAAGGAGGAGAGGGAGACCAAGGAACTCCTGGCGCCGAAGTCTGGACACGGACATCAAAATAATGAACCAGACATGGAGACAGTTGGAAAGAGTGGCCCAGGACCGAACTGCCTGGCGAGCTCTTGTTGGCGGCCTATGCTCCACGAGGGGTCAGAGGCATAGATAGATAGATAGATAGATAGATAGATAGATAGATAGATAGATAGATAGATAGATAGATAGATAGATAGATAGATAGATAGATAGATAGATAGATAGATAGATAGATAGATAGATAGATAGATAGATAGATAGATAGATAGATAGATAGATAGATGTTTTTGTATGATTAAGGCTCATGCCGAAACGTCACAACTTTGTAATCATTAAGTAATAAAGCTGCTGCTACTTTTTTCCTAGTTTATACATTTTGGTATCACAGCTTTACTGCAGTGCTTCGCGTATAGTTGTATACTTATACACTAATTATTGTGTGTAGTTATAGAGTTCTTGAAACAGTGTAGTTGTAATACATCTTGTTTTGTCGCATTTCATATTTCTGAGTCTTACAGAACCCATAGTCTTTTCACTTCTTTATTAAAAGTTAACTTGATCTCTTCAAATGATAAACTGGAATTTAAAAAGTGTTGTAGGACATAGTATATTTCACTTCCTGTCCGTACTGTAATTTGCAGCTGTTGGAAACTGCTTGGACATCATTATTTCATTTTTTTATATAGTTTAGAATTTCAGTTATTCCAATGACCGAAATATCCCATAAGCTCCCAGAATCACCAGAGAACAGATATGGAAAAATGGCGTATAATCATATTTATGCAATTTCTCTCTAGCTTCTCGTCTTTCCCTTCCTAGTCCACGTCATTCTCATCTCCCGCTCCCTCTGGTCCCAGCCCAATCATAATAAGAACTTGTACGTGGCCCGTTTTCGGTTATTTCTGTTATTACATTCATTCATCCCCTCTACTTTTATTATGCTCGCTGCCCGAGCGGAGCTCAATATTGGCCCTTTCTGTCGAGCACTATTTGACCTTGCCGTGACCTGAACCGCTGCCAGCTGGTTTCGAAAACAAATTTAGTGGGTGAAAAGCATCGCGCCTGTTTGTGTCTGAACGAGTCAAAACACTGTGGTTCCTGCTGTATCGATAAAAGTATTTTAGTCTCAAGTAATGCCCAGGAAAAAAAACTGCTTTCTTTCACCAGTTTGTGAGAAGAATTTTTGTCGTTTTAGATGTTCTGGTCAGTAATTTGACCACTATTCGAAGTGGTCAAGCTATCAAGCTGTTATTACGAAGCTTACTGCAGCATTGTGAGGAATAGACAAGACGAAGTAGTTGGGCGGAGCTTTGTATTCAAAGTAGCAAAGGCTCTCTAATGTTGTTTGATGCCAGACTAACTTGCATACGAACCACAGTATGGGACTACCTGAGATTTCAGGACCTTCACTGCACTATATCACAAAACATCTACGCTACCCACATTCACCTATTCCATCCACTCTTTTCTCGTAGCCCCACCTCTCTCTCTCTCTCTCTCTCTCTCTCTCTCTCTCTCTCTCTCTCTCTCATTTTAATGTTTGTTAAAAAAAAACATATGTTAGAAGATCTTTATTTACAATGTATTTTTATTTATGTATATGTCTGCGTGTGTATGTGTGCGTGAGTGCTATTTTATTAGGTTAATTACTTCTTCTCTTTTACTTTGAATGTAGTAGTTAAATCTTATACTCTTTTGATATGTTTTTCCTAATTTAATTTGTATTTTTGTACTAAATCAAGTGTGTGGGAAGAATGAAAGATGGAGTGATGAAGGGCAGAATGTAAGACGGGCCTGCGTGCCCAATTCTTTACCTTTTAAAAATAAAGATTATTCATTCATTCATTCATTCATTCTTTCTCTCTCTCTCTCCTTTCCCCGCCCCCTCTTTACTATCAACCGGTCCGACTGGCATTGCAACTCGAAGATAGATCTCCATTTAAACATCAACAGTACTTCACAACACGCACTACCAGACGCAGCGTCTTACAAGTCACAGCACTCGCAAGTGCTCCGGGGTTTTGTGGATTTTTTTCTTACTTAGTATTTTCCATTGTTGTATTATAGGGTCTCTTACCAGTCCATAAATTCTTCTCAGGATTCTGTTCTCAGATGTTTGTATTTGGTTTTCATCTTGTTTAGTTGTACTCTATGTTTAAACTATTCCTACTTTTGTTTTAAATAGTCTTATATTTTGCTACCATAGCTTTACTGCAGTGTTTGTTTTGTTTAACTAGTGTTAATCTTATATCTTATATCCTTCCCGTACCGTTAAACGTCACATAGAACTCGCAAGGTAGTTCGCCATTTTTTTTTCCTGTTTTCGGCGAGTTTTTCAACCTCATCAATGAATTTTATGCCTATTGATTTGGCCTCTCTTAACAGAGTCCACTTTAGAGTTTCACGTGGTCGACCTCTTTTTCTTCGGCCTGTTGTTCCACTTGATAGCTTGTTTTGGGATTCTCTGACTGTTTCTTCTCATCACGTGACCGACATATATCCATCTCCTTTTCCTGATCGCCCGTGAGACAGGTTGTTGTTCAGTCATCTATCTTATCTCTGCATTGTTCTTGAATTCATTCTACTTAATGCCGAGTATTGTCCTTATGCATTTGTTTTCAAAAGAGTCTAATTTGTTGTATATTTCTTTAGTTGTTTTCCAGCTTTCGCATGCAAAAATGAGGGTGGATATTACATTTGAATTGAATAGTCTTAACTTGGTTTTTGTGCTTATAACTTTTGAATGCCGTATGTTCTCAAGATTCTCGAAGATCGATGATGCTTTTGCAATTCTAATTATATTATATAATTATTGTAAGTATTGTATGTGTTATGCAAACTTGATCCCAAAATTATTCCTGAGATTATATCAAGTTAGGTAACCTAAGCTAGAGGAGGCACCGGATTGGTTAGTCGGACACCTTGAGTACACCACGAGCCCTAATTGTGGTGGGTAGCCGAGTCAAGTTTACGTCTGGAGAGCTGAAAGGAATGTTCTAATATATGTGAAAGTAACAACAAATAATAATAAAAAATGTTCTCACAGCCAGATCATCAGAATATTTTCTTCGTTCAATTTCCTGTTCAGCGTGTTTTGTGACGTGAAATCAGTGCAGGAAAGCAACGGATTTCATTGCTCCTTGTTCACTATGTTCCCGAGTACACTGTAAGTGACCCCCTGGATACCTTGACCTTACACCTTGCTCAGTATGTTCAGATCCTGTGGAAATGGGGGGATATATTAAAGACAATGTTTACCCACCCACCCCCCCACACACACACACTTCCACTGCATCTGAACATTGTTAAGCAGCAACGTCACCGCACATGTTACTCCAGATATAACTGTATCTGTAGTCAGAGACCGGCATCCCCACACTCCAGGCATTCCCATACGTGCTCCGCCTTCCCTTCCAACACCCACTGAAACGTGCACCTGCTGGTGGAGCCAGCCACATACTTGTTGTGCTGGATGTGTGTAACACGTGCTAAACAACTTCTTTCGGAAAAACGTCCACTTCCCCTCTTCTCCCTCCAGTTCGATCATCCTTGTGATGTGATTGTTGTCTTTCAACCCGATGTTGTCCTCCATACGCAGCCTGTCCAAGGTGGCCCTTGCAGTCTCCGTTTTGTCCATTCTTAGCGTTCTCTGAATTGATGTCACGCGTGCCAACTTGTTCGCTTTCTCATTACCTTCGACTCCCGCATGACCTGGACGGCGTATCCACGTCAAACTGGATAACTGAAAGCCCTCTAGAAGCTAGACCCGCTCTCTGAGAAAGAAATGTCACTCAATTCTTCGTAACATGCTTTGGAAGTCTGTTACAATAACCCCATGCGAGTTCCCCCCGTTCCTTTAACCAGGAAATCGCTTCTGATGCAGCCTCCACCTCCATTCTCATGCTCGAAGTGGAAGTTGCATAGGCTCCTGATTTACTCGCAACGGGTTTGCCGTTACGGTAGACAAAAAAGGCCCATTCACTTTTTAAGCCTTGTACCACTGCCCCGTCTGTGCATTCACGGCCAAGCTGGATCACGACCTTCATTAGATTCTACATATCTGCCACTTTAGTCCATGCTAGGGGGAATCATGCTTTTCACATAAAACCTGGAAGGAACTCGATTATCACATTGACGTGTGCCGATTCTCACTAGGGAAGGCTCACATTTGAGTCCCTGTGAAGTAGATCTAAAAGTTCGAGAATCTCTCTACAAACTAAAACATGCCCCTGCGTTTGTCTTCCTACAGTGGCCTCAGGAGGTGTAAATGAACTTTAGGAAGATAATGTGTATTGAATAAACCCTTCAGGTGTCTGTGAGACAAATATTTATGACTTACAAGCTGTTTATGACTGTCTTACAAGTCGCTATGTCTACCACTGGATGACCGACTGAACGAGAGAAACAAATGACAGTTAATTTAAAAATGACATGTCTGAATGAGAACAATGAGCAATAAATTATTCTGAAATAAGAACAATGAACAATATAATATGCTGAATAAGAACAGTAAGCAATAAAATTAAATTATCGATAAATAAAAACTCATGAATGATAATCCCACAACAGAAGTTTTACATTTCCAAGTGTTGCCCGTCACATTATAAGAGGGCGAGTCAAAAAGTAACCACAAATCAGTGAAAAATTACATATAAAGACTTTTTGATTCGCCTTCATTAATTTTTAATACTTACGTCCCTTTATTTGCGGTTACCATTTCTGATTCGCCCTCGTATATTCGGTATGTGTTGACTACCTTTACCTTATCGTTATCGCAATCACGAAGATGACATGTGTTTTATAAATAATGTCAAAAATATGTTTATTTTTTTAATGAGAAGTAAATGCCGAAAAAATGAAGGACAAGGG
Organism: Achatina immaculata; assembly: GCA_009760885.1. Lineage (NCBI taxonomy): Eukaryota > Metazoa > Mollusca > Gastropoda > Stylommatophora > Achatinidae > Lissachatina > Lissachatina immaculata. The sequence continues at coordinate 11,140,889 of CM019720.1, read as the reverse complement.
AAAAACGCCTATAAAATTATACCAGTTTTCTAACTGAAGTCTTAGTACCTTACTAGTATAGATTTTCAACGAACTTAAATTCTCAGACTTTAAATGTACAGGTACACGGACAATACAACAGTTTGAAGACCACTGACACCAGAATTTTGTGGAATCAAATAAACTACGTATTTACTGTGAAAAGAATGCGCGGTGATCAGTGAGGATGAAGAATATTGATTGTGATAAATGAACAAACCACTCCTAACCTTGACGAGAGCTTGTTCGCCATAAAAGGAAGGAGTGGGCTACATTACACTCACACTCAAACCAAGTGCCAGACATACAGCATGAATAGACATAAATGCCAACTTACATTCTCACAAGAAGCCTTTCCATGGATCCGTAAGAAAAAAAAACACAAGAATCGGACCTTATAAGTCCTACAATGCTTCAAAAGAACTATTGTTACATTCTTCAGTTACAAGTAAACATACCTGGATCTATGGAAGGAAAAATCAACTCACATTCCATCACAAATTACTACACAATTTCCTAGAACACTTTCTAACCCATAATGATATCAAATCTCTCAACTATCTATCAAAAATCTCATTCAAAATAATCACATAACTCAGTCACTAATCACAAGACTGACACTATGATTCTCACACTTTTATCTTCTGTCCTAATCCCACATTCCAATCTCCGTCTAAACAATAATCAAACATCACTCATACGTAAAAGTTCAGCGCTTAAATATCATCAACAATTTCTACTTTCCTATTTTCGTGAACATTCGTCCACAAGAAAGTCTAAACTTTGAAAATTGCCTGTTTAAGACCTTAGACCAGTCTCTGAAAACCAACCTAGTTTAAGCTAGCCCCAAAAACAGTCTAGAGAACGTTCAATTAAAATCTCGGGATTTCAACGTCCAAAAATGACCTTCAGTGAAAACTAACTAAAGATTCAAAATTTAACTTTTAATAAAACATGTCAAGACAAAATTCGCTACTCCACGAGATTTTCCAAGGTCTTAACTAAGCTTGAGTAAAAAAAGAAACATGTCAAGGTAAAGTTCATCAAACATGATCATAAATCTCGGGATTTTTAAAGTGTCAAGAATGATCTTCCTTTACGCCAACAATCTACGTCATAATTAAATAAGGGATTTAATCAATTAGTCAAAATACCAAATTTACCATGAATTTAGATAGAATAAAGAACAGAATTAAAAGAATTCTGTTAAGAAGTGACCAAGCATAAAACAAGAAGAGGAAACAGAGCGAGAGAGAGAGAGAGAGAGAGAGAGAGAGAGAGAAAGATCATTCTTTCTGGATTCATGGTTATCCTTCCTCAGCCAATTAATTACTTGGAAAGGATGATCCTTTTCAGGATCGTATATACATTGTAGGGCATAGTAAATTTCATTTCCTGTCCGTATTCTACAAGTATGAACAAAATAACATAACACGATTCACAAGCCCCAGCTAAAGCAACTGCTTACCTCTCGCCACCACCAGCTAAAACAACTGCTTACCTCTCATCGGCCACATTAACTAAACTGCTTACCTGTCATCAGCCCCAGCTAACTAAACTGCTTACCTGTCATCGGACCCAGCTAACTAAACTGCTTACCTGTCATCGGCCCCAGCTAACTAAACTGCTTACCTCTCATAAGAAAATAATCCAAGTGTTTGTGAAAAGCCCGGAAGGGGGGGGGGGTACCCAACAATCAAAAGACAGGCCTTTCTACTCTTGCTGATACCTGTTAAATAATATTTCGCATCGTTGTAAAACAGCCCAGCTTCTTTAGTAAAGGTAAGATCTTGTCAAAAACAACAACAAAAATTCTGTTTATCATACTCAGTCAGCCAGAGGTCACTTTAGCCTTTTTTACACTTATGCTGTTTCATATTTGATGTTTAATCAGTACATCGTTATATGAAAGCCTAAGGTGCACATTCAACTTTGGATGTTTAATATTTTACTTAGGTAAGATTATATGAACTGAATGATCTTTCGATTGCATGTGTAGTAATAGCTAAAAATCAGAGAATCCCCAAACAAGCCATCAAATGTAACACAACAGGCCGAAGAAAAAGAGGTGGACCACGTGAAACTCTAAAGAGGACATTGTCAAGAGAAGCCAATTCAGTGGGCATAACATCCCTTGATGAGATTGAAAAACTAGCCGAAGAGAGGACAACTTGGAGAACTACCATGCGGGCCCTATGTGGCGTTTAACGGCACGGGAAGGATGTAAGATGTAAGAATAGCTAGAGATTCAGCTGTATGACAGTCTATGTGATATTTTCATCTGTTACCCTATTTCTTCATCGATCATCCTGGGACTGTGAGCTGATTTTCTTTGCAACCTTTGTGGTGAGGATGTTGAGACACAGCATTGTGTTGGATTGTAGGGGGCTATTTTTTTGTTTAGTCCCTGAATGGCGCTGACAAGCAGGGAGTGTGCAATAATTCTTTATCAGACTCCTCCGGCATGCGATCCCAGCTCCGTTAGCCAGGCTAGATCTCTAACTGAGGGTGTATCAGCGGAGAGGTGGGTCAGGGTCTTGGTCAGCAGTAGTTTTCCAACTCTGAGGCAGGCTAGCATGTTAGCTCTGGGTAGCAGGCTGCCAAATCGGACAGCGTCCTCACACCCCTCCCCCTCCCTCCCCCCTCATCTATGACCCTAATGAATACTGTACGTGGGGATGACCTGATTTCATTTTTACAAATGTATCTCTGGCAGCGTGCCCATTCTGACAGTGTCCATTTCATCATGGACCAAATGTTCAGGCTGCAAAACTCCGCCTGAAATCTCAGTTGTCCGTCCTCATTCTTTCGGACACTGTCCGGGCATGACTGAGAGCTTATGATGGTGAGTAGAAATGTGAATTTATTCTTCACTGAAAGCAGGGAATAGGGCAGTGCCGTTTATCATCTACTCAAATCAAGACGGTCGCCGTAATTGCTATTCCCTATATCTTGCCGGGGAGCAAGCGCTTTATATTGATTTATTTCTTGCATATAATGATAGTCCTTGGCGCGTCCAATGACTTTACCTCAGGGATTTTGAATATTTAATGCTGTGATCTAATTTTTACATTGCTATTTTCTTATTATCGTTTGTTATATATGATAGCGGCCGTCATTATTGAAACTCCCAACAAGCTGCTGTAGTAGGTTATGTTTGTTAGCTCATAGATTATTAAAAACCGCTGTTCCAGCATTCAATCCGCTCACTCGCTGGCCCCAGAGTGCGAGGGTTGGCTTTGAAAACTGGAGCATTATGAGTGTGATCCTAGAGTTCTGGTATCTGGCCTGGATCATCGTTCTGAAACGACAGGGCGTCTCTAAGAGACTAAAACGGGGGATATAACTTTGTTAAAGTTGTATTTCATATTGTTATTACGTGCGCAAAGTCTACATTCTCTGGCAGGTCACCCCAGTTATATTGCTGCGTTAGGTAGCATGACCTACATTTGTTTTGGCACACGATCCTCGAAGAGAAATATAGTGGCGGTAGTTCTCCAAGTTCTGCCACAGTTAATACATTTTATTGTAACAGGAGTTTTCAAGGTTAACGACGCTCGGAATGTCCACACAAAAAAAAAAAATCACCAGAAATCCGAATTCATAATTTTTGTTTTTACCAAGAGGACAACTTGGTTTACTGCATGAAATAGCTGGGCATCCATCTCCTGCACTTTTCCATAACGGAACTACCAGCACGAATGAAGAGAGTTCATAACACTCCTTAAACAGTCCGGTCAAAGGTCAATCTCCATTGTCCTTGTCTGTCACATCTCACAGACGTCATCTGACTTGTTGATTATATCTTCTAGTGCTGCTTGCAATTTGCTTTGGGAGTTCTTCCAAAAAAAAAAACGCCCCCGAATCATACAAGGGTTGATTTATACGTTCTCGGCATGAGGTACAAGTACTTGAAACAAACAGTTGATATTAGGTGCATTTGTAGATCAGGTTAATATAAGATTAAATACCAAGTTTCAAGAAATTAACTGCAACCAATTTATTTTTACAGACTACTGAAGTGGTAAGGGGTGGTAGAAATTGAGAAAATGGCTCAAATGTCTTATCGAACAGTCATTCGCTACCTCTGCATCAAGGGCTTATCATCGAAGGAGATCCATGAGGATATGGTAGAGACTTTAGGAGAGAGTGTCCCTTCTTACAGCACAGTGAAGAAATGGGCAGCTCAATTCAAACATGGAAGGGAGAGTCTGGAAGATGATCCCCGTCCAGGAAGACCAAGAACAGTAACCACCGATGATCCACCGGCAGAATCCATGACTTGATAATGGAGGATCGACGACTAACTGAGCAGCACATTGCTACTGAGTTGCGCATCTCCCAGGAACGTGTTCATGCCATTATTCACAATAATCTTCAAATGACAAAGGTCTCTGCTCGATGGGTCCCGAAACTTCTTGGAACTGATCACAAACGATAGCGTCTCAACATGTCAAGAGACAATCTTGGCCATTTTTCTGCAGATCCTGAAAAGTTTCTACTGCAATTTGTGACTATGGATGAGACTTGGGTTCATCATTTTCAACCAGAAACCAAAGAACAGTCAAAGTAGTGGAAACATCATGGATCCCCACCTCCAAAGAAAGCAAGGGTGGTTCTGTCTGCAGGCAAAGTGATGGCTTCCATCTTTTGTGATTCAGAAGGTGTACTATTGGTACTATCTTCAAAAGGACAGAACGGTCACTGGGACCTATTACGCTAATCTTGTGAAGCAACTGGGGTCAAAATGAAGGGAAAGCGTGGAGGTAAATTGACAAGAGGAGTCATCTTTCAGCAAGACAATGCTCCAGTTCACAAGTCGGCGGTGGCAATGACTGCCATCCATGCATGGCGGCTTCCAACTTCTTGAACATCCTCCTTATTCCCCAGATTTGGCCCCTTCGGACTATTACCTGTTTACCAAACTGAAAAAGGAGCTCAGTTGTCGCAAATTTGCTTCAGATGATGACGTCATTCGCGCTGTAGACCACTTCCTACTGGCACAAGATGCTGACTTTTACAAAGAATTGATCCGTATGCTCCAGGATCGCTGGACTAAGTGCATAAACTTGCAAGGGGACTATGTTGAGAAATAACCCACAAAAAAGTCCAAGAATAATCCGTTGTACCTTATGCCGAGAACTTATCAATCAACCCTCGTATTACTGTTACAACTGGAAAAGAAGCTTAAATGAAACCCAGGGCAGGATTTCGCCTTGTGTGTTTCAGGTTTGGTATCAGACAGTGTCTGAGAGAAGTCAAGGAGACACTAAAAATTGATATTTTACACTGAAACTTGTTTTAGTTTGCGTCAGATTTTAACAGAGAATTTGCTTCGTTTTCTTGTGAGATCTATGAATGTGCTGGATGAAGTTTTGTACACTGTAGACACTACCTAGATATCGTACTTTTGTACTGTAGTTTTTGAGCACATTATGTATGAGCATGATCACTGGCGTCAAACAATGTAGCAGTCTTGTTCTATTTATCTAATATTTCGTACGTGGTTTTCCGATTTTCAGCAGCATTTAATTCTAGAAGAGACATGCTGGCATACTTTCACGTAACTTTCTCGTATTTTATATTGTGTGATATACGTTTCATCAATGGCATATTCACTGCAACAACTAAACTGACTTAATATTATAAATCCGTTCTTTTCCTACTTCAATTTTGTGGCGAAAATAAGCTGAATCTATCTTTTCTCCTACAGGCTACGCTGCTGGGCTAAATCCCTGCCAAACTGGCCTCCAAGCTGAAGGGCATGATCTTTCCCGACAGGGTGTCGGCAAGGTCAAGCAAAACACCTCCAAGGGATGAATCTCAAACTGGGCTCATCTCAGAACTGGCAGGACCAAGCAACGAGGCAGCATGGGAAGTGGAGCCAAAATCTGAAGCTCATGGTAAACCCCGTCTACACTGGCAGGAAGACCTTGTCGATAAAGTCAGTCTGCCAGAGAATGATTTCACTCACCCGGTCCACGTTTGGGATGACACAATGGGCGGTGCCTCGAATAAAGAGCCAATCAAACACTTCATACACTCCCACAGCAGCACGCCCGTCAAAAAGACCAAGGGCTCAGTATCAGACGATGAGCGAGTGCTACTCAATGTGGGCGGAGTCAGACATGAAACGCATGTCGGTACACTGCAGAATGTACCTGGGTCTAGACTTTCCCGTCTCGCTGACCTTCACAAGAACAGTGGGCGGGGTAAACAGGAATATTTCTTTGACAGACATCCGTCAGTGTTTAACTCAATAATTGATTTCTATAGAACAGGTCAGTACACACTATCATAAGTTTTTCCAAAGTATCTATAAATCGGTGTATAAATAATACTCAAATTTTGTTAGGTTTTCGTAACTTTTGTACACGTATCATCATCATCATCATCATCATCATCATCATCATCATCTTTCACTCCCTTGAGAACATTCACTCATCCTGTTCTTGGAATTATTCTCTGCATCTTTCCATGTATATCCTTTGTCTCTAAGCACTGTCATAACTTCTCTTTTCCAAGTAAATTTAGGTCTTCCTCGATTTCTATTTCCTTGAGGATTCCACGTCAGTACTTGTCTTGCTATGCTGGTGTCGGGTTTCCCCAGAGTGTGGCCAATCCACCACCACTTTATGGACATGATTTGTAGGTTCATAGGTTCTTGTCCTGCCTTTCCCAGACCTTCTCGTTCCTGATTTTGTCTTGCCATTTAATGTTCAATATCCTCCTCAGGCAGTAGTTCATGAATGTTTGTATCCTCTATTGTATTGTCTTAGTCACAACCCACGTACCCGAGTCATATAGCAGGGCAGTCTTTACGTTTGTATTGAAAAGCCTAAGATTAGTTCTTGTTTGATGTTCTTAGATGACCATATTTTGTTAAGTTGGATAAATGCTGTCCTGGTCTTGGTTATTCTGGCTTTAACATCCTTTTCCGTCCCCCCGTAGGTATCATTTGCATGTCCCTTGCGGAACTTTGCCTCCCCAACAGGTTTCCTCTAGGCCTCTCGGTTGTAAGCAAGATGGCCTGCTGCTGATGCATCCATTTGCAGATTATCAACGATGTCTTGCAGCCATCTTCGCCTTGGTCTTCCTCTCTTTCATTTTACCATTGGCATCCTTCCAAGACGGTCTTCTCTAAACTCTTATGACGTTTAATATGTCCAAAATATTTATCCGCTATCTTACATCCTTCCCATGCCATTAAACGTCACATAGAGCTCGCTTAGTTTTTTTGTCAAGTTTTCGTGTTTTCGGCGAGTTTTTCAACTTCATCAAGGGATGTTATGCCACTAAACTGGCTGCTCTTAACAATGTCCTCTTTAGAGTCTCACGTGGTCGACTTCTTTTTCTTCGGCCTGTTGTGCTCCACATGATAGCTTGTTTTGGTATTCTCTTATTGTTTCTTCTCATCACATGGCCATACATATGTCCATCTTCTTTTCTGATTACCCATGAGACAGGTTGTTGTTTGCTCATCTGTCTTATCTCTGTGTTGTTCTTAAATTCATTCAACTTTATAGCAAGTATTTCCCTGAAGCATTTGTTTTCAAAAGAGTCTAATTTCGTGTCTACTTTTTAGTTGATTTCAAGCTTTCGCATTCATAAATGAAGGTGGATATCACATTTGAATTGAATAATTTTAACTTGGTTTTTGTGCTTATAACTTTTGAATTCCATATGTTCTCAAGATTTTTTAAGGACAATGCTGCTTTTGCAATTCTAATTCTAACTTCCTTCCTGGTGTCACCATCCTGGTCTATGTAGCTGTCAAGGTATGCAAATTGGTTTACTTCATTAACAGCTGTTACTTCTACGTACATTTTTCCTTCTTGATTAATGAGAAGTTTCATTATTTTTGTTTTATCTTTGTTAATTTCAAGACCTATTTTACTAGCCACGGACGACAGGGAATCTGTTTCTTCCTGCATTGATTTCACATTGTCACTGATAAGAGTTATGTCACCTGCAAAATCAAGATCTTCTAGTTGGGTCCCATATACCCAGTCAATGCCGGTTTTACCTGTACAGCACCTTTTCATTATAAAGTCTATAGCAATTCCAAAAAGCAATGGAGATAATATACATCATGTTTCAATCTGGAACCATTCGCTCATTCCTTCTTCTCTATTGACTGCACAAACATATCCGTTGTAGAGACCTCTAATGATGTTGACAGTTTTAGATGGTATTCCATATAGTCTTAAAATTCTCCAAAATGATTCTCTGTGTATGCTATCAAATGCCCTTTTAAAGTCTATAAATTTCAGGATTAATGTTTTTTTGCTTTTCAATATGTTCTTCAAGTATTATTCTTAGAGTAAAGATTGGGTCGAGACAGCTTCTCCCTTTCGAAATGAAATCCTTCCTGTTCTCTCATTTCAGTATCCACTGCATCCTTAATTCTATTCAGAATCACTTTACAAAACACCTTTGATACAAGCGATAGTAAGGTTACACTCCTCCAGTTATGGCAGTCACTGAGATTGTTTTTTTGTTGTTGGTATTTTAACAATGATTCCTAAATATGCGAAATACTCTACTTCCTCAACTGGCACTCCCTCGATTACCATAAGGCTATTGCTTGCACTATTACTTTTCATTATTTTTTAATTTTAATATACAGCCCCAGTTTAGCTGAATTCTTGCTTAAGATCTGATGTTTCTCTTGCATTTGTGTGTGGCTGTGTCAGAAGTCCCACATCATCTGCGAAGTCAAGATCTTCCAATTGGTTTCACAATGTCCATTGTATCCCATTTCTTTTTCTTTGTGTGGTAGTTTTCATGATCCGATCAATTGCTAGAAGAAATATGAAAGGCGATAGGAAACATCTCTGCCGCACGCCTATTTCCACTTTAAAACTTTCTGTGAGAGTTCCTCCATGCACAATTCTACAAGTTTTTCCTTCATATACGGTCTTTATAAGCTTTCTTATCTTGGCTGGGATACCATAGTGTTTCAGTAGTTTCCATAGCATTCTACGATTTAAACTATCAAATGCCTTATTATAATCAATGAATGTAACTAACAGTGAAGAATTCCACTCCATTGACTGTTCTACTATTATTCGCATTGTAACAGTGTAGTCACTACAGAATTTCCTTGTCTGAAACCTGCTTGGTCTTCTCTTAGTTTACTGTATAATGGTTTAATTCTATTTAGCAAAATCCTGCTGAAGACCTTGTTGGGTATTGCGAGCAGGGAGATGCCTCTATAGTTCTTACATTCTAATAGATCTCCTTTCTTGGGGAAAAAAATGTATAAACTAGAAAAACAGTAGGAACAGCTTTATTAATTAACAAGTACAAAGTTGTGACGTTTTGGCGTGAGCCTTAATCATACAAAAACACACAGGACGAAGAAATAGAGAGAGGAGATAAAGTATAAATTTACATGAATGCTATGTTTAAAAAAAAAATCAAATAAAATGAATAAAGCTGTATTCATTTTATTTGAGTTTTTAAAAACATAGCATTCATGTATGATTAAGGCTCACGCAGAAATGTCACAACTATGTACTCGTTAATTAATAAAGCTGTTCCTACATTTTTCTAGTTTATACATTTTGGTATCACAGCTTTACTACAGTGGCTTCGTGTATAGTTATATACTCATACACTGATTATTGTGTTATCCTTTCTTAAGGAGTTTTATAAGATGGGCCTCCTTTCAGTCCTCTTGTTTATATATAAACCATACTGTGCAAAAAGCTCTGTCGATGAATACCAAAGAGAGATAGAGAGAGAGAGAGAAAGAGTTGTTCAGTGCTACGTTAAACCCGTAATGTTATATGGATGCTCCCTTGGACAGTAACCAAGGGCTCTCAAAAACTGCTGGAAGCAGACGAGATGTGGCTCCTAAGAAGAATGATGAGAATATCATGAGCAGCCAAGAAAACAAATGAAGAGCTTCTAAATGAGACTGGGAAAAAATGAGAAAGTATGGCAAAATTCAGAACTGGACTGTCCAGATTTGTGGGGTATGTTTAGAGAAGAGGCAAACTGAAACACCTAGTGACAACAGGAAAACTGGAGAGACAAAGGGACAGAGAAAGGCACGCAAACAAGATACCTGACGGACTAAAAGAGAGGCACAGAGCACGGTCCAGCATACATCTTATAGAAAGAGAAGAGGATAGATGGTTGGAGAACCAATGACGACCACCAACACCTGATTGGTACGAGGCCCTATGAACCCTTATTTAAAGCCCTATAATAGTATTGGAAGAAAAAGACAGAGAAGGAAGTAATGTAGTTCACGTAAAGGTCACGCAGCACCAGAGAGGTCCCCGGGTCAGCCCAACCTCTGAAAATGGTTACCAAAGAAATCTGGGAAGGTAAATGCGGCCAGGCACTGACCACATCACACGCTCATGTGCCTGATGGTCTTGAAAATACGTGCCTAACACCGTATCTTCAATATGCCTTAATGACACGGAAACGGAGATTTAAAACCATCTGTTCATATAACTTTATATCTGCATGTCTTTTTTGCATTTTTTTTCACATCAGATTCCAAATGAAACCTCTGATTATTATTGTCTTTTTTTGGTCCGAACAAAGTCTACGTAATTTTGTTCTTCTTGTTTTATGCTGTAGCTTTCTTTTTTTTTAATTAGAGCTGACACTTAACCGAAGATGCTGGGATATATGCTTTCAGTATCAGATGTATAGGCTCTCCTGGAGATATTTTATAACCAGGTAGAAAACTCCCCAACACACACCCTACCATTCCACTTTTGGACCTTACTTGGCCCCGCTCTTAAAACAGGGAATACAGTCCAGGCCCCTGAGCAATGTACTGGCTGGATCCGACCCCCCCACACACACACACACACACAACCTATCGGTGACACTGCAGATGTGAAAGGATACAACTGGGGGCTATATTATCATTCAGTAACACACAATAATTAGTGTATGAGTATATAACCATACACGGAGCCAGTGCAGCAAAGCTGTGATACCAAAATGTATAAACCAGGAAAAAAGTAGAAACAGCTTTATTGCTTAACGTTAAGTAATAAAGCTGTTCTTACCTTTTTTTCCTAGTTTATACATTCTAGTATCATTCGAGTCCGACGTTTGATGGAAGGCTTCTTCTTCTTCTTTATATGCTCAACCACGTGGACAAGTAAAGGCCGTATTCCGTTTCTCTGTGATTTACTGAATACTAACGTGCCCATATGGCACTAGAAAAGATGCATCTGTTGACTTTAAAGGTCCAGAGGAACAATTATAGATAAAAATTAGTTTCTCTCTCTCTCTCTCTCTCTCTCTCTCTCTCTCTCTCTCTCTCAGGATCAGATTAGACATATTGATCTGAGAGACTACGATTTGTGTTCTGTGATACACTCAGAGAACAATACACCCAGGCACATTCCTTCTTCCACTGGACAACAACAGAACATCTGGACTCCATAATTCAAGCTTACAACGCAACAGTAACTCAAACGTAGGAACAGTCAAGAGAGTAGTTCAAATTCAATAGACAACAAATTTATTGATGCTTAAGATGTGGATGATGGATACGACGATGGTAAGAAAAACTGTTGTCATACAGAAATGACAAAAAAGTGTAACATGAAAAACTTCCCGGGCACGCAGTCCGTGCCATAAGGAAGAAACATTCTACCAGCAAGCAGTTACAAAAAGGCAGCATTTACTAATGTCTGGAGTGAATAACAACTTCCAGGATAACACTTCATCTTCCAGAATAAGAAAACACAAACAATAAACTCTGGTCCTAGCAAGGACACTACAACATAATAAAAAGGACAACACAAGCGCTACACCACTCCACCAGGACATGACTGAATTCACTACAAAACTACTACTCACCTGCCTCTATCACACGATCCTCATACTCCGAATACAATCATCATCATGCTCTTATTAAGCTCCGAGTTCTTTTATATAACCCCCATTTACTCCGCCGTCCTTCCAGAACTTTCCCTCCGTGGAATTCGCATTCACGCAAAAAAAAGGTAACTTTTGAGCTTCACTAAAACACGTGATCCATAACTCACGCCCTGAACTTTCTTACCCTAAACTTTCGTTCCTAAAACAAACAATTAAAACTCTAAAATTAAATTTAGATTGTTAAGCCAACACAGGCATTTCAATCGTTGACACTTAAGAAACTTTCCCTTACAGAACTCATAATAATCCCGAGAAATTCCGCTACCTGCTCAAAATTACTAGAACCAAGAAAGTTTTCTTTCAGAATCCCGTGCAAAATAATACTAAGTGATTACAATTTTGTCAGATGTTTACAGAAATAAACAGGCTACTACAAATCACTTGCTGAACCATGTGAACTCTACAATAATGTTTAATTATTTCCCTTAGATCAGCAAAAAAAAAAAATCGATCTTAAGTGATTTCATCTAACCAGCATGGTAAATACTGTTACACAAGGTGACGGGTAATTTTCATGAATCCCAGCGCCAGTGGGAGTTCTTCATGCGTGTCTCCCATTTTTCCATCAATGCACTTTATCCTGGAACCAGGTTTTGGCTCTTAAGAGAGAGCAGAGAGTGCCAGAGAGTGCAAATATGCCTCTTTTTGCTATACCACATACACCTCTCTTCTTCTTCTTCTTTCGCTTCTAGCACCAAGACCGCCCTGTGATCCTACTGAATTTACGCCTGTGGTCCTCGTTAAGTTCCGTGGTCTCCTGTGTGGTCCCCGAAAGGACCACACGATCCCCGGGAGGGCCACAAGAGGTTCAGAGTATCGCAGGGCTTTAGCCTGTATTCTTGGTGGGTCTCTGAAGCGGATTGCGTGACACCGTGGTTTTCGTTGCATCAGTTTAGTCTAGAGTAGGACTTTCTCACCGGAAGACCTCGACGTGTTTTGAGATACCCGTGTATCACCGCCGGGTGAGAGGTGGTTTCCCATCCAGTCCAGAGTTGGGCTTTCTCACCGGAAAACCTTAGCTGATTAGGATACGCAAACATCCCCGCCGGGTGAGAGGTGGTTGCCTATCTAGACTGGCCTGGTCCAGTGTCTCCGACTTCAGCATTTTGTGGTCGTGGCCGCTACCCTTCCTAGTTGTGACCAGGATGGAGCTTTTGTCCAGGAGGATGAATCCTCGCCACTAGTGACTTCCACCCCTGGGTTGAGCCGGTTTAGGCATATTATCCCAGTATGGGCGTGTTTGGGACGGGACCGACCTCTAGAGCAGAGGTACTGTGATATGCGTAGCCTTCAAGTTTCACCCTGGTGTGAGCCGGCTTAGGCATAGTTCACCAGTATAGGTGTACATCAGGCGTGACCGACCTCTAGAGCGGAGGTGGTGTGACATGTCTAGCCATCAAGTTCCACCCCTGGTGCTTGTGCCGGTTTAGGCATATTTCACCAGTGTAGGTGTATTTCGGACGCGGCCGGTCTCTAGAGCAGAGGCGCCGTGGTATGTGTAGCTCTCGCAGCGATACTACTGGACATACCGATTAAACTTCACTTTATCCATTCCTTCACCTTTTCACATCGGCGCCGCACAGCAACCCTTACTTCTTTTCCGCAGTTTCTTCCTTGACCGGGAGGAGCTTCACTCCACGCGCGGCATTCGAAGAGTCTCGCCAGCAGTGACTTAAACTTTGGGTTAAGCCGGTTCAGGCATTTCACCCGATATGAGTGCACTTAGGACGTGGCCGACCTCCAGACCAGAGGTGTTGTGATTTGACTGTTTGCTTCGCTTTATCCTTTCTACCAACTTTTCCGCAGTGGTGCTGCACGGCAACCCCATTTGCTCCTTTCTTCATTGGCCGGGAGGAGCACCGCTCCACGCACGGCAGCTGAAGAGTCTCGCCAGCAGCGGTAGATGAGCTACCAAACGTGCCTCTCATCTACCCTAAGTGTCTGTTTTCAGGCGCCAGATATTCGCCTTCGCCCCTTCTCCTGTCAGTTTAAACAGTTCTGCCACGAGAAGGTCAGGAGCTGGACTTGACTGCCAGAGGCTGTTTGAGACGAACGCCGTTGGATACACCTCTCTCACACGAATACGTGTACTCAGTCACTCACACACACACACACATACAGTCACATATTTACTCATTCATACAAATACATTTACTCCATCATCCTCTCGCTCACACAACACTCACTCACACAACACTCACTCACACAACACTCACTCACACACTCTCACTCACACACTCTCACTCACACAACACTCAGTCACACACTCTCACTCACACAAAACATTTATTCCATCATCTTTCTCCCTCACACGTACACTCATATACTTTCTCTGATTCTCATGCACTCTTCTCCCTCACACTATCTTCTCACATATTGACATTCTTTCCTCCTTGATTACGCGCGGGCGCACGAGCACACACTATTTTCCCATAGAACCCCATCACGCGCAGTCACAAAGAAAACCAAGTTCTGAAACACAAACAGCCAATATCATGTAAGTTTTACCCTTTGCTACACTGAAATCGCCAGTACACAGGCCGAAGGGGGGATCTACCCTGGGCAGGCAGCTCCGAGCACAACTGAAAACAGGATTTGTTTTGTTGATCGATAGAAACTATTTCAGCCAGTCCAAGACATCTCCTCTTCCTCTCTCCATCTCCCCTTTTCTCCCTCTTTCTCCCCCCGGTTGGACTGCATTGTCAACTAATTCTCACTGGATTAAAGCCAACGCGACGGTTAAATATTGCATTATAAATATAACATTTAACGTATAACATGTTTTCCTCTTTGGGGAAATCTGCATACACGAGAGAAATGTACCGAGAGAAATTTGCCATTTAAATACGCGAAAAGCTGATGAAGGAGAAAATTGCTGATAAATATTATATGGCTAAATTAACAATCATGGCCAGTTTATATCAGGTCCTGAGAACCCAGGGGCAGATTTGTCAGTTGTGCAAGAATAATACCAGAGACAAAAATATGTGAAATGATGAAATAATCCACATGGCAGCATTCAGTGTTAAATTTATGGACGTAGCAACATTCAGTGCTGAATAATCGCCATGGCAACATTCAGTGCTGAATAATCACCATGGTAACTTTCGGTGTGTTAAATAATGGGTACAGCAACAGGAGCGGCCTGTTCAGGACACAGAGCAGACCATACGGGACTTTTCCTTTGTTTATAGAAGTATCAGATCGTCCATACACTCCCATTTTAAGAAAAAGAAAGCAAGAAATAGCACAGCTGGCAAAAATGATTAGTGTTAACACATTCACACCTCATTAAAACGCACGCGCATGCACAGAGAGAGAGAGAGAGAGAGAGAGAGAGAGATGTATTCTGAACCTCATTTTTTCTTCTTTTTTCTTTTATCTGTAAAATTACGAAAATCTACACAAAAGCATTATTTTAGCGAAAGGCGTTTCAGTCAGTCATTTGTGTGTCCCTTGCGGAACTTTGCCTCCCTAACAGCTCTCCTGTAGGCCTCTCGGTTGTAAGCAAGATGGTCTGCTGCTGATGCATCCATCTGCAGATTATCAAAGATGTCTTGCAGCCATCTTCGCCTTGGTCTTTCTCTCTTTCTTTTTCCTATTATGTACCCTTCCAAGATGGTCTTCTCTAAATTATCATGATGTTTAATGTGTCCAAAATATTTAAGATTTCTCTCTTTAATCTTCTTTACTAACCAATCTCCTTCAATATTAAGTTCCTGTAGTATGGATATATTTGTTTTTTTTTCTATGATATTTACAGAACTTTTCTGTTGCATTTTCATTCAAAGGTATTTATGTGTTTCTCAGGTCCAGGTCTCACAGGCATGGGAAAGATGCATGCCCTTAAAACTCTTATTTTTGTAGTTCTGTCTGTTCCTCTCTACAGCTTATGCTGTTTAAAATGTGTAAATTTTATTTACATAAAGTAATATGCCACAGCTTTGTTTGATGAAAATGTTGCAACCGCTATATAAGTTCAATAATTTTCTTACCTTACACCTGCAACAAAATGTAATCTATTTTTCTCGTTTACCCCGCTGGCCATTCCGCAGTTACACGCAACTTCCTTCTCGATCGATAACTTAGCCATTCCTTCAAACTTCCTCTTGATCAGGCAGATTCACTATTTTCTAGTTTTAAGACAAATACTGGTAATTATTATCATTAGATTCCATTATCAGATTTTTAAATTAACTGTTATTAGATTTCCTTCCATTATCGTGAAACAGTTCAGTGTGCCCAGATGTAACATTCAGAAGTTACTCCTGCACGTTTTTCTCCAATTCAAAGCCAAGTTTCTTTTTGTAATTGTACCAACTTCGCTTTCCTTGTTTTACATTCAGCATGGTACAGTTTTGTACTGTATCTCCATTAAAGGAACTGAAGGCTACAAAGTAACGACAATAAACATCTGAGTTAAAAATGAGATGTCTCTTTTGTCCTAATGGTCTGGTTTTCATTATTACACTGAAGTACCAAAAACTGGATGAAAAACAAAAAAAATTAAAGCAAATGAGAATTATAATAATTGTCAATGGGCACAGCCAGGGCCTTTAAGAGGAATTCTGTAAGCAGTGCAAAACTATTATTAGCGCTTCCTCTTCCCCCCTCACCCACCTCCCCTACCCCCCCCCCTCCGAGGCTTATCCTATTGACTTGGCCATTCTGTTATCATCTACTGCAGGTCCCATTGAAACCTTCCTTCCCTCCTTTAAGACACGGGAAACCCTCTTGGTCCCTGAGCAGTGCACAGGCTGGACCCCCCCCCCCCCCCAGTCTCACTGGATCTGGGTGCATTTGATATGAATTTGAGTAATCAAAAAAATTGAATTTTCAGATGAAATACTGCAGACATCGTTTTGCTCGATTACTGAACTTCATATTAACTGCACACATTTATATACTGATACTCACGACTTTTTCTACTTTTTAGTATGTTAAATGTAGTAGGCAAATCAATTTTTAGAGGAAAAGAGAATCGTTAATTACTCATATTTTTATTTTATGGAAAAAAATAACGGAAATTCTTGCTCAATCTCATAACAGGTCTATTTTATATTCATCAGTCTACTTGCCATGTCTTGTCTTATCTTATCTCCTTCCTCGTATACCTTTCTATGTCGAGAGGGCAAATTGGTGTCTTGATGGACAAATCTACAGTCTTGATAAAAGATCAAATCTGTTCAGTTTGTTGAATCATACAAATCTGCAACTCTTGAAGTCAAGTCTGATAAGAGGATCAGAACTGCTACAAGAGGTAACTTTACAAATTTTTCTGACGTCATCAGTTGTCGTCTCCATGACTCTGTCCTTGACAGCAACATTTCATAGCACGCTCTTTTACTTCCACAGAAATAGTTTTCATTTTCCAAGCGATAGTTAATCTTTTAACTTATTAGAGGGTAGGGATGTCCCACGGTAGATCTGGACACTGCAAATTTTTCAAGAGAACCATTCAGTTCTTTGTTACTGATTTTGTTTCTTTTCCAAGTACCTAAACTGTACTTTCTAGCGTACTCGGATGAGTGCAAGTCAAACCAACTATAGATTAATCATTATTTTTAAAATATGTATTTACTTTCAGATGAATTTGGTTTAATCAAAATTTAAAAAAAAAACTGTTCGAAACAGACATGGGGTTTTTAGAAGTTCCAAAAAAAACCAAAAAAAAAACCATGAAATATGTTTTGCATACCTTGGTTAAGCTGCATGTATTAACCGAATGTCTGGTCGTAAACTGGATAAGTTTCCAAACACATTGCCTCCGTTTTGAAGAGAATATGTTGGACGGTTATCTAGTTCTTGGAAGTTTTATCCTATCAAAGAAGGAATAGTAAATAAGCTTTGTTGACCGTTACTTGTAGAGATTAAGGAAGAGCTTAAACTTAATTCCACTGACCATTTTGCAATGTCTCACGGTCACAATACAGTAGTTGAAACTAGAGACATTTTAATATTATATAGCGCAAAAAGTTAGACACTTTTGAAGATTATATAGCGAAAAAAAAAAAGTTAGCAAACGTCTTAGAGCATTTAATGGGAATAATGGTTTTAAAGCTCTGCCTCGTCTCCATGTGAAGTTTTCGGCAGTTGAACACGTTCGCCCCAACTACACATACGGCATGATCTAATGCTGGATGAGGGTACGCGAGATGTCTCATATTGTAAGAAGTGACAGTACAACACACAGCAACATCCCAACAAACAAATACTCCATGTCGACTTTGATCCTGGCCCAGGAACCAACTATACATTGGAGAACAAATCCAGGCAGAAGTCCAAAACTCCAAGTTCTCACATGCATACGCCGTGTTTACTTTCTCTCCACTCAGGAAGACAGATAGAGACCTCGCATACATCCGTCTGTCCATCCTCCAGATCTCACATCGTCCTTCTCCCCCCCCCCCCCCCCAAAAAGTCTACCAGACCACAACCACAGGGTTACACACAAAACAATCTGTACAAAATATTATTCTGTTACACCGGCATCCTAATTAGCGGAAACACAGACCAACTCAAAAGGAACTACAAGAGAACTATTAAGAACTATTACCGTATACTGTCTATACTGAGCAAGACAAACTTTTTCTATTGCTTAATTTAGCAGTAAGGTTTAATTTTAATAAATAATGATAAACCTGTTATCGCCTACGACGTAATTGGCTGAAGTTAATATTTAGCCAATTACTGTTTAGGTTTAGAAGAGAAAATTTTGAACAGACGGCATTTTATGCTACTAAAACTAAGACCTTGGAGCTTACAATTTGTTTCATAGATAAAGATAGGCTATACAGAAACCTGAAAGGATTTATTGTGAACGCTAATAGATGAAGACAGAACGGAAAAAATCAATTTCTTGAGTATATAGATGAAGCTAGCAAATAATTTCAGCTCTTTTTTACTGAAACAATCTTCTCTGGCTTGCTGTAAAGCCTGAAGTGAATCTCGAAATTGCTGTTGTCACCTCATTTTATGTTTCGTTCATGCAGAAACTTCATGTTAATTCTCGTTTTATGCAGGCAAAACTTCCCAGATGCAAATTACCTAGCGGGAATTAGGGGTTCCAAACTTTTTAAATCCAGTATACCATTTTTTTTTGGGGGGGGGGGGGGGAAGATTTTATGTTTAGCGCTATTTTTTTTTACTTTCCTCTTCATTCATGTTCGTGGACAATGAAAGAATAAATAGAAGTATTGTATTCAGTGCTGCAATCGAGAAAATCAGAGGAAAAAGATATCCGAAATGTGATTAAAATACAGTTTGTGAAGACGCTGCCCGCCGCTCTGGCAATCAGTGACCCATAACTGACTGCTGTGTCAAAGTGTGGTGAACCATAGCCGATCAAGACCCTGTCTCACTTCTCCGCTGGTGCACCCAGAAACAGGCCCGTAAGGGGGCAAGATTTTGCTACAGCACCCACGAGGGTTGAGTCTGCTAAAGAAGCATTGCACCTTTTTCTACTTTTTTTAGCTCCGCTTCCATTCTCCAAGAATATAGCAGCTATCGTAACCAAGTCGGGGTCCGCCATGATGTTTATGCTTCAAACACACCAACTACAAAGAATATCCTGCTTGCAGGAAGACAAAACAACAACAACAACAAACAAGAGTCGGCAAGAAGGATCGAAATCAGATGCCCCATTATATCTATGACTAGCTATCAACATGTAGGCGATCTGTAACGCATTTTAAAACCCGTAATATCCAAGGAAAAGCTGTTGAACATCTTATTTACAACAGCCAGAATGGTGCAAGGATAAGGTTACTGAGATTTAAACAAAAGTAATCTCCACAGTTTGGGACCATGCAAAGAACAACTGGATTTTGCTACGACATTTTAATTACTCAGCCAGAATACAATGGAGCCATGTGAAAGAAGAGTTTCTTTCCTTTGTTGTAAATTTATTGGGCCCCTTGATAAAGTATGCCCAATGTATACATCAAAGATGTTTAGTGATGGGAAAAAATCGCGTTTTCTTTAAACAAAGAAAGCCCATTCACAACAAGAAACGATCGCAAATTTCTGTGTACTTACAGACAACATCAGAAAAATATACGATTGGATATGAAAAAAATGGGCTATTTCATATAATCGATGTAACTTTCTCTTCAGCACGAATATATGAAACATCAAAAATGTAATGAGAGGGAAAGATATGAAACATATGAGCGCGGGAGTAATAGATAAATGGAAAGGCAATATATAATAAAAAATATATATATATTTAAAAAATCATAAAAGCAAGAAAGATAAATGAGCAGCTAGCCCGGGGGAACCAAAGATAAAAAACCATGGACAATCTAACACGATGGCACACAAAAAGTCATCAATTGAGCTGATGGAAAATATGAAGGATCGAGATGCGTGGAGCAACGCCTGCCAGCTCGGCATCAAATGATGACTATGATTATGACGAATATATCATAGGTTGTACTGTAAGATGACCAGTGGTTATTGTGGGGGGGGGGGGGGGTTCATGACTATTAGCACTTTTCGTCTAGGAAGACATTGTTTTTTTTAAGCAGGCAAGTATCAAGCTTTCGTGGGGTTTTGCCAAGCATGGTCTCGTTGATGAGTCATGGCTGGCTCTACCAGTGCTGCGATTGCATAACCGGCCACATTAATAGCAAGCAACGTTTGTAAGGTTTAGTTTCTTGCGCTTACTTCTTCTAATGCTTTTTCGTGTTATAATATTTTATCTGCTCTGCCATTAATAGAGGCCGAACACAAAAACTGACATGTTAGAAAGGGTGACGTGGCTGTTGGGACCAGCGAACTTGGGCTGCCCAAGATTCTATCCTACCTCCCTGTTAGTAATCACAGCTGATGTGCTCCTTCAGCTTAACTAACAGCGGAAGGCTCGATGTGGTCCTCAAGGAGTGGAGTTTACAAAGAAGACTCAAGGTCTTCAAGCAAACCATCCAGGTCAGTTAGGAAGGACCATCTTCCTTGCACTCGGGACATCTTTATAGGAGGTCCTATCTCCTCTTCAGTACCTCCTCCCGCGTGCGGTTACACTCTTTCTTCTAGTGGTTGTCCGTCCGTCTGCAGCTTCTGACGAAACAATCATTTTTCGTTTCTCCAGTTTTCGCCCCCCCCCCACTCCTTCTTTCTTGACGAAGTCGACGATTCACATGTTGTCTGTGAAGTCCTTCCTTCTACCAGCTTCTCTTATAGCACAAATGATGCCTGCTCGATCTACTGCCTGCCCTATCCGATGCGATGTCTGCTTCAACATCATCACAATGTCAGCTGTAAAGAGCAAAGCTTCTCTGAGAGATCAGAAGACGACGAGAATATACGATATAAAGCCATACATGCTTCATAGTAGCCGAATATTTCACATGTCCTTCTAAAGCAGCCTTTGTTCTAGCACTTCGTAGTTTTCTTAAAAGCGAGACGTCTTTAGCAACGTCAGCCTTGTCACAGGTGTCTATTTCTAGAGCGGCTTCAGAAAGCTGCTTAGGATCTTGGCAAGCTCTGATTCGCTGCTTCAGACAACCACGTGATTCTTAAGATAAATCAGTTTGCTCCCATGAATAGATTGTTCTTTATTCGAAATTCGCTTGGATCTCTACGCGTGCACGTGAAACGAAGCAAACTAAATTTTCATTCATCATCATCATGTTCTCTCCTATGGAAAATTGACTGAAATGGTTCTCCGCCGTGACTTGTTCCTTTGGTGTCACAGTGTTTGCTGGCAAAACTGCACCCAGACCATTTGTTTTATGCTGTCCACTAATTTGTTTCGATGCTGTCCCCTTACTCTTTTTCCTTGTACTTTTCCCCTAAGTATTGTTTTCACTTATGATATGAATGAAATATTTTAGATGTGTACTTTTTTTCAGTTTTCTCTTTTCAGTGATTTATTACTTTTTTCGTTTATTTTTCTTTCTGTAGACTTCACTCTATCATTTTTTATATTCATATTTCAAGTATCTCTATTTTCTTTTCTATTTTGTTATTTAATGCACATGCTAAATGTTAGTGAAGAAAAGCAAAGAACATGTGTGACACTGAGGAATAAGGAGCAAATAATACTTTCGGAATTATACTTAATGTCTTCAGACAGCAAATTATCTGGAAATATGGACCATTTTTCCATACCAAACAAACTACCTTGAATTGAGCATAATTTGCTTCCACAGTTTTTTTTTTCCTTTCAGTTAAGTCATTTTTCTCGAATTCCAGTTTTAAACTGCGACCGGCTTACTACAAGCGTCAACAGGAATGATTTTCAGGAATGTCAATCGATGCAGCCTTTGGCTCTTGCCAACTGACTGACTATGCATCGTATCGACATCATGCGTCAGGGGAAATGTTATTGCTCTAAATTTAAGAGAGAGAGAGAGAGAGAGAGAGAGAGAGGAAGGGAGGAGAAAGGGAGAGAGAGAAGGAGGAAGGGAGGAGAGGGAGAGAGAGAAGTCAAGAGCGAGAGACGAGAGAGAGAGAGAGAGATAGAGAGAGATTGATTGGAAACGCTAAATTAAGGCAGGTCTCTCAAAGTGAGAAGTGCCGTTAGTCGAGTCGTGGACCTTCCTGGTTCTGACTGGTGATATTGTTATTGTCGCTGCTTCTTTTATTATTGTTGCTGCTGGTGTTCTGGTTGTTATTGTTTACTGTTGCTGTTGTTATTGTTGCTGCTGGTGTTCTGGTTGTCATTGTTTACTGTTGCTATTGCTTGTTTGTAACCATAATGTTATTGATAGGGCTGCTCTAGTTGTTGTTATTATTGTTGCCGTTGTTGTCGTTGTTACTGTTCCTTTTGTTGTTTGTTGCTGTAATGTTATTGTTGTGGCTGCTTTAATAATAGTTGTTATTGCAACAGTGCTATTGATGTGTCTGTTGCAGTTATTGTTGTTTCTGATATAGCTATTTTTGTTACTGATGATGTTGTTTATTTTTTATAAAACTGCTGACTTGGTTGTTGTCATTTTTTGCTGCTGTTGTAACTTCTAATGTTGTTTTTATTGTTGTTGTTGCTGCTGTTGCTATTGTTATTCCAAATGATCTTGGACTGAGGGATTCAGCTCAGAGGGTGCAATAGTGATTAGTCGTTGGCAATGAAAGCTGTTTGCCAGTACCTTCTTTATGTCCTGTGACATGCTGCCGGATATACGACGGTGCTCTCTCGGAAAATTGCAATATATGGTCTCTCCATGGTTATCGCTCCTGGCATTAAGTCGTTTCCCGGGCTGTCTCGCTGATAAGTCCTTTCATAGATATCATCACAAAGTTCCATTCTCATAATAATCGCAACTGCATCAGATTGGATTTTCCTGAAAAAAAAAACTAGTACATGAATCTTTAATTTGTGCTGAATATCACTATGAGCTCACTATCTTCTAAACAAAATATTTTAATCTGCGTTAAATAAAGATCTTCAATTTGTACCAAAGGGACTTCGAAGGTGCATTTTTCTCTAAATAGAAAGACTAGGTTATAAACAATCCAAAGGCTGGATTAGAACCGCGTAGATATAATAATGTTGGTCACTTGATGAGAAGAAATGATCAGAGAATCCCAAAACAAGCTATCAAGTGGAACACAACAGGCCGAAGAAAAAGAGGCAGACCGCGTGAAACTCTGAAGAGGACATTATTAAGAGAGGCCAAATTAACAGGCATAAAATCCTTTGATGAGGTTGAAAGACTCGCCGAAGACAGGAAAAATTGGCGAACTACTTTGTGAGCCCTATGTGACGTTTAACGGCACGGGAAGGATATAAGATATAAGATAAGATATAATAATAGATTGAAATTAAGATGGATAGATTAATTGTTGGATGAACTGATGAGTGGGTGGATTAGTGGATGGGAGAGTGAATGGCTGAATGGATGTATAGATGGATGGAAGGATAGACAGGAGGATGAGTGAACAGACAGAGAAACAGACAGGCAGGCAGGCAGACAGACAGACAGACAGACAGACAGATAGACAGACAGACGGATAGATAGATAGATAGATAGATAGATAGATAGATAGATAGATAGATAGATAGATAGATAGATAGATAGATAGATAGATAGATAGATAGATAGATAGATAGATAGATATTATTTTCCAAAGACAAGAGATGTTTAAAAAGGACCAGTTCGCTGCAAGATTATGAATTATTGACAGTATGTCTAGTAAAACCTATTTTTATGCGTCTCGGTTGAGGTAATAAAATCGATTTCTTTTTTAATCTCCACACATGTGGTCCTTCTCAGTCTGGCGGGGAAAAAAACCAAGATATCCAGCCACAATACCAGTTATTGTTAACATCATCCACGTAATCATTATTGTAGCCGTCCACTACATACTTTCGTAACCCTAGTTTCTGCTCTTCTTCTGCTTTCGAGGTTGTTGGTCACATCAAATCCTAGTTCCTGTTGACTGGGAAAAGCCCGCAGTCCTCTCCAGATCCTGTTATGAGCCCCAAAGGTCTGAGTAGCGAAGTGGTTAGTGCATGGCGAAGGTCGGGGGTTCGAATCCGACCGGAGGCACCCCAGTCGCCCAGCTGTAGAAATGGGTACCCAACTTCTGGAGTTGGGGAATGAAGGACGGTCAGGCGTGATACTGACCAAATAACCCTCTGGTTCTGATAGGTCAAGGAAAATATGGGCACTAGCACAATATCCTATGTGCCTTTAAGTCATGAACGGATTACATTTACCTACCCTACCTATGTGTCCGCAGCCATGCCTCACATCTCAGGTCCGTATTGTTTTGGGCACTCCTGAAGGATATGATCCGGAGTCTGGACTCCACTGTCGCATGGACACTCGTCTGTGTGAGACATTTTGAGTCGATGTAGATGGCTCAGTAGTCTGCAGTGGTCTGTCCTTAGGCGAAAGAGGATGGTTTGCTGATTGATTGATTGATCTTTCTTTCAAAAGGGTTAAGAATTGGGCACGCAGGCTAGTCTGACATTCTGCCCTTTATCATACATCTTTCACTCTATTTCAGACATTCTACAAATATTCTGTTCATGTAACAAACATAATTAACATTGAAGCTGAGAGACATAAAATAAAACATAACATTTACGTTTCGCCCTTATCCATTCAGTCAGTACAGAAGTAACTACATACGTATATAAATGACTATCTATTAAACAAAAGTTTCGGGACTATTCAGGATAAACAGCTAACTGTATTCGGTATCTGTAAGAGCAGTTTAAGATAATTTTTAAGTTTTATGATTCATGAAGTCATGTAGTCGACATATTGGGAACGTTTGTAGTTGTAGGAAGGAGTATAATTTATATTTTTTTAAAATACAGGATGGGAGGGTATTCCAAAGATGAGCAGCAGAATAACTAAAGCTTTTCTTGTAAAGATCAAGTCTAGGTTTTGGAAGACATATGTTGTTCAAGCGTTGGCTGCACTTTGGACTAAATTTAAATAGCTTCCATAGATAAGGCGGGGCATGCCGTGAAAGAATTTGATGTACTAACTTGGTTTTGTTGAAGAGGAACCTGTTCTTAAGAGGCAGTATTTTTTATACGTTTGTGCTGGTTAGTTGTTTGTAGTTGATCTTTGTCACTAATAAGCTTTACTGCTCGCTTTTGGAGTGAGCAAAGCCTCTTTGTATTTGACACTGAGCAACCATCCCAAACTGTTGAGCAATAGTCTAAATGTGTTTGTATATGAGATATGTAGTATGTCTTCCTTGTGTCTTGATCGATGAAGTGCTTAAATTTGGCTAACTGGTATACTTTTTGTGCAATGAGTTTTGTTAGACCTTGCACGTGACAGTTCCAGGTCAGATGTTGGTCAATAATAAGACCTAGTGTTTTGTGCTCGCTA
The DNA here is from genome assembly GCA_009760885.1 of Achatina immaculata. Taxonomy (NCBI): domain Eukaryota; kingdom Metazoa; phylum Mollusca; class Gastropoda; order Stylommatophora; family Achatinidae; genus Lissachatina; species Lissachatina immaculata. The sequence continues at coordinate 11,115,150 of CM019720.1, read as the reverse complement.
ACGTTTTCTATCTGTGATGTTTCCGTGCTGAGCCGAAGTGTTGTTTTTGTTGTGTTTTTTAGTTTCTGTCTTGTTATGAGCATTGATTTTGTTTTATAATTATTTATAATCATGCCATTGTTTTTGCTACATCTAATTAAATTGTATAACTCGACATGAAGAGTTGATTCTAGATTAATACAGTCGTAGTCACTGGTGTAGACTGTGCAATCAGATCACAAGAAGAGTGTTTAAGATGAAGTGGAAGAACATTGATATAGATAGCAAAGAGCAACGGGCCTAGAATAGAACCTTGCAGAACACCAGTGTCAACTATAGCAGGATTTGATAGAGAATTGTTGAAGAATACTACCTGTTGTTTGTCTGAAAGAAATGATGCAATTAATTTTATTAGATCAGGGTGCAATTTATAAGTCTTTATTTTTCTTACAAGAATACCATGGTCAGTCATATCAAATGCCTTTTTAAAGTCGGCAATGATGGCACCACATAATCTGTCGTCATTTATGTTTACTAACCAGTTTTCTGTCATTTTGGTAAGAGCTGTGTGGCAGGAATGATTGGGTCTAAAGCCTGACTGACTGTCTATGAGTAAATTGTTCACTTGCATGTGTCGTAGGGTTATTTGTGTATGTGTTTTTCGAGTGGTTTTGATAGTGACAATAATATGGATTTTTGTCTGTAGTTGGTAAGATTGTTGGATGAGCCAGATTTAAAGCGAGGATACACCTTAGCAGTTTTAAAAGCCCCGGGGAAATAACATTTTGCAATGCACTGGTTGTAAATATATGTTAGTGTATGTGAAATGACAGGTACAGCATAACGTAAGATCTTATTACTAATATCATCAAGCCCATCTGTATTGTTGTTTTTTAAGGTTAAGAGATAACTGTGAACTTTACTGGCTGTTAAGAATGGAATGTGTAACTGTTTAAAACCAATCCATCTGCTGTCCAGGAATGTTTGTATTTCATGTAAGTCGCATACAGAAGCTGGTATTGATGATTTACGAACGTTGATTTCTTCTCTGAAATGTGTACTGATATGTGCGCTAGTGCATGCATGATTGATGGCTTGAAAATCAAATTCTTTTCTTTTATTTAATGTCTTTATAGTTAGTGTTTTGGATCTTGTTCATTGTTGGATTACAGCTGTTGCTTTCATTCGGATCTGCACTGGTTATGGATTATAGTTTTCGCCTCTCGGTAGTTTAATAGATGATTTGCTCCTTCTTGACTGCTGGCAGATTTGGATAGGGTGTCAGCGATTTCATTGCCAGCTATTCAACAGTGGGAAGGTACCCACTGTAGGGCTACAGATGTTGATAGTATAATGGGCTTCGTTTCTGTTGTTATTTTCTGTATGTTTGTCTGTGGGGGTTTTTTTGTTTTGTTTTAGTAATTCTATAAGTGCCCTACAGTCTGTGAAGAAGGCCATTTTCGCTGATGTCTGCTGGTTTTCTGTTTGTAGTATTTTTAGGGGTTCGATGAGGGCTGTTGTTTCTGCCATGTGTTTGGAGGAAATCTTTCCGGTCGCGAGGGTCTTTTTTTATTTGTCTCTCATCTTTGTATCTTATATACACATCCCCGCCTCAATTTTGACAGCTTTTTCTGCAGACCCACGTGCGCATAGGTGGGTCCGTTCAGCTGGGTTCTATTTGCTGTCAATCAACTCCTGAGTCAGGGTCTTCATCTAAAGTGTTGTTAGGCAGTCCTTTTTGTGTATGTCTGGTACTTCTGTGAGGATTGATATCTTTTCACAGTGACTGTGTTCCTCCACTGTTTGGGTCGAGTCTATGTGAAATCCTAGGATCTGAGAATCAACTTCAAGCGGAGGTGCTTGAGTTATGAAGGGAAAATAAAGAGCTATAACTGTATTTCCATGACGCTGTATCTGATATCTAGCCGTTAATTCAGCAGTGAAAGCAGGCAGGAATGTAAGAGATCACAAATATGTGAATTTTGATCAAATAATTTCGTCAGATTAAATGTATATTCATAGTTGAATAAAACACGCTGCACGAAAAGAAAGTTGCATTGGTCTAATCCTAAAACTAAGTTTATAAGGCATGACAAGTTCATAAAATGTCGGACTAATGTATATGGTTGTGAATTTTCCATTTTCATCTATTGCAACGCCATTCCAGGTGGCAGCACTGTGCAGCACCATCTAGACGCCATTCATCAGTTAAAGATGGAGAGTCAACTGCAGCAGTGGTCCAAACAGAAAGTTCGTGCTGCGATACGATTTCCGAATGCAAAGCTGTTGTGAGCTGCAAAATTCCTTCGTCAGTTGGTGGAAGTCTATGGCGAGAGTGTGATGCTGATGAGCTGACAGCGTGTGACAAACGATTTGCAGAATTTCGAACCGAGCTAGAGACAACAAGTGACGTAGCGTGGAGTGGCAGACCCACGACAACTAATACTGCAGCGAATGAAACGCGAGTTGGAACGAGAGATATTGGATATTGGCAAGCGACTGGAACGAAACTGACGCATGACTTGAATCAGTCCAGAATGACTGTGCGGTTCATATTCATAAAGTGTGTGCACGATTGGTACCGCGAGCCTTTTCCAAGGACCAAAAGGTTAAAAGTATGGCGTATCCCCAGTCACTCCTGCTGCAGCGTGCCGTTCACGGCCAAGACTTTTCTGAACGAGACAAGGGTTCGCCATAGCAACCCAGAACAGAAATGTACAAGCATGGAATGGAAGCGTCATGACTCTCCACAAACTAAGAAATTCAAGATCGTGCCGTCAGTTGCAACGTGATGGCTACCATGTTTTTAGATCAGAAAGGCATGATGTTGGTCGATTTTCTGGAAATGGAAGCAACAATTATTGCAGATGTGTGCGATATATATCCACAACTCTAGTCTTCTTCATGTCTTACTTTAGTTTTTTTCTACTCAGCTTTTCTTGTTACAGTCGGCCTCCATAGAATACATAGATAAAGTAAAATTGCAGACGCAGGTAGCTGAAATTTTTATCAAGTGCTTTAAAGCATCAGATAACGAAGGAAAAACAGATCAAAGGAATTCCCCCGTGGCCACAATAATGGGAATTTTACCCCGTGGCTTACCACAGTGGGAACTTTATCTAGTGGCCACGAAAGACTGATTATTTATCTTTCTACAGGACGAGTAACTCAAGCAGCAGTCTCTCTAGCCATCTCAGATCATTTTCATGTCTAAAATATTATAATTAATGTTTGTTGTTGTTGTTGTTGTTGTTACTTTTTTCGTTTCTAACAACTATCAGCACGCTTTTAGTGGCAAGATTACAATAGATACCACGTTCTAGATTTTTCCGTTTAGTTGCTTCTTCTTCTTCTTTATCGTCGTCGTCGATCACCCTCAGAAGCAGATTTGTTGCGCTGCCCGACATATCCAGCTCCAGCTCCGCGTAATTTTGGCATCGGATCCGCTTTTCCATTTCAGCCCTGTTCACGTGACCAGTCTGTTTCCAAGGATACGACTGTGAGCTAGAATAGGGTCTTGGTCGGCTATGGTTCGCCCATTATAACTCCAGCAGGTAGCTACGCCTCGCTGACTGCTATCTCATTCAGTTTGAATACTGCATCTTTGCCTCTAATTGGTTCTTATAGTTCATTAATAATAATAAGAAGAAGAAGAAGAAGAGGAAGAGGATTAAATAAAGAAAACTTAACTATTTTGAACACATTAAACGTCATGATAATCTAGAGAAGATCGTCTTGGAAGCGTACACAATGGGAAAAAGAGAGGAAGACCAAAGCGAAGATGGATGCAAGACATCGTTGATGATCTGCAAATGGATGCATCGGCAGCAGGGCATCTTGCTCACAACCGAGAGGCCTACAGGAGTGCTGTTAGGAAGGCAAAGTTCCGCAAGAGACATGCAAATGAATGAATGAGTGAATGAATGAATGAAGTTCATTAAGCCCGCAGAGATGACTTTTTTAGTAGCCGATGTTAGAGGATTCGACCGTGGGTTTCAGTTGAAGTTCTAGTACGAAGTTTCCACGATTCTCTCAGTCTGTGATACAATACTAGGTACTGAGAAAATACAGTCGGCCCTCGACTTACTAACTTTGATTACCATACCCCTTCCCTCCCTCCCTCCCCCCCCCCGCCCCCGTTAGCCAAACTCCGCTTGAGTTCAAGTCACTTACATAAAATGGCTTATAACTTTGTATATAATCTACGTCCATCTTCCCATTTACCTTTAATTATGTCTGTATTGCTCGTATACCCTAATACAGTATAAATGCCATGTAAACAGCTGTTTTAATGTATTGTTTAGGGAATAACAAGACAATAATAATAATAATATTAAAATTTAAATAATGAAACAATAATATCACAAGACGTAAAATGCGAAACCGAAATAAGGAGCAGAATAGCCAAGTCAAGTCAGCATTTATATAACTGAAAAACCTAATATGCAATAAAGCTCTGTCGATGAATACCAAAAAGAGAATTATTCAGTGTTACATGGAACCCGTATTGTTACATGGATGCCAAACATGGGCGGTAACAAAGAGCGCTCACAATCGACAGAAGTTGCCGAGATTTGGTTACTAAGAAGAACAATGAGAATACCACGGACAGCCAAGAAAACAAATGAAGAGGTTCTAAGCCAGGGTAGTCAAAAGAGAAATTATAGCAAAAGTTCAGAAAAATTCCAGTCAAGATTTGTAGGACATATTTTGAGAAGAGGCACACTGGGACACATAGTGACAACAGAAAAAATAGAGGGGGAAAAGAGACAGAAGAAGATAAAGAAACTGGATACTTGATGGAGTGAAAGAGTGGTACAGAGCACGGTCCAACATGTATCGAAAGAGCAAAGTATACTTGGTTGTAGAAATCATCGACGACCAACGCCTAGCATGTATCAGAGAAAGAGGAAGAGAGAGAGAGAGAGAGAGAGAGAGAGAGAGAGAGAGAGAAGAGAATTGGGTACGCAGGCCCATCTGACATTCTGCCCTTTATCATACATCTTTCACTCTATTCCAGACATTCTACAAATATGCTGTTCATGTAACAAACATAATTAACATTGAAGCTGAAAGACATAAAATAAAATATAACATTTACGTTTCGCTCTTAAACATTCACTCAGTACATAAGTAACTACATACATATATAAATGACTATCTACTAAACATCATTTTCGGGACTATTCAGAAAACAATTAATTGTATTCGGTGTCTGTAAGAGCAGTTTAAGATAACTTTTAAGTTTTATGATTCATGGAGCCATGTGGTCGACATCAAATAGATATTGGGAGAGCTTGTAGTTGTAGCAAGGAGTATAATTTATATTTTTTATATAGGATGGGAGGGTATTCCAATGATGAGCAGCAGATAACTAAAGCTTTTCTTGTAAAGATCAAGTCTAGGTTTTGGAAGACATATGTTGTTCAAGCGTTGGCTGCACTTTGGACTAAATTTAAACAGCTTCCATAGATAAGGCGGCCCATGCCGTGAAGGAATTTGATGTACTAACTTGGCTTTGTTGAAGAGGAACCTGTTCTTAAGAGGCAGTATTTTGATACGTTTGTGCTGGTTAGTTGTTTGTGCTTGATCTTTGTCACTAATAAGCTTTACTGCTCGCTTTTGGAGAGAGCAAAGCCTCTTTGTATTTGACACTGAGCAACCATCCCAGACTGTTGAGCAATAGTCTAAATGTGTTTGTATATGTGATATATAGTATGTCTTCCTTGTATCTTGATCGATGAAGTGCTTAAATTTGGCTAACTGGTATACTTTTTGTGCGATGAGTTTTGTTAGACATTGCACATGAGAGAGAGGGAGAAAGAATAATGACACAAACAATTATGTACATGTTCGTGACAGAAGCAACCATCATAAGATTAATAAAGAATGGTACACTACACATCACCAGAAACGTAACACTTTTGTTTTTCACCCATCACTGATTGCTTTTATACATACTGTACTGTGCAGTACATACTGTATTAATGGCCTGGAAGAATACCATAGGATAAAAACAAACGCAGAACATACTGTACAGTATAAAATATACAACTTCAAATTTGTGTTTTTGCAACTTTTAAAAATTATATTATATATATATATATATATAGTGTTAATCTTATATCTTATATCCTTCCCGGGCCGTTAAACGTCACATAGGGCTCGCAAAGTAGTTCGCCTTGCCAATGTTTCCTGTCTTCGGCGAGTCTTTCAACCTCATCAAAGGATTTTATGCCTGTTAATTTGGCCTCTCTTAATAATGTCCTCTTCAGAGTTTCACGCGGTCTGCCTCTTTTTTCTTCAGCCTGTTGTGTTCCACTTGATAGCTTGTTTTGGGATTCTCTGATCATTTCTTCTCATCAAGTGACCAACATATGTCCATCTCCTTTTCCTGATCACCCATGAGACTGGTTGTTGTTCAGTCATCTGTCTTATCTCTGCATTGTTCTTGAATTCGTTCCACCTGATGCTGAGTATTTTCCTTATGCATTTGTTTTCAAAAGAGTCTAATTTCTTTTCTATTTCTTTAGTTGTTTTCCAGCTTTCGCATGCATAAATGAGGGTGGATATTACATTTGAATTGAATAATCTTAAATTGGTTTTTGTGCTTATAACTTTTGAATTCCATATGTTCTCAAGATTCTTGAAGATTGATGCTGCTTTTGCAATTCTGATCCTAACTTCCTTTCTAGTGTCACCATCCTGGTCTATGTAGTTGCCAAGGTATGCAAATTGATTGACTTCTTCAATATCTGTCCCTTCTATGTGTATTTTTCCATTTTGATTAATGGAAATAAGTGAATGGTTCCAGATTGAAACAGGTGTGAAACAAGGATGTATACTGTCTCCTTTACTTTTGGGGATTACAGTAGACTTCATAATGAAAAAATGCTACACAGGTAACACAGGCATTGACTGGGTACATGAGACCCAACTAGAAGATCTTGATTTTGCTGATGACATAACTCTTATCAGTAATAATATGAATTCCATGCAAGAAAAAACAGATAGCCTATCTTCAATGGCTAGCAAAATAGGACTTGAAATTAACAAGGACAAAACAAAAATTATATATATATATATATATATATATATATATATATATGTGTGTGTGTGTAAAGGAATTCTCCTGTGACCACTATAATGGGAATTTTATATTTTATCTAGTGGCCACGGGCTCACCTGGGCAAGAGCAGAAAAAAAGGCGAAGGACAGGCATTTGTGGAAAACCCTTGCAGAAGCCCCATGTGCCCTGGGCACTTAAGGTTCAGAGAGAGAGAGTGGCCACGAAAGACTGATTATTTATCTCTCTACAGTACGAGTAACTCAAGTCTCTCTAGTCTCTCATGTGTATCCATCATATACTTGATTATATACTTGTTCTTGGCTAAGCTGAGTGAAAGGCTGGGAAAGAACTATGACTCTCGACTACCCCGCTGACTGAAATGTTGAGTGAAGACAATGTGTCTTTTGTAAACAACAGCCCAGTTTGTATCCGAACCCAGATTCAACGTTCCAAAATGAAGAAGAAGAAGAAGAAGAAGAAGAAGAAGAAAGAAGAAGAAGAAGAAGAAGAAGTGAAGAAGAAGAAGAAGAAGAAGAAGAAAAAGAAGAAGAAAGAAGAAGAAGGTGAAGAAGAAGAAGAAAGAAGAAAAAGAAGAAGAAGAAGAAGAAGGTGAAGAAGAAGAAGAAGAAAAAGAAGAAGAAGAAGAAGATGTGAACGGCCATTCGAAGCTAATTATAGGTGTACGATGGCGGGCGGAGCGTTGCCGTTCACGTAATCAGGGGGTGAAAGGACCTATATATAGTAATGGTGGCGAGGGAGAGTGAGAACTGAGATATGGGGACTGGGTTCCTTTTGTCTGTGCTTATGCTTAGCCCCAGCCGATCTTCTACTGTTGATGATGTATTGTAAAATCATAACTGGCTGTGGATTATGTCATTCTCGCTTTATATGGAAATTCTCTGATTCATAATATATTTGGATGGACACACATCACGCTCCGTCGTGATTTATTTGCATAGATAGTACTATGTCAATGGTATCAGGAGATACCTAACCTGGCAGCAGGCAGCTGCACAATCAATGATATGCATTAGCACATGATAATTCCTGGAAATGGGAGATATCTGTGATTATTCAGTGCGTTGCTACAATGGGATTTATTTGTGATTACTCAGTGCATTGGCACAAAAGGGAGATATGAGTGATAATTCGGTGTGTTGGCACAAAAAGGAGATATATTGAGATATTCAGTGCATGGGAAATATGAATTAATATTCAGTGCATAGGCACAATATGGTGATATTCAGCGCGTTGGCACAAATTATAATAATGTATAAATTGCATATTGAGGCAATTGAGTCCACGTGATTTCGATTGATACTTAGAGAGTTATACATTATATTGATGCCATGCTTATTACACTCGTGATAATACATGTTGATGTAATGTGTATGAAATATCTGTTGTGGTTTTGATATGGCGTATGTAGTGTGGATAATAAATGTGGATTGATTTAATTGCTTGACTTAGTAATGTGTATTGCATGTCGGATAGTACATTGGCCATGAATTTGTGGGTTGCAGCTGGGTTTGGTACTGTCCCTTCCCTAAATTGTCCCCAGTTATGAATCTAGCACCAGCTAGGTTTACACAGGAAAAGAAAAAAAGAAGAAGAAGAATGTCATTTCTTGTAAATAATTTAACGGAAATGGCTGGTTCTAGATCTCTACTTCTTCTTCGTTCGCTTCTACCACCAAGACCCCCCGTGATCCTACTGAATTTACTCCTGTTTCAGAGTATCGCGGGCTTTGGCCTGTATTCTCGATGGGTCACAGAAGCGGAATTGTGTGACACTGTGGTTTTCGTTGCACCCGTTTAATCTAGAACTGGACTTTCTCACCGGAAAATCTCGACGTGTTTTGGATATCAGTATATCCTCGCTGGGTGAAAGGTGGTTGTTCATCCAGCCTAGAGTGTGACTACTTTCTCACCGGAAAACATAGACGTGTTTTGGGATACCCGTGTATCTCGCCGGGTGAGAGGTGGTTGCCCATCCAATCCAGCGTTGGACTTTCTCACCGGAAAACCTCAGCGTGATTAGGAGCGCATATATCCCCGTCGGGTGAGAGGTTGTTGCCTATCTAGACTGCACTGTTCCAGTGTCTCTGACTTCAGCATTTTGTGGTCGTGGCTGCTACCCTTCCTAGTTGTGACCAGGACGGAGCTTTTGTTCAGGAGAACGAACCCTCGCCACTAGTAAGTTTCACCCCTGGGTTAAGCTGGTTTAAGCGTATTATCCCAGTATGGGCGTATTTAGGACGTGACCGACCTCTAGAGCGGAGGCACATGACATGAATAGTCATCAAGTTTCACCCCTGGGTTAGGCTGGTTTAGCCATATTTAACCAGTATGGGTGTATATCGGACGTGGTCGGCCTCTAGAGCAGAGGTGCCGTGGTATGAGTAGCTCTCGCCGCGAGATTGTTGGACATACCGATTAAACTTCACTTTATCCTTTCCATCACCTTTTTCACATTGGCGCAGCACGGCAACTCTAATCGTATTTTCGCATTTTCTTCACTGGCCGGGAAGAGTTTCACCCCACGCGCGGCAGCCGAAGAATCTCGCCAGCAGTGTCTTACTTTAACCCCTGAGTTAAGCCGGTTTAGGCATTCTGCCCTAGTATGGGTCTATATAGGACGTAGCCGAGCCTCTAGAGATGAGGTGCCGTGATTTGAGTAGCCCTGACCTCGAGACTACTGGTTGCTTCACTTAATCATTTCCTTCACCTTTTTACGGCGGCGCCGTGCGGCAACTCTAATAGCATTTTTTCTTCATTGGCCATGAGGAGCTTCACCCCACACACGGCAGCTGAAGAAATTCGCCAGCAGCGGGTTTTAAATCAGAGTTTGCCTTATCTTTTTTTGTGAGCTACCAACCAAGACTCTCATCTACCCGATTCGTCTGGTTTTCAGGCGCCAGATATTCACCTTTCGCCCCTTCTCCTGTCAGTTTAAACAGTTCCGCCACGAGAAGGCCAGTTGTTGGACTTTGACTGTCAGAGGCTAATTGAGACGCACGCCTTGCAGACATTAAATCGGAGTGGAGAGCGTATCCCTCACCCCACCTCCGGCTATAACAGTCTTTAGAACCGTTCTAGGCCTTAAAGCCCGCTAAAAACCGATCTAGCCATGCGTTTATAACGCTCTCTAATGACATATCTGGAAAACAACTTGTCGTAATAAAATATCTTGTCAACGCAGGAAATACGTGTCTCGAATATGTTATTTTATTTTTGTTGTATTATTCTGTGGATTAACTAATTTTTTTTTCTTCTCTTTCCGCTTCCTCACTTTCTTGTGGTCATCACGCCCGTCCTGTACCTGGACTATAGGAGAACTGCATGTACCTCTAGAAGTGTGTGGTGCGGTGGTCAAACGCGAGCTGGACTTTTGGCAAATAGAAGAGCTGCAGATAAAGGTAATGAGTAAGAAGTAAGACAACATGATTGTGCACGTGTTTATTTCTCTTGTCCATGTTGTAGTCTTGAATTTCGTTCCATTGTATACCGAGTGTTTTTCTTAGACATTTGTTTCCAAATGCGTCACTTTTGCTCTCTGATTCTTTGATTGTTTTCCAGCTCTCGCGTGCATAATTAAGGGTAGGCGTTACATTTACGTTGAGTATCCTAAGCTTTGTTCTTGTGTTTAGGAGCTTGTTACTGAAACTCGCAGTGTGCCATCAGATTAAGGAAAATATCGGCACTAACCCCGAGTGCCTTATGGTATGAAAGGACTGTGTCCTAATTTCACATCATTGTCATTCCACATATTCTCATTCTTTGGAACAACCTTCGGTAATCTTCATGCTATCACTGGCTCTCTTATAGTGTTACATATTTTTTTATCTGTAGTAATTCGTTTCTTCAAAAAGAGACATGGAGAAGAACAACAGAAAGGATGTTGAGCAATAGAGGACTCACCTGGGCAAGAGCAGAAAAAAAAGGCAAAGGACAAGCATTTGTGGAAAACCCTTGCGGAAGCCCCATGTGCCCTGGGCACTTAAGGTTCAGAGAGAGAGAGAGAGAGAGAGAGAGACAGAGAGACAGAGAGACAGAGAGAGTTTCTTCAGATCTGTGATCCAGCAAAACGAGCAGTTTTTTTAAAATTACATATAGAGTATATCACCTGAGTGCTGCTTACCTTACCCTCAAGAATACCGAATCCGGACAAATAATAAATTTTTTGTCTCAGAATTGCTGTCATTGACAGTTCTTTTTTTTCTACTCTGTATCTCTTTATATTTCAATTTCTTTTATTGTTGTTAGTGTTCCAAGCATTTATTTTTAACGTTTCTTGTACCAGCTTCCTTTTAGCTCTCTACCTGTGTGCAGGAATCCTGCACATGGGAACAACTTTGGATCCTTTCTACTGTCTCATAAGATACGAGAAGCTTTGAGAAGTCCACTTCTTTTTATAGCAAGAAACATTTTAAACCGCGCTTTATAGTAATCGCGCACACATCCACAACACTTAATATAGATATCTCGAAGTCATGGCTGCCCATTAATTCAGAGTAGAGCTAATAGTTGAAAGCCTAGTTCTTATATCCAGTATCCAGTCTTGGCAAACGCCTGGCTTATATCAGCCAAAAGAGAAACGTTCACAGAGCAAAAGATAACCCACATGCAAGACCAGTGCTACTGTTAACCAGCTAGGCCGCAGCCTATGGGCAGACCTCAAGAGCATTGCAATACTAATTGCAGGTGCACATACTGGCCTTGTACAGAGTGGAGTGGCACACGAAAAAGCCGCCCATGCATACAGGCAGACAAAGAGAGACGGGCGGTTTTTTTTGTTTGTTTATGCACTATCCTAGTCTTGCCTAGAGCGTAAAATAACCAAGACCCCCACACTGCTTCCTTTCTGAAGTACACAGAATCAAATGTTGAAACTTGCAGGTACGTGAACTACCACATAATGTAAATGGAAGGATGTGCACTAAATTTAGCTTTACCTGTGGACTAGAAATAATACACATCCATAGGTACTGACGAATTATGAAAGTTAACGAGGTAGATCATTACGTGATTATACACACACTCTTACATTTTACCCTTTTGCAATATAACAGCAACTTGCTAGAATTCCAAGTGCCATACCGCGTGGTGTAGGCGATCATTTCTCTCCACAATTCCTTGTCTTTTGCGTTGATTATGAGATCCGCCGGTTACTTTCTTCCTAGCCACACTGACAGCTATAATAACAATAACTTCTTTCTCTGTCTTCCTCTGTCTCTTCTTCCCTCAATTTTTCCAGTTGCCATAGTGTGTTCCAATTTTCTTCTTCTCAGAAAATGTCCTACAAATCTCGCTTGTTTGCCTCTGATCTTTTGCCATAATTTGCTTTTTAACTCCAGCCTCTCTTAAGACTTCTTCGTTGGTTTTCTTGGTACCTTCAACATCCTTCTTATAATCCACATCTCCATGGCCTCCATTTCTCGCTGTATTCTCTTATTCATGGACCATGCTTCACACCCATAAAACAAAATTGGCTCGATGTAACATTTAAGTACTCAGAATCTTGTTTCCATTTATATAGATCTGTTGCACAAGTTGTGTGTCATTGTCTGGAATGCTGACTTGGCCTGAGCACGCCTGCTTTTTATTTCATTGTGACATTTCCCATCAGCTGTTATAATCATTCCTAAGTACTTGAATCTATCAATTTGTTTCAGATCTTTGCCATCGATGGTAATGCTACATTTTGGTGGTATTCTTTTCTTTGAAATAACTATCACTTCAGTCCTTTTTTGTTCGGACTGAGACCTTTATTTTTACTTTCACGAACCACGATGTCCAGAAGAGCCTGTAGCTTTCTTTCACTTTTAGCAATCAGAAATGTGTCGCCTGTATATCTTAAGTTGTTAAGGTTGTACCCGCCAACTGATATTCTGGCATGTTCTCTATATTTCTCATTATGGTTTCGCTGTAATAGAATACGACTATAATTTACTAGAATACAACTATAAACTTACTAGAAATATAGATGTTTCCAGCTCTAAAATTATGAATATTTATTTAATTATATAGTTCACTATATGAGTATGCAAACACACACACATTCACACACACACATACACAGGGCTGTAACTAGAGATTTCAACATGCACGAAAATGGTGAATATTTAATTAGACATCAGTATGTGCCCATGCACACGTACACACACATATATAGACACATACACCCGTACAAATTGACCTGCTAGTCAACAAACACAGCCACCCCCACAAACTAAAGGCTTATTAGTCAACAAACACAGCCACCGCCACAAACTAAAGACTTGCTAGTCAACAAACACAGCCACCGTCACAAACTAAAGACTTGTTAGTCAACAAACACAGCCACCCCCACAAACTAAAGGCTTCTTAGTCAATAAACACACTCACCGCCACAAACTAAAGACTTGCTAGTCAATAAACACACTCACCGCCACAAATTAAAGACTTGCTAGTCAATAAACACACTCACCGCCACAAACTAAAGACTTGCTATTCAATAAACACACTCACCGCCACAAACTAAAGACTTGTTAGTCAATAAACACACTCACCGCCACAAATTAAAGACTTGTTAGTCAATAAACACACTCACCACAACAAACTAAAGACTTGCTAGTCAATAAACACACTCACCACAACAAACTAAAGACTTGCTATTCAATAAACACACTCACCGCCACAAACTAAAGACTTGCTAGTCAATAAACACACTCACCACAACAAACTAAAGACTTGCTAGTCAATAAACACACTCACCGCCACAAATTAAAGACTTGTTAGTCAATAAACACACTCACCACAACAAACTAAAGACTTGTTAGTCAATAAACACACTCACCGCCACAAACTAAAGACTTGTTAGTCAATAAACACACTCACCGCCACAAACTAAAGACTTGTTAGTCAATAAACACACTCACCGCCACAAACTAAAGACTTGTTAGTCAATAAACACACTCACCGCCACAAACTAAAGACTTGTTAGTCAATAAACACATTCACCGCCACAAATTAAAGACTTGCTAGTCAATAAACACACTCACCGCCACAAATTAAAGACTTGCTAGTCAATAAACACACTCACCACAACAAACTAAAGACTTGCTAGTCAACAAACACACTCACCGCCACAAATTAAAGACTTGTTAGTCAATAAACACAGCCACCATCACAAACTAAAGACTTGCTAGTCAATAAACACACTCACCACAACAAACTAAAGACTTGCTAGTCAACAAACACACTCACCGCCACAAATTAAAGACTTGCTAGTCAATAAACACACTCACCACAACAAACTAAAGACTTGCTAGTCAACAAACACACTCACCGCCACAAACTAAAGACTTGCTAGTCAATAAACACACTCACCACAACAAACTAAAGATTTGCTAGTCAACAAACACACTCACCGCCACAAACTAAAGACTTGCTAGTCAACAAACACACTCACCACCACAAATTAAAGACTTGCTAGTCAATAAACACACTCACCACAACAAACTAAAGACTTGCTAGTCAATAAACACACTCACCGCCACAAACTAAAGACTTGCTATCAACAAACACAGCCACCGCCACAAACTAAAGACTTGTTAGTCAACAAACACACTCACCGCCACAAACTAAAGACTTGCTAGTCAACAAACACACTCACCACCACAAACTAAAGACTTGCTAGTCAATAAACACACTCACCACCAACAAACTAAAGACTTGCTAGTCAACAAACACACTCACCACCACAAACTAAAGACTTGTTAGTCAACAAACTCACTCACCACCACAAACTAAAGACTTGCTAGTCAACAAACACACTCACCACCACAAACTAAAGACTTGCTAGTCAACAAACACACTCACCGCCATAAAGTAAAGACTTGTTAGTCAATAAACACACTCACCACCACAAACTAAAGACTTGCTAGTCAATAAACACACTCACCGCCACAAACTAAAGACTTGCTATCAACAAACACAGCCACCGCCACAAACTAAAGACTTGTTAGTCAACAAACACACTCACCGCCACAAACTAAAGACTTGCTAGTCAACAAACACACTCACCACCACAAACTAAAGACTTGCTAGTCAATAAACACACTCACCACCACAAACTAAAGACTTGCTAGTCAACAAACACACTCACCACCACAAACTAAAGACTTGTTAGTCAACAAACTCACTCACCACCACAAACTAAAGACTTGCTAGTCAACAAACACACTCACCACCACAAACTAAAGACTTGCTAGTCAACAAACACACTCACCGCCATAAAGTAAAGACTTGTTAGTCAATAAACACACTCACCACCACAAACTAAAGACTTGCTAGTCAATAAACACAGCCACCACCACAAACTAAAGACTTGTTAGTCAACAAACACACTCACCGCCATAAAGTAAAGACCTAAAGTCAAGAAAGGTCCTCTTTTCTCCGGCTGTGTTTATCGTAAAAACGTCCGCTACACTTTTACTCTCGCGTGTGATTCACACAAACAGAAACTCGTAACAGTAGCCATTAGGTCTCTTAAATTTTGTTGCTATCTCCTAACAACATAAAATATTCTGTATCTGTTATTCTTCTCTTCCACAGGTTTATTTCCTGCATCATGTGCTTCTTTTTTTTAACCAGTATTCAGACACGTACCTTTGAACTTCTGTTCGGTCTTAATGCATCAGCCTGTTCGTGATTTTCTGATTCTTTTCTCTTCTTTAATTATCTCGATTCATAACCCCACTATTTAGCTCCAAATCTCGGATCATGACATCACTATTTAACTCCAAGTCTCGAATCATGACGCCACTATTTAGCTCCAAATCATGACATCTCTAGTTCCAAATCTCGAATCAAGACAACACTATTTAGGCTACAAATCTCGGATAATGACACAACTATTTAAATCCAAATCTCGGATCATGACACCACTATTTAACTCCGAATCTCGGATCATGCCTCCACTGTTTAGTTCCAAATCTCGGACCATGACATCACTTTGTGGTTCCAAACTTTGGATCATGACATCACTGTTTGGCTCCCAATCTCTGATTATTTCATTACTAATTAGTTCCAAATTTCTGATCGCCTCATCACTATTTGGCTCCAAATCTCTAATCATCTCATCACTATTTGAATCTAAATCTTTTCTCAGTGTCTGTACTCCACTATTGTGTATGATTTGTCTCAAATTCTGTATCTTCGATCATTGCCAAAGTTTTGTCTTCAATTATGTATCTTCTATCGAATGTACCTTCAGTCTGCGAATCTTCGCCTCTTTTTCGCCAGTCAGATATTCAGTCCTTGCATCACCGCCTCATATATTCAGTCCACAGATCTCCACCTCTGTATCTCTTATCATATATTTGGTCCCAGTATCTCCTCTTCTGTATCTCCTCATATATTAGTCCTCAACTCCCGTTCATCACCACCAATTCTTTAAACCCGATCATCTGTTCTTATATTAGATTTTTTTTTCTGTTTTCAGGCTCTAACATTACATTTTCCTTAAATTTCTCCTATCTTTCCGTCACCCTCAGATTCTCGGGAATGGATCTGTCCTGTCTTGTTTCCCGCCTTTTCATGTCACCATTAGTCAGCCATGCACTCCTCTCCGGCCTGAAATATACCACGCTGACAAACATCCGCCCGTCGATCTCACGAAAAGTGCGTTTACCTTGGCTCGAATGTCGACATTTTAAGTGAAAAAAAGAAATTTTTCTTCAGCTTTCTTACTCTTCTATTTCTCTCTCTCCCCCCCCCACCCCCCCCCCCCACCCACATGTGGAAGCGGCTCTATGTCCTCTCAGAGATCAAACAAAAAGAAACTGTTTATGTCCTCAACGGAGGAAGAAAAACCGGAAGTGTGGGAAAAAAATGGATTAAAGGAATCATCAGTGAAATCAAAGCGTCGTCGTTTCTCCTATCCCCATACAAATCTAAGAGGAACGTAAATTAAAGTTGGCAGATAAACACAGATCCAGAAAGAGACAGCTAGCAAGAGAAAGGGCCATATATTGTGAAAATGTTTACAAACGTTGTGTAGCTCCTCTCTTATTTTTTAGGAAGGTCCGAAAATAGCATTTCTGATGGTGGAAGCTGCTGTCTTCGTTCTCTCTGATAAGATGTATAGTATTTTTTATTCACAACGAGACATTTATTTAGATGCAGGTGGGAAAAAGAAGGCGTAAGATAGTTTCACAAAAAAGTGCTTAGTATTATTAACTCAGCTTTAATATTCAGACTGGACATGCTGGGGACTAGACTAAGAAGTGCTAATTATATCATCTCAGAATTGAAACTACTACCAGCGTCCTTGTTTGTTACTGGCAGAATGAAAGCAGAGATACTTCCTACGAGAATGCCCTGCTTATGAGTATCAGGAAAGGCGGAAAGGCTTAGGTGCCTTTCTATGACAGCCCTTATTATGAACAAGGAGCATCTTTAGAGGGCCATTGTTTGTCCTGAAAATACCCATATTTGTAACCTAGGATGCACACAAATGAAAGAAAGATAGAATAAGATAAGACCATAGACGTTCAGAATATAAAGAAGTGGGTAAGTGAATCCTGCTTCAGAATATATTTATGTTTATTCTGGATCATAAAATGTGTTATGTTTTAGATGTTCTTACCTAGCTCTGTATATATAAAATATTATATATATATATATATATATATATATATATATACCTACTGATGAATGTAAGCCACATGTAAGCCTATATTGTAAAATGATAATATAATACTCAGTTTGTTACAGAGCCAAGTCAATGTACTTCCTGTCAGAAGTTTTCCCGTGTTATAGAAGTGTTTAAGTGTATCCTTGTTTAAAATCTTTTCATCTTTTCATATTATAGAACTAACTCACTATAGATCTGTCTGGAATCTTCTTATGTTATAGAACTAACTCAATATACATCTGTCTGGAATCTTCTTATCTTATAGAACTAACTCAATATACATCTGTTTGAAATTTTGTGATGATACAAGACTGACTCATTATATCTCCGCTTGAAATTTTCTCGTGATATAGTACTGACTCAATGTATTTCTCTTGAAATTTTCTCATGTTGCAGGACTGACTCAATATATCTCTGCTTGAAAACTTCTCATGCTGTAGGACTGTTTCTCTATTTTAAATCTTCTCATGTTATAGGACTGACTCAGTGTATCCTCTGCTTGAAAACTTCTCATGTTATAGGACTGACTCAATATATCTCTGCTTGAAATCTTCTCATGTTGTAGGGCTGTTTCTCTATTTTAAATCTTCTCATGTTGTAGGACTGACTCAATGTATCTCTGCTTGAAATCTTCTCATGTTGTAGGACTGTTTCTCTATTTTAAATCTTCTCATGTTGTAGGACTGACTCAATGTATCTCTGCTTGAAATCTTCTCATGTTGTAGGACTGTTTCTCTATTTTAAATCTTCTCGTGTTGTAGGACTGACTCAATGTATCCTCTGCTTGAAAACTTCTCATGTTATAGGACTGACTCAATGTATCTCTGTTTGAAATCTTCTCATGTTGTAGGACCGACTCAGTGTATCTCTGCTTGAAATCTTCTCATGCTGTAGGACTGTTTCTCTATTTTAAATCTTCTCAGGCCTGCTGCTGGCGTCACTATAGGTCATACATCGAAAACCAGAGAATTTTGAACTGCTTCGACAGAAGCCTGGAACATGAGCAGATGAAGATAGATCTCGGCAACCTGAAAGGATGGAAACTGCTGCAGATGAAGCTGTGGCTCATCATGGACCATCCAAGAACTTCAAAGTTTGCCATGGTGCGTCTTGATATTTTTAGCATTTTTTTTTTGCCTGTTTTAGTCATAGTAATATTGGTATATTTTCTTTCTCGTTTATTTCAGGACTAACTGGCTTCAAACAATTTTTCTTAATGTTTACGTTGCAATAATAATAACAACAGTATTCTTTTATAAGACGGCTTTGAAGTAGGTAAGTGTTAGCAGTTCTGGAACTTGTATATCATGTTGCTTGACAGCTGTAGCAGATTTTATCAGTATACGCCATGTGTATATTACTCTTTCTCCTTTCGTTGCTGTTTCTTGTCTTTCTTCATCTATGTTTTCTTTATTTTCGTTGATGCTCTGATTCATTTCCTTCTCCTTCCACTTGTCCGTCAGTGTTTCGCTGATTACTCATCGCAAATGGGCGCCCGCGTGGTGTAGTGGTTAGTGTGTTCATCTCTCACGTTGTGGTCAATGGTTCAAGTCTGCCTGGGGGGGGGGGGGGCATCCCAGTCATCCAGTTGCAGAAACGGGTAATCGGCTCCTTCTGAGCTGGTGAAGGAAAGGCGGCCAGGCGTGACGGTGGTGACAACATAAACCTCTAGTGTATTTTTAAGTTGTTCAATGTGCAGTGATCATGAGGCAGAGCACAGAACATAGAGACACTTAGGTCAAGGAACATATAGGCCCTAACACTATATTTGTGTCTTCATGGCATAGAAAAACCAAAAAAAAAGATAAATCCCCGTTCCCATGCCATTAAGGCACACTGGGGATACGGTGTTGGGCCCGTATTTCAATGAGCATCGACACATGAAAGTGTGAGGTGGTCAGGATTACGCCTGGCCGCATTTACCTTCCCAGATTTCTCTGCTACCCATTTTCACAATCTGGGTGGATTCTCTGACTTTTTTTTTGTTTTTGTTTTTGGAAACTAATTCCCATTGCTGGGACTTGAACCCGATACACCAGTTTTAGAAGACTGAGAAATTAACTACTCACCCAACCAGACCGCCCTTTATGGTATAGTAGGACTGCTTTATCACAAATGTTGAGGACTGCCAGCCTTACTGCAGTGATTGAAAAAATATCACATATTTTGTATTAAAATTGTCTTAAGTGTGCAATTTGTGTTTTCATCTTTTTTAAAAAAGGTGTCATTTTCTTATGTTATGTTCAAACAGGCGTTTCTTCTTGTTCACAGTTGTACGGAGTCACATCCTTCCTATTTGTGACCGCTTCCATTGCAGGATTTTGTTTGGAGACGCTACCGGAACTGAGAACAAAAATATCGCAAAATACTACTGGCCTTGCAAGCTGTAACGGAGAAACTAAAAGCCTACAGGTTGTACTGGCCTCTAATGAGGCTCTTAATGTACTGGATTTTATATGTACAATTTTCTTTACGTTAGAACTTGTGATGAGGTTCCTTGTTTCTCCAAGGAAACTGAAGTTTGTGATAAGTCCTATGAATATAATTGACCTGCTAGCGTTGGTACCCCTGTATGTGCAAGTGATATTCGAACAGTCTGACCTTCAGTCATGTTATCTGAACGAGCGATTTGTTATAGAGATCATGTTTATTCTACGAATCTTTCGCATGTTCCGCATCTTCCATCTGGTCAAACATTACCAAGCTCTCAAGGTCCTGGTATATGCTCTTAGAGCCAGCCTGCAGGAGCTTATGATGCTTTTCATCTTCCTTCTCATCGCCACGCTCATCTTCGCTACTGTTATCTACTACGCCGAGCGTACCTTGGGCGAGGAGTACAGCACCAACTTCACGACCATACCTATCGGCTTTTGGTGGGCCATCACCACCATGACGACAGTAGGCTATGGAGACGTCACGCCAAAATCCCCCGTTGGTTACATTGTGGGTACAGCTTGCGCTGTCTGTGGGGTCCTTCTTGTGGCACTGACATTCCCTGTTATATCCAATAACTTCACCCTTTTCTACGAACACGTGAGGTCACGATCTTTGTCCCCGCGCGTTAGGGACATCAAAATAGTAGGAGGAGGAGAAGAAGAAACAGATGAAGAGGACGACGGAACTTTCCCTTCCTCTAATCAACCACCGGACTACGGTTCTGTGTCTCTGGTGATGCACAATATACCGCCAGTTACTGACAGCGAAGAGAAGGAGACGACGACAACGTGCGGCCTAAACACCATCATCAACGGAAGGACCAAAACTTGGTCTCCAGGCAAAAACGGGAAGCGGAAGTCCTGCTATGTTCCTCTAGCTAAATTTAGTGATACTTCTTCCATGATGGACATAATCTTTCAAGAACCCACTGATGAGCTGTGGACAGCCAAGCCAAGCTCTAACAAATGAGTCGTCTTCCTTCTTTTTTTGTCTCTCTTATTATTTTTTTTCTATTTATCAATTCTTGTTCTCCATCTCTTCCAGTATATTAATCTTACACATAATTTGCTGGGGGTTTTTTTTACAGAAACGAAACAATGACGAAGAACTTGAAAGTTTTTTAAAATTATTACATTGTTTTAGCATTGATTTGTGACTGTTGTCATTACTATATTCGTGGGAAATACATCTGATGGATTACCAAAATAATTGCTATTCTATTCTGAAATATGAACATGTATTAAAAAGATAGTTTCAATTATTCCCTCAAAAGTTCTAGATTCCTTCATTAATCTAAAAAAAAGTAAAAAGAAGGGGGAAAATCTGAGGAAAAACTGTAGATCATACATTTGAGTGCGGATAAATATTGTAATGTGGATCTTACCTTACTTAGACAGTAATAAATGTGAGCAGTGGTTTTAAATATAAAAGAACTGAAGTTCACTGCGATCACATTTAAACTCGTAAGGACGTCATACTCACACTATACACATCTTTGAATAGCATACAAAAAAATGGAAAATGAAATATTCTTCTTCTTCTGCATTCGCCGCCAAAAGAACGATGCTTGCGTTGCTTGACAGTTTGCAGCTATGGTGTGATATTTGAGCATTTCGACCCAACACATCCGTCTTCGGCATGGCTTATTTATGGGACCAGATTTGCCTTCCTATTTGATCTTTATTCACTCTGCCAGAGTGTAATTTTTTTTCCATGTTGCGTCATTGGGAGATGGAACAGAGTCTTGACTCGCTAAGCAAGAGGCAAACATTCTGCTGTGGATCGATGACCGCCATCTTATTCGCCACGAGTACTATATCTTTGCCCATGAAAAATAAAATAATTGCACGTAGTAATCATTACCGGGAAAAACGTTCAATTAGGAACCAGCTTCTTTACAGGAACCGAGAGAATTATTACAATTATTACCATGTGCCACGCCGGATACCACTGGCTATCGCACTTCTCCATCTTGTGGCGTCCTTGGTGTTTCCAGAAGCTTTTCTTTTTCCATGCTACTTGCTCAGTCCACTGAGATATTTTTCACTTGGACCGTCTATTGTCTGTCCAGAGTATTTGTCGCGCCCTTCGCCAGATACGCATTTCTGTTGCTTCCAGTTTCCTTGTCACCTTCTTGTTGACTGTTTCACAACCACTTAGAAATACTGGCTCTGTGTTGCGTTGTAATACTCTTTTTGCTCGCTTGTAGGTACGTCTTATAATAAGAAGAAATGAGAGAAGTGTCTATTTTATACTTCTATCTTCTATAACTGTCATAAAATATGCTAATACAGTGTTTCTTAAACAGCTTTCCTTCTGTCACAACTTTTACGTTAATATTTCATATCTTACCGAATTCAAAACAAAGAAATTGCCTTTAAAAAAAAAAAAAGTTATTAACCGAGCCTACCGCTCAGTTCCCATGAAACCTCTGTAAATACGATCGATTTTCGCAACAGAGTTAAAAAAATAAAATACAAATTAACATTTAATGCTTAAGTGATATTTTATGTTTGTGATAGACCAGTTTGAGGTTACAAAAAAACCTTAAGGCTTTAATAGCTAATATAAATTTCACGCGCCGATAAAATTCGACTTTCCGTCTATAACTCGGTTTCGACTTACTTGTACGTTATAATGCTGAACAAAGAAACCAATCGTTTACCAGGTTTTCCTTAGAGAAAAAAGGGGAGAAAAAAATGGAAAATCGTTGTTTGAAGTTCTTAAAACAAAGAAATGAAAAAAAAAAAACCTTACACAATTTCTCACAGCACCTTAACGATGTAATAACCTGAAGCATTTTTGGCCCCTGGAAAAGTTAAATTCTATAGAACAATAGTTTTTTTTCTCGGAACGTTGGGAATTTGTGAAGCATTAGGTCTATGCAGAAAATTAGGTTGTTCAGGAACATTAAGGCTGCATGGGACATTGGAAAGCCGTGGAACTTGGTTCATGATCATCGAACTAGAAAATATGTGTAATCTTCACTCTTAATTTGAGAGCAGGGTTGGTCAATCGGCTCCCTCTCGTACCCTTCCAGTTAGTCCAGCTACGCAAAATGAGTACTAGACATCCAGTGTTGGGGTCAGTTTTGATTCCGAAAATGGAGAATATTTGCCCAGCAAATCGCGGAGCGCTGGACACCACTGCTCCCCCCCCCCCCCCCCCGCGGCTGTAAGTGAAGGATTATTATTGAGTTCAAACACAGTCCACCAGGATGATAAATTCGCCTGGGTTGCGGCCAGTGTACAGAGGAAAACATTATTACAAATTATAGCTTCATATTCTTTACTATTACACAATACAATTACCTAAACAGGCAGGCAGATAGATAGGTAGGTAGGTAGGTAGGTATTTAGGTAGGTAGGTAGGTATTTAGGTAGGTAGGTAGGTAGGTAGGTAGGTAGGTAGGTAGGTAGGTAGGTAGGTAGGTAGGTAGATAGGTAGGTCACAACCTTTGCACTCTGGGGCCATAGTAAACCAACTAAAACAGCGATGCCACGATCGTGATGTTGCTGATGCTACAGTGTGCCTGTGTAAGCTGGCGTCTGGGAAAAGCAGGAAGGCGCGGGGGTGGGTGGTGGTTGGGGGGTGTATGTGTTTAAAACTGATGAACTTCTAATTTTTGTAATATTTATTTTAATATTTTCAAACCGCAGGTAACTGAAACCGTGGATTCCGGGAGACTGTTTCATGTTTATGAAAGTCAGAGAATGAGTATATTAAAAACCTGATTACTTAGGCAAGTCGTGATGTCTCAGTCCGGATAAAGAACAAAAAAGAATTTGCACGTAACAAACTGTCTTTTACTTCAACATTTGATTAAGTGAATGTTTACATTTTAACACGAATTTCTTCAAGCTTGTTTACTCTACGTTAGACAAATATTTGACAATTTTACTTCGAAAAGCAATGAATTATCATGATACAAGTAAATGAAATATTGATCTTGTGTACATAAGCACATGCTTTTTAACTTGCATATTTATTTGGTGTTTTTGTATTTATTTAGCCAGTTGCGAAAACGAGTCTAATGACATGTACGTGAAAAATAAGTTTTCCTTAACACACTGACATTTTTTGTGTGTGTATAGAGTATTATGAATCACCTCACTTTGCGGGTAAATATATCTTTTATTAGCAGTCAGGCATCTGATTTGACCTTTCATTGATCAAGATGCATTGCTGTCAAAAGGAATCAGCATCAACTGAACTGCGAGATAGGAACTGAATCAGGGCTCGTTTTACTCAACAGATGTGTGAGATAGCCACTGAGTCACCAAGATCCCTTCCTTCTCAAATACATACACGCGGAATATCAGTAAATATTTTACTATGGGACAGTCCTTCTTTATGAGCACGCCACACAATTAACCCACTCACGCACAGCCTGCCGCTGTTAACCACCTAAATACTTTTCCATGTTCTGCTGTGTGCTGGGACTTCCTTTGCTTGAACGCAAACTCCGCCATCTTTATTTAGTTCTAGAACTTCTGTTTCTCTAGCATTACTTCAATAAAGAAAGCAACGTGAGACCATTTCACATATCTGCATCAGGGTTTCTCATTTCGTGACCCCTCCTATATGTTGGATAAATAGGCTGATTTTCTTTCTCCATCACGTGATCCTAATTCTGAAAAGAAGAAAAGGGAAAAAAACATACATTTGAATGACCAGCGGGAAAATTTTTCACACAAATTATATATATATATGTATGTATATATATATGAAATTAATTTATGCATCAATTTTTTTCTGATAAATTTTAGACACAAATAGCGCATGCTGTGATCTGTACCGCCGGAAAAAAAAACAAAGCAGCCACTACAAAACCTGATATAACAATTAACAGTATGAGAAAAGTACAACCGAACTCCAGACTTCAGTAATGAGACGAGAATAACTGTGGAGCCTGGCATAACCAGAGCACTTATTGTCGAACAAAGCTAGGAAAAACCACCTCCAGGCTGAAATAAATGAGGCAGGGAGAAAAAATGTAAAACTCAAAGAAACCAGAAAGGTAGAAAGAAAAACAAAAAAGTACCCGCCAGGGTTGCTCTGTAGAAGCTGTGAGACCCGCCAGGGTTGCTCTGTAGAAGCTGTGAGACTCGCCAGGGTTGCTCTGTAGAAGCTGTGTGACCCGCCAGGGTTGCTCTGTAGAAGCTGTGAGACCCGCCAGGGTTGCTCTGTAGAAGCTGTGAGACCCGCCAGGGTTGCTCTGTAGAAACTGTGAGGCCCGCCAGGGTTGCTCTGTAGAAGCTGTGAGACCCGCCAGGGTTGCTCTGTAGAAGCTGTGAGGCCCGCCAGGGTTGCTGTGTAGAAGCTGTGAGACCCACAGGTTGTGTCACAGCCAAATGACAAATAACTTCCGTATACAATAATGGCTATAACGTAGATGCTATATTTCCCCGCTGGCAATGTTAAGGTCGGGGGGGGGGGGGGGAAGGCGAGCATGAGAGAAGAGGGGAAGCTTCAGTCAGCTGTGGGGGGGGGGGGGGGTTTTCTGGAGCACCAGGGAATGGCCTAGAAGAAGAGGTGGGAACCTAAAGAGAATTGAAAACTACTTGAGTAAGGCAACAGTGAATGTCAACAAAAAAAAAACCAAACAAAAAACATTGCTAAGGCTAAAAGACGAAGGGCCACGAGCAGAAAAGAAATGAGGAACCCTGATTTATATTAAGGCATCCACAGAATATTTGTAAATCGCACCACTTACTGTTACTGTTCACACCAAGAAGTCAAATAATGATGGACACCGGCCAGTTCTTTGAGGATCTGTATATTTTTGCACTTGGATTATTTTGTGCGCATGATTAGTAACTTCCTCTTCTTTCACTCCGATGGCACTCGTGAACAAATACTCAATAATCAAATAACCAGTGCTGGAGTTTGTAGGGACAAGCTGTATAAGGCTCTGTGTGTGTTCATATATGCGACTTTTTTTTTTGTTCACGCTAAACTATTACACTCAAGCAATTTGAGATCACGTTATCTTCCAATATAATAACATTTTTTTTTAAAAAGCAATGGAAAATTCCATGAAACAATATTACCTGCTCTTTTTTCTAACAACGTTGTGCGTGTTCACGGCATATCTGAGCATAGGAAAACATGTTAATATATGTATTAATTTTTTTCCGAGTTTGCATTCCTAATTGCTCATTAACTCCTATACTACCAAGATGTTTAAAAGGCGTTTTAATTCCTTTTAAATAAATAACTGCAGCCATATGATTTCATTGTTCTATATTTAGGTGTTTGTGCTTTTAATCTGCCGTAAACGCTAAAAATAGGCATATCGTCATTTCTAAGTAAAAAATGGCGGCCGTGATGAATGATTGGAAAACAATGTTCTTGTATAGTGCATGCTTTTTCAGTATTCTAAGATAACAAGGATTAATTTGATTGAATTAATATAGAACCACTATAATCCATAAATGGGTATTTATAAATTCATAGATCGAAATTAAAGGGATGATGTTTTTTTATTAGAAAAACTTTTTAAAGGAGTGACTGAATCAATACACCACATTCCACTAATATTCACATTTTTTTTCATCCCAAGTAATACTAGTTATCACTTTCTTGTCTAGAGCTTGCCACACACTTCACTTTTTTTTTCTTCCTATGAATTATGGATACTCAAGTTGTATTTTTTTTTACTTTTTACAACAAAAAAGCGTCAATTTTTCTCCTTCACTTGTACCACAAATATTTCACTTTTTTGTACACACCACTTGTGTTCATGTTTTTGTTTGTTTGTTTTTATTTGTTTGTTTGTATGTTATTTGATGTATTTATCTCTCTCACCTCTGCTGCAAATGAGAATCACTTGTTTCAAGAAAATAACAATAAATGAATTTCTATAGCTTGCTACAGTTTTTCTTGTGCTGTATTTAAATGTAATTACAGTATATACCAGCTTTATTACATATAATTTAACTTTCCATCATTTTGTTCATTCAAAGAGAAGACGTTATTACTGATTTTTTTAAAAAATATTTAAAATGTCACCTTCCGCGTTTCTTCCAGAGCAAAGACCAGTTTGTGGTATGATTTCAGATGGATGATGTAGAAGATTTTCATGGTTGGCTTAGCTAATTGTTCTTGTTCTCTGGCTGATCCTGGAAAATCTGTTCTGTCGGAGCACGGAGCACTGCACACATGCACGCACACGCGCACAGGGAGAGAGTGTGTGACGGAGAGAGGCACCATAATGTGTCAACACATCCACTATAATAACAAATCCTGTGTTAGAAGCTCGCAGAACTATCAGAATACTGAGTCAAACATTGCTGGAACTGTCCAAAATATATATATTTGCCAGTTAAATGCGCACTGAAGCATGACTTTTTACTCGCTTGATTCTATACATATGCATGGGCTGTACGCTTATTGAACACCATATACCTAGCAGTTTTTCATTTAACTATATTTTCCTCCCACATATTTGACTCTAGCCTGTATGTCAAAGCATATAAAATATTTCTTTTCAAGCAAACCATTAAGCATATCGATTAAATATACAGCTCGATGTGTACAACATTGAAAACCTGCTAAACACACAATCTAGGGCCTTCATTTATGAGTAACTGTGAAGCTAAGCTTCCAATTTGTCATCAGTTTCTGTTTCATTATCTGAACATTTCATTATCCCATAAGTAATCAAAATACATAGAATGATCTTTGTTCGTTGTTGTTTATTAAATTGGCAGTTTACAAACTTTCAATTTGTACATACTAATAGCTAGTACATTTTGTTGAAAGGATTCCACAGACGTTTACAATTTGTAAACTGTATATCGCTAACTTTGCAGGTTGTCCCTATTGTGCCATTACCTTATAGATAGTACCTGCTGTATACTGTTGCGTTTACGGATTGCCTAGGTCACTACGTTTCAAAATTTCTCTCGTGGGCAGTGCTAATGCTCACTTGTTTTGGTGCAGACAACACTTCCACGTATACCAAGTAGTGTGGAAATAATTCTAACCGACATTCTCTGCTCCTTGGGGTGGAAATATATACATTTGAAACAGGCGGTTGATATTTTTAGAACCCCTGTTGGTTTTAAGTTTCAAGAAGATCACGGCAGAGTATGTTTAGAATCCTTGCTTTAATTCTTAGATTTCTGTGGATTCATCATACACAGAAAACAGCCATGCTGTGTCTTGGGCATTTTTTAAAAGTTAATTCAAGAGTTGGCGTGCCATCATAGTTTCTGAATTATTTAATCATGTTGGAATCCCCTCTGGAAGTTATATAAAATGTAATGACTTTTATTGAAATCCTAGAGTGAAATGTTCTTCTCTGTTCTGTTTTATATACTCAGCCTGAGAGACCGGTTGCGTTCCTAAGTCCTATTTCAGTGGAAGTTCTTTATACGTGCCTCCAGTTTTGCACCCATCCTTTTTCCAGGTCAGGCCCGAGTCCTTAAGTCTAAAGTAAACTTCGCTGGTGCTAAATTTACATTTTATGGATAGAGTGGGAAGAAATAGATCAGCCAAGCTGTTTCGGGTATTCTCTTGGCATGTACTACCGTACTGCGTGGCCAAGATCTCGCGACCCCCAGCACCGTCAACCCAGATTCTTCCCTCCAAGGACACTGCATGCCAGTTAATTCAGCATTTTACACACATTCATACATCACATCAACATGAAATACATATTACCAAGTCAGCCATTCAATTTACATCCATTTATTAACACTCTCTACATATATCATAGTGACGCCACCATAATTACAACACAGGACATCAACATGTATCATCATGATAATAACAACAAGGCATGACATAAATACAATGTATTATCTCTAATCAGTATCAACCAGACTGGCCTGGGCTCCCTTGACCATACTAAGCACTTATACATTTTTCTCAATATTGTGCCGATGAACTGGTAACACATTACAGCCGTTGCTGCCACGAACCTCACCTCCCCATACTACACAGATCTCCATGTGCTAAAGCACTGAAATACTACATAGATCATGTGCTAATGCACTAAATTATCACAATCTCCATTTGTGCTAAAGCACTGAATTCTCACCCTATCTCTCCTCCCACCTCCAGGAATCACCATGTGCTATGCCCATCATTGATGGTCAGCTGCCTACTGCCGAGTTAGTATCTCCTGATACCTTGACATAGCATTATCTATGAAAATGAAACATGATCGACTTGATGAGTGCCCATCCCACATGACAAGACTCAACAGAATCAGCGAAATCTTCACGTACGATGAGAGTAACGATAATCCAGCAGCACAGTATGAATTCACGACACATCATATAATTCACAGTACATTTGAATCAAACATTTGTGAGTCGGCAGGGCTAACAAGACGAGACGAAATTAGCTGCCTGCCCTAACCTCTGGTTTTCTGCTCTTCTCTCAGCTTTATGAAGTTCTGCACATTTCTGCTGCTTCCAACGATTTTTGTGCAGATCTGCCTATTGTCCATGATTCACTTCCATATAAAAAGATAGGTTCAATACAGCATTTTAGAACTCGTTTTCTAACATTCATTGATAAGGATGTGTTGGCTAATATGTTTCTTTTTCTCTGAAATGCTGTCTTTGCTTGGCCTATTCTGCTCCTAATTTCTGTTCTGCATTTCCCATCTGAAGTTATTACTGCTCCAAGGTATTTAAATTTCTGAAGCTGCTTTAGAATAGTTCCGTTTAATTCTATACTGCATGCTGATGGATTCTGTTTCTTAGATATAACCATAGTCTCTGTCTTTTTGATATTCAAAGTAAG
The DNA here is from genome assembly GCA_009760885.1 of Achatina immaculata. Taxonomy (NCBI): domain Eukaryota; kingdom Metazoa; phylum Mollusca; class Gastropoda; order Stylommatophora; family Achatinidae; genus Lissachatina; species Lissachatina immaculata. Next base: position 11,085,224 of record CM019720.1, on the reverse strand, counting down.
ACATTTCTGTTCACTTTCTTTGGCAACTTTATCCAAGAGATTTTGCAGGTCCTGTCGTGTATATATATATATATATATATATATATATATATATATATATATATATATATATATTATATATAACACAATATTCTGGACGGCTGGGGCCAAGTATTTCCATATCAAACACCACGACGAGATTGAAGTTTCCCCGCCATTTGCTTGCTGGCTATGCTCAGTGTGACCTTTCCTGCACGCTTTTTCCTTTATATAGGTCTTCCACCCTAGCATCACGTGAACTGCATTTCTCCATCCCAAAATCCATACACTATTCTGGGCTTCGGAAGGCAGTTCACACTATAGTGAGAGTATATATTTTACAGGATGGCCACAGATTCACTGAAAATCACATTTTCAAATTAATCATAAGACAACAAACTACACTTTTCATATTCCAAACAAGATATTACTACTACAGTCAAAACAATATCAAGTGAAAATAGCTCAAACGTCCCCGTATGTTCCAAAATAGTTCCCAGACTCCACAGAGAAAGCAAGAAGCTCGATATTCTTCATATATTCAACTATCATTAGGAGCCATATTGGTCATTGCCCAGTTAGCCTTGAAAAAGTAACACACAAGCCTTGTACGAGGGTAGACAGAAGAAGGGTCTTCTAGAGTTCAAGTTCCGTCCAGTTTGGCTTCCTTCGTCTGATACTATGTATAAACATTTCCTGTATTGGGTACGTGACATCGTCTCGCCTGCTCTCTTCCGCCATAGGCTCAACTAATGACAAGTATCTTTAATTGCCTGAATGTCGGCAAGCATTAGGATAGAGAGACTGTTATATTTGAAAAGACATGTGTTATATTTGAAGAGACATGTGTTATATTTGAAGCGACATGTGTAACAGATCAACTTCCAAAGTACAAAGAATCTCGTTAATCAATGTCTTGCTAAAAAGTTGCACTGGAGAAGAACCGAGCGGGACACATTCCTCGCTGTTTATCTTGACCGTCAGTAATGAAAATATTTTTTAAAGAATGTATAATTAGTCCAAGTTAAACGAAAGTTCTGGCTGTTTGGCGGAGTGCTTAGGCGCTCGGTCTACGCCTTCAAGTCCCAGCATTGGCATTTTTTTTATGGTAAACACCAAAAAGACCCCGGGGTCCACCCAGCTTCTAAAGATGGTAGCAGAGAAATCTGGGAAGGTAAATGCGGCCAGGCGTGATACTGACCACCTCAGACTTTCATGTGCCGAAGGTCTTGGAAATACGAGCCTAACACCGCATCCCTTACATGACTTAATGACGTGGAAACTGGGATTTTACCTGCCTACCTAAATGAAGATAATCCTGCACATGAGATGAAGATCAGTGGCGTAGCAGTTTATTATGTCCTATATTTTTTTTGTTCATACCAAGGATCCAGCAAAATAACGCAGCAAGTAATAAATGAAAGACATATAAATAACGCAGAAAGTAATAAATGAAAGACATATAAATAACGCAAAAAGTAATAAATGAAAGACATATAAATAACGCAGAAAGTAATAAATGAAAGACATATAAATAACGCAGAAAGTAATAAATGAAAGACATATAAATAACGCAGAAAGTAATAAATGAAAGACATATAAATAACGCTATTTCAGGCCATCAGGAGATGGGAATAAAGCAGGCAGTGAAATGTTCCACCCCTCGTTCCCCTGTCTCCTCTTGAAAAAGCAGGCTAAATACAAGTAAAAATAAAGTGTAACAAATTCAAACCACGACACAATCGATCAGCCATTTTTAAAAGGCTGTCAGATTTGGCTTTCAGCGGAATCATAGCCGACATGCTAGAGTCAGAGTTGACGAATCATAGCTGATAAAGACCCTGTCCACCTCTCCAAAACTGCGCCACCTTGTAGCAGTCCTAGCCTGGCTAATGAGCCAGGGGCTGCCATAGTCCCCGTGGCAGTATAGTCTGCTAAAAGAAAAAACAAGTATCGCACACCCACTGCCTTTTATCTCAAATCAGAGACTGCAAAAATAACCCTACAACCCGCCGCTCCTAATCCCACACAATGCTGTACTCGTTATCCTCACTGCATCTACTGCAGAGAGCACCAGATATGGAAGGAACTGAGTAATGATTTTTTTCGATAAAAAAAAAGAAAGAAATACCGTTACTTGTCAATTCACGATGTTTTGGTGCCAAGATGTCCGACACTCTTGAGTTCACAGCTCTTGCAGGAATCGATAATGTTATTGGATGCTTTAAATTGAAGCGTTTTCTTTATACTCTTCGATTATGGTGCGGTGTTTTTTTGCTATAAATATTCTTCTCTTGGCGGTTTTTCTTTCTGTGCTGTGTTCTACAGCATTACCTAAAGTATTCTTTTTTTTCAAGTATACACAGAGCTGAAAGACGCTGTTTTAAAGTAATTTCGGCGACTACATGGGATAAGAGAATACATACTACGCAGGATAAGACAGTGCTACTCTGGATAAGACAATGCTACTCTGGATAAGACAATGCTGCATATGATAAGAAGATGGTATACAGGATAAGAGAATGCTACATAAGGGAATACCAAACATGATAATAGAATACTACAGGATAATAGAATACTGTGAAAGATAGTAGAATATTGTATTAGATAAGAAAATGCTACCTATGTTCGAGATTACCACAAGATAAAGGAATACAACACAAGATAGCAATACCACACAGGATATGAGAATACCAGTAGATAAGAGAATAACACAGGATAAGAGAAAAACAAACAAAATAAGAGAATACCACACAATATAAGAGAATGTCAGACAAGATAAGAGAATACCACACAAGATAAGAGAAAACCACACAGAATAATAGAATACCACACAAGATAAGAGAATACCACACAAGATAAGAGAAAACCACACAGAATAATAGAATACCACAAAAATAAGAGAATACCACACAAGATAAGATAATACTACACAAGTTAAGATAATACCACACAAGATAAGAGAATACCACACGGAATAAGAGAAAGGCCGTGACTTGTGCTCTAGACTTCTTGATTCCTACAAACGAAAGGATGTCTTTTATTTTCCGTGATTCTCCAGGATGTTAACTCGCGCCTCATATATTTTAGAAACAAAAAAAATGGTCAACACTGCACGACTGGATGCCTTTTCCCCCGCTGCTTCTTGTCCTGCTTCTTCAGGCGTGCTCATGCTTATCCGTGCTCGCCAACTCCACGTGCATGGCTAGACCGTCCTTCTGACCTCCTACACGAACAACAGGCAGAGCTTGTTTATGTACTGCAATCAAACTTAACTCCCTCGGGAATATTATGAAATTCTCGCGTAAAAGACTGCCCGAACTTCAGCTTTCCGAGCCGTTAAGTTCGCCTTCAATCCTCTCAATTCCTAATCTGCTCTCTCCTATTCAGTCAGTCATTTGCATGTCCCTTGCGAAACTTTGCCTAAATAACAGCTCTCCTGTAGGCCTCTCGGTTCTAAGCAAGATGCCCTGCTGCTGATGCATCCATTTGCAGATTATCAAAGATGTCTTGCAGCCATCTTCGCCTTGGTCTTCCTCTCTTTCTTTTTCCTATTATGTACCCTTCCAAGACGGTCTTCTCTAAATTATCATGACGTTTAATGTGTCCAAAATATTTAAGTTTTCTCTGTTTAATCATCTTTACTAGCCAGCCTTCTTTAATATTACGATCTTGTTCTTTTTTTTTTGTGCCCATGATATTTGAAGAACTCTTCTGTAGCATTTACATTCAAAGGCATTTATGTGTTTCTCAGCTGTTTTGTTAAGTGCCCAGGTCTCACAGGCATATGTTGCGATGGAAAAGATGGATGCCCTTAAAAATCTTATTTTCGTAGTTCTGTCTGTTCCTCTCCATAGATTGTTTGTTTACTTTTTGAAGAGTGATAGATGTTCTCCTTTTAGTTTCCCTCATTTACCTCCGTTATTAGTTAGTAATGATCCAAGATATTCAAAACTCTCCACCTCTTCCAATTTTTCCCTCATTGATATATATTTCATCTGCCTTAATTGTTTTGTCAGTTGTTATTAAGATCGAGGTTTTGCTCCTCACTGTTCTCACATGCTGACATTGCCACGTTGCATTCACCGGTTGGTGATACCAAACTCGTTTATATCCTCTTCTATGTTGTCTTTCCATCTCTGTCTTGGTCTACCCCTTGGTCTTGTTTCCCTCATCTCTTGTGCAAACGTAATTTTCGTCTGTCTTTTTTCTTCCATTCTTTCTACATGACCAATAGGAAGAACTAATAGGGAGGGGACCAAAAAAAAACTGATGGAACTGTTAGATACAGTCAGAGAAAACGGGAGTTGCCATTAGTAATGACCAGGGACTCAGAGAGGGATTTTGTAAGCCAAATAATAACTATCCCATTCTCCCTCGCCCCCCCCCCTTTTTTCACACATTTAAACTGATTAGTCACTCTGCCTTCAATCTCTACAGGACCCCCAAAACAGAGAAGCCATCTATGGCCTGGAGGAATGCAACAGCCTGACCTCCTTCTAAATGGGCCTGGTCATGAAATATTGTGTTATATGTCAAAGGAGTGTAGCATTCTCTTATCTCGTATAGCATTCTCTTGTCCTGTGTAGCATTCTCTTATCTCATGTATCATTCTCTTATCCCATATAGAATCTCTTATCCCGTGTAGCATTCTCTTATCTCATATAGCATTCTCCTATCCTGTGTAGCATTCTCTTATCTCATGTATCATTTTCTTATCCCATATGGAATCTCTTATCCCGTGTAGCATTCTCTTATCTCATATAGCATTCTCCTATCCTGTGTAGCATTCTCTTATCTCATGTATCATTTTCTTATCCCATATGGAATCTCTTATCCCGTGTAGCATTCTCTTATCTCATATAGCATTCTCTTATCCTGTGTACCATTCTCTTATTTCATGTATCATTCTCTTATCCCATATAGAATCTCTTATCCCGTGTAGCATTCTCCTATCCCTTGTAGCACCGAAATCACTTTAGACACACCGTGCCTTCCAGCTCAGGATTCCATTCATTCACAGATTCAGCCAAGATAGTTTAACAGCTATGACCCACAGCACCGAGTCTCGCTGTGTGCTGTTTGTACTGTTAGCGGTGCTTTGAGAGAAGAGTCAGTAAAGTTTTAAGCTCGGCACGTTCCTGCACAACGTTTTAGTAAACGTGGTGTTGCCGTCAACTAGCCACTAGAGTCAGGTATCTGCGCCTTCCTGGACGTGAGGCAAGAAAGATGGCCAGATATGGTGTTGTCCACCTCACCCTGCAGCGTGTTGATTAGTCATGGAAAATTTTTGCACTACCACTGTATCTCCTTGGTGCCTCCTAGCCGTGACAAGGTTACCTTTGCCTTAACCCTACTTCAACATGTCTTGTCTTGTCTTAGGGTCTGCCTACCTGGAACTGCGAACTGGTGTTTCATGCTGCCGATGCTGTGAAAGTGTTGAGGCACGTCATCGTGTCGGACAGGGAGCGGGTTAAGTGCGGCTTTTTTTTCAATCTCTGAACAGAACTAAAAAGCGGGGGGGGGGGGGGGGGTGCAGTGCTTCTTTAGCAGACTCCACCACCATGGGTCTATGACAATCACTGTCCCTTTAGCTAAGCTAGGCTTGTAACTGGATGTACTAACGGAGAGGTGTTGGTCAGCTATGATTCACCATTCCTGACGCTATTATGTCAGCTATGATTCACCATTCCTGACGCTATTATGTCAGCTATGGGTCGCTGATTGCAAATCGAACAGTGTCTTCGCCCCTTTACTTGAAAATGTAGAAGTTTATAACTTATTAATCTTCACATCGAAGGCGAAAGTCAACGATGCTTTTTAAAAAACCGAGGATACACTTGCAAACCTGACAACGGGAAAAATGAGATGGAACTAGCCCAAGGCAACTGAGGAGAAAGGGAGAAACGCATTGCAAAACTGTACTAAGCAGCTCTCAGAATCTTCATACATAACAGAATAGAGGTTGTAACTCAGTTATTTATGGCCAAAGTTGTTGACCACTGCTTATGCGATTTTGCAAGTACGGAGCAAAATATATCTCCTGTTCCCATTGGCCACTTGGTCACAGGTTCTTGGGTTCCTTTAGGCACGCGACGAGACTTCTGTTGAGATGTGTGAGAGAGGGAAGTCGTCTTGGTTTTTTTTTTTTAGCTCGGATGGTTGTTCGCGTTTGTTGAAACATTATGTAGTGTTTTTATACGTTTGCTTGCCTTTCTGAAGACAAACGTTGTGAAATCATTATGTAGTGTTTTGGGAAGTTTGGTTGTCCTTTTTAGGATAAATATGATTCTTGTTGGAAGGTTGTGTATTGATTTTTCGAAATAATCGAAGTCAGTATGCTTTCATTGTTTCAGTGTGGTAGTTAAATTCCTATGGCGACGCAACTCGCCCATATGGTTTGTATGTACATTTGTTGATTTCTTCATCTCAGTTTCCATTCTCATACTTCCATTTTGCAGCCATTCATATTCACGTTTGGTTTCCCATTAAAACTTTCCGATGCTACCGCAAATCTGATTTCGGTGATATTCGGACTCAGTGTTAAGTGTGCCATTTGTCATTTATTATGGTTGAGTTGTCAATTATGTTAGACTGGTCATGTTCGTGTTCCTGACAGTGTAATGGTCTTGTTAATGTTCACCCGGGTTCTTGTTAATATACGTTTACATATACATTTCTATGTAAATTGAGCGAATCATTCCAGATTGAAACAGGCGTGAAACAAGGATGTATATTGTCTCCTTTGCTTTTTGGAAGTGCCGTAGGCTTCATGATGAAAAAAAAAAAGTTGCACAGGTAAAACGAGCAATACTTGGGTCTATGAGACCCAACTACAAGATCTTGATTTTGTTGATGACATAACTCTTATCAGTAACAATGTGAACTCGATACAAGAAGAAAAAGATACCTTGTCTTAACTGGCTAGCACAATAGGACTTGAAATTAACAAGGAAAAAACAAAAATAATGAAACTTCCTATTAATCAAACAGGAAAAATATACGTAGAAGGGACAGCTATTGAAGACGTCAGCCAGTTTGCATACCTTGGCAGCTACATACACCAGAATAGTGACAATAGAAAGGAAGTTAGAATTAGAATTGCAAAAGCAGTATTGAGAATATATGGCACTCAAAAGCTGTAGGCACAAAAACCAAGTTAAGTTTATTCAAGTCAAACGTAATATCCACCTTCATTTATGCATGAAAAGCTGGAAAACAACTAAAGAAATAGACAACAAATTAGACTCTTTTGAAAACACCTGCCTAAGGAAAATACTTGGTATAAAGTGGAATGAATTCAAGAACACAGCAGAGATAAGGCAGATGAGCAAACAACCTGTCTCACGGATGATCAGAAAAAGGAGATGGACATATGTCGATCACGTGAAGAGAAGAAACAGTCAGAGAATC